>CM062925.1:27575000-28825000 GCA_031878705.1 Tapirus indicus
AAATATACTTGAATCAGCCTCCAGACTCCTATATCCCCAGCTTTTGAACCTACTAGAAATAGCCTATCCTTAGATCTCAAGAAAAAAATCTTCATAGCAAGCCATGGAGGGCAAGTGTTGGATCATGGTGCCAGCACTGAACCAATCATCTAGATGAACCAGTTATTTAGAGTATCTAGGGTATTCTATTTAGCTGGGCCCAGGTCTCTGACCCATGTCTCTGGCTTTGTGGAGAGGGATCAATCCCACCCACACTATATATAGTTTGTCCGCTGGGGAAAGGGTCCCTTTGTTACCAAAGTAAAGGCTGGTAATGGGTACTTTTCAGATAAATGAAACAAAACAAAAAACAAACAGCTAATCACTAGAATGAATTTCCAATGTGATCAAGGTAGAAAAGCATTAGAGGGTCAGCTTGTTGGTTTGTGATTAGTGAGTAGTCGTGAAGCAGAAGAATGAATGCCCTAAATACTTTAAAAAGGACCCTCCAGAAGTAAAACATGGTTTGAAGCCTCTGATCTGAAAGAAGGTGACTGGGAGGCCTCAGAGATGGAAGATTTTATGTACTGCTTTTTCTGCAGCTATGGATCCTCTAGAACAGAGGGATAATGCCCTCTTTGTCCGGACTGTTACATGACTTTCCAGAGCTCAGTTTATTTATCACCTTCTCAAAGTGATCTTTCTTGACAACCCCAAATCATTTCTATTATTGTTTAATATATCTTCATATTATTTCTTTCAATTATTTCAATGAGTAAATGTTTATTTCCTTGATTATCATCTGCTTTTACTACAAAAATGTAAATATATGACAATTGGGAAATTTCTCTTCTTGCTTTTACTTTCTTCCCAGAACTGAGCAACATGCCTAAAAAATGATGTCAAAAAAAATTGAAACATATGGATTAGAGGGCCCAAGTTTCAAAGTGCTGAGTGCCTCAAAATTTCAAAAGTGGTCTTCGCTGAGAGCAACTCCTTCTTGCATATTGAGTAGTTTTGATTTAATATAGGGGTCAGGATTGGACCACAGTCCTTAAAAGACGGCATAGATGTGCTGTTTAGGGACACTTGGTGTTGGAATGGCACTTCAGAGTAACATAGAGGTGCATTTCTTGAACAATGAGTCCCGTGTATACATCAGCTGAGAATCCGAACTCTTATCCCTATTAGAGAGGAATTTCCAGAAGCCCAAGTTAGAATGTTTACAGTGCTTTGCCTATAATAAAGCATTGCTTAAGAAAGTTTTGTTTACTCAACTAACGATGTACTAAAAATAATAATCTGCCAACCTGGGACATATCTGTATTCTTGATGGATCACAGGGACCACTGTGTGCTGCACTCACAATCCTCTGGACCTCCTGTGGGAGGAGGTTACATCTTCACAAACTTAGGTTTTACTTAAATATCAGTTTTCTTAGATTTGCTTAAAGTTAACAGAGCAATTTACTTAGGACAGTATGGATTAAAATAATAAGTGAAGCCAATTTTGAAATGTTGAAATGACACTCAGGTACATAATTTACCTACGAGGTAATTTAGAGAACAGTTTACAGACTCATCTACCCACCAGAATGGAGGGGGGGCAGGAGAGGGAGAGGCAGAGAGATAGTTAAATATATGGATATATATTTTCTAACATCCCACTGAAGACCTGCTGAATTAGACTATTTGGGAGTAGTACAAGAAATACATATATTTTATAAAACTCCCTGAGTTATTATGAAGTAGTCAGGTAGCTAGTTTGTCAGCACTCCACGAAGTGGTGTTAGCATACTAGTGATAGAGACATTTATTAATTAAAATTGGCATTGAACATGACAATGTAATGCATAGATTGAATGAAATTACCCAAGATTAAAAGTATCCCCAAGCCATCATCCTCTCATCCCTCCCACAGATCACATTGAGACTTGCCTGCCAGAATGACCCTTCCAAACACCCAACTTGATGCAGATTTGCCCCTTCTGCACTATTGCTGTTTATGATTCCACAGATGGAATATAAATGGTCATGGTCAATGGTAGGTAACTGTTGTTTTAAGGTTGATGTATTTGTTGACAAAAATGGCTTTACTCTATTTAGATAAAAAAATTATTGAAGTAAAAATTTCAAACACAAAGCAGACCTATGTCATTACCGTATTTATCATTTTCATTTATGTGTGAATTATCACCAAAATCCGTTGCATATGTTGTTATAAAATACTACTGAGAAATAAGTTTGCTGTTCTTGAGCTGCAAGACTCACGAATGGCAGCGTGTCATGGAGCCATTGAATGTGCCTAACCAGCAATCTGGCACCTGTGGCTCCTCCCTCTCAGCTTTGGGAAGGAAGTGGTTGGCATGGGTTCTTCATATAGATAGATTCAAAAATTGTGTGCAACGCATGTATCCATGATTCTCTGTCTTTTTCTCATGATGATCACTGTTTTGGTTTGTTTTGCTTTGTTTTCCCACATTCCAAGCATGAACAGGCTGAGGGAAGGAAAGCAGTAGCATCAACCACTTTTGTCTCTTTTATAAGTGGATGGCTCCAGCAGGTTTCCACATCCATGCCTTGGGTCAGTATTCTGTTTACTCCTAAGAGCAAGGGTGATAAGAAAAATAAATATTTAGCTCTTCCAGTCCCTGGGGTGTAAACAGCATGAGGTATGCAGACTTAACGTAGGTGCATATGACATAAAGCATACTAAAATCCTTAATTCAGTTCCTTCTATTCCTGAAAGACTGTATGAAGAAAAAGGGTGAGAGAGAGGAAATTAGGAAGGCTGATAACAGCCCTAATATTGATAGGTGAGAAAAGTACTTCAGAGACATTTGCATATATATATATATATGGAAAAATTGAGGACTTTAGGCCAACAGCTTCCATGGACTTGATATAAGAAAAACATGAGCTTAGGAGAATTTGAAATATAGGCTTGATTTCACGTCTCAGGTGGTGTGGAAGAAATAAGACAGCACCAAGTGTAGGAAGGAGGTAGAAGGAAGGGATTGAGGCAGTATTCTTGACTCAATGTCTTATTCAGGAAACGGACACCAATATATCGAACATGCTGGTGAACCTGCATGCTAACAGGAAAAAGCAGATGCCACAGGCAGGGACATTGAGGACAGATAAGTAAATCAGGGCAACTGCTCTAGTGATGAGACCAGTCACACCTGAGTGGATACCAGCAGCAGAGTCAACGAAAAGGCAATGCTGCCCCTCTTCCTCATATTCAGATACCACCTTAGTGGAAAAAAGGAGAGGGTACCACATCTGATATACTAAGCCATTCAAAGGAACCTAAACCAAGTCTGACAGAAAGTTGAGTCCTGAATTAACAGGGGTCTTAAACTGAAAATACATTGGTTAAACCTAAAGGAAAAAAACTTAGTGTACCAGCTACTCAGGATGGTAGGACTTTAAGAAGAAATCAGATTAGTTAGAGACAAAAAAAACAAAACTGTTTTCTCTATCCATTAAAGAATAGGGTGAGTAAATTTGTGACTCCACTATTCCTCATCTATTTTATCCTCTGTTGTTCACGCAAGCTCTTCTCTCCTTTCATTCAGATCAGCATAATGATATGCCCTGTTAACTCCAATATTTTTAAATTGTGTTACATTATTGCCCAACATCCTCTGCTACCCTCTCCACAGCCAAACCGTACTTTGTGGATCCAAGACTTCAAACAACTCCACCAACCAACCTAGCTTTCTCTCCAGCACTTTGCTGAAATTGCTCTTGTCAATGTCACAAAGACTTGATTGCCAAATTCACCGGAACCTTCACTCCGTCTGTTTAGTGACAGAGAGAGAGAAAGAGTCTGACCCAGTTGACCACTCCTTTCTTCTTAAATTTTTCTCTTTCTTGAGTTTCCTTTACAACGTACTTTCTCACATGATTGGTTGTTTTAGGCAGCATTCCACACACCTGAGCATTATGTGTGGAATGGCTTGGGGGTCCACTAGGGAGCCTAGCTACTGTCTCCTTTTCCTATTCTCTTTCATTCATTCCAGTGGTATTAAATGTCAGCTCTAGGTTGATGAGTCCCAAATGTCTAGACTTAAATAAATAACTGCTTACATGTCCCTTGTGTGTGCCATTCTCTGTATCTAGTTCTACCTCCAGACTGTATATTCCCATATTGCTGTAGGTCTTGCCATTTCCATTGCAACATGTTAAGTCAGATCACATAGAGCTTTTTTGTGTGTGTGAGGAAGATTGTCCCTGAGCTAATATCTATTGCCAATCCTCCTCTTTTTTCTCCAGGAAGATTGTCACTAAGCTAACTAACACCTGTGCCAACCTTCTTCTACTTTGTATATGGAACTCCACCACAGTATGGCCTGATGAGCAGTGTGTAGGTCTGTGCCCAGGATCTGAACGCGTGAACCTTGGGCTTCTGAAGCAGGGCACAAGAACTTAACCACTACGCCACTGGGCCGGCCCCACATTCACCTTTAATTATCACCTGTTTCCTCAAATTCTTTGCTAAGGTCCCTTTACTAGCCTATGTAGACCTGCTCCCACCTTCCCCTAAGAATTCCTATCATAGGCTGCTTACATATGCCTATCCAAGAATGCAAATGCACCAGAACAAAAGATCTAAATTAATATTTTTAATAATAACATGCATTTAACATATCATTAGTGGTCAACTGTGAGAGAAAAATTATCTATTCTTTGTTTTGGAAGATATTTCTTCTATCTCAACATGTTTCTTGCCTGACGTTTTTAAACCAAGAATAAAAACAATTAAGAAAAAGATAATATTCCAATATAAAATATTAAAACAAAGAAGGTTGAGAAAATAATTGTGAGTTAAAATGAGAAATTAAAAGTATTACAACATAATTTTGCAATTTAAATTATTAAAGTTAACTTCATTTTATAAATAAAGTTTATCGTTAGATACATACTAAGGGCCAAATAGTATTCTAAGTATTTGACACGTATCTAATTTAATCTCCACAAAAATGCTATTAAAATTGGCACAATGTTTATCCTCATTTTCCAAGTTAAGACACTGAAGCAGAGGGTTAAATAAACTGCCCAAGTTTGAACACTAATAAGTAGTGGAGCTGGGTTTAAAATTCAGGATCTCAGATTCAGTACACACACTTTAAAATTTTTTCAGTGTATTATCTTATATTGATTTTAAGATTATATTGACTTTTTTTATTTTACAGTCTTTATTTTAAAAATATTATTAAATTCATTTACTTATTTTATAATTTAAATAAATATCTTTGCTTTTTTAAAATTGTTGTATACCACATATATAACTTTCTTGTCAAATTATCTCATAACTTATATTCAGTAAAAATATTGAAATTGCTTAAACAAGCCAGGCATTTATTTCTCTCTCACATAAAATAAGTTGAGGTGAGACGTCCAGAGCTTGTGAGAAGTTTCACACTTATTCAGAAACCTAGACTCCTTCCCTCTCTCTGCTCCACCATCTTGGAGCACAGAGGTCAACTCAATGTGGAAAATAACTACCAGAGCACCAGTTCCAAACCTCAAGTAGGAGAGAGGGTAGAAGGGCAAAAGGGCATGGTCCTAGCAGAATAATTTTCCACATGCTTCTATCATCTCATTGGCCACAAATCAGGCTGGGAAATTTCGTTTTTTATGTAAGTGTATTGCCACCCAAAATATAATGGAGGTTCTATAAGTAAGAAATGAAGAGAGAATAGATATTCAGTAGAAAATCAGTCTCTGAGATACTGTTAATACATCTAGCTCAACAAGATCAATTAATGATTATACTTTTCAGCTGAGTTAATATTCATTATTGGAGAAGTGGTTGATTTTCAAGTAGTTATGAAAATAATGCCGAATATCAGTTTTACCAACTTAATTTTGTTAAATTATAATACACAACCTATCTGTTGATACATAGTAAATTTTATCCTGTTATGATACTCTTAAGGCCATTGTTAGATAAATATCAATCTATAGGGTAAAATAACTTCTCTGAGGCACTAGATTCTTTCAAATGTAATTCTGAATCTTTGGAGAACTGTATTATTTTTTCTTTTCTCTCTTATGACTGATCCTTAAGGAAAAATAACAGGCTTATAATATCAACTAAGGTGCTATTAATGCTTTATAACAGTTTAACCATTAATATACCCAACGTTCCCTTGAAACATATAAAACAATTCTAGTCTTACAAATGGGATTGCTGAAGTAAAGTAAGGGCCCATTCTTTGTTGGAAAATCCACTTCATTATTATTAATCCTGAAATGTTCTTGTTAGTAGATGAACTGCATATGAGACTTTCTAATTACCCTAAGTTCCATTAAAGTATTTTAATGCTTCATTAAAGCTGATGGATGGTACACACCTTTGATTATTCGGGTGCTGATTAGTTGTGAAAAACACTTACACCACCAAAGTGTCAACTAAATAGAGTTCTCATCGTATGATATGTTAAGGCTGCGCCTGCAAGGAAGAGATAAAGTCAGTCTTAGGAGTTCTCTTGGGCATTATTTAAGAACCATTTTTATCATCATATTTTGTTTTAGTATTCCCATTAATGTCTAGAAATTTAAACTAAAGAAACCATAAAAGGGTAGTATTTTAAATTTGTAAAATGTGTGCATAATAAAAAAAAAAAGATGAGAAACAACGAAAAATTATAGGGTTATTTTTCTAGCTGTTACAAGCATTCTAAAATACACATTTGGCAGGTCTCTACCAAAGCATCTAGTTTACTATTAGGAGGAAATAACTCTTTATGCTAATTGGCAACATGACCAAAATAAATATAGGCAAGAAAAGAAAAACATGATTATGAAATTTACCTTATAATGGCAAAACCTGTTCCTAACATGAGCATTTTACCCTGTGTCTGATAATTTAGAACTCCATGGCAACTAGCAATCAATGAATGATGTACAATTAAGAATCGGCTTTTGAAATATCTCTAGCTGCAATGTGCAATGGGCTTCCCTGCTGTTTTTCTCTTCCTTGCCTTTGTTTCACCGTATCTATTGAACAATTCAAATATTGATTGCTTTTTCCTAATATGTATTGCATAGCTTTAAATGTTCCAAGTTATCAGTGACATTTATTTTAAATAGATTCACGCATTAAGAAAAGGGCATATTCACATGACTTGGGAGGACGCTGTGTCAGAATGGCTCAAAAATGCCTCGTAGTCATCAAGGATTCTGAGGCTTTGCTCTTTTCTTTACCTCATGAAGAGCTTGATGCCTCTGCAGTGTTCATGAAGTTTGCTCCATTGGAGGGGTTTGTTAAGTTGCTCACTTATAGCAGCTTCGTGTATGTTAGCGTCCTGAGAGCTGACTTAGGGAAGTTCTACATGACACAATTTTCATGAACAGCTGCAGCTCAATCCTTGCATTGCTGTAGAACCCACGGAAAAGGGGACGTCCCAAGCTACGATTCCACAGCAGCCTGGAACTGAATTCATGCCCTTACATTCTTCTATAAGCTTAATGTGTTGTAAAACCATGAAGATGTGATTTGAGAGAACAGCTTCTGTCAGTAAAGGTTAGTGGTTAAAGCATGGATTCTGGATCCAGGCTGCCTGAGTTCAAAACCCAGCCCCACCTCCTACTAGCTGTGCAAAATTTCTTCTTTTTTTCAGCTTTATTGAGGTATAATTGAGAAAAAATTGTAATAGACTCAAAGTGTACAACGTGATGATTTGATGTACATACATATTGTGAAAGGATTCCCCCCCATTGAGTTAATTAACACATCCATCACCTCATTTATTTGCTCTTTTTTTTTTTTGGTGAGAACATTAAGTTCTAGTCTCTTAGCAAATTTCAATTGTACCATATAGTGTTATCAACTATAGTCACGATGTTACACATTAGATCCTCAGAGCTTACTCACACCTGGCGTTTGAACCCTTTTACCAACCGGTCTCTATTTCCACCACCCACCATCCCCTGGCAACCACCATTCTACTCTGTTTCTATGAGTTTGACTTCTCTTTTTTCAGACTTCATATATAAATGACACCATCCAGCGTTTGTCATTCTCTTTCTGGCTTATTCCACTTAGCATAATGCCCTCCAGTTTCATCCATGTTGTTTCAAGTGACCCATGTTCCTCCCTTTCAAGGCAGAATATTATTCTACTGTATATATACATATATGTACGTATTTATGTATACCACATTTTATTTACCCATCATCTGCTGACAGACACCCAGGCTGCTTCCATAACTAGGCTATTGCAAATAATGCTGCAATGAACATGGGAGTGCAGATATCTCTTCAAGATAATAGTTTAGTTTCCTTTGGATTTACATCCAGAAGTGAGATGGCTGGATCATATGGTAGTTCTATTTTTTATTTTTTTATTTTTATTTATTTATTTATTTTTTTTTGTGAGGAAGACCAGCCCTGAGCTAACATCCGTTGCCAATCTTCCTCTTTTTGCTGAGGAAGACTGGCCCTGGGCTAACATCCGTGCCCATCTTCCTCCACTTTACATGGGAGGCCGCCACAGCATGGCTGACAGGCAGTGCGTCGGCGGGCGCCCGGGATCCGAACCCGCGAACCCGGGGCTGCCAAGCGCGGACTAAACCGCTGCGCCACCGGGCCGACCCGGTAGTTCTATTTTTAATTTCTTGAAGAACTGCTGTATCACTTTCCTGATTTCTTGAATACTCAATGCTGGATTCTCTGATAGTTACTTTCTAACCCTGCCAACATGTTTTAAGCCTCTATCACTCAATACAGGAACCCATCCTCTTTGAAATACCTACAATGACTTTTGCTTTCTTAACTGAACCCTGCTTGAAAGCCACAATGTAAAATGTTGAGCGCACAGAGAAAACATATGGATATAAAGTACCATGATAGGTTGGAGACATCTTAAACTCGAATGACATAAATGGCATTTTATAGTCAAATAAGACTCTAAAGAGCACCCTCCACCTCTCATAGCAGGGAATTTTTTTGTTGGTATTTCACTATTCACTAGCTATTCACTATTTTATGATAACTGGAAAATTGATACTTAAAATGAGATTAGAAAAGATATTCTACTATAGCCAGTGATAATTTATAACACATTTTTGAAAGAATTCTTATCTGAAATATGTTTAAGATGGTACCCATGCTTCTCCCAAGGGGCTGAATACTCATCAGGCAAACAATACACCACCCAAACTTGGATGATTATGTCAAGAAGACATTTTACCTCAACCACTGGTACCATAACTCATCCAAAACAAAATAATTGTGTGTGTGTGTGTGTCTGTGTATATAGATAGATAGATAGATATAGACATTGCATTATATATATATATGCATATATATACTGTTATATATAAATGTAATATTTATAAACATAATATAATATTTAATATGAAAACCCTAAGTTTTCAAAGAGTCTCACTATAACTAACAAAACGTTGATCCTTTAGAGAAAGGATTCTAGGGAAGAATAAGGAGATGAGGGAGTGAAAAGAGAGGAAGGTACCAGCTGTATATAGTATGAATAATCTGTGTGATCCATAAAGATTCATTTTATTCTATTGCAGAATACTTGGCGTGATTGGATTGTGTGTGAGTGTGTGTGTTATGTGTGAGTGCATGTGTTATGTGTGTGTGTGTGTGTGCATGCCAAAGAATAGCAGGAGTAAATTTTGCTTCCAGGCTGATGTAGCAAAAGAGAGCTGGCTTGGGAGATCACAGATGCCAGGAACAGATAGCAGTTTGAAAACACACCCCTGGGAATTTGCAAATACTGAGAAGAGTGCTTTGGACTTCTTCAGATCATGGAGTTAAAAGTTGCAGGTGAATTTTACCTGGACTTTTAAGGTGAATATTTCATAAATTTCTTGGCTACACATCTCCAAGCTAATCCTGAAACTTGTCTGAAGGGCAATAATTTTTTTTCCACTCTGCCTCATGTTAGTTGGCATAAATGTTATCACGGTTATTCCTCTATACCATTAGAGAAGTATAAGTACTAATATTAACACTGGTAGATAGCTCTTTTAGTTTATAAATAGCTCTCACATATTTCTCCTTTAACTCATTTGATAATCCTATAATGAAGTTTAATCTCATTACTTTAACCTTAAAAGTAGGATACAGAATCTTTTAATTGTAAACTACCTGCTTCAGGTTAAAAAAGTAAATAGTAGAAGAATTGAAATCACCATGCTCTTTTCACTATAACTCTCTAAGTGATTCAATTTTCTGGGTTAAGGAAAGGTGTGAACTGAAGGACTTTTTTATTTCAAAAAAAATATAGTGGGTATAAATACACAATTTATATTTTCACTCTCCCATCAAAAAAAAAAGTCTCTTTTGATGGCAGTCATTTGTCACTGACAACCAAGCTGATGTTTTTGCTTTATTATATTTCATGGTCAATTATTATTATAATAATAATTTCCTAAAATAGGATTTCCAATATAATTCCATGCAATAAAAATTACATCCCAAAATCTGATGCAAACATATCTCTCTTCTCAAAAGACCAGAAAATCAAACCCCAGAACCTCATACCAAATATGCAGCAATGTTTTTGAAATTTGTATGTGCCTCAATAATTTTTTATCATTTTTCTAGATTTTTAGAGTAAATATTCCTGCAAGGGGATTTTTTTTAATGAATTTATAACTGCTACTTTTCTGTTTACCTTTTCTCAAAATGAAGGTATTTTAGTCAGAAGATTTGTACCTTTGCAAATAGTGCTTTTAATTTGCATATTATCAAAGGTAATTCGGTATTAAGACAATTGGTTTTGGTAATTTTTGTTGTTGATTTTAAGCTTTCTATTTTTAAATAATTTTAGATTGAAAGAAGTGTTGCAAAAATTGTACAGAGTGTTCATGTAGTATAATTTCATCCAACTTCAAATGTTAATAACTTACATAACCATAGTACAATAATAAAAATCTGGATACTTGCTTCTCTTGATGCTTAGAGAAATACAAAGTTAGTCTAAACTTTAAGTGGACAATGAATCTTGAAACCTTATCCCATATAACACCAGGGAAATAGTTTAAGTCAAATTATTTATTTGGTTATGTTTTTTTTTAATCTTTGATTTATGACTAATTTATCTAGAGCACAGTGCCTGATGAGGGACAGAATAAGGAGGAAGATATCAATTTCTTTTTGTGTAAAATTAAAATTTTATTTTACATACTATAATATTTTTTTCATTTAACATGCTATTGAAATATTTAACGTAGTATGAACAAGGAGCTAATTTAGGTATTCTGCTGTTTGGATCACCTGACTATTGGATTAGATACCTTTGTAGAATTTCTCCTGATGAATTCCCAAAAGTGAGTGAGCACTACCAATGTCTTTGAAGCAATGAAAGGCTATTATTTTGTATGGAATTGTTTTCCTCCACTGTGTGAAGTTTATCAATTCATCCCTGAATATACACTCTGGATATTCTTGCCCAGTAATACATATTTGTGAACAAATATGCTGGATAATTATGATAAAAGGTAAATCTATTACAATTTTATTTTGAATTTGGTGAAAAAATTGCCTGAATACTGTGAAGTAACTGTTGAAAATATTTATTCATTTGAATGGTTTTGCACTGTACCAGATAACTTCCATTTGCTCCTCTAGATCTCCCCTAAGATTCAGTACCTGTTTTGTGACCATATGGACTATGTCATTAGGGTCTGTTGCTCTATGACTTTGGAGAAAGGGGGCTAGCTAATGGGGAGCACAGGAAGGAAATGAGAATTAGAGAGGAAAGTAAGTTTGAAGTAATCATTCCCTTGACTTCTGGGAAGGGTTGCTACAAACCGGCTGCTTTTTGTCTAAAGGGTGGCACTGACTCAGCTCCTTCTCTCTAGGTGCATAGAACTATTGCTGTCTCCAATCCCATTCAGGCTTAAGATATCAAACATGTCTATTCTTAGTAATCCAATGGCACTGCACTGTCCACTGAGATTTATCTGTATTTTGTATTCTGTGTGTTTGTGTCTGTGGAGACAGAGAAATATACAAAGAGGAAGAAGGAGAGAGAGAGAGAAAAAAACACATAGGGAGAGAGAAAGAGACATAAAAGTACAAGAAGAAATAGAGACTGAGGGAGACAAAGGGACATGCAGAGTTTTCAGAAATCAAAGCACTAAGTTTCATGACTTCAGATAACAGACATAAGAGTGTAAACAAAATAGACCAGGAAAGGAAGAAAATCTGATCAAAACCAGTGGCTCCTGAGCTAGTTTAAAATAATAACAATTAAAGAGGCATGAGCCAGGTACAAGAACTAGAAGAAAAATAGATGAATTAGATGATATTAATTTTTGATTCCTGCCTCTATTTCCCTGTTTTGGCATTATATCTCCCCAAGACCAGACCCACCCCCTGACTCCCCTCCACGTCCAGGAACACAGGACTTGTCCTTCAATGAGATCCCATTGCAAAGTACAACCTGGGTAAATCACATTCTCATCATTTCCCTACTTTCCCAAATAAAGTTATTTATCCCATCAATATGTGTTAATATCACAACTTTTTAACTTTAATTTCTAAATTTAAGAATGTATTTCTGCAGTTTGACTTGTAACTAAAATTATCTTAATGTGCTAGTGTTTAAGATGCTATTGACATATTCAACTCCCCCCTAATTAACATGGTTACATTTCAACGGTAATTTTCTCAAGACCTAAACCCATGGATGATGAAAATTTCAGGCACTGGGTATGAATGATTTAGGGGTAGAGTGCTATAATCAAAGTGGAAATGACTGAGGAGTACAGAGTCCTAGGTATATATTCTAAATTCTCAAGTACTTGATAAAAGCTAATATACCTTAGCTACCATGGCCTTGGGATCATGTTGACAAAATGAGGTGGCCTTTGGGGAACTTCATTTGTAAATATGTAGTTAATTTCTATGCAGATTAGAATTTCTGTCATCCTTTAAATCATCTCTCTGTTCCCTGAATATCCATTTCTAACCTTAACTGTCTCTGCCTTGAGATGATTCAGCATCATGAGAAAGTAATACTCCATTTGCAAAAACTTTTCAGGCACTTCTTGCTAAATAGTTAATCTGAAGTGAAGATCTTGAAAGAACATCCTTGGATTGGTGAGAATTTCTGAGTAACAGATGACAAAATAGGATATGAGAGAAAGGGAGAAACTCCTGGTTAGGAGGTTACAAAAGCTTAATTCAACTTTGGATTAGGCTCTATTGGTTCTACTATGCAAAGTAGTCATTTCTACTCTGCAAAAATTTTTACATATTTTTCAAATTTGCAAAAAAATTTGTGTGAGGGCCAACAATTTATGAAACTTAAAAAAAATAAAGCAATAGGAAAAATACCAGTGAGGTTGACTAGGGAAATTTGAAGTTATGTCATATCCAGATTAGAGACATCCATAACCCATGATAATATGGTGACTATTGAGAATAGGCCTTGCTATGACCTATGGAGCTGAAAGTTATGTAATTAGGGAACAGATGTAGAATCAGGTTGAAAAATACTTCAGGTAAAAAATATTCAGGAGAAGAAACAGATACAATAGTAAATAGTGAATGCTCAGGATATGAAGTCTAGACAGTTCAGGAGCAATTAAAATCACTGTACACAGTAAGTATTTAATAAACATTAGTCGAATGTGTTGAGAAAAGCCATGAGAACCTATAACATTCAAGTGATAATCCTGTGCTCCCATTATGGAGAAACCAAGGGAGGTATATTGTGAAAACCTATTTTCATATCTGGCTTGAATCTTCATCATTTGGAATTGTCAGTGCCAGTCTACATCTTGGATGAGGGGGGTTGGAAATGCCTTCATCTATTATTCCAAGAAAATGACAGTCTTCTTGCTTGTCCATTGTTTATTTTGTCTATTAGAGGATATGTGGCTCCAAAAGAGCTCACCTTGTTCCCAAGAGCCTGCCTTATTCTGTGTGCTGCCTATCTGAATTTCTTGCTTCTTGACTCAAAGAGAGGAGTTAAGAAGCGTTGGTAGAAAACAAACTATCCTTTATTGTACATCTATCTATCACATGCCCTGCCCTAAAGGCACTATCTAAATATCTATCTCTAAATCTAGATACACACATACTCTCCCTTCTCCCTCTTTCTTTTTCACTCTCCCTTCTCCCTCTTTCTTTTTCTCACTTGCGTGCACAAAGGCACGTGCACACACACACACACACACACACACACACACACTTTACTGCTCACCACAAATCAATGCATGAGTCAAACGTGTGGTGATTTGTTTAAAGTTATCTAACTAGTAGATATGGATCTAAGATTTGAATTCAGATTCTTCCACGGCACACTGGTAACAGGAATATTAGGACACAAATCACATGTTCTTAATCTGCTGCAATATTATTTTCATTTTAATAAGCCATTTTTCTAATAGGTTTAGCAGTGTCTGTCGCTTTCTTATTGACACTTTTGTTAATCCCTGTCATTACACATGGGTACTACTATTACATTCCACATCAAAAAATTTAAAAAAAAATAGATTCATGTGACTGTATCTGGAGAAAGCTGAAAAGAAAAAAAATAGGGATTTGTGGATAGAATCCAGGCAGCACACGGGCATTAAGCAGTTAGAAAGACAAATGGGCCAAATGCCTGGGTCTATTGGAAGAACAGAAAAGAATGGATAAGGAACCAGCTCAGTGGAAAAATGTGAGCCTACTGGTCCCACCGGAAGGATACCCCATGTCTCTGTAACTGGTTCTTATAGCTTAAGAATACACACACATTCCTGGTAATAAATGCTTTATCATGCATTTACTTTCCTTTAAAAGTTCAATATTTTTAACATCCAGTGAGCTTCAGAAATGTACTCTTTAACATAAATCAACGTTTTGACTGGAAAAATCTGCAAAATGCTTTTCTCACCACACTGAAGATGATTTCATTTATAAAATAAATGACATGTCATCAGTAAAGAGGGCTGAGCTGACAAAGACAGGCCTCACTCCCAGTACAAAAACATACGTAAGTGCTTTCTTGGACAATTCATCAAAAGAAATTGATTTTAATTTTTTTCTCCAATCACTGCCTTCTATCATGCTTCATTGAATCTCCTTTTCCTTTCCCTTAACTACATTTTGGGCAGTTTCTGTTACTTTGTGTTTGAGTATGTAAGAGGTCTAGTCAAGTTTAAAAATCTACTCCATGTTCAATTAATATTAGCTGTTCTCTTTCTCAACAGCACTGGCCAGGCTTTAGCAGGAAGGACTTGGAGAGGAAAGGTAGAGTGTATTTCTTTCCTGAGATGATTCCCTCTCCAAGTCCTCCTTTTCCTTCTCTCTTTTCTGGGTTTCCACTCCTCTGGCATGTTCATGTAGGAAGGAGGAATAGATCTGAGAGGCAAGTATTTTTTGCATATTTATTTGCCCACTATCATAGATCCTAATTTGCTGCTATTTCTCCTTTGGTTAAGACAAGCTTGGTATCTGTGTTCTATGTGAGGTAGGGAACAGAAAGTCGTTTATCACATGAATGACATGTGTGACTACTTCAGGGCACCGTATAGGCTAAGGACCCTCTGCACAATTTCCTGATGTAAGAGATGTATTCCAGCACGGCCTCCTCAATTCCACAACTGTCTACACCACAGCATCTTTGCTCAGCAGCCAGCCTCCAGAGTGGTGGATCATAAGTGATTTCAAAGTGTATCCCCTTCACAGGGTCCACGTGACCACTGGGAGATTTCCTCATCCTTAGCATTCTAAGCAAGCATAATGCTGGCTGTTCCATGGCTTTCTCATATCTACATTATCCTTTTCAATGATACTCTTTTTTTCCAAGTTCAAATAATAAGTTCAGAGGACAGATAAGTCAGTGGAGTGCATAAGCAAATATCCAATCAGGGAAAGAGATGCCAGTCTACACAATTGTTTTAGTCCTTTTTTATAATACAGGATAATTATTGTCTATTTGTTCCCAGCGGTAAGTTCTGTAACCAATCTTGGTATAATAAGGAAAACCCTACTCAATATGACGTAAAACATAAAAGCAACATAAAATCGTATTTTAAAGAAACCCATTGATGCTAGAAACCAAGAGGAAACAAAAAAACAGAATTATATGTGCTTGTTAAACCTTTGTGGTCTGTGGAGACATGATTAGAAACTTGCAGACTAAAGTTTTAAATGCTACCCAGAAGGGAAGATGTAGCATTAGGCTCAGTAGAAGCAGGCAGTTAGAACAAAGTCTGCAATGCTCAAACCCCAGAAAACTGAAACCATTTGATTCACACTTGAAGTCATGGGAGGAGAGTTAGTCGTGAGAAATAGAAAATTCAAGCCTGTATTCCTCATGGATTGAGGTCTGGAATTACATTTCTCTTTGGGAGTAGGCACGCAACACCAAAATAAAACAATAAACTACAACATGTCCAAACTCAGTTGTTACCTCAGAATAATGTAAACCAGAGCTGCAAATTGATTTTGAAGGAATGTTTCTAGAATCAAGGCATATGGAACTCTGTACATGGGTGAACCAAAAATGGCACTGCCCCTCAAAGATGAGCTCAAAAATAAAAAGGTGACCTCATAAGGAAATAAACTATCTTGAGGGAGCCAATTGTTGTAAACAGGAGAATCAGCACTTTCAGAAAATAAATACAACAAAAAACCTAAAGAAGATCATCAAACATAAAAAAACCATAAAACTATAAAAAAGACACAGAATCATAAATGCTACTTATTCATTCATAAATAAAATAAAAATATTTGAATAACTCAATATACCTTTTAAAATTAAAAATATGGTAATTAAAAATTTTTAAATAGCTTTTAAAATATATAGAATTATATAATAGATTTGAGGTAATAAGCCACATTGGTGGTCTAGTGGTTAAGATTCAATGCTCTCACTGCCCTGGCACTCATTTCTGGCTCAGGAAACGACACCACCCCTCTGTCGGTTGTCATACTCTGGTGGCCATGTGTTGCTCTGATGCTGAAAGTTATGCCACCAGTATTTCAAATACCAGCTGGGTTACCCATGGCGGACAGGTTTCAGCAGGGCTTCCAGACTAAGACAGACTAGGAAGAAGGACCTGGCCACCCACTTCTGAAAAATTTGGTCAAGAAAACCCTATGAATAGCAGTACACCATTGTCTGATACAGCGCCAGAAGGTGAAGGATGGTGCAAAAAGACCGGGGAGGGTTCTGCTAGGCTGTACACAGGGTCGCTAGAAGTCAGAATCAACTCGAGGGCACTAACAACAAAAAATAAGCCAGGTGATGTAGTGTAGGGATTTAAAAGGTAGAAAATATGAAAGAGATGTTAAAACTGGTAAGGATATAATGAGAAAATCCAGAGGAAAAATAGAGAGAAAGAAGTGTAAGCAATAACATAAGAAATAATATTGTGTTTTCTAGGTTTAGAGAGAATACTGAATCCTTACATTGACTGTAAACCAATCTTCAAACGTTATAAAAATCCAGTCCTTACCCATATACATCCTAGAGAGATTGCAGAATATTCAATTCAGAGAAAATCGAAAGAACTTCAATAGATTGACAGAAGACTCCTCATTAACAATAGACGCCTGAAGACAAGTGATTAACATGTTCAAACAGCTGAGAGAAAATCTAGGGGTCACTAGACTTCCATGTCCAACTAGATTATCATACAACCATTAGAGGAAAATAAAGAGCTTTTAGTTTATACTCAGAATTTCATTAAAAAAATTATTTCATATTATTTCTTTAAAAATTCATACTACAGGACGAATTTCACAGAAAACAAAAGGAAGAAATCACATGCAAGAGAAATAGTAAATTATGGAATTAATAAATATATTAACTAATTTATTATTCACTGGTTGAAAAATTAATAATTAATTTCAGAGAATTTAAAAAATTAGTCAGGTCAGAGACAACACACTACACAAAAAATAACAGTAAATACCAAAGGAGATCCGAGATAAAATATTTTACGGTTCTCATATTGTTCAGAAGGTGACAAGTATATTGATTAACTTTCATTTTATCATAGTCAAGTATGCACGTTAGTAATTTATAGGAAACAAATAAAAATAGAAATACAGTGTTTTTTAAAAAGAAGAGTAATAAAACCTGATGCATCCAGAGGAAGGTAAGACCAGAAAAAAAAAAAATACAAACTAAAATGGTACACAAAGAAAATGCAAAATAACATGGAAAAAGTCAAACTATATCAGAAATAACAATACATATAAGTGACTTGAACTTTTCTTTTAATAAACAGTCAGATTGGATTTTTAAACATGGCGCTGATTGACATATTAGGAGAAATTTAAGGATCCCAAAAATGAATGCTAGTTATTGAGGTTGGTAAGTAGGGTACAATGGAAACAAAAAGTGAGGATTAGTTGCAGAGTTGTACTTAGGTAATAAGACGTTTGAATTAAAGATATCAGACCATAACAGTTGCCAATGATGATAACATTCAGATATGGCCATGGAAGCTGAAAAACCTGAGAGTCAAAGAACTCAAAAGGTTGGGATACAAGGGTATTTGTCTACATGGAGCTTTGAATTCACCCAGATTGATACCAACTATTTGGCTAGTCAGGCAGACTTTATCTTTAGGTTATGAAGCAATCGTTTAAGTGAGAAGATCTAACCAGAATATCACTAAAGAAAAAGAAGATAGATAGATGCCGTGAATCTTAAGTAGGAGCAACTGGAAGCTATTGAAGCGTGGGGTGACATTGTCTCTGTTTTGAAAAGATTAAGCTGGCTTTGCTTGAGAGCAAATGCAGAGTGGCTCCTTCAGGACTGTGAAGAAATGGACGAGTTTGTTAACCACATTTAGGAAGTGATTGCTGCCATATAACCTTAAGTGAGTTAATTTATGGAGTATTGACTCTAACAGTTAAAGAGGAGAGATGTTTTGTTTGCAGATTATCTCAAGCTGAAGCACCACCCTAAACCCTATCTTTATATCAGAAATAATCTGTTCTATTTGACTGCAGACTAGAATATCAGCTGGTGTATAATGAAATAGGAAGTCAATGGCAAAAAAGCACGATCAGTTGGTGCTCCTTAATTTGGAGGCAATAATAAAACTATAGGTATGCACTGGAACTGTTCTAATTTTAGTGGATTAAAAAATGTAAATCTTTCTCCATATACATATTCATATATTTTTTCTTCTCTGCAGACTTCAAAAATTACTTGTTATATATGACTGATCATTTCTGCTGATATCACATTGGATTTATCTGAACTTCGGCATGTAGAATTCATGAGATGTATAAATCTTTTAAATAATTCATGCATGGAGCACAGTATAACATGTATGAGGTATACAAGTGTTTTCAAGTCCAAAAATTACTCTACACCACTGATTCTGCAGACATTAACAGATTACTTTTATTTTCCTTCTAAAGCACGGACTTCACTTTATATGTCCCCATGCTTCATAACTGCTTCATTTAATTCAATGGTGTTTACTACTTCAAACACGTGAAGGCCTCACTTGATCTGTCAAGGAAAAAGAAATTTGTCTATACTGAGATACGTTACCTTTCATGTGAATGCTTTGGTGGTAGGATTTCAATGGTGGTAGAAGCAGTGGAATCAATAAAGGGCAGAAGAAAGACTCCTTTAGCAAACATGACTAGGAAATGGTAAAAACGTATATCATAAAGTAGAACTTATACTTCATGTCCTGAACTCCTGCCCTATGGAGGTGATTGCACTATTCATATAATAAATCCTTGATTGAAGAGGTCAGAAAACCAGAGAAAATTCCAAAATCTATTTGCCGCTGATTAGCAAAGCTGTTGGGAGAGTGTGATATAATGCTCTTAGGCTGATGTGTAAAACTTCATATGAATAAGCCAACATTCTTGAATCATCTCAAAGAATTTTTAAGGTTCCTTTGGAATAATAGATAATAAATGGTGGAGAGGTTGGAATTTTGCAAATGTATTATAATGAGCATAAAGAAAGTGCCATCCATGGGTAAAAGGAAGAAAACTCTCAAATCAACAGTCTGCGTGTGATGAATCTATTGGCTGCTATTTTCCTCCCACTGAAGAGGGAAGAAGAACCAGGGTTATGAAAATCCCCAAAGTAGAATAAAAGGAACAATGGAAAAGCCTGCAAAGGTGACTAACGATACACTTGCGTTCCCCAAATGGAAAATGATGATCAGTTTTTTTTGACTTCTTTGCTATTGACATTTTTCAATTGTTACCTAATATACTCAAACCAAAAGGATGATTCAGAGAATTTTTTCTTCAAATATTTTCATCACTGATATAAAAAAGAAAGATGAAAAAAAAAGGAGAGCATAAAAAGGACAACAGAATAGAAATAATTCAATATAATCCTTTAAGGAAAAAAGATGGAATTACAGAGGGTAATTAAAAAGAAAACTAGTATCGGGGACCAGGCCAGGGGCGTAGTGGTTAAGTTCGCTCTTCGGCAGCCCGGGGTTCACAGGTTTGGATCTCTGGCACTGGAGGACTCACTGCTTGTCAGCCATGCCGTGGCGGCGTCCCTTATAAAGTAGAGGAAGATGGGCACGGATGTTAGCCCAGGGCCAGTCTTCCTCACAAAAAATAAATTAATTAAAGTTAATTAAAAAAAAGAAAATTAGTATATAAGAAAATTAGGAAAATCAACCAGTGATGGGAATACATAGGTTGGAAACTGAAAAAAGCCCAGAAAAAGGTGACATTTTTTTTTTCATCATCTCAACCATGTATTGCTATGTTTCAATTCAATATGTAACTAACACACTCATGTAAATATGCCATTTAGTAACTTATTCACCAAAAATGTTTTTTAAAACCTACAGGAAAGCCAAAAAAAAATTTAGAAAAATTGAAAGTTAGTTAGATAAGACCACTCACCTCTTCCTGTGTAAGAGTTGGCTGAAAATGGGAGGAAGGAGAATAGCATGAGTCACTATTCTTTCTTTGCAGACTGAGATGCGCTGCTGCAACTTTCTGATGAGGAAATTACATGACACGGCAGAACTGTTGTAGCCAGATTCTGTGTATTTTGATTATTTTTTGTCATATGCTACATTTTGCTAAATAAATTTGCCTAAGAAACAGCATTTCGTTGACCTAGCCTACATTAACTTGCATGTACACATGCAAATTGATTATATATATAGATATATATGTATAGTCTATATATAATATATAGACATATGAAATATATATCAACCGCTTTCTATATCTAATTAATTATGTGTTTTCCTCCTTACTTTGTTTATGCTATTGGAGGTTATAAGGAGTTAAAAAATGATTCTAATTACCTAACATTTTATAGCACAGGAATTAATATGGCTTCTGTACCAAGTTTATTTGAAACAAATATTGTATTTGGAGGCAGAATGTTTGAAGGTTTTATGGTAGTGGTCTAGCAATTATTGAGTTTTTAATAGGAGAATTGCTCAGTGGAGTAAATTAAAATTGGAGGTTGAAGCTGCAAATATTCGCAGAGGGAACAGCATATAATTCTAAATTGCCAACAGGCTGGTTTAATATTTTAGCACTCAGTCGTCACAGTGGAAGCAGATGCCTCAACACAGGTGCCCAGCAGGAGTATTGTTATAAGGACTGGGAAGAAGAGGGCTTATCAGTATTTCACAGTTTCGTCTTCAACTTGTTCACCAGATGTAAATGCCATCTTATGTTTCAGGGAGTTTTACTAATAATACAAATGGGATGTTTCAAAATATTTTGGCTTTCCTAATTACAGGTTTTAATAAAACCATAAAAGCCATAATAATTTTATAGCCTCAAGGTGCAACAATTATTAAAAAGTGATATGCCTTATTAAGAAAATATGAATGTTTTTTGACGAAGTTAGAGGTTAAATGTAGAGGAGTGTAGATATTTAGTCAACTATAACACTAACATTTTAATCAATATAGTTGACTTTTGTAAAGATTGAAGCATAGGTTGTAAAAGTTTACTAGGTAGTATGTTTTTCTACTTTAAAAGCATTTTCTAATAGGAATGAGTAGCCCTAGTGTGCCATTTTGGAGTAATTATTTGTATGCTCATATACATTTTATAAAGATTAAGGTATTGGCTCTAGAACTAGATGGGTTGCTCTTGAATCCCACTGGTCACAGTTAACTGTGATTACTGCCCAGAGGACCACTGGCAAGTTACATAACTTCTCTGTGCTTCAGATTCCTCATTCATAAAATGGAGATAAAAATACACCTTAGAAGGATTAAGTAAGTTACTTCACACGATGCCAGAAACAATAAGTGTCAGCTATTATTGTTATTATTCATCTACTATTATTATTATTAATGTTTCTTATTCAAGAAAATAAAAGGAAACTATGGTTATAAAATGTATGCTATTACAAATTGTTTTTAAGCAGCTTTTTAGCCCTCTTAAAGAGTACTGATAACTCATTTGTTCATTGTCACGATTCCCTTTCTTCAAAGGAGGAAAAAAAATTTTTAAAGAAAAGAAACAAGTGAAATAGAAAATTTTATTTAAACGGTGATATTCACTGTATAGTCAGTTTTCTCTAATTCACTACTTCCCAGACAGCACATGATAAGTACATCTTCATTTTCAATGCTAGAGTTCAATAAGCATCGATGGCTAAAAAAGAGCCATACTTAAAAAAAAAAAAAAAGTTTCCACATAAATGGAGGCTTATAAATTGTTTTCAGATTTCCACACCTAAGATGAAGTAGTTGTAGAAGCTGATGGCATGCATACTGCAAGAATAAACTGAAGCCACAACAGCACTATGTCCATGAAATTCTTCTCTAAATTTTACAATACTGCCACTTCCCGTATTCTTGCTTCTGTATATTTTCCAGTAAACTCTACTCTGCTTCCTTCTGATAAATTTGAAAGTGACAGAGATCCATCTACTAAGTGATTTTGGCATCACCTGTTCTCAGAAACCACAGAATGCAATCACAGAGGAGGTGATTCAAGCTCACATTCTTGCAAGGCAAAAAAGATTGAGTTGTATTTAGTATGAGTTTTTCTATAGTTTGAGAGCTATGGAGTTGACTGAATTGAGCAAACAGATGCATCCCTCTGCTCTTGTCGTGTACAGCATATTTATAAGGTATTTCTATGTTTTGTTCTCTCCATAATTGTTCAAATATTTGACCCAATTAAAAATATTTTTTCTCAATTTATTGTGAGTTCTTTTATTAGAGTGACACATTATATTTCATATATTGGTAATTCGTTACGTAACTATAAACACACGTGCTTGACTGACCACTATTATATGGATCCCCCAACATTGGATAATTTGCCCTAGAAGCAGCAAATTCTTCCATACAAAACCATGCTTCTGCTTAGAGACAGAATTCAACAAAATCTTGCTCCAACACCTGAAGGGAAAAATTCATACATACATGCATATATACTCTGGTATTTCTTTTTTACTTGGAGGAAAAAAAAACCCAAAACACTTTCTTATAATGATGCAAAAAATTTGTTCAGGAAGTCCAGATAGTAATTGGAACCCATTTCTAACAGACATTGTCGTTTTTTATCACTACACAGCAGATCCATTTGTTTCCATGTAGCTAAAGCATTTTGCCTCCTCAGTGCAAAAATCTTTATGGCTCATGTAGTCATAGATTCTACAAGTGAAAGCTTTATTATTTTATAGAAATGTATATGGTTTTGCACGTGTGTGTGTGTGTGTGTTTTATGAAAAAGGATAGCTTTTTTACATAAACGGTTCTAGAAAGCCAAATTAACCTTTTACCTCTCCCTTACTCTTGTGGTGTTTTGTTTTCTTGTTGATATTTTCTTCGACGAACCAAGACCTCATGCTAATTTTAAGTGAATTGATCAAATTTAGGAAGTTCACCAACATCCTTTTTTAAACTAAATTTTTATTACACTGTACTATTTATTTATTTTTATATTGTTTCTAACTGTGGAATACAAAGATAGAAATAAAGCAGAAGTTCTGATTTCACTTATTATGTAAAAAGCTGCAAGAGAATGTTGCTCCTGTACTAACAATGAAAATTACCAGGTATTCTAAAAAATATTAAGCTGGGGATGATGGAAATGTTCTATATCTCGACTGTGTTGTGGTTACACAACTGTCCATGCTTGTCAAAACTCATCCTACTAGGGGGCCGCCCGGTGGCGCAGCGGTTTAGTCTGCGCTTGGCAGCCCCGGGTTCGCGGGTTCGGATCCCGGGCACCCGCCGACGCACTGCCTGTCAGCCATGCCGTGGCGGCGTCCCATATAAAGTGGAGGAAGGTGGGCACGATGTTAGCCCAGGGGCAGTCTTCCTCAGCAAAAAAAAAAAAAAAAAAAAAAAAGAGGAGGATTGGACGGATGTTAGCTCAGGGCTGGTCTTCCTCACAAAAAAAAAAAAAAAAAACAACTCATCCTACTGTACATCTAAAAAGGGTGAATTTTATCGTATTTAAATTATACGGTCATGCATCACCCAATGAAGGAAGATATGTTCTGAGAAATTCCTCGTTAGGCAATTTTGTCTTGTGAACATCACAGAGTGTACTTACACAAATCTTGATGGTATAGCCTACTACACACCTAGGCTATATGGTACCAATCTTATGGGATCACTGAGGTATATGCAGTCCATCATTGACCCAAACATCGCTATGGGGGCACATGACTGTACTTCAATAAACCTGAATTAAATAAATGAGAGAAAATAAATAGAAACATATGACATCTTTAGCATTTATAAATCTATCTTATTTTAACATTTATGAAATTAATCAATTCATGATTGATATCTCATTATAAGTAAATCACTGTCATTAGTAGTCTATATATATTAGTTATCTATTACTGCATAACAACTTACCATAAACTTAGCAGCTTAAAACAACACACATTTGTTATTTTATCATTTCTGTGGTTCAGTTTTTGTCTGGGCACAGCTCAGCTGGGTCTTCTGCTCCAGAGTCGCTGACAAGAATGCAGTTAAGGGTTCAGGCTGAAGGCCTGACTAGGGGAGGATCCACTTCCAAGTTCATGGTGTCATGGTCAAGATTCAATTTCTCATGGGCTGTTAGACCGAGGGCTTTAGTTCCTTGCTGGCTATTGGCTGGAGACAGCCCTTAGTTTCTTGCCATGTGGGCCTCCCCACTACAGTGACTTGCTTATGCAAAGTAATGACAAGGTAAAGAAGTGACATCCTCTCACCTTCACAGTATTAGCTAGAAGCAAGTCACAGGTCCCACACCCCAAGGGAGTTAGACAGGAGGTGGAGACCAATGGGGGCTATGATAGAAACGACCTGCCATATCAAGTTAATATAAATGCAATTAATATATACAAATACATAATATTTACAAATTCAGTACCTAAGCTACATTAAGATAATTGGTATATTAGATAAAAATTAAATTAAAACTATTTCATATATTATATATTTTATTCCATATATTAACCTGTCATAAATAAATGCTAAAAAATCAATTGTTTACCTATGCATTCCATTACGGTCACTGCGATATTGATTTTCTTTAAACAAATGTATTTCTTTTTGTGACTCTGCTTTCGGATATTTAACATAATTCTGTTCTGACTCAGGCATACCATATGTTTAATTGGTGTTAATTTCTCCAATTATTGTGTATCATAATATCCAAAAGATTTTATATCTTAGAAAGCTATATCTTTGAAACCAATAATATCTGTCATTATATTTATATGCTTGCTTGTGGTTAGGAATTTAGCATATGATCTTAATTAGTATCTGGTTAAGCAAGCTGTCAAAAATTTCACTAGCTAATTTCATTAGCTAATATCAATGTGTGTGATAACAACTTAAGCCCACTATAAAACTCTAATTCAAATTCAGTCAAAAAATTTTAGGACATAAACTTAAAGGGCCTTAGCTAAAATGTTTTTTAATTAATATTCTATGGCTTTTTATATTTTAATTTTCTCTTTCTAGAAGAACATATAAAAATGTAATAATTTCTTTCTAAAACCTATCTCAGAGACTACGTTTTAATTTCTATTTTAAAATGTTTTATATTCAATTTTTAAATTCATTACTTTACATGTAACATTTTACATTTTATGTTTTAACATTAGTCTTTTTATATCTGATATTTATTTTTATATTCTTTGCCACTACATTTGTATGTATTGATACTCCTAGGTCTTTAATGATTCCTGATCATGCTCCTTAATCTAGAATTTATTCTGTAAAAAGATAATGGATTGTAACACTTTTTTTTTCTCCAAGTAAAAATTTGTTTAACGTTTTATAGCATTTCTAGGCTTTTTTTTTTTTTTTTAACTATTCCACTATTGAACATTTTGTCCTGTAAAATTGTGTTTTTATCATCTCAAAAATATTTATTGGTTTAACCATATTGTCTACTTCTGGAACACTGAGAAAAATTTCCACTTCATGTTATTATTTAAAAACAAGGGTTTCTTTTAATATGAATATCAGTTTGTTCCCTATCAACCTCTTTGACAACATATTGGGAAGATGGAAGTTGCAGCATTGAAAAGGACATAGTGTACTGGGATGCACACTGAATTATTATTTGACTTTTTGGATTGTAAGATATTTATTCTTTTTAACTAGATACAATTAAAATTATACAATAGCAGGTTTTTTACTTTTGAAATAGTGTTTCAGGGTAAAACAGAATATGGCTGTTAGTTTTTTTATATACATAGATATTACAATTTATTTCATTGGAAGATGTTTATTGATTCGTTCATTTATTAATGGAATATTTATTAAATATGTACTTATTAAATGTGAATATTTATTAAATGCCAGACATTGAGGATGTAACAGTAAGTTAAATAAAGCCTGCTCTTATGGAGCTTACATTCTAGTGGCTGGGGAATATATAAAATAAATAAATACATATCTGTCAATTAATGATAAAATGCTACAAAGGTAAAGTAGAGAAAGTGCACAGAAGTGGGGATTTGAGAGGAGGAGGAGTAATAATGCTTACAATTTCTCTCAAGTGCCTTTAAAATTGTTACAGAATTTTAGGGCGTACAAGGGAGTTCAGAGATCATCAAATCCAAGCTCTTCATTGTACAGATGAAGATATCGCTTCCCAAAGTGGGGAGAGGAATGAATCAGCCAAGGTCTTACTGGATCATATACCGGCACATATGACTTTGAAACCAAATTATATATTCCCAAAAGCAGTGCCCATATTATGTTGCTAACTTGTTCCCGAATGTTCCAAGTTTGCTCCCAAGAATTATACCTGAGGCAAAGGCCAGGACCTTTTTCCTGTACTCCTCTTCCTATCCCCGTATCAGAAAGAATATTGCCCGTCTTTTTTAGATTTCTAATAGTATTTTTTCACATAGTTCTTGTAGTTCCAATCACATTCTTCCTTCCTCTATATTTATTCATTTGGACTCTCATCATGATTATAGAACACTGGAGAGTAAAACACATTAATGCATGTGTGCATGAGTGTGCATGTGTGTGTGTGTGTGTGTTGGCCCCCACATCAAGTAGCGTAGTATAGTAGGTTTAGTTGACATCTAAAACATATTTGCTGCATTTCATGAGGCACCTTCTTGGCCAAGACTATTGTAAGAAATGTTCCAAAGATAAAATAATTTACATACATATTTTGACTTTGGGTCTCCTTCAGTGCTTTCAGTTGGGCTCCAGGAAGCACATATTTACAAACCAGGGAAGACCTCAGGGAAAGATGAGTAGAGTTAAAATTGGCTCATTTCTTTGGGTTCTTAAAATATCAAAATCAGCCTGAGGCTATAAATGAGGCTTGAAATCTTCATTGGCTTCAAGGGCACATCTGGGCTGGAAGGCCGTCATGTGAGCTCAAATTTATCCTGCTACATTAGAGTACAAATTGGAGCTCCCAGCCATGAGGAAAAAACCTTTCGGGTTATTTAAGAATGTAATCAGTCAACTGGAAGCTTTTTATTGTGTAAGTAACCATCTGCAGTCAATAAAAAACTACCAGTTGGCCTAAATATGTAGAAGCACACTGGTCACTTGTGTTTTTGGGTAGATTTGGTCCCATGCCCGTGTGCACCTGTTTATCCATGCCCACACACTGTTGTATAGACTTGAAGAGGCAATGAGTGCAACATTGCCTCTGAGATACTCAATGCACCGAGAGTAAGCACATTCAGATTTTTATCCACACTTGCTTTAGAAGGATGCTTCTACTAGTCAATGCAGGCATGCCAATGTTTCCATCTGCAAACCCAACTTCAGTGACAAAAATGAAAAGTAGAAAAATACAGATGAATATGGTCTCCATGTACCTTTATTTCATGAAAATACAAGTTTAAATCAGGCTTGAAGAACAACTTCATAAATTGTTTCAGGAATTACAGTGATTCAATATAAAGGAAATCACAGCTAGCTTTGATGTAAGACCGCTGTGAATAGCTTTCGTTAAAGGTGCTGCTATCACTTGGTCAAGAGCTGTTTAAAAGTAGGAGAAAGGGCTATGGAATAAAAGTAATGAATAGCGGAAATGAATAAAATAGAGGAAAAAACTATTGGTATAGCATGAAAAATATAAAATCCATTAGAGTAATAACAGTCCAATTTACTAAAATTTCTCAAGATATCTTGTAAAATAGCTCTGCATGATTTCTCTTATTTTCAGCTACGATGCTCCATATAAATGGGCTCAGGTCTGAACCCTTGCTAGTATGGAAAAGTGAAAAGCTTCAACTTGCCATCAGAAAACCTAGAGCTGGAAAACAGGAGTTGTCACTACTTGTGTGAATTTGAGAAATATCTTTACCTCAGTGACCACTAGCTTCTTAATTAAAAAAAAAAAAATCACAGAATAATAACTGAAATACCTTTCCTCTATAAATGAAAAGAGTCAGCCCAGAGGTAAAGTAATTTACTCTAGGTCACCAACCGAATAATGAGAGCTGAGGCTAAAGTTGACGGTTCCAGGGTCTGAATTTAATGGGGTTTTAAGGCTTTGCTCTTCAAAGTATGGTCCCTGGAGGAACATCAGCATGACTGGGGAGCTTGTTAGACATTCAGAAAAGCTGTCTAGACCCCAGACCTGCTGATTCAGAATCTGCATTTTAAATAGATCCCCAGGTGATTCCTCTGCACATTAGAGTTAGAAAAGCAACCTTATAATCTACTGCCTTCTCATCCCATGGCTGATGTGGGGAACAAACGAGTTGATAAATGTAAAACAAACTTTGTCTAATAAATGCAATGTGACTTTACTTATTGGTTAAAAGTGCTCTAAAAAAGCCTCTAAAAGTGCTTTTAGTTCAAAATTTGGAATTGAATAATAATGTCATTGAAATAATTTCACTAATAATAATCCTCACATTTATCAAACTTGCATATTCTGATGAATTCATCTTCCAATTCAAACTCAGAACAACCATTTTAATTAAATATTCATATGGTATGATGCAGTATTTGATCTACAAAAGATTTCATCCATGAGTGCTAGAAGAGTTACAGAACTTATAGCTTCTCTCCATCTCTCAAAATTTGTTTATGACTAGATGGAAATGTTACCGCACAAAAGGCATGATCTGCTCGCTGCAAGACAAAAGCCAATCATCAAGAGGCAAGATGGTGGATAAGAAAGGGCACTTATTACAGCTTGCTAGCAAGAGGGAAGATGGCTGACTCATGTCCAAAAGAACTATCTTAAGGGGGCACAAAATCTTACAGCAGTTATATAAGCTGGTGGGTTACAGGGGAGGGGGTTAGGAATGTTGACCCTCGGGTGTTACAGACTAGGAGTTGCCACACCAGATCTTTCAGTTTTCATTGATGATGGCTATCAGCATAGACTCTCTGTTCAGGGGTCATCCCATTCCTAAGGAACTCAAAAGAACAAAGTTATCATCTTATTGCAGCTGGGAGGTACATGCACAAGCAGGGATCATAAAGTCTACAGAGCAATTAGATCTCCTGGGGCGCAAATCCAGCTGGGTTAGTTAGTCAGAGGTCATTCAAAGTTACAATAGGGTTTCTGTTCTATAATATGGCTTCCCTTATGTCAACCTTGTGTTGAGCTGATATCAGAAGCAAAGTTATAATCTAAGAGGAGTGGGGAAATTGTGAAAGAAGGTAGTAGTGGAAACAAATTTTTACACGCCCATTTCTGATATGTTCTCAGAAATGTCTAGCCCTTAAAGTGACAAAAGGAGTGATATCAATCTTAAATTCTCCCTATTTAGGTAAAGCACCTTAAAAATGATAATTGTGTCTTCTTTGAGATCCCCAGTGCCAAACACAGTGCTTGGCTAGACTAATTGCCAAAATAAATATTTTTTACAAGAAACCCGCTGGGGGTTGACGAAGCAGGGGGGTAGCTAGGCAAAAACTTTTTTTTTTTTCTGTTCACCTAATAGTTTGGAAGGAAATGAGATCTGACCACTGTTATCACCAGAGAAAAATATGACAATTCTCAACAAAATCGAAGCTTAAGGTTCTCATGTTTAAGTCAGGTTTTGAGAAAAAGAGACACTCATTTGAGAAACATTGCAATAGTATGATTTTAAAAAGATCTAGTCTCTTCCAAATACTGGAGAGAATAAAGCCAAATGCAGTATGATCTCTGCTGTTAAAGTCAAAAGTAAAAAGAAAGCAACATGTATCCTTAAAAAAATAAACAACAATTAATGCACTTTGGGCTGGACTTAATGGTCTTAACAATAAATGCAAATATATAAAAGTACAATAAACCAAATAGTTTAAATAATTTTGATTCTGTAGTGTGGTAGACAGAATAATGTCTGTCCAAAGATATCCACCACCAAGTCCCTGGAACCTATGAATATGTTACAATAATATGGCAAAAGCAACTTTGTTGATATAATTAAAGTTGTGGATCTTAAAATAAGGAGATTATCCTGGATTAAACAGTTTGGTCCAGTGTAATCACATGAGTCCTTAAAAGCAGAGCACTTTCTCCAGAGAAGCAGGGGGGTATGGCAGAAGGTGAAGTCTGAGAAATTCCAAGTGTGAGAAGATTCAGTGCACTGTTGCTGGTTCTGTGATGTAGGGAGCCACATGGAGGGACCAGAGACAGGCCTCTAGGAGGTAAGAGTGGCTGATGGTCAGCAAGGAAGTAGGCTCTTTAGGCCCCAATCACATGGAACTAAATTCTGCAGGCAACCTGAATGGGATAGGAAGTGGATTCTTCCCCAGAATTCTCATACTCTGAATTCCCCAGAAATTCTGTCCATACTCAGATTTCAGTCTTTTGAGATCTGGAGCAGAGAAACAAGTTGATCCACAACGTCCCCGATGTGTTTTAGTTATTTGCTTGGGTTTTTTCATCAATTTCCACCCAAACTATGAAATTTAGTTCAAATAAAATTACCTTATCATTAATAATTGGAGCCTGAAGGTAAAAATGACTTAATTTTACTTATATAATATTGGCTACAATTTATGGCAGTGGCTCTCAAACAGAATTATAGTGGGAGTATATTAAAATTTACCAGGTCCTAGTTCCGCAAACTGAGTTAGTAGATCTAAATAAGAGTAGTAAAGTTGGATTTTGAGATGGCTAGTGTTTTTCTCATACATGTTTATCTTAACAACTCTTTCAGTAATACTACACTATAGTTAAAAAGTATAATGAATAAATTATCATAGCGCTGAATTAGAATTAATTTCATGTAGATATATAACTAGTATATTTTATAATTTTGATTATGAACTTTGTAGAAAGGGGTGAGTAAAAGCTTTATTTAATATCAATCAAACATATTTAGTTGGAAAGCTTTTAACGACAATGGAGTCTGGGCATCAAAAGTGTACCTGAGGGAACAATGAATACCAAAGCAAAACAATGGCTATGTCCACAATCTAGTAGTAAAATACACATCTCCAGTTCTCTATTTAGTGGAAATAAGGAAACACCGTTCTTTACTTAATAGAGGAAACAAATTCCTCAAATGTAACCTGAGGCAACAGTATCAAAACCATTTTAGATAGGTTTTACAATGAAATAAGATAAAATTCACAATCACTGTGGTCACTGCTGAATGATCCTTCTACTTGGCTTGGAGAATTTGGTTGGTTTATTCTACTCACATGAAAAGATAAAACATAGCTATCATTGTTAAGAATAATTGATCTTGAGAAAATGGTTTCACTTAAGAAATTATAACAGCAAATAAATTGTTGAATCCACACACACTATGCACCTCCTTATACTAAATTTTGTGATCCTACGCACATAAAAATAGCTTTTGTTTGTTGTTTCCATTTCATTGCAATCTGATAAGAACAAAATAGCCTTCAATAGACAAAAAAGATGTTTACACCAAATTCTATGGTCTTTTATTTTTCACTGAAATATTTTTTCTGAGGGCATTCCAGGATACCAACATTCCCCCCATCTCTTCATCCTATCACCATTGGAAACAAGCAATCAAGATGTCAAGAAAGAGGAACAAGTTTATGTTACATACCTTCCTACTTATGAACCGTACTACTTGTGATAACTATTTCTATAGTATATTAAAATTAGTAGTAATTGTATCAAATGCACCTAGAGGTTGTGACTTTTAAAACACATTAGGGGCTTTTATGTTCTGTCCATGTGAATCTCATTACTTTAAATATTTTAATTTCTCTCAAACAACCTCAAATTGATAATTCTTTACTTTGTCCCCTAAATGCTGTTTCAATTCAATACATTTTTTCTTATGCTATTACTCATTGTGAAGCAAAGGAACATTTGACAGTACACAAAACTAGCAAGGAGTGCAACATACCAAGATTCCACTCAAGTCTATCTTGAACTTCCATTTGGTGACTTTTGTCTTCACCTTGTGTCGTATGATTTTATTTAGGTTTTCCATTAAACATAACGAAAAGGAAAAAGAATAAAAAAATAATTGGAAAGCAGTTGATTTCTGTTTCACTTTCTAATATCCCTTTTTCAAATGCTTACTCTCTTCGTGGATCTTCCTAATACTTAAGTTTGTTCTCAGGGCCCGTGTCACCCACACAACAAATATCAATGACCCTTTTCTACCTGATGGACATTCTGTTACATGACACAAAGTTGATGATGATGACCAAAGAAGAGAAAGATGAGAATTATTACGATGAGGACAATAAGGATGACCATAGCTAATATTTTTTGAATGCTTGTTACATACTATAAACTTTATAGATGATAGATAGATACATTGAAAAATACATAGATACATAGATAGATACATAGATACATAAATACATAGGTAATTTATTTTATATCCACTTTCATGTGTAATCTTCATGGCAATCTATAAAATACGCACTATTAATGTCCTCACTTGGCAATTAAGAAAATAGATTAGAGATGCTTGTTATATTAAAATGTTGACTAATCTATTTTTGAGAAGTAACTTGATAAGACTGATGACCATACTTGGTCTCCCAAGTGTACACTTTTTTGAGTACCTGTTATATGCTCAACACTGCACTAAATTCTTCACAAAATTTCTCTCAAATGATCCTCAAAACATTACAAAGTTGGTATTATTTTTTCTATTTAGCAAACAATGAAATAAAATCAAGTATTGAATTACTTATGAGAAGTGCCAGGGATCCAATCCAATTTTGACTCTCAAATCTAAGCTCTGTTTACTACTACAGTGTTTCCCAGCAGTGCCCACTGCTTAAATTTATATAGCAAGTATTTCATGGGATTTAGTTATGTTAAAATATTGGCAAGGTCTGTTCTCTATGAAAGACTTTAACAATTAAATTAGGATTTTTGGTCATTTAAATGAACAACTGCTAGAAGTTTTTAATTGAAGGCATTAAATGCAAATATATGAGCAAATGACATTTGAATTATGATGACAGATTCTTCCAAATCCTCTAAATATACGTAGGGATATTTCAGACAAATACTTATAGATCATACTTTGTTAAACGTGCTGGTGAAAATGGCAGGAAAATGATGACTCTGTGTTGTTTAAGTATGATGCTCTCCCACATTATGCTTGATGACCAAATGTGATTTAAATCTCTAAACAATTATAAGTAGCTCTATTTTACTGGAGGATAAAAATGTTGTAATAGTTGTCAAAATTAATTATCCTGACAGGCATAATTCTGTACAGTCTGCTCAGACTCAAGTGTGACAGTTATGAAAATGTGGTTCTCAGGGAGCCTTCTGCAGAAAGCATAGTTGACTGACAGCCCCAGCTGCTGCCTATCGGAGTCCACTACTATGTTTGTGCCGAGGCCATATTTCCACCTGCCAATTGCTCTGCATGGTGGTGCTGTTAGTACTCTAACAGGAGCCTTTTACTTGAGGACTTCCCGTCAGCCTGGTCAAAATTCTTAGAACCTCACAGGAGTCTGACTCTGCCTATGCAATCCACCTTCCCCAACCCTCTTCTCCCTCAGGTGTCACATCTGCTTGCAGTCAAAGGGCTCTGCTTGCCTACTCCTGCTCCCCTGCCCCTTTACTCTTCACAGATATTTATTGTCCTATCCCATCGTGGTGTCTACATTACAGAGCACCTGAACTAACACACCAAGTCAATAAATCCTTATCTGGGAGGAGGACTGGAAATGAGTCAAAAGTGAACTCTTGAAGTATATTTTGAACATCATTTCTAAGACCATTTGTTGAAGGTAGGCACTTGGAAGTAACTTGAAAAAAGAATCTGTTAAATTGCCTGATGAATAAAGTGTTCACCTCCAACCTTGAGAAAAATATGTGATTCTTACAGGTCAATCCTCTTTAAGGAGAAAAAGCTAGGCTTTCTAAGCTCATAGCTACTCAGGTTAGGGGTGGCAGTGAGGGTTAAGGGGAGAGTGAAATGATTGAAAATGCCCTTCACGTGATAAACCGCACTGTTCACTGGAAAGAGACACTGCTCAAAACTGATTTCACTTTGAGTTTGTGAATTAAACTCCTTTTGCTAAGAAAAAGAGAAGTATGAAGTAGGCTTTGGTTCCGGGGTCTAAGTGAAAAAGTCTCTTTTTATGTGCTTCAAAATCAAGAAGGCTATAAACAGACAATTTGGAGATTTTTTTACAATCGAATTCATTTATTTGTTCATTCAACAATTATTGAGTTCCTAGTTGTGGCAGACAATCTGCTAGGGATTTGAAATACACATGTGAAAAAAACACAACGCTTGCCACAGTCTGACTAAAGTGTCAGGCAACTAAGTGAACATTTTAAATAGTGTGAAAATATTTGTGATAAGTGAGAATGTAAATGGAGCATAAAAGGACACCCAATTCATTGTGAAGGTATTAGGAAAGGTGTATTTTAGGAAGTAAGACTTGTGATGAGCCCTGAAAGATAAACAGAGTTAGTCAAGGAAACAGGGTCATGAAGGCATATCACTGATATTCTGGGTGTGAGAGAAAGCATTGCTAGAACTGACTCTAAAACCACAGAAGCACAAAATAAGTATTGGGTCAACTGAAATGAGAATTTGTGATGAGGATAGAGTGACACAGATTAGAAAAACTTTGCATGCTCTGCTAATGTTGAATGTTATTCTTTGTTCAGTGCAGAGCTCTTTATGCATTTTAAATAGGAGTTTGAGAGTGAGCTCACAGAGAAAAAGTAACAGGCTATTACAAGAGTCCAGATGATAAAGGATGGATATCTGAACCAATATGGCAGGGATAGAGAAAAGTCAACGGCTAAAGCCAATATATTTTAAAGGAAATTAATGGGATTTAGTGACTGTTAGATTATGGGAAATAAGGGAAAGAGAAAACTCACAGATGACTCTCAAGTTTCTAGCTAAATAAAGTGATGGATAGCGGTGGCATGAAATGAGATAAAGAATCGGAAAAGGAACAGAATTTAAGAAGAAATGTAAGTGCACTTTTGGAGATATTGAGTTGATCAAATGCACTTATATGCAGGATATATATGTGTATATATTCAAAATATTTGAAAAATAGTCTTTTCCAGTGATATAAGCTTGAAGGTCAGGGAAACAAAACAAAGGAAGAAAATAGAGGAGTCCTGACAAAAGCCTAGAGAATACTACCATTCCATTTAGCTGAGGAATAATAACATTTTGTACTTAGATTGCAACAAACTGATATTTACAGGAATGATATAAAAGAGATTGTGAATTATACTTTTAAAAACTATTGGTTTTCCAACTGATTTCTCACAATCACATTGTGAGATACACAGGAGACGTATTATTTTCTCATTTTATTCTTTGATACCTGAGAAGGTGAACTTGAACAGTGGTGTTGGAGTATTGAATTTAGTGAATTTCCAGTGTTTCATGTTCGAACGCATTCAAATACAGCTTAAATGAAGTCAAAAGAATGACAAAAAATTTGAATTCATTGCCCAAATTAAGGCAGGTATATTGCAGCAGTTTCATAAAGATATTTTTAGCCATGGTGGGACACTAATACTGCAGGAACATATTGCAAGTCACATATTTATATTTTGATTTGAAATGTTTATTATGAGAGGTAAAACTGATAACCATACCCCCTCCTACATGTTGACTAAAAACAACAATGAATAGCCATGAAACAATTTTTCCTGAAGTTAATTAATTACCTTTCCCAATATTCAAACCAGTCTTTGTATACTTTCCGGTACAATGCAAACATGGTAAAATATAGTATGTTATATGGTGATGTTGATTATACATTTTCCCTAGTATGTTAAATATAATCTAGAATCTTGTGAGGCTGCTCAATATATAATAAACCTTCACAAATAATTAAATGTTCTAAGTCGGCTTAATGTGAAATTTAAGAGAACATGATAACTCAATGAAATGATCTTGAAACTTTTAAATTATCAATCTGACCCCCAAAACTTCTTCAGTTGCATAAAATTCCATTTAATTTTTTAAAATTATTTTTTAAATTTTGAGATAATTGTAGATTTACACAGCTATAAGAAACAATACATCATATGCAAGTTTACCCATTTTTCTCCAATGATAACATCTCGAAAAACTATAGTACAATATCATAACCAACATAATGGATGTTGATAGAGTGAAGATACTGAAGATTTCCATCACCACAAGGATCAATTAGGTTGTACTTTCATAACCACAACTACTTCATTCCAGCTCCCGTGCCTCATTAACCCCAGGCAACCATTAATCTGTTCCTTCTTTCCATAATGTTGCCAGTTCAAAAATGTTATGTAAATGGAATCATACAGTATGTAAATGATTGGGATTTCAACTCCGTATAATTCTCTTAAAATTTATTCAGCTTATTGCATATGTCAATAGTTTGTTCCTTTTAATTGCTGAGTAGTATTCCATGGTATGGATGTACCACAGTTTGTTTCACTATTCACCTTTTGAAGGATATCTGGATTATTTCCTGTTTTTAACTATTATGAATAAAGCAGCTATAAACATCCATGTGTAGGTGTTTGTGTGAATATATATCTTCATTTCTCTGAATGAAATTTCTGGGTTGTATAGTCATTGCATATACTACTATATGACTATTATATTCTATTGAACTATAATTTAATATGTTTTAATAAATTTCCTAACTGTTTTCTAAGTGGCTGTACCATTTTACATCCTTATCACCAGTGTATGAGTGATCTAGTTCCTACGAATCTTTCTCAGCATTTTGTGTTATCACTACTTTTTAATTGGTTATTCTGATAGGTGTCTATCTCAGTGGGGTTTTAATTTGTATGTACTAATGGCTAAAGATGTTGAAAATCTTTCATGTGCTTATTTGCCATCTGTGTATCCCCTTCAGCAAAATGTCTCTTCTTATCTTTTGCTCATTTTCTATGTGGATTCTTTGGGGTTTTTTAATGTTGTGTTTGAGAGTTATTTAAATGTTCTAAATGTTAGTCTTTTGTTGCATTTGTGGTTTGCATATGTTTTCTGCAAGTCTATAGATAGTATTTTCATCCACTTAACAGGTTCTTTAACAGAATAAAAGTTCTTAATTTTGATGAAGTCCAATTTCCAATTTTTTCCTTTTATGGATTGTGCCTTTGTAGTCAATTCTAAGTATTCTTTGCCTAGTCCTAGATCCCAAAATTCTTGTTATTTTCTAAAAATGTTATAGGTCTGTGGTTTACATTTAAGTACACTGCTGTTTTAAGTTAATTGCTGTGCAATGTATGAGACTTGGGTTAAGGCTCACTTTTTTGCCTATGGATGTCCAATTGCCCCCACATCATTTATTGTGAAGGTTCTTTCCTACATTAAATTGCCTTTTAACCCTCATCAAAAAATCAGTTGGGAATATTTCTGTGGATCTATTTCTGGTTTCTCTATTCTGTACCATTGATCTATGTTTCTATCACTCCTCCAGTACTGCACGTTCTTGATTACAGTAGCTATATAATAATCCTTTAAACTGGGTAGACTGAGTCCTCCAACTTTATTCTTTTTATAAAGTGGATTTAACTATTCTAGCTTCTGTGACTTTCCATATAAATTTTAGAATAATTTTGTCTATAGCTCCAAAAACTCTTGCTGAGAAATTGATAGAAATTCTGTTAAACATATATAACAATTTGGGAAGAACTGACATCTTTACTATGTTGAGTCTTCTAATCTATGAACAGGGTATATCTCTCTATTAATTTAGATCTACTTTGATTTCTTCTGTCATCATGTGTAGTTTTCAGCATACAAGTCCAGTACAGATTTTGTTAGATATACATCTAATTATTTCACTTTTTAGGGATGACAAGTGACATTTAATTTTTCATTTCAGTGCCCACATGTTCACTGATGGCATAGTAAATGAAACGGATTGTTCTCAGTTAATTTTATATCCTATAACTTTGCTGAATTCACTTATGAGTCATAGGAGGTTGTTTTTATAGATTCTATATAATTTTCTGTATAGACCAAAATATTGTTGCAAATAAGGACAGTATTATTTCTTACTTTCCAATCTGCATGCCTTTTATTTCTGATTCTTGTCTTATCGCATTGGCTAGAATTTCACCATTATATTGAATAAAGCGATAATAGGAACTACCTCTACTGTGGAAAAGTAGTCTTTTACCACTAAGTTTAAGGTAAACTGTAGATGTTTTGTAGTTGTTATTTAGCAAAATGAGAATGTCACTCCCATTTCTATTTTTCTGAAGGTTTTTACATCCATGAGTGGTGAATTGTTTTCTCTGCATTAATATGATCATATGAGTTTTCTCCTTTATTCTGTTAATATGGTGGGTTACATTAATTGATTTTTGAATATTTAACCAGCCTTGAATACTGAAACAAATCCCACTTGATCATCATGTATAATTGTTGATTGCTGTTTGCTGTTAAAGGAATTTGCAGAAGAAATATTGATCTATACTCATGAGAGATAGATTAGTAGTTTTCTGTTTTTGTCTGATTTTGGCATCGGAGTAATACTTCCGTAATAAAATGAATTGAGTAGTGTTCCCCTCTTGAATTTTCTGGATGAGATTATGTAGAATTAGAATCATTCTTCTTTAAATATTTTTTATCATTATATACTGTCCACCTCTGTTTAGGGTAATTTTTTTTTTTTATTCTGAAGTCTACCTTACCTGATATCAATAAAGCCACTTCTGATTACTTTGATTAACATTTGCATGATATATTTTTTCACCCCATCTTGAAGTGATTTTCCTATAGACAGCATATATTTGGGACAGGTTTTTTTGAGCTACTCTGCCATTATCTGTCTTTTAATCGATGTATTGAGACCATTTACACTTAATGTAATATTGATATGTTTGAGCTTCAGTCTATTTTTTTTCTATTTGTTTTCTCTGCTTTGTTTTTCCAAACTTCCTGTGGGTTACTTAAACAATTTTTTAGAATTCCATTTTGATTTATCCATAGAGGTTGTTTTTTTTTTTTTTTTTTTGAGGAAGACCAGCCCTGAGCTAACATCCATTGCTAATCCTCCCTTCTTTTTTGCTGAGGAAGACTGGCCCTGGGCTAACATCTGTGCCCATCTTCCTCTACTTTATATGGGATGCTGCCACAGAATGGCTGACAGGCAGTGCATCGGCTGGCGCCTGGGATCCGAACCCACGAACCCCAGGCTACCAAAGCATGAACTTAACCACTAGGCCACCGGGCCGGCCCCATCCATAGAGTTTTTTTGAGAGTATATATTTACATAGATTTTAGAGTGGTAGCTCTAGGTATTACATATGCATCACTTAACACAGTCTACCATATCATTATTTTGCCAGCTTGAGTGAAGTATACAAACTTGACTATCTTTATGTCCCTTTACCCTCCCCCACTTATAATTCTGTTAAATATTTCTGCTATATATATTGAGAAACTCATCAAACACTGTTTTATAGTTTTCACTTCAACTGTCAAAAATAATTTAGGCGAATCGAGAGGAGAAATAAAATCAATTGTATTTAACCATATTTTTGCTTACTGCATTATTTTTCCTTCATGATGTTCCAAGTTTACTATGTTATCATCTTCTTTCTGTTTAGAAAATAATCTTTAGCAATTCTTTTAGAGTAGGTGTGCTGGCAACAAATTCTTTTAGTTTGTCTTCATCTGAGAGTGTCTCAATTTCTTTTTAATTCCTGAGGATATTTTTGCTGAATATAGGTTGACATTTATTTTAGCCATTTAAAAAATGCTATGATCCTTCCTTCTGGCTTCCACAATTTTTGACAAAATATGCTATTATTTGTATTTTCCTCTGTAGGTAAGATACTTTCTCACTACTGTCAAGATTTTTTTTCTTTTTCTTTATTTTTCAATAGTTTGTGTTATATGCTTTGATGTTATTTATTTGAGTTTTCCTGTTTGGGTTTGCTCAGCTTCTTGAATATGTAGGTTTATATCTTTTGCTCAAATATCTTTTGAGCAGTTATTTCAGCCCTATCTTCTTTTTATTCTTGTCCTCAGACTCCAGTGAAACAAATGTTAATCTTTTGCTATATTCCCTCATGTCCTTGTAGAAACTTGTTTGTTCTTCTTTTTTTTTTTAAGTCTATTTTCTCTCTGTTGTTCCGCTGGGTAATTTCCACTGTTCTATCTTCAGATTCACTGATCTTTTCTCTTCGCTCTCCATTCTGCTATTGAGACTGCCCATTAAAGTTTGTTTGATTTGCTTTGGTTACTATATCTTTATTTTCTAAAATTTTTATTTGTCTCTCCTTCACATCTCTTTATTTTCTGACATTTTATTTCTCTGCTCAGACTACTTTTTCATTTTTTAATGCTTGTTTATAATTGCTTGTTCAAATATATTTATGATGTCCGCTTTAAAATATTTGTCAGATAATTCTAACATCTCTGTCATCTCAGTGTTGGCATCTATTTGTTTTCTTTTTACATTCAGTTTGACAGCTCCTTGGGTCTTGGTTTGATAAGTGATATTTTTTTAATTGAAATGTTGACATTTTGAATATTATGTTGTAATACCTTGTATCTTATTTAAGCCTTCTGTTTTAGTTTGCTCTTCCTGACACTGCTCTGGCATGGGAAATAGAGTGTTCTACCTTGTCACTGACAGATGGAGGTAGGAGTCCAGGTCTCCACTCAGCCTCCATTGATATCTATGAAGATGACACTCCTGTTACTACTGTGCAGGGATGGGACTGTTGGCTCCCCACATGGCCTCCACTGACACTATTGAGGATAGGGGTGTGGACTTGTTGCCATTGGGTGTGGTAAAATTCTTACTCTCCACTATGCCTCCTCTGACACCATCCCCAGTGTGGAGGAGAAGGGATGCCTTACTACTTCTGAGTTGAGTGAAGGTTCTGGCTCCTAAGGTAGTCTATATTGGCAGTGCAGAGAAGGGGGATCTTAGTACTGCCCAGCAGGGATGAAAGTCCCCAGAGATCTCTGCTGCCACCCTGGCAGGAAGTTAGGGTGCCTCATTGTACCTTAATGAAAGGTCTGTGGCTTCCCACTGTCTTTACTGGCATGGGTGGGAGTGGGACCACAGTGTTTTCTGTGGTGTCTGGCTGGGGCAGAGTAGTTATTGTCTAAATATTTTGTCTTGTTAGGCTACTCCCTTCTTGGTCTTTGATTAGAGAGAATAAGTTTTTGTTGAAGCATTTTGTTGGCTGTGCACATGGACAGTTCTAGGTTGCCAGCTTCTCCAGCACACTACCTGGGATGTATAAGGAAAAAATAAAACCTAGGGAGCTCATCACCATGATTTTCTTTGGGTCTATATTTGCAATCTAACAGATTAGCTTGCCACAGTTTCTTGGATGCTGACAGATATATATAAGACTCCCGAGTCAGAGACACAGCAAACTTCATAGGTATCAGCATATTTGTGTGAGTTTCCCTCACATCCAAATAATACAGGGGCAATGTGTGGGTGGGCCCAGATGGATGCCTGCCCTTGTAGTGGTTGGCATTACAGGAAAGGAACCAAGAGCTTAGGGAACCAGACTCTTTGCATGCTTGCCCTTTGCTTCAGAAGGTGATACCCTCTACGTCTTCCAAGGCTATTAATTATAGACATCCTAGAGAAGCTTGTCAAAGCAAAGGGAAGTCAGTGTCCTTCCATGCTCATCTGTGGTGGGAGGTTCTACTACTGTTGTTGTATTTTTGTTGTTTTTCTCTCTTTCTTGTTGAGGTTCTATGGTTGTACTACTGGGTCCAAAGTACAAGCAGAAAATCAGTTATTTCTTCTTTTCTTTTGTTTTTTACTTTTATTTGTTTTATTTATTTATTTATTTATTTATTTTGGTTTTTGTTTTTTGCTGACAGGTGATTCCAGTGATATTTAGTCTATATCCAGTCATAGACCTATGGGTAATTCAGCTACTCCTATTGCAAGGCTTTTCTGTTGATTTCCACCACCTTAAGTATTCAGCTTTATAAATGTGTGCACCTATTTCAGTGCTCCTATTTTTTTTCTCCAAATATTTTTTAGCTCCAAGTTTCACTGATTGACATATACTGTGGTCATCCACTATCTGTGTCAAGTTAGTCTCCATTAGTCTGCAGGAGTAGAACTCCCTGCAGCCTGACTTCTTGTCATCTTGGAATCAAATAGTTCCTTTATTTCAGTCCCAGATTGCCTGTCTTTGGCTCTGCTTTTCATACATTTATTTTGTTTTTCATTGTGGCTGTGCCTTTTAATTATTATAAAATTATCCTCTCATATATTTTATCAGTGTTGTTGAGGTGGAAGCAGAATTTAAGAGCAGTGCTGACAGTACCATTTTGACTAGAATTTTGTTTTACTGCTTTAATCAAGAACAAAGCATAGACTTCTACTTTTTGGGGAAAAATCCAAAATCATCATATGATTAGACATGATGATATAATTATTGTAAATTAGACATTAAAGTATACCAAAATAAATATGCTAAGAAATTTCCTTTAGTAATAAACTATTGAATGTACTATTTAATGGAATCCTTTCAAATGTTAAATATCATCCTTGGATCTCTTTTTATGTTACTTGTGATTTTCCTTTGTGCATCTCTGTTTAAAACAGAAAGTCCATTGATTTGGAATTATCTATTCAAATGTTAATTCATAAGCAGATATATACTGATTAATTTTCATATGCCCAGCAGTGTACTAAATGTCGTGAGCAATTAACACACACAGATTCCTATCCTCAATAAACTTATAAATTGTTTACCTTAAAAAATGAAAAATTTCTCAATTATAATAGACAAATCATAATTGTGCATCGCTTATACAGATATTAATGAGTCCAATTTTCTCTTTGTCAAAATGTCTACATGACTATAAGACCCATAAAATAAGGCTAAAATATTTTTATCTCTGGACAGTATGACAGCCAAGCATAGATAGGGCCATACAATTTCTATATCATTTTGTTAAACAAAAATAACACACTGCAACAATCTTCCCTTTGAACTTTTAGATCCCTCACTATTTCCTTTCCCTTTTAAATCTATCGAATTTACTCCATGTTTGCAATTCCCCAACAATAGTGCAATGAAAATAATAGACAATCATTGAAACAAGAGGCTTTTTCAATGAGCATAAATTTTATTTCATATCTTCTCCCCTAAGGACTTGCTTTCTGTAATACTGTATGGAAATATTTAATTTGTGTAATAGGAAAACAAATAATGTGTCTCTTCTATTGAAACTTACATGGAAATACCTATACATGTTTTGATGTTCATTGTATCTGAAGTGGGGCTATTATCAATGCAGACAATTGGAAAAAACATGCCAAATATAATTTCTCAAGCTTTTAGTTTGCTTTCCTTATCTGTTCACGAAAGATAGGCAACAAAGGACAGTATGTTCCAGAGATGATAAAATATAATTCAACAGATTAGTGGAACTTTAGATAGGTGTGGGTACGTCATGAAAAATCCTGCATCATGTCAGACACCACTATCTATTTGCAAACATTATACTTGAAATCCTAAAATAGTCTTCCATTTATGTCTGATGTTCTCAGTCAAGCAAAATTGAAGTCATTTGCGGGAAAAAAACAAAGGGAAGAAAAGGTTTAGATGAGATTGGCATCACTTTTACCTAGAATGATTTGATTACATATGCTCACATATTCTGACAGATTTTATCTAGAGGTACATCAGCATCATTTGACAGTATAAAATTATAAAACAACATAACGTACAGACATGCTATTTATATTCAGTACACACATATGCAGATCTTGTTGGTGTAACACTTTAGGAATCTGAAATCATCAAGATGTTCTGTTGTCTTATATTTCCTTGTAAGCAAGCATTATATGTGAATCCAAATTATGTGAAATAACATTATCTATACAGTCCACACATAGTTTTATAGCTCTTAGTTAGATATATTCCAGTTGAATCTATTTTTTGCTGGTGTCTTACAAAATTAACTACTACAATTGCTTGTTTCTATATTAATCAATAAATTGTGCATAGTATTACCTGGATACAAATGACACCTTTTTAAATTGTTTGTGTGTACTTTTAGATACTTCAATTTATTAGATAATTGACTAAAATAAAAAAACATAAATATACATGATCTGTCTGTAGATGCAAAATAAATAAATGTAAAATTGAATAAAAGGAGAAGAAAGCAGAATTGGTCAGAACTGTTGCACCCAGTTTACTTTATTATCCAAATGAACTGCAGCCAAATTAGTGAAGTAAAATTTCACACTAATCAAAAAAATAGCATGTGATAAAAAGCACTTAATGATTTCTCCATGTGGGGTTTGATATAACTATATATATAGGCTGGAATAAAATGAAATGAAAGTACAAACTATTAACTAATCAAGCTAGGACGAGTTTGTTGGATTTCACAATATATGGTTTATGACAATGGTTTTGCACATGTATTGGAAGCTAATTCTAAATAGTTCTATATGTAGGCTTGTAATAATTAAGGAAATTCTAAGATATCAATTCAATACATTTCTGAAGCCAAATGCCAATTAAATTCCAGATATCAATAAATAGGTATTACAAACTAAAAAAGCAGCATAACTGTGATGATTAATTTTACATGTCAACATGGCCAGGCCAGGAAGCCAAATATTTGGTCAAACATCATTAGGGATGGTTCTGTAAAAGTGTTTTTCAGATGAGATTAACATTTACATCGGTAAAGCAGATTACCCTCCATGATGTGGGTAGGCCTCATCCAATCAACTGAAGGCCTTAATAGATCAAAGGCTGACCTCTTGTGAGAAAGAAGGAATTCTTCTACTAGACTGTCTTCAGACTCAAATTGCAACTCTTCCCTGGGTCTCCAGCTTAGCAGCCTACCCTGCCGATTTTGTAATTACTAAGCCTACACAATTTCATGAGCCAAGTTCTTAAAATAAATCTCTCTTTATATATTCATACACATCCTGTTGGTTCTATTTCTCTTGAAAACTCTGATTAATACATATTTTCGTACTGGGAAGTGGGGTGCTGCTATAAAAAATACCAAATACCAAAATATGTGAAAGAGACTTTGGAACTAGGTAATGGGTAGATGCCAGAAGAGTTTTAAGGTATATGTTAGAAAAAGCCTAGATTGTCTCCAAAAGACTGTTAGTAGAAATATGGATGTTAAAGGTGTTTCTGGTGAGGGCTCAGATGGAAATGAGGAATAATTTATTGGACATTGGATGAAAAGTGATCCTTGTCACAAAGTGGGAGAGAACTGAATTGTGTTCTAGTGTTTTGTGGAAGGTAGAATTTGTAAGAGATGAACTTGGATATTTAGCTGAGAAGAATTTAGAATGTATTGAATTTAGAATTGTATTGAATATAGAATTTAGAATGTATAAGCCTGATTTCTCCTTACTGCTTATAGTAAAATGTGAGAGGAGAGCTATAAATTGAAGAAGGATTTTTTTTTCCTTTGGTATGGAGGATTGGCCCTGAGATGATATCTGTTGCCAATCTTCCTCTTTTTGCGTGAGGAAGATTGTCCCTGAGCTAACGTCTGTGCCAGTCTTCCTCTATTTTTGTATATGGGACACCACCACAGCATGGCCTGATGAGTGTTGTGTAGGTCCACCCCCAGGATCCGAACCCGCGAACCCCGGGCCACCAAAGTAGAACGTGCGAACTTAACCACTACACCAACAGGCTGGCCCCTGAAGAAGGAATTTTTAAGCAGAAAGGAAACAGAACTTCAAGATTTGGAAAACTTTCAGCCTATCTATATTGTAAAAAATGAGAAAGCATGTTCCAGAGAGAACACCAAGGGTGTGTCTGCACAATCATTTGATAAGGAGATTATGATTATGAGTCATAGATTTAGTCAAGCATTTTAGCGGAAGCCAAGAATAGGGATGGGGTTATACCAGCACCAGCAGAAACAGTGCCACCTTGGACTAAAGGGGACAGAGATGGGAAAAATGAAGGAAGGCTGCTGGACTTTTGGGATTCCAGATGATGTGGCAATAGAGCTGTCCAGGAAAACGGAAGAATGACTTTCAAGGTGATTTGATATCAGAAGGCCTGCCACAGCCATCACAAGACCAAAGGACACAGTTCCCAAGGGCAAGGCTGTCTCCTTTTCAGTTCCAGAGGGCATTGCCTCAGTGGGCCAAGCTGCCGCCCCAATGGGCCCATAAGTGCAGGTGCCACTCTGGTGTCTCAAAGGACAGAGAATTGAGACAAAGAGGATTATTCTCCAACCTTAAAATATTATGGAATTCACCATACTAGGTTTTGGATTTGCTTGGTTCTTCTGACTCTTTTTTCTTTCCAATTTCTCCCTTTTGGAATGGGAATGGCTATCTCATGCCTGTGCTACCACTGTATTTTGGAAGCAGATGCTTGTCTGATTTCACAGGTTCACAGTTGGAGAGGAATTTTGCCTCAGGATGAATCATGCCTTGAGTCTCAACTACACTTTGACTTAGATGAGATTTGGGACTTAGAGTTGATGCTGGAATGAGTTAAGACTTTTGAGTTGTTGGAATGGGAGTGAATGCAACTTGCACATGGGAAGAACATGAATTTTGGGGGGTCCAGAGTGTAGAGTGTTATGGGCTAATCTGTGTTTCCCAAAATTCATAATTGAAGCCCTAACCCCCAGTACCTCAGAATGCAATTGTTGTGGAGAGAAAGGGCCTTAAAAAAAGTCATTACATTAAAAATGAGGCTATTAAGGTGGGCTCTAATCCAATCTGACTGGTGTCCTTCTATGAAGAGGAAATTTTGACCCACACAGAGACACGAGGGATGTGCATGCACAGAGAAAAGACCGTGTGAGGATACTACAAGGAGGCAGCTATGTGCAAGCCAAGGAGGGAGGACTCAGAAGAAACCAAATCTGCCGACACCTCGATATTGAAGTTCCAGCCACCAGAACTGTGAACAAATAGATTTCTGTTGTTTAAGACCCCCAGTCTGTGGTATTTTGTTATGGCAGCCCTAGTGAACAACTATAATCATCATAACATTGCCAGAATAGTCAATATAAACTTAGAAATTTTCAAGAATTTCTTGATTTCAGGACTCACTTGCTAGAAATGGTCAATGAGAGAGAAAGACTTCAATTTAAATACAGGCTTGATTGTATTAAAATTCTTCCAGCTGAAGTTTTTTTGTTTTTGTTTTTTGGTGAGGAAGATTCACCCTAAGCTAATATCTGTTGCCAATCTTCTTCTTCTTTTTTTGTTTTTTGCTTAAGGAAGATTAGCCCTGAGCTAACATGCATGACAATCTTCCTCCACTTTGTATGGGATGCTTTCACAGCATGGCTGATGAGTAGAGTAGTTCCGTGCCTGAGATCCAAACCTGGAAACCCAGCCACTGAATTGGAGCAAGTGGAATTTTGACCACTTAGCCATGGGGCCAGCCCACCAGCTGAAATTTTTGAACATAAGTATATACTTAAATCAGACAGTTCTAAAATTAGCTATACTCTCTAGAAACTTGAAGCAATGTAAGAAAGTATCAATTTACCCCATTGACTGAAAAAGTACTCATAGCCTCGAGTAGTAGCATTCATTGTGGGAGATTATAACAGATTATTATAGAAGGACTGGCATATTTGCAGTACACTCCTAACCTTTGAGACAGGCATGGCTGAGGACAATGATGCTTTCTAATAAAGCATCACTTGAGAATTTTACAAAGAAGTTAAAGAGGAATGCATTAACCGTTAACTTACACAGCACAGGATTTCTGAGATTCTTTAGTATAAGTTTTCTTTAGAGGAAAATGTTTCCTCTTCCCTCACTCTATGAGTCACATAATTGGGCAAGCTCTATATTTACTTCTTCTAGTGAATATCCAATAAGAATTCTCATCCTGTGGAATTTGCCACAGGGAATTTACTTATCTCATCAAACTTTAAAATTACTTTGGCAGCTGATGGGGAGAGTGTGTAAATGAGAAATCAGATACAAATTTGAATACTTCAAAAGATCAGGTCACTCTAGTCAAAATTAAAAGAAGAAAATTGCAGATACTTAACTTCTTTTGAGGCACTATGATAAAGTCAGTTAAATAATTCTACTACTTCAGTCTTCTTAATGTTCTTTAAATTCATTTCCTTTTCTTTGTATGGTCACCCACATAGTCCAGGTTCTTATTACCTCATAACCTTATTACTTCCATAGTCTTATAAATTATAATATTTACAGCCATGTACTGAAGGCATCTTAATACTTCCCCTATCAAATTTCACACTTATCACTGATGATGTATTAGGGATTATGTAGAGTAATTTAAAGTTTTTATCTTTCTCAAGCTCAGTTGACTCACTGGATGAAACATGGAAGTAGGAGCAGAGGGTGTGAGGTGGAACTAATACTTGTTAAATGGGACTAATACTTGAAAGGAGAGTTGTGGCATCTTGGTGATGGCATTTATTTTTAATGACTTAAAATTTGGGGACTCAATAATTGAAGATAAACCAGATTTCATGGATGATTAACAGGATCACTGACTTGTTTGGAAGGGAAAATATGAGGTTATTTTTGTAGACTACTTGCAAAAATAAAAATACAGATTTGTGGGGTTTTCAGTAGGCAGTTGAAATGGATCTCAGGAAGCCTGGTGGTACAAAAGAAGAATCATTCACTTTAGGGTGAGAGTTGAAACATAAAGTCAGTAAGCTCACCAATGAAAAAGAGAGAAGAACAGTTTATCTGGATGTAGGGGTATATATGCATTAGTCACTATCAAGGAAGAAATGGAAGCACAGTCCTAACCTACTGTGGAAACACAATAATGAAAAGGTCATTGAAACTGTATAACAATAGGATTATTTCTGCAGAGAAGGACAAACTACCAAGAACTGTATGATCAATGGTAGAAAGTGCTGTAAAATTGTCTTAAAGAATAAGTGGGGAGAAAAATTCACTGGATTTTATAATTCAAAGGAAAATGGTAAAGCTCAAGAAACAAAAAATCTGTTTCTTGCCAGTGATTTTTTTTTTTTTAGGAAAGAATAAAACGGAACACAAGTTTTTATTGGATATAGACTCTTTAGTCTAATTTGCCAAAGTAGAAAGGAAAATTAGTTCATAGGTGATAAAAAAATAGTATTCAGTGTTTTCTGCATTTCTTGGGATATGGATTATATCCTTGGAATCTACAGAAGGAACATCCAATTAGTTACAAAAAACAGTGTTTTATCTACAATTCTAAGGATGCAGCATATCAATCATTTAATACTTACTTTAAAAGTTAATATTTCATTTTCTATTATTTCATCTTTTTCTAGAATTTTCTTTGCAAGCATGTACATTTTTTAAAAATCCTTTTTTTGTTAATAAAGTATCATATCCTCAAACATTTTTATAAAGTGAGAAAATAAAGAAAGATGGGTAAAACAAATCAATCATTATAATTTCTTATGATTCATTTGAAATAACTAGCAGGAATATGAATTAATGTGTACCTTTGAGTGATTTTGCAGCAGGACTCTAAGGATTTGGGAACTCGCTCAATTTATGCAAACAGTAAAAGTTTACGTACTTATTAAGTGACTAGACAGAAAAGTAAAACCACCAATAGCTGTAAATTATTAAATATGTATTATCCTTGATGAGGGAGTATATTAGCCATAATATGTTTAGATGTAAATATATGAATATAAATAAATCATGTATAGTAATGATATGCATGGAAGTTTTAGTATTTTAAAAGTAATTTATATAAATAATTCTAAATTTTACTTTAAATTATTTTACCTATTACTTTTTGGCCAATAAATATAGAGGCTTTAATAATTTATTACACCATTTGTTTAAAAACTTCCATAATTACTTAATTTGGATTAGCAAACATTTGTTTCATGGAATATTTTTGTTACCAACTTCTGAAAACATTAATGAATCCTCTTGGTCTTGTTCACATGAAATAGCCTTGTGCTGACAGCGTAATAATACTGAAAAAAGCTTTTAAAATAATATCAATTTTCTATCACATCAAAAATTGTTTTTGATGCATGATGCATGATAATCAGTTGCTCTAAAAAACAATTTTTGATGTGATCTTTTCTCTTCTCTTTCATACCTTTTTAAAGTTTATGCATCATCAAAACATTTTGTTTTCTTATGAGTTTCCAAAAAGAAGGTAAAAAAAAATCTGTGACCTTCTCTGCAATTGGCTGAAACTTTCCTGCCTTTCATTCAGGTCTCCATTAGTCGAAAGTGGTTTTAGCTAGCTGTACTCAAGCATTTCAGTCAATTACCAGCTTTTATCTTGTTGTTATCATAAAGGGCCATTTCTTTCCTAAAATGGTCAATTAAGTTCATGAAAATAAATGGTGAGGAATACACAATTTGTTAGCTGTACCCTCAGGAGTACACTGGTCTTGGAGAAAAACATTTCAGAGGATTTCTTAATGAATAGAAATAGCTTTCATCAGACTAGATGTTTGTTCGCATTTCTTTTTTCTCTGGCCGCAATTCACAGTTAACAACACAGTAATTGAGTATTTGAAAGCTCTTAAAATATCTACCTTATACGTAAAGAAGGGTCCCATGTTTTTGCTTAACTACTCCATTTGTTTCCGTTTGTATAAAATGCATTGTAAAATCAATTGAAGTAGTAGGTTTTACTTGAAAAGCACCAGGAAAAGGTTCATTTTTTATCTGGGAAAAATGGGATAGAAGAACAAGCATTGTGAGAATTTTAATTAAACAGAATATACTCTTAGTGCAGAGAAATGTTACGGCAATGAATGTCAAACTTGAAAATATAAGGGAAAAAATGATGGATAGCAAATTCCTAATTTGCATAATTATGTAACATTTGGATGCTCAAGCAAGAATGCAGGCTTGAATAGTGCTGCATTCATTTGCTTATACTTTAGTTCCTACTTTAGTTCTTAAAACAAATTAAAAGTATTTACTGTTTGTCAAAACATTCTCAGCCCAATGTATATTCTAGTGTTAATAAACAGGCAAAACCTTGCAAGCTAAATCTGGTTATATGGCATCTTCCACTCTAGCCTGGGAAATACATTCTATAAATGTTAAATTTGACTAACATGTTTCTGGATTATGAGTAAGTGCTGAATGGTTAGTAGTAAATTCATGAAAAAAAACCAAACAGTATTTTTGTGTTTGTTTTTTCATTGTTGCAAATATTTTCTCCACAAATATTCCAGCTATAAAACCTGTGACTCAAACATTCTTTCTCCTAGCAAAAGTATCCAATGCAATGCCAAAGAAAATTTATTGAATGAATATAATTACTTCATCAAAATGGTTTTTATTCCTCCCTTTGCATTTGAAAACCAGAAGTTACTCAGGCACTGTGATGGTTAATTTTGGGTGTTAACTTGGCTAGGCCACCATGCCCAGACATTAGATCAAACACCAGTCTAAATGTCACTGTGAAGATATATTTTAGATGAGATTAACATTTAAATCGGCAGACTTTGAGTCAAGCAGATTATCCTCCATAATGTAGGTGGCCCTAATCCAAGCAGTTGAAGATCTTAACAGAACCAAGACTGACCTCGCCCAAGAAAGAAGAAATTCTGCCTTTGGGACTGAGCTACATGTCAACACTTTCCTGGATCTCTACCCTGCCAGTCTGCCCTGAAAATTCTGGACTTGCTGGCCCTCACAAACATGTGAGTGATTCCCTTCAATATATGTATCAATAAATATATACACAAACACACCTCCTATTAGTTCTGTTTCTCTAGAGACCCTGACTAATACAGATTTTTGTACAAATGTGGTAGCACAAGAATCAGGAGACAAAATCATTGTGTACTAGGAAGGCTTTATTTGGAATTTAATGGTGGAAAAGAATCTAACTGGTATATGTACAATGAGTTCAAATATATATCAAGACATCTTTGATAGCCTCACATGATTAGTATACAGACATATGTGTATGCACATTAGCAATTTTTGCCATAGTCTTGAAAAGTAGACAATCATTGGGTGCTATAACTCACTGAGTTGGTGTAATTAATGTACATGTTTAGAAGCAGGAACACAATAACAACAGAAGGTGACCGTTTTCTCAAAGGAAGTTAAGTAACCGCATTTTTCTTCTTTTAATTTTATTTTGACTATAGTGACATGATCTTTTGAAGCATTCTACTTTGTATCTAATTTCTCATTTATACATTCTCCTCATCAGCTGTCAAATATTTCCCTGAGTAAAAACATAAGAATTTATTTTGTATTAACTCTCCTTGAATGTGGAAAATAATCATGGTCACAACCACTAATATTTTGTAGATTGTAGGCAAAATGCCAAAATTTCAACTCTTTAACTTTCAGCTCAGTAATGTCACAAATATTTTATCCCAGGAGATATACAAGGTTCAGGTAAATAGTGATCAATTGATTAATGATGGGCCAGTATAGTTTAATCAAAGTAAATGGCTTCAAAGTCATTTAATTATACTTTTCATTGCAAATTTTGCCTTCATTGCTCTTTACAATTTAGTTTCATATTCTGTTACGAAACTTTGCCATCTAGGATATTTGTGTGGGTAAAGAGAGACAGACAGAAAAAGACACAATGATTGGAAGTTGACAAACACAGATGAAAAATGTAATGATTCAACCTTCACCAAGAATATTTCTTCAAGTTTAAGGCTGTCTTGAATTCACCTTTTCATATTTAGGGTCTAAAGTATTGCCTCTAAGATTAAGGACAATAGATAAATATTTGCTGAATAAATTCATGGAGAGAATAACTAAGATATCTAAATTGTTACTACCACAACTAGAGCCTACTTTAAATTCAGAAGTTATTCTATTTTAGTTAGTATTTAAATAATCTAAATAAATTTTAGTTACAAATATAAAAGCCTTCCAATTTACTAAATCATTTGTTCTTCATATATACAGAAAATAAAATATACTGCCTTCAATTATGCTTCTACAATACCCCGAATTGTCCCCAATCTATTATAGAGATATCATGGCAGAATGTAGAAAATGCTACAGTTTAGATATATGATCATAAAACGTGAAAGAAAGTAATGACACTTCATGAAGTTGACTAGTCATCCAAAACTCAAAAGTATCAAACCTCTAAATTCTGGAAATGAGCAATATCTTTCTTTTATTTATTATTCTTCTATTTCAATTGGATTTTTATTATTGGTTTCACTTTAGTTCTTCAATATTAGATAACTCTAAATAAAGTAAAACTAAATCCTAAAAATGAAATGGATTGATTTTTGTAAATTTTGCCATAAATGCTAGTGGTTTAAATATCTAATAAGAACTAATTCATGAATGTTCTTTTCTCTATCTGATAAATAGATTAAAAGGAGAATCAATTTCATGGAAGCCAAGCATTCGTTTCTGACATTTTTAATTTGACTGTTCTGACTCATTTTTTTTTAACTTTGATTTTCCTTCTTCCATAAACCCAAAGAAGTATTTGAAGACAGATGTCTATGACCTAAAAATATTAATTTAACTTTTGTTTTACAGTGTTTCTTTTTGGGTTTGACATATTTATTATTTTACCTAAAAAAGATTGAGGCTTTGAATTAGATGTTTGTGGTGTCCAGGTCAAATGCTGTTGTCAGTACATTGAAGATGTGATATTATATTTTAAAAATATTTAAATAAAAACCTCTGATTGTAAGAGAAATGCATGGTACATTTTTACATATGGCAAAGTTTCACTAAATCTATACTCATAAAAATTGTAAATTAAAAGGAGGAAAGAAACAGCTTAATGTATTTAGTTATAAAGATGTGACAACTGAAATAATAAATATTTCCTTGTTTGTGCTCATTCTTTTCTCTTTAATGATTTTTAAACATAATATAAGGATGTTGATTATAAAAAAGTGATTTTTTTCCATGTGTGCTTTCTGTGAATAATAAAAACCATTTTTGATCTATAAGGGTTTCACTGTATAAACACAGAACCTGAAGAGGGAGCTTAATATTATACTGAGTTTCTTGCTTTCTCTTGTCGAAGTCTTAATGTCTTTTTATCTGTCTATCTATCTCTCTTTATACTTATCTACCTACCTATTGAGTAAAGTTGATATTAATATTTATGAAGAATAGAATGGGACGAGCGAGAGAAATACAGAATTCATAGTTCCTAGAAAGTAGCAGGTTGGAGAAAAGATTGTGCCCACAATGTCGTGTGATGTGTAGATGTAGAGGAATTTTGAAAAATATTTATTAATGGAATTATGAAATCGAGGAACAGCAAAGAGGGCATCCAATTGTTCCCCCACCCCATCACTGGAATCAGATGTTTCATTAAAGGGAAAAATCACATTAAAAAATAAGGAGTTTAGGGAAAAGGATATTGAGACAAAAATCCTTGTTAATGAAACTTCTGGCCTTGCAAACTTATGTAATATTTATGGAACATGTTAGCAAAATTTAAATATATTTATACATTTAAAAATCATTATTTTTCCATAAAATATTCATTGTGGCTTAAGAAATTGTCCACAATATAGAAAAATTAAATATTTTTAAATGAGACAAAGGGAAAATAATGATAGAGAAATGAGATGGACCAAAGAATAGATATTTTGTTAGTAAAAAAACCCAAATGGAACTACCACATACTTGCTGGGCTGGTTCAAAAATAAAGGTCTAACCTTGCCAGTAGGCAGTGTGCAGAGTGTCACGTGATCATTTATTAGTGACATAGTATCCAACAAGTAACAATAGACAAAAACCTCAATATGTTCCAAGATCCTTAACATATGCATATTCTCTGATTCATACTGTAAATTTCTAGAACTATATCCTAAGAAAATAATCTGAAACGTGAATTAAAACTGATATTTAAAACTGTTCATCAAAGTTTTGTTTACCATAATAAATGATTGAATAAAATTTAAAACACAGAAAAGTTAAAAGTGTTTTGGCACAGTTATATGATGGAATATAATAAAAACATATACTTATGTTCTGAAAGGCTTATTACAAAAAAAGTGGGACATACTATTCCAGAATCCCATGACCCCCTCTAGTTTATGTGACTCACCAGAAGGACTCAGACAACTCAACAAGTTACATTCATGGTTAAAGTTCATTACAAAGAGTACAATGAAGGAATAACAAGAATAATATTTTATTAGTTTGCTAAGGCTGCCGTAACAAAATACCATAGACTGGGTGGCTTAAACAACAGAAATTTATTTTCTCACGGTTCTGGAAGCTGGAATCCAAGATCAAAGTGCAGGAAAAGTTATTTTCTCCTGTGGTCTCTCTCCTTACCTTGCTGATGGCTGTCTTCTCTGTATGTCTTCATGTGAACTTTCTCTGTGTGTATACATCCCTGGTGTCTATTCCACTTCTCATAAGGACACTAGTCATATTGAATTAAGGCCCACTCATACAACCTTGTTTAATGTTAATTACCTCCTTGAAGGCCCTATCTTCAAATACAGTTACATTCTAAGGTTTTGAGAGTTAGGATTTTAACACATGAATTTTGGGGGACACAGTTCAATCCATAATAAATATGTACATAAGGGAAGGTCTGAGAGGTTAGGCACAAGCTTCTCCTCTGCAAGGGTCACATGGATTCACTTTTCTCTCCGGTTGCAAATTTTTCCACCAGGGGAAGCCTGCTTGGGTCTTAGAGTGCAGAATTTTTAAAAGAGAGCTGGTCACATACTTATGTATGGACACCAAACCAGGCACCGGGGGCCTGTTATGAATCTTTATGTTTACTTTAAACAATGCTGAGAGCCTGATGCCTCATGGCCCCCTGCTTCAGATGTACAGGAAAACATCCTAACCAGTGACTATGTGAACATTCCAGAAGTTTCATTCTCAGAGTTTGGCCAAGGGTCATTGCCATGGCTCTAGACATTTCCATTGATAAGCAAAAACTGAACAAAAACAGACCTGCTCCCATACATGTACATGTTTTAAAATAAAAAATGATCTTAAATAGACAAAAACAAGTTTTAAAATAGAGGATTAGAAAAAGATTTAAAGAAATCTGTCCAATATTCACAAGCTTTTCTATAGATGGTAAGGTTGTAAGTGATTTTTATGCTGCCATAATACACTTTCTGAATTTTCCGTAGAAGAAATAAATTGCTGCTTTATTCAGAAAATATTAACATTTCAACAGCAAATTTTATGGAAATTCTTTATCTAGTCTTTATCTATGCCTGAGAATTTAACATTTATCTCTTCCATACAAGTTCCTTTATCAATTTTTTTTTCTTGATGCTTCTGTATATTGTTCCCAAGCTAATGCCTGGTTCTATGTATCTTCATCCTTTCCTTTCCTGTGTAAGTCATAATCACTAGTAGCATCAGATATTATTTGTTTTATATGGATAGCTTTGCTTTCTCTAAAATGACTTTCTTACTAACCTCCCACTATGCCTGAAATCTGTTTTAAAGATTATTTTATGAGTGAGAAACATTATGAGGAAACATGGGTGAAGTCAAAAGAGTTAATCAACAAAGAATTATTTTTTGGTTTCCTATAGAAATGCACATTGAAGCATGCATGTTTGAGAAGGTCTGCAATACTACAGGCTTGCTTCTGCCACTCACCCTGTCTTCAATCAGTGTAAATCACTGAAAGAAATGGAGCTGGCTTTCCCTCGTCTATTTGCTGTTATTGCTACAAAAACTGATTCCTAGAAGAGGAAACAGGGAGAAAAGTGAATTCACTCTCTTGACAGTGCTTGAGAATTGATTCGGCAATCAGGAAAGCCTACTGCTTTTACTAAGCTGGGGCTGGAAAAGAGTGGCATTCCCACAATGTTAAAATACTTTCATAACTCCCCATTTCCTATGTGATAAACTAGGAACTCTTCAGTACAACCTAGAGGTCAATATATAATATGGCTCCTGCCTACCTTTTCTGTACATTCCCCATCACTTTCCAATACACATGCAACGATCCAGTCTTAACATATTTCTATTCTCCATGTGTTCCACCCTTTTTCCAATTCCATGCTTTGCACTCATTATTTTGTCTACAATCTCTTTGAGTTCACTGAATAAATATTTCCAAGTTAAGTCAAATGTTAAGAACTCCGTAAAGACTTCTGTGGCTCTTCTTATCCCCTGATGGTCGGGGACATCCTCTTTGTGCATCCTTGGAGGCGCTGTTCTCCTGTAGCATTAATTATAAAGTATTGTAAATCTATGTACATACTCCCAATAATCACTTAGGCCAAGGATCTTGTTTTGTTATTTCTCTATCTTCAACGCCTGGCACAGGGTTGGCTGTATACACTATGTTCCATCAGTTGTTAGACACTTAATCAATATATGAAAGTACAAGTAAAATGTTTGTAAAACCTCATTTTATGAGGCTAGCATTATCCTGATACCAAAGCCAGACAAGGATACTATAAGAAATGAAAGTTACAAGGCAACATCTCAGATGGACATCAATGCAAAATCCTAAACAAAATATTTGCAAACCAAATTCAACAGTACATTAAAAGGACGGTACACCGTGATCAAGTGGGATTTATTCCAGGGATGCAAGAATGGCCCAATATCTGCAAATCAATAAGTGTGAGATACCACATTAACAAAATGAAGGATAACAATTATATAATCATCTGAATAGATGCAGAAAAACCATTTGACAAAACAACATCCTTTTATGATAAAAGCTCTTAACAAAGTGAGTATAAAGGGAATGTACCTCACCACAACAAAGATCATACATGACAAGCCCACAGCTAACATAATAATCAACAGTGAAAAGCTAAAAGCTTTTCATCTAAGATGAGGAACAAGACAAAGATGCTCACTCTTACAACTTTTAATCAGCAGGGTATTGGAACTCCTAGTCAGAGCAAGTAGGTAAGAAAAAGAAATAAAAGGCACACAAATTAGAAAGGAAGAAGTAAAATTGTCTCTGTTTGAAAATGATGGGATCTTTAATATAGAACCCTAAAGTTTCCACCAAAAACCTGTTAGAACTAATAAATGAATTCAGTAAATTCAGTAGGATTACAAAAATCAACATACAAAGATCTGTTTTGTTTCTATATACTAACAACAAACTATCCAAAAAAGAACTTGTGAAAACAATCCCATTTACATTAGCTTCAAAAACTAAAATACTGGGGCTGGCCAGGTGGTGTAGCGGTAAAGTTCACATGTTCCTCTTCGGCGCCCCGGGGTTCACAGGTTCGGATCCTGGGAGTGGACAGACTCGCCACCCGTCAGCCATGCTGGCTGACATCCCATATAAAGTAGAGGAAGATGGGCATGGATGTTAGCCCAGGGCCAGTCTTCCTCAGCAAAAAAGGAGGAGGATTGGCAACAGATGTTAGCTCAGGGCTAGCCTTCGTCACAAAAAAATAAAATAAAATACTTAGGAATAAATTTAACCAAAGATGCTAAAGATCTGTACACTGAAAACTATAAAATATTGATGAAAAAAATTGAAGAAGACACATACAAATGGAAAGATGCTCTGTACTCAGGCATTGAAAGAATTGATATCATTAAATGTCCATACTACCCAAAGTGATCTATAGATTCAATGCAATCCCTATCAAAATTCAATGTCATTTTTCACAGAAATAGAAAACAGAATCCTAAAGTTCATATGGAACCACCAAAGACCCTGAATACCCAAAACAATCTGGGGAAAGAACAAACCTGGACACGTCACATTTTTTGATTCCAACTATATTACAAAGCAATAGTAATCAAAACAGTATGGTATTGACATAAAACAGACACAAAAATCAGTGGAACAGAATAGAGAGCCCAGAAATAAATCCATGCACAATGGTCAATATGCATTGGGGAAAGGATAGTCTCTTTAATAAATAGTGCTGGGAAAACTGGATTTCCACATGCAAAGAATGAAACTAGACTCCTATTATCACACCACATATGAACATCAACTCAATATGGATTAAAAGTTTGAATGTAAGACCTAAAATCATAAAACTCCTCAAAGAAAGCATAGAGGGTAAGTTTTGTGACATTGGTCTTGGCAATGATTTTTTGGATTTGATACCAAAGCAAGTCAGCAAAAGCAAAAATAAACAAGTGGGACTACATCAAACTAAAAAGCTTCTGCACAGCAAAGGAAACCATCAACAAAACGAAAGGCAACCTATGGAATGGGGAAAAATATTTGCAAACCACGTATCCAATAAGGGGTTAATATCCAAAATATGCAAGGAGCTCATACAATTCAATATCAAAAAAATATAACACCCAACTAAAAAATGGGCAAAGGACCTAAACAGACATTTTTTCCAAAGACATACAAATGGACAACATATACATGAAAAGGTGCTCAACATCCCTAATCACCAGGTAAATTCAAATCAAAACCACACTGAGGTATCCCCTCACACCTGTGAGTATGTCTATTATTAAACAGAGAAGAGATAACAAATGCTGATGATGATGTGAAGAAAAGGGAACTCTCGTAGACTGTTGGTGGGAATGTAAATTTGTACAGCCACAATGGAAAACAGTATGGAGGTTCCCCAAGAAATTAAAAATAGAGCTGCCACATGATCAAGCAATCCCACTTCTGGGTATATATCCAAAGAAGCGAACTCAGTATCTCTAAGCGATATCTGCACTCCCATATTCATTGCGGCATTCTTCACAATAGCCGAGGTATGGGAACAATCTAAGTGTCTGCCAACAGATGAATGGATAATGGAAATGTGGTATATATACACAACAGAATATTATCAGCCTTAAAAAGGAGGAAAATCCCCCTTTGCAACAACATGGATGAACCTGGAGGGCATCGTGCGAAGTGAAATAAGCCAGACAGAGAAGAAAAAACACTGCATGGAATCACTTAGATTTGGAATCTTAAAAAAATTTGAAACCATAGAAACAGAGAGTAGACTGGTTGTTACCAGGGGCTGGGAGGTTGTGGAAATAGGAGAGTGGTAAAAGAGGCCAAAGTTTCAGTATAAGATGAATGGGGGCAGAGGATCTAATGTATATATCATGGTGACTATAGTTGATAATACTGTATGGTATAACTGAAATGTTCTAAGAGAGTAGAACTTAAGAATTCGCATCATAAAGAAGGTAAAAGGGAATTTTAAATGAGTAATATAAAGAGGAATTTGTCAAACTCAGGTCACTGCGGGAGGCTGAAGTTCCTCAACAAGGAATAAAAGAGTAGGCACCTTCTGTGACTTGCTAGAATCTGAAAGAAGAGGACTGAACTTTGTTCATTTCACAGAATGAGGCCTCTGTCCTTCTTCATTAAATACCTCTTTTTCTCCTGTGAAACGCAAGTATTTTCTCTCAACCACACAAGAATAGAGTGAAAATGAGAGCAAACTTTGCTTTGGACATCAGCTTCTGTGCCCTTAACCCTCTAGTTTTGGTAAAATGTGCTCGTTAAATATTACCTGCCTATCCCACCCACTGAACCAAAAAGAAGGATTAAAGAAGCAAATGAAAATGATTTTACTTAACAAAACATTTCAGCATTTTAAAGAATGATTATAGAATGTGTGTGGAAAATTTCAAGAAATGGTTAACATTGCATATTCAGTTCAAATAGATTCACGTAGATTATTATTTCAAAAGGAAAATATTTCTTAAGACAAAATTATTTTAGAAGAGATGGAAACTTTTAAAATATTTTTAAGCACGGTATTCCACTGAAATAATTTTTCCATTCTCACATTTTAAATAAATTTTATACAAATTTTCAATCAATTTAATTAAAAAATACCATGTTTCATTAAAACAGATGCTTATGTAAGTTAATGAATGAAAACAAGTGAAAGTTTCTTCTTATCAAGATTTGATACTATGAAATATTTTCTAAAACAAAAGTCTACCTCTTACAAAATGAAAAAGAAGTTTAATTGGTAAAAGAAAATTCTGCTGTATCCTACAGATGAAAAGCCCCATGTTTAAACAAATCAAATCTCTCATTGGATAAAAGAGATATAGTCCATACCAAATAAATATGTAAGTTGTCATTTCAGTCTTAAATTCATCATGAAAACATTCAAGGATGGGGTCAGTGTTAGCTCCTTTCCAAACAATAGTATCAGACCCAACATTTCGTCCTAGAAATTTGGGGTTAGATTACATTTTTCCTGTATCATATTTTCTTCTAAATGTGATAGGAGATTCAGGAAAAAACTATTCTTAAGCCATTATAGAATAATGTTACATACTGTATTATAATATTATTCTTCTATACTATAATGATGCACTACGTAATAATCACACAATTGGGGAGAGGAGTTTTTAGTATTTAGTCAAATCAAACCATTCTAATGGCTTATATGCAAATATAATATACTTTAAGAATAAATGCATCTGGGCACTCAACTGTCTTCTTGAGGCCCCTTCTAAATATGTTATACTCCGAACACTAAATCCATAATCAGAAAATCTCTCTGAAATTAAAGCATATCTTAATTTTTTGTTGGATGCATAAGGATTTATTTATTTATTTAATAAACCACATTGTTGCGGTATGATTGTTTTATAGATCTTGGATTCAAATCCAGATTTCCTTAATCTAAGACAGAAATTATAAGGGTTGTCTTTTATGTAGAATAAAATTTGAGGCAAAATAATCTCTCAAAATATTTTAATTAATTGTCTCTTACATGTAGACAATTCTCCTAGAAATTTTAACTTTAATTTTAGACTCAATATGAGAACCTCATAAGCTAAAATTGAGTTATGGAAATAAAACACATAGAATCCAAATTTAATTATAATACAAGGTAGAGCTAGATAAACTACCAAATTTCAATTCAGATTCTACAAATTATGGAAAATCAAAGGAAGAATAGCTCTCTACATATGAGATGAATATACCAGGAACTTATAAAAATGTGACTTCTAAAATAATAATGACAAAATGTGGTCATACTTGATATACAAAGAAAATAAAGACTGCTGACAAAACCCGGGGGATTTTCTACATTTTTTGTTTCCACATAGAAATCAGAGAAAGCCAGTTCCTAGCTCCTAAATTCTTTTACAGTTAGATACACTACTTGTCAAATCAGAGATTTTTACATTTTTAACTAGAGAGTTATATAGAAAAGGAAGCTGGGAAATGATTTTATGTACAGTCCTTTACAAATAACACAAGCCCTTCTTTCATCTCAAAAAATAGTAAGATCTAGAACATCAGCCTTTTTCCAGATCCTGAGATCTTATTGAGATTGACGCCAGGTTTGTAAAGAATAGTGGCAGGCATAGGCAAGCAAGTTTTAGGAACTGAATTCTGGATACTGCAGAAATCTAATAAAAGATAACTCAATACAAAGCATGTGGGATTTCTTACAACAGAAGAGGGAAGACCAAAAGTGAATGTATTTTAGTTGCATTAAGCTTTCTTGCTGTTAGTAGGTTTTCCTAAAGTAAGTTCATATGATAGTTATATCTCTCCGACCTTAAAAACAGAGTAATATCAGAATATTTACATTACCTTACCATTTATCATTAAATACCTGTACACACATCTTGAATGTTTCATGCTTTTTTAAGTAATATATGTTTTTTTATTAGAAAATTCACATATTCATGATGTAAAGGTTTGAACAATATACTATATAAAGAAAAAAGAATTAAGCTTCTCCCTCATCTTACCATCCCCCAAATGTACTCCATATTAGAAACAACCATGTTTGAAACATCCGTCTGGTCCAAAACAGGCAAAGATGGATTTTCTTTCCCCATAATGCTTTATTATTATTTGGCAAAGGAGGCTACTTATGAAGCTATTCAAGCAAAATTCACTGGGGTAGCTGCTGTGCAAAGCTACTCAAGAGTTTAATATTTTCCTCTAGGTTCTCTTGTAATACTCACTTCCAGGTCTGGATCTTTACTTTCTCCTTCTTAAAGGCATTCTCACATAGTGTTTTCAAAAGGATTTTATAAACTAATCTTCTATTATGATTTTTTGTATTTCAACTCTATATTGTAAAATTTAACAAAAAGTAATTCTTTAAGCAATTTAAAAATTGCTATCATTTAAAATACTACAGCATGTCATGGAAATCTACATGTAGCCCAATGCTTGACATATAGTGGGTGTCCAATAAATATCCATTAAATGAATGAAGACTCAGAATCCTAATACTGTTCTACTTGGTTTTTGTTTGTTGCTGTCTGGCTCATTTGTTTGGATCTAGAGCATTTAGTGCCTAAAAAAATACAAGGTAGCTAGGCTTTGGTCTTCTCACCCTTTTGAAGAGTGGGTGGCCCTGATCTTCAGAGACTCAAGTAGAAAAATGCCTATAAAATCATAAATTTCGGAAAAGTCCATATTTACTTTTTGACTCCCCATTGCTCTCAGTAATTTGCTATATATCTAAGGGAGTTAGAGAGCAAAATGTGGAAGATTAAATTTAGATTTTTGTTTCAAAATGTCATAATTGCATATCCTGAAGAATCTAGGATGCAGATAATTGTATTTTAGTGATGAAACTAAAGAATTCCAAATCAGTGTCAGTCAAAGCATCCATATCTCTAAAACATGTAGGAAGTCTTCATAAATTATCTTAAATATGGATATTATGTTCCATGTTATGGCTATTTATGTTTCATACACAAGACTTTTATTTAAATAAGCACTAGGGAACATATGCATACACACCTTTATTTCCATTTTCCTAAACTTTGTTTCCTTTCCCTGCCTCTGATAGCTTATCTTCCAAAACACATTTCTAAGATCAAATCAGTAGAAAATCAAGTGAATGACTTCTTCTTTCCTGTCAGAAATAACAGGTGATAGATAATTTATTAAGTAACTATTTTAAAATAAGTTTTTAAAAATCTGAAAGCACTCAGAGGACATTGAGTCACCAGGTCTTTTATTACATATTCTCTCTCATTTTAAAAAACAGAAGCACTTGTAACAGTTCATACTCCTGAGGCAAAAATAATTAGACACTTACCTAGGACTGCTACCATTTTTTACTTTATTGTTTTTTTTTTTTTAATGAAATGAGGTACAAAGGTTTCATATGTTCCTGCCTACCATAAAACCTTTTTTTTTTTTCCCCTAAAGTGTCTTCACAGAGTCCTTACAGGCTACCTAAAATTTCATTAAAGTCCTGGGACAAAGATAAATGAGATTCCTGCTCAAGGTATTACAAGACCAATTAGCAACATATAAAATATAAATATGATCATAAATACATTAAAATAGAGCCTTTAGGAGAAGTAGGTCAATGGCAAATTTTGCAAATGAATGAGATTTACAAGGTTAAATACCCTGGAGAGCCATGAAATAATCATTTAGAAGAAAGTACTACATATTATATTTTTTTAATGATATTTTATAACAGAATTGGCTCAATTACAATGATGCTCTCAATATCTTAAAGTTTCAAAATTAGGCTTATCGTCTTTAATATTCTCACAACTCTGCAGTAAAACCCAACATTGCACAGTCTCAGAAATTTACCTTGCTGAGAAAATGTGCAATGCACTATATTCCCTCTCTCTCAAAAACACTTATTTTTCTCACGCAATCATTTACTTTTTTCTCAGGGAAAAAAAACGCATACTTTCTCTCAGGTTGTATTCCTTTATGTATATGGTTAAGTTTATGTTATCCCATCTTTTAGAACAATTAGTTTTTTTAATTAACTCTCCCTTTCACACGTGTTTTAAATTTTCATTTCTTCTCATTATTAACTCAAAAAGATAGTCTATTCTTAATTTTCCCAATTCCTCATGTTGTTATCACATCTGGGCTAACTATCACCGGACTGAACTTATCACCTCAGCATTGAAATTTTCATGACAAAACCATAAGTGAGAACTAAAAGTACCCACTCTCTTAGAAAAATACCCGCTGTCAGGTTTGCAACAATGGAAACACTTCTTTCTACATTTAAGAGTCAATCAATCCTTTTCAGAAACACTCTTGCACTGGAAGTGTATCAGTTGCTAAACTCAAAACCTCCTAAAACCCTATATAAAAAGAGACTTATGCTTTACTCAGTAAAAACGTACCACACAGGGGCCGGCCCAGTGGTGCAGTGGTTAAGTTAGCACGCTCTGCTTTGGCAGCCCCGGGTTTGCAGGTTCTGATCACGGGCACGGAATCACGCACCACTTATCAAGCCATGCTATGGCAGGCGTCCCACATATAACGTAGAGGAAGACGGGCACGGATGTTAGCTCAGGGCTAATATTCCTCACCAAGAAAAAAAGAGTACCACACGGTTATGACTCTTACTTCTTTAAGCAAGCAATACATTTAACTTTTATTTTCAGAATAATGCACGTTTTCACTTTTTTTGAAGAAATACCTAGGAGTGCAATGGCTGGGGCAGATAGTGAGTATATGATTAAATTTATAAGAAACGTCAACTGGATACAACCATTCCCTGTCATCACTAACATTATTCCATACATGTCTAAACTGGAATGTTTCCATAGCCTCCCATCTGTTATGTTTCTATCCTTGTCCTATTATTGGCCACCAAAATCACAGTGGTGATGTTAACATATGAATCAGATTATGTCATTCCCCTGTTCAGGACACTTCAATAAGTTTCCACCACTCTTATTATAAAACCCAAAGTTTCCATCATAGGTCCTTGGTAATCTCTAAAAGGTTTATATTCAGTATTCTGCAGCCACACCAACCACTTGTTCTTCCTCAACCTGTCAAGTGTGCCACAAACTCAGGACATTTTACTTGCTATTCCCTATGCCTAAATATACTTCCTCAGGTATTCTTACAGCTTATTTTTTCACTTCCTCAATTTGCTTTTTAAATGTGATCTTTCCACATAGTTTGGTCCAAACAATCCAATTTTAAGAATATCCACTTCAGTCATTAGCTATGTTTGTTTTCTTTTATTTATAGCATTTACCACTTGTGAACATATTATAAATGGGTTTATTAGTTATTATCTGCCACTGGCACTAGTAAATAAATTTCAGGGAGTAAGGGATATTTTTCTTTATTCTTTTTCACATTGTTTCCCTAGTAGCTAGAATAATACTAGGAAAACAGTAGGATTAGAAATTAGGAATTAAGATACTTGTTGTGGTAACAAATAACAAATGAAACATCCCATCTTTTGGCCCACTTGTTTCTGAATCACTGTAGCCTACATTGAAGGAGGTTACAAATGTAAAATGTATGAAATGCAATTATACAACCCAATCCAGTGACGTCAAAATATTTTTCTATCTTTTTTATCATCACGTTCTCATTTTCTAGCTTATATTCAATGAACAACAATTATAAATACAGCTTTGCAACTGGTTCCAATCCTGAGTCTTTCTTTCCTTCAGTTGAAATTGCCTAATAATTCCATTATCATGAAGAACTAAATATATTGCATTTTCCATATTCACCTCTGATCGGGTGAGCATTGCTTTTGATAACCATACGCTCAGATTAGTGTCCCAAAAAATTCAAGACCATTATGGTCAAACTGACACTCAAAACTTCCCTGAAAATCAATCCTATTTGTCTTTTATTTCATAATTTTTGTTTGGCAACATTTATTCTCATATAATTTAGAATATCATCTACTAATGTGTTGATACAATAGGAGCCTCCAGACTAGAGGGCTCTCACCTTCCCTTCACTATTTATTAAAACTTATCTGTTCAGTAAGTACATCTTCCTTTTATTCCTCCTATTTTGAAAGAAGCAATGTCCCTACTCCCCTCAAAGCCAAAATCTCTAATTGTCCGCTGGATGCCATCCTCCTCCTCTTGTTCTTTAGACATCCTTCTTTCTCTAAAGGATTGGTCCTATAAATACAAAGACATGGTGTAATATTTTATATCCTAAAATCAAAACAAAAAAATCCCAACCCCTCTTATTTGCCTATAACACCATCCAAATATCAAAGCCAAAATCTCTAATTGTCCGCTGGATGCCATCCTCCTCCTCTTGTTCTTTAGACATCCTTCTTTCTCTAAAGGATTGGTCCTATAAATACAAAGACATGTTGTAATATTTTATATCCTAAAATCAAAACAAAAAAATCCCAACCCCTCTTATTTGCCTATAACACCATCCAAATATCACCTCATCTCTCCACTCCTCCACACTTCTTGAAACAGTAGTCTGTATATACTGTTTCCTTTTCTTGATTCCCTAATTATTCTTTGATATCCTCCAATCTGGGTTTTACCCTGATTTAAATTGATCTGGCCAAGGTCACCAGTGATTTCATGTTATACAATCCAATAATCCTTTTTTAACATCCTCTCATTCTATATCTTGGTTGATTCTATTGATGACTCTTTATTTCATTAAATATTTTCCTCTTTGCATACCAAATCCTAATTTTCCCCATGATATTTGATCATCACATCTCATTCTCCAATGCTATCTCATACTTAACATGCACCAAATGGAACTATATGTTTCCTCAGAAGACACACACACAAGCACACCCTCAAACAGACATGTGAACTCGCATACAAACACAGATGTGCAAGTCACAGACACACACCCCCACACACATGCACATCCCTCACATAAATATACACTCATATACAAACACATATATCCCCGCACACACACACACACACCCATACACAGACACTACCAAAAGATACTCATATAAATGTATGTGTACACTCACACACATGCACTCACTCATATACTTGCATTCCCTCACCCAAACGGACACACATGCATTGCCCACACACATATACTCACATGTACATATACATATGCATACATGCACACCCAGAGATGCACATATGCACACACCCCACATACACACTCATTCACATATACTCACATGAAAATCCCACATCCAGACACTCATGTACTCTCAAGCATGCACACCACACTCCAACTTCTTTCAGACTTGGGAGTGTGTGTATATTTGCATAAAATGAAAGTGTAGGGACAGAGTAGACTCAAAACTTACTTTCAGACTCTGGTTCATTTTCTGAAAGTAAGTTTTAAGTCTACTGTGTGCTCACAATTCCATTCTACTTTCATCACCTAAAAATGTCAATTCCTTCTCAAAAATATATCTAGAATTTGCCTATATATTTTCATTTCCTTTGTCACTCACCTAGACAGACCATCATTGTTTCCCTACCTCCCAACATTTTTCAAGCTGCCTATTTTTTCCTCTCTAATCTGTTCTGTATAGCTTAAACTGTGTAACTATTTCAGAACACAATTCAGATTATACAACTCTAACATTTAAATTCACTCACTGTCCATCAACCTCAATTTTCATTATTAAAATTAGCCTATATTGAATATATAATGCTGGCAGAGACATGATAAAATAGGTATCATCTATTTTAGGTAGCATTTTAAATGATTTAAAAATATATTTGATAAAAGTTCTGTAATAAATTTCAAGATGAAAAAATAGTAGTATACCATTTCACTTATAATTTCATTTCAGAGACATTATAACAAAATTTCATCAAATGCTATGAAAGCATCATTCACAAAAATAAATACTATAGTACTTCTAACATATGGAATATTCAAAACAATATAAAATAACACTAGGGACATAAACTATGAAGTATCCATTCAATAGAATAGTTATATAATTAAAATATTTTAGAATAATTTTTACTTACATAATCAACTTTCATGATAGATTGATAATATATAAAGATATTGGACTATTAGGTATGTATGGGTATAAATTTGTATCTGCAATATAATCATAGCTCAATTAAAACTAAAGCAAAAGACAGAAGAAATATACAAAAATATTAACAGTGGCAATATTTCAGTGACTCAATTATTTTAGCTTTTCTCCTCTCTTTTCTTATCATCTGTATTTGCCATTATGAGAATATATAAAGGAAAAGCCAATTAACAAAAGAATTATTATCTTCCTCTTTTCTCTACCCTATGGCAAATGGAATAAAAGTAGCTCTGACAATCTCTAGGTCACTAAACTTTTTGTAGTCTTTTTTAAACTTCAGGTTATTGATTTCTTTTAGAAAGGAAAATTAATTTTAGATGCATTATTATTTATTTATTTGAAAGTACCTTTTAAATATTAAAAGTATCTTTTATTTATTTCTTTGAAAGTACTTTAATCAACAGCCTGAGTAGAATCAAAGTTCAAAATAGATGTAATTTGAATGATGGCATAATTAGGATGGTTGTCTATTTCATAAACTAACTTCAAGGTGTTATTGGGAGTATTAAATGGAAATAACAAGCATATATGCCAGCCAAATCCTAAACACACAATACAACTTTAAAACTATTTTGTTATTCTACCATTGTTTCGTTGTATACCGCATTATGAGGACCAAAATTGTCACAGGTTGGCTTGCTTGGAAACAGACGCTGAGGTTCTGAGATCTGGGTGCAGGAGATTTAGAGGGAAGTGCTCTCAAAAATACCACCAGTCAGCTGTGAGAAAAGCAGGACTGGGCAGAGGAAGACTTCAAACTACGGAACATTTGCAATAGCAGCCTAGGCCACCCTAAAAGTGGCTCTGGAGCTGGCCTGGCTCTTTAGAGTTGTCCCCAGTTGAGGGAAGGGCACTGGCTCTTCATAGCCCCATATTGACCAATCATTGGATATGCATTACTCCTGTAAATGGGGGGTGTCACCTTGGTATATGTAGCTCTTTTCAACCAGGACAATTACTAGAGAGGTACACAGATGTTAGCCACCAAGAATCCTAGTAAGTAGGAAAAAAAAAAAGTGCTTCCATGTCAAAAGGGGTGATGGGGGTGATATATATAAGTGTAGTACAGCATCGCCTATATGGATTCAAGTTTGTTCGCTTTATTACTTTCCCTAAATTGCTATGCCAAGAATAGTGACTATTTCCTTAGATTTCCTAAGGTTATACTCCTACTTCACACATATAACTTCTGTAATAAAGAAAAATTAAACATATATAATATTCTCCTTTCTGTTAGTGTGGAGATCATTGAATATTTTAGGACAATAGTTTTCTAACTTTAGAGGTATAGGAACAACTTATAGAGTATTTGAAAGATAGATATTCCTTTGTCTTATCACTAGATATCCTGATTTAGTTTTTCATGGGTAGTAAGAAATTATAAAATTTTAAATGGCATTGTTCTTGGTTTTTGTTCTTTTCTTATACTGAAAAAACATAGATAATGTTTGCAGGAAAAATAAATGTGGTATAGTAGAAATTGCACAGAGGCATAGTTGAATAGTTCTAGAACTGCAGTAGCAACAAGCACTCAAATAAAAGGAAACAGGATTCCTTGGAGAAATGGTTGTTTCTGTGCAGGAGCAGGGAAAATATAAGATGAGACTAGAGCATCTTATATTGCCAGAAAGTAAGGAAATGCTAGATGATAATAATAACAATAATAATGATATGATGATGTCATTTCCAAAAAGAATGAAAGGCAATCTGAAAGATTTCCCACTGTCCAAAATTGGAACAATTGAAGCAACAAAATGAATATTGTTGATTTGTGGTTTGGGCCGCAATATATAAAGAGCTTAGAAGCTGTCATTCTCATTCTTAGAAGAAAAAGCTGAACAGACTGAAAATAAATGATTTTTCCTGAAACCATGAGAGAACTCAGTTTGCGGGACAGTCACCCCCAAATCTGGAGAGACAGCTTCATACAGAGAGTGAAAGCTGGGATCAGCTTACATGGCCCAGAAGTGACAGGAGCCAAGAACTGGTAGTAACACCTAAATGGTAACTTTTATGAATTTCCGCAGGCTGAGTGTGAATGAGGTTGAGAGTGAGAAACTCTGAATGCTGAAGTCTGGGGAGTGGGACCCACACTTTCAACGGTTTTAACTCTAGGAACCCCGCCAGATTCTCATAGTGAGGTTCCAGGTAAAGTCCTCTCATGACTCTGACAGAGGGAGGGGAAGAATAACCATGGTGCAATACACCCAGAGTGATCTCCATACCAAAGTCCTACTCTCCAGGGGAGGCTTTCCTAGAACCTTATCCCAATTGGAGAAGGGCATTCCTACCACACCAGCATGATTTAGCTTCCCATCTCACCTAATGGGAAAAGAAAAGAAAAAAACCTCTACCATTGGAATAGCACTTATGATGGACACAGCCCAGACAGAGGCCACTAAAAGACTTGAGATTTAAATATAAGATTATAGACAGCTTCCTCTACCTGAGAAACAAAAAACACATCAAAAGGACTTCAGTATAATAACAGTGGATTATAGCTGAATGAGCTGTAAGATGCTGACTCTCTTTGAAGAGGAAGAGTTATGTCAAAAGGAGAAACAGAAACAAGGAAGCCTAAAAGAGGAGTATAAATGGCTCCAACAACAACAGTAGATTTCTCCATTTCTCCTTTCAGTTATATCCATTTTTGAATCTCATTATGTAATGTCCCTTTTGATTCTTGATCATTTTCCTTGTTCTGAAGCCTTTTTTGTTGAAGTACTGCAAACAGGACCCAACTATATGCTGTCTACAGGAAACCCCCTTTAAATAAAGAATCAGATAAGTTAAAAGTAATATATATATATATATATATATATATATATATATATTATGCTATGCTATATATATCATGCTAACACTAATCAAAAGCAAGATGGAGTAGCTATATGAATTTTTCATGAAGGAAACATCAGAACAAGGAAACTTATGAGGAATAAAGAGGGGCATTAAATAATGAAAGTCAAAAACTGATAGCACTAAAAGGAGAAATAAAGAAATCCACTATTACTGTGGGAGACTCCAATTTCCATTACTGATAGATGAAGCAGGCAGAAAATCTGAAAAGATATTGTTGTCCCAAATGCCATTATCAATCGACTTAATGTAAATGACATTTATATAATACTCCAACAACATCTGAATATACAGTCTTCTCAAGCTCTCATGGGATATTCACCAATACAGACCAGAAAAATATATTGTCAGAAACTTAAAAGAATACAAATCATATAAAAAAAGTCCTCAGACATGAGAATTAAACTAGTGCTATGGGCTAAAACTTTGTTTCTCCCCAAAATACATATGTTGAAATCTTAATGCCCAATGTGATGGTATTAGGAGGTAATGCCTTTGGGAGGTGTTTAGGTGATAAGGGTGGAGCCCTCGTGAATGGGATTAGCATTCTTATAAAAGAAATCCCCCCTCCTCTTCCCTTCCACCATCTGAGGACACAAGAAGGTACCGTCTGTGAACCAGAACGTGGGCCCTCACCAGCCACCACACCAAAACTGCTGGCACCACGATCTTGGGCTTCCCAGCCTCCAGAATTGTGAGAAACAAATTTCTGCTGTTTACCTAGCCTCTGATATTTTGTTTTGGCAGCCTGAATGGATTAAGACAACTACAAATCAATAACAAAAAGATAGCTGGAAAATTCTCAAAGATTTGAATATTAAACAACATACTTCTAAATAACACATGGGTTAAAGATGAAATCTCAAAGATAAATTAAACATATTATAAACTAAATGAAAATGAAAATACAACTTTCATTGTAGGATGCAGCAAATACAGTGCTGAGGGAAATTCATAGCATTAAATGTATGTATTAAAAAAGAAAGAATAGAGAAAGAACAGCAATATAAACCTAAGGCTAGAAGAAGAAAACAAATTACAGTAGAAATCAGTGAAATTGAAAACAGGAAAATAACAAAGAAAATCAACAAAACTAAAACCTGGTTGTTTGAAAAGAACAACTAAATTAATTATTTTTAGCCATGCTAAGAAAAAAGAGAGGAAAAATATTACCAATATTAGAAATGAAATCACCACTACTGACCCCATGGACATTAAAAGAATAATAAAGAAAAACTTTGAATGACTCTATGCTCCAAAATTTGATAACTTAGATGAAATTGAACATTTTCTTGAAGACAAAAAAAACACCAAATTTCACACAGTGATAAATGGATAATTTGAATGGGCCTATGTCTATTATCTCAAATCAATTGAATAATAATTAATTACCTCTCCAAACAGAAAGCAGCAGGACCAGATGGTTTCATGTTGAATTCTACCAAACATTTAAAGGAGAAATGATAACAATTCTCCACAATCTCTTCCAGAAAATTTAAGCAAAGGAAACAACTAAATCATTCCTTGAGGCCCAAATCTCTCCAATACGAAAACTAGATAAATATATTACAAAGGGAAAAACTACACACCAATATTTCTCATGAACATAGATATAAAAGTCCCCCACTAAATACTAGTTAACCAAATCCAACAACGTATAATAAGAATAATACACCTGAGAAGATGGGATTTATATCAGGTATATAAGGCTGGCTGAATATCCAACAGATGTTGCTGAATAATTGGAAGTCCACATGCAAAAAAATCATGAATTTAGATACATGTCTTACATCTTTTACAGAAACAAATTCAAAACAGATCACATGTGTAAAAGTAACCTGCAGAACTATAAAATTCTCTAGAAGAAAACATAGGTGAAAAATCTATGTGACCTTGGGTTTGATGAGTTTAAATACAGCACAAAATGTGATCCGAGAAAGAAAAGATGATACACTGGATTCATTAAAATTAAAACCTTCTGTTCTGCAAAAGTCAGTAATAAGAAAATGAAAAGACAAGCCAAGACTGGGAGAAAATATTTGTAAGACATATATGTGATAAAGAACTTTTATCCAAATTGCACAAAAACTCTTGAAACTCAACAAGAAAACAACCCAATTAAAAAATGGGTAAAATATATGAGCTAGTATTTCACCAAAGAAGATATACAGATAACAAATAAGCATATGGAAAGATGCTCATCATTGTTTATCAAGAGATCATTGTAAATTAAACTACAAAAAGATACCACAACACACCTATTAGATGGTTTAAATGAAAAACACTGATAATACCAATTGCGGGCAAACACGTGGTACAACCTGAACTCCCATTCATTGCTGTTGGGAATGCAAAATATTACAGCTAGTTTGTAGGACATTTTGACAGTATCTCACAAAGCTAAACATAATATTACCATACAATTAAGCAATCACATTCCTATTTTTTACACTACTGATTTGAAAACTTATGTCCATGCCAAAATCTGCAACAAATGCTTGTACCAGTTTTATATATAATTGCCAAAAACTGGAAGCAATTAAAATGTCTTTTAATAGAAGAACGGACAAATGAACATCCATACAATTGAATAGTTCTTAGCAATGAAAAGAAATGCTCTCCCATGAAAAGACATGGGTGGATTTCAAATGCATTTTGATAAGTGAAAGAAGTGTCTGTCTTAAAAGGTTGCATACTGTATGATTTCAACAGTTTCGGAAAAACAAAGCCATATAGATGGTAAAAATCTTAGTGATAGCCAGGGAGATGGGGGAGGGGAGAGGGCTAAATGGGTGAAGCACAGGGGATTTTTAGAATAAAGAAACAATTCTGTATGATACTGTAATGGTAGCTACATGACATGATGCATTTGCCCAAACTCATTTAACTTTACCGCACAAGGAGTGAACCACAATGTATACACATTAGAAAAAAATAATTTAGGTGATTGGGGGATCCTAGGATGAAATGAAGAATGTTACAAAACATATAAATATATGAAATGGCCTCATTGAAGGGAGTGTGCAAAATAGTGAGGATCCAAGAAACTTTGGAAATGAGTAGATTTGTAAGACTAGAAGAGAAAGAAACTACACAAAAGCCCCACAGTATACATTAACTGTACTCTAGTTGACAAAGTTCTTTCTCATGGTGGTGTAGGTTAACAATTCTGACTCTGCTAGATATGCATACTGGAATTGTACAATTCAATAAATTGACAGTAGATGGTGATACCCAGGTTTCTCACGGTTGAAATGCGAAGTTACAAGTAAGCAAGAGAAAGGTGGATAGACTTACCTATATGGTAACGGATTAGAGTGGAAGACATCAATATAGTTATGTTTAGCTTACTAGGGTTATAAATGGATATACATATATGGAGAAAGAGAAAAAGAACGTGTGTACAAACATATATTACACGAATTAGTATGGATACATATATTTCCTTGCTATGTCATTTGAGAGGGCCTAAAAGCAAGAACACCTCAGTAGCTACAAGCACACTTAGCACCCACATCTTGGTTCTAATTCCATTCTCTAACAGGAGAAAGTGGGGCTCCTTGGATAAATGGTTGATTCTAGGGCTGGGGCAGGAAATATACAAGAAGAATCTGAAACATCTTGTAGGTCGGAAGGGAAGTGCTCTCTCTCTCACACATACACACACGTATATCCTATGCCACAGCAACATAGGAGCCAACTGAAAGAACTCTCAATGGCCAAAACAGGAATAATTTGAGAATACATAATAATAATAAAGTAGTGTTGGATTATCACATATATATAATTTTATATATATACATATACACAAAAATATATTTATATATAATACCATGAGTTTGTACTGATACATGTATATATATTATATATAAATGCCGGAATAAATAAATAAGCGGGAGAAAATATGCAAATGTCCTGTGTGGAAAAGTTCCAAATAATTTATGTAGATACTCTTCTCTCAAGCAGGTGGAGTACAGCTCACCACTCTTTAAGTGTGAGTACATCCAAAGACTACAGAGTCAAAGGAGGGCAAAAAGAGCAATTTCGTGTATAAACCTAAAAACACTACCTCAGCTCACTGATCAAGGCTAACATCAACACTGATAAGTCATGATGATAGTATGTACCCTTAATATGATGCAACAATAGCACTTTACCTCTGCAGTCTTCCTCCAAAAAAATCATAATAATCTCTGTCCAATTGTGAGCTAAACATCACACAAATCCTAACTGAGGGGTAGTCTACAAAATACCTGACCAGTACTCCTTAAAACTGTCAAGATCATCAAAAACAATGAAAGTCTGAGAAATGGTCACGACCAACAGGAGCCTAAAGAGACACAACTACACAATGTAACATGATATGCTAGATGGGATACAGGAACAGAAAAATGACATTATGTAAAAAGTCAGAAAACTTGAATAAAGTATGGACTTTAGTTAACAGTAATGTATCAATATTGATTAACAGTAACAAATATGCCAAAAAAGTGTAAGTTATTAATAATAAGGGAAACTGGATGTGTAGCATGTGGAAATTATGTGTACTATCTTCCAATTTTTCTATAGCTATTCTAAAATAAAAAATCTTAAAAAATAATAAAATTATTGGATTATAATCTAAGTAATTTATTAATTATCCATTAATCTATGCTGATAAAATAATGGAATAAATCAATAAACAGAGGAGAAAGTACAAGTCTTCATTGCTGAAGAATTCCAAATAATAAATGTAGATACTACTCCCTTCAGAAGCTGTAGTTTCATTCCCTGGCATCTTTTTGGGAGTGGGCAGGTAGTGACTCACTTGCAAAGTATAGAGAATACAAAGGGAAAACATCATAATATTATAAAGGAGAAACCAGGCATGTGATACCTTAAACATATGATACCTTAAACAAGTGATCAAGGTTGACATTATCAGCAATAAGTCATGTTGATATCATGTACCCCTTATATTATGCAATGAAAAGCGTGCCTCACTTCAAATACAATCATAGTTTCATCATTAAAAAACATCTAAATGACCCAAATGAAGGACTTTTGACAAAGTACCTGACTGGTGCTCTCCACAAGTATAAAGGTCAAGAAAAATAAGCAAAGACTGAGACACTGTCTCACGTCAGAGGAGACTAAGGAGACCTGAAAACTAAACGTGCTATGGTTTCCTCTTTGGTTCCTTGAAGACAAAAAGGACATTGCTTGCAGCTGGTGGTATCTGAATAAAGTGTGTAGTTTAGTTTAGTTAGTAGTAAGTATTGTGTCATTATATTTGTTAGTTTTGACAAATGCATCAGGGTCTCATAAGATGTTAGCATTAGAGGAAGCCGAGTGATGGATAACAGGAACTCTCTGTACCACCTTAGCAAATATTCTATAAATCTAATAGCACTCAAAAATGAAAACATAGGGGTGTGTGTGTGTGTCTTTTAAAATCCAGTAAGTCCTTTTCAATCTCTCTATGTAGTTATCATGTTATGTCTTGGACATAATTTGACGTCCTAATTTGCACAGAATTCTATTATTTAACATGCCACAATTTATTATCTCATCTACTCATGATAGACATTTTTTTCCTCCCAGTGTTTTGTTATTAAAAATAGCACTGCAATGACATGTCTATAGATGCATTTTGTGAATATTTATTCTTACAATTATAAACCATAAGAACTTCTGGTTCCTAGACTATGTTTATATTGAGTTTTTTCAAAGTGATGGTACTAATATTTACATTCGTTCTGTGAGCGTTCTAGTAGCTCCAGTTTCCTACCAACACTTGATATTGTTTGTCTTGATAATTTTCAACATCTCGAGGGTAAGTAGTAGCATAACATGGTGTTTAAATTACTGAATTACAGAATACAGAAGTAACTGTACAAGCTCAAGTGTACAGCTCAAATAAATTTATTACATGTACATATACCCTCATTTTATCATAACTGAAATGATGACATAGAACATATTCAGGATCCCAGAAAGTTCCCTACTGCTCACTCTAATAATTATCTTTCCAAAGGTAAGTGCTATTCTGAATTCTATAAGCATCAATTCATTTTATTTTTCTTGAATTTTGAGTGTGTATAGACTCTCTCTCAACATCACATCTGTGAGATTCATCGGTATTATAGAGGTGTCCACATTTATTATTTTTCATTGCTATGCCCTATTCTATTTTATGGCTATAACAATTTGTCTACTCTATCTTTAATGTTATTTTGAGCTGTTATCAGGATGGTGTGTGGATTTGGTGGATTTCTGCACTAATTTCTAGTGGATATTTACTAAAGAATGAGATTGCCAGCATGGTATAAATTTTACCAAATGTTTTGCTTAACTTTTTTGAATCCTTATGTTTGTATTTTTTGTCAACAGTATGGAGGTTTTACTTTTTTAATGGGAAATATTTTCCATTTGCTTTGGATATAGTTACTGATGTTTAATTTTATTTCCAGTCATTTCTTCTTTTATCAACTATTGCTTCTTAATCTGCTATATTTTCCTATTGGATTATTTTTACCTATTTAATTATTATTTTGTAGTTATCTTGAAGATTACAAAATGTGTTATTTACTTATGTCTATTGCAATTTAGTACTTCTGTCAAATCCACAGAATGATAGAATCTTACAAAACTTTAATTGCATTTAGCTCTCGTGTCTTTTATTATTGCTGCCATAATTTTTACTTTTATATATATATATAAAAGTAAAAAATATATATATGTACATGTATATACAATCCTAGAAAAAATGGACATTTCTGTAAATAGTCATTATTCACTTTTCTGAGAGTAATCCAGTATTTACCCTTTCCAGTCTTCTCCATTCCTTTCCCCTTCTCCACGTCATATGCGATTGCACTTCTTCTGCCTGAAAAACCACCTATAGTATTTCAGTTTATTGATGATGACAAATTCACCTGGGTTTTGTTTGCCTGCAAACTTCCCAATTTTGTTTTTAGTTAGATTTTTTATAATTATATACAATCATAGAGAAAATGAAAAAATCTAAATTATGCAGTTTGATCCATTTTGATAAATGTATATGTTCATTTTAACTCACACCACTATCAAGACACAGAACCTTTCCATTACCTCACAAAGTTTCTAAGGTTCTTCATGCCCATTTTCCAGTTATCCACTTCCAAACAAACAATAGTCTGATTTCTGTATGTACAGATTAGTTTTGCCTACTCTGTAATATAAACAGATCATGCAATGTGAAGTTTTTTGTGCCTGATTTCTTTTACTCAGAATAATGTTTTTGAGATTTACCCTTGTTGCATATATTAGTAGTTAATTCATAAATATATGCATATAGAAAGAGGCTAGGTGGTTATAGGGTTGTAGAATATTCATGTTTAACTTTTAATAAAAACTGCCAAACATTTTTCCTGACTAGTTTTACATCCGCATTAAAAATGTCCCATTTGTTCCATATTTTCACCAATATTTGTTGTTTCAAATTCTTGTTTTTCCAGATGATTTCATCAGAATATTCTTCTAGTTCAATTTCTCTGTCTCTTTCTCTCTATGTATACACACACACACACACACACATATATATCATAAAGATTTATTTTTTAGAGCAGTTTAAGGTCCTGAGCATACTTGAGCAGAGGTACAGAGATTTGCCATATATCCCCTGCCCCAACGCATGCATAGCCTCCCCTATTATAAATGTGCCCTACCAAAGTGGTACATTTGTTACAATTAATGAACCTACATTGACGTATCACTATCGACCAAAGTCTGTAGTTTACATTAGGGCTCACTCTTCACGTTGTATATTCTTTGAGTTTGGACAAATGTATAATGGCATGTATCCACTATTTTCATATCATACAGAGTATTTTCAGAAAATGTGAGTAAAAACCAGCATCTCTAGGACAATTACCGTATGACTTCACAGAGACATGGTACATTTCACATGAGACCTGTATTCTTCCCAACTCCAGGGTATATACTGTTGCTTAAATATATCTGCTAAGTGTTTGTAGGTTAGCCTTGTAAACCATAGCTGGTTCCCAATTGTGGGTCTCAGAGACTCTAAAATATTTTTGGTTCACAGTGAACCTTTGTCTTCGTTTTTTCTTTTTCTCTTGTTGTTTATTTCATCTTGTTTTGTTTTGAATGAAATCTCCAGTTCAAAAGAAATTCTAACAGCTCAGATTATTAAGGAATTAGATCCAAACAATTTGATAGCTGTAATTTGTGTGATATTTAACAGGTGCTACTGTGTTTCCTTGGAAAACTAAAATTTCCCACCGTGCCCCTGTCAAGTCGCTCTACCACTTCATAAGACCTTGGCACATGATTTGAGAAAACAAGGTCATAGTCATTTATGTGTATGGAGAAATTAGAAATAGTTACACCTGTGGTTTCTGGTGTGTTTGGGTGTGTGTCTGTATTTTACTGAGATAAAATATACACGGAAAAAACTGAGTAAATATCTAAGATTTAAAGCTTTCATTTTCCAAAAAGATATAAATTATATGCATTGTTTTAATCAAAGTTTTCCCAGTGGAATAGTGAATTTAATGAATATATTCAATTCCTCAAGTCCCATTTAGAACTTTTTTCTCACAATTACCTTCAGATGAATATGCATATTCTCAATGTTGGTAAAAAGAAAACCACTATTTTATAACTAGGAGGAAGCATAATAAACATAAGACAATACTTTCATTCAAAAATTTGTAATAAAATAATTTAAAATGTAAACTCATACACCCAAGTTCATATTAAATGCCAGGATGACTTGGTACTAAATTGATTTGTTTTCAGTACACTGCTCTTTTCATGTACATACAAAATATTTCTAATATGAAAAACAGTATTTCAGTTAACTCATCATATATCTTTTTTAGAATTAAATGACTTGACACATCAGTATATCATTTGAAATTTATTTGTTTTCAGGAAAATGTATATTAAATAAACAGAGTTTACTTTCAACTTAGCAACTTATAATAGTTTTTATATTTTCCCTTTGAAGCAATTAATAGCATTGTCCAAAGTGAAAACAGAGAGGAGCAATATTGCATCTGCTTTTCCAAATGCAGGAAAAAAGTGATGTATTATTATAATCAAATCTGTTTTTACATTTGGTTTAAAAATACATATTAAGAAAAATCAGATATTCTTTTTTAAGTTATATATGTTATCAAGTTGATCAAAGTTTTATTGGTATGCTAGCAGCTAATAAATTATCCCTGACATAATTATAATTAGATTCCAACTATTGTAATTCCAAACTACATATATTTTTATTTCCTTCACAAATCTTATCATAATGGTAATGGATTAATAACCACATTCCAGTGAAAAATTGGAGTTGTCGCTAAGGGTCAAGTTTGAGGACCATGCAATGTAGCAACTTTGTTCCCATATTAGCTCCATTTGAGTGAACTAAAATGGCAAAACTCTGTTAAAAAAAAAACAACTCAATAATGTAATCTATGATAATGCTTCAAACCATGGGAAAATATTGATAGTTATAGTTACACTATACCGGAATTAGGGGTAAAAAAATCCTTTTGAGCAAAATTGTATGATGGACTAAGAATTGTTGGTGATTCTGTCTAATGAATGGCAAGTCCTGGAAATAGTAGGACAACTGCTAATAAGACAGGCATATTGTGTAAGTACCTGTGTGTGTGACTGATTTTGTACCATCCTACCTAATAATTTGTTCCAGATTCACAGATTCTGTATCAATTAATTCACAGAGAAATTACTTAGCCTTAATATCATATAAAGATTTATCAAGATCATTTTAAGAAATGTTCTAGTGATGTTAATGATCAGTAATAACAAAAATAGTTATCATTCAATGAAAATCTTCTAAAGGGAATTTATACATCCCAGCAAATTTAAATATCATGTGCTTATTAAGTCCTGTCACAAACTTCTACTGTCCTTTACTTGCTTATCTTAAAACCTTTTAATTTATTTAGAACGATAAGTGTACTGATGAATTTATAGTTCCACTTATTGAAATATCAATGAATCACCATGTGAAAATCCTCTAATTTTATCCCATGTCTCTCATGTTTTCTAAGTTATAAATCAAAAATATAGTTCTTACTCTTACCTCAGTTTTTTCTAATATAACCACCAAAAATACATATTTTATAGATTCATGTTGCTTTTATTAGTCAATTTTTTAACAATCAGCTTTGCAAAAACAGGGAAACATCATTTAAACATTTATATTAAAAACCTCAAAAATATCTCACTGTACATCTTTTTCAATTTATGTTTTAGCTAATTGGTATTTATTTTATTGACAATATCTTGCCAAATTTCCTTTAACTGTGACAGTGTGAACATCACGTCTATATTGAAGGCTCTTCAAAATGCTTACTTATGAAATTGACAGTTACAGGAAAGATAATACATATGTTGTTTTAGAAAATAATATTTATTTCTTAGTGTTTAAATGTATATAACAAGAATATTCGTAAAATTCACATTCCTTCGATTAACCTCAGTGATAGAGAATGAAACACGTCTCTATAAATCTATTTATTAAATTTAGTCAGTTGATTCTATCTACTTTTTGAAGCAAAAGTATTAGACATCAGAAAGAAAAGTGTTATATACTTGCAAAATTATTTCTGTAATGTTTATTATTTTGAAGGAATAACAGTAGAAATTTTTGGAAAAGCACTACCAAGGTCATAAATTTTTAATATTAATTCATTGAGGAAATACAGTAACTCATACATTGGAACCAGTTTGGATGAGTGGAGGGAGAGAAAGAGAGAGAGAGAGTGAGATCACAATCAAATAATTTGAATATTATCAATAATATTCATAATTGTATATTCTTAAATTCATCATAAGAATTTATATTTTGGCACATTTATAAACAATTCTAGTCATCAGTAACTTTTAGTTTTCCTGAGATGGTTGAGATACACATAAAAATGTGTGTAGTAAAAGGACAGAATAAATTAAGTTCTATAAAATAGATAAAAGCCATTTCCCATGCTATAAAAACTGTAGCATAGTTATTTGCACATAGCACAAACTCAAAAATATTTCTTGGATTGAGCTGAGATTTTATTTAATCTCTAAACACAATACTAACTGTGGTGACTTAAATGAACACTTGGCCATTTTTACCTATTCAGCATAATAACCATGCATGACATTAAATCTTAGACTAACTTTGTAATTAGATTTCACATGATCTTAAAATCTATTCAGAAACAGCCAGCCTTTGTCAAACTTTATCAGGAACCAAATGGTAAGCAGGTAGGAGGCTGTGAAGGATGACAGTGTGTCAAGGTCAAGGTGTTGTGACAGGGCAAGAGAGAGTAGAAAAAGCACCATTGATGCTGTGACATCTTCTGGATCCATCATTGTACACTGGCACAGTTGTTTCTTTAAGAGAAATATCTAAAAGTGCAGTTGCTACATTCCAAAATACCCATTTTTAGACTTTTGACATGTATTGACAAGTCTCCCTACACCATCTATTTCCTCACATCCCCACTAATACTAGTTGTCACCAATCTTTTAATGTTTATCAACTTGTTAGACGAAAATATGTCCCTAATGTTAAGTTGTTTGATGCTAAAGAGAATGAATACGCTTCTACATGTTATTGCTTATTTGTATTTCTTCTTTTTTGCCACTTTTCTATATTTTTCTAAATTTTCTATTGAGTTTTAAATCATTAGTCACATGAATTAGTAAAATGCAGTCGTATGGTAATGGCATTAACCTGTGTTTACTGTTTATGTGCACTGAAAATGTTTTTTCAAATTCATATTGTTTTAAAATTTTTGGTGAAATGACGCCACATAGATATTTTAAATAGTGTAATGAAATTACAGTTTTTGCTTTTATGGAATATGGGTAAGTTGTATTTCCTTGACAGTCTTCTTTAGCACAAATATTCACCTATTAAGGCTAAAAGGGGGACTCTAAACTTACGCTTTCCCAATTTTATATTTGTACTAATATAAAGTATTAAACCATTCATCCTTCACTAGCAAATAAAATGCCATCTATATAGCAGAAATTATATCTATGTAAGAAATAACATGTATTTTATATTATCTTGATACTTTTATATAATACAAAGCTTAATACATAAACATTGTACATGAAGTAGAAATACATTAAGTAGTGTATAATGTTGAAAATTAATATTTGGTTGAATGCCACCCTTAGACACATCATGATTATTTAGAACTTAAAAATGTAATTCTCCTTTATTTGGAGAAACATACTGGGCCTTCAGAGTCTTCAAATTTTATTCATCCCTACAGCTGGATATATGTAAAATACAGTATTCAATTAGTCCAACATTTTCATTTAACGATGGGAAAACTGCATCCAAGAGAGCTTATTTGACACATGCAAGACGTCACAGCTAACAGTGGCAGAACTGGAACAGATTTAAGATCTCTTTATATTCTTTATTTTAGTTCATGATGTTTTGTAATCTGCTTATTAAAGAAAGAAAATCTGAAGTAATATTGGTATGACTAGTAGGATGTCAAGGAACTGAACACTGAATTAAATGGACTTGAATTGAATTCTTTCATTTTTTTTCCACAAATGCCTCTTTAGAGTCCCTGAGCAAAACCTTTGATGGTATCCTGGAGATACACATGAATTTCATTTTGAAATAAAGTGATAAAGCCTTTATTTAACTATTAAAGATATATTGAATTGATTTACACACGTGTAGAGATCCAGTAAAACTCATTAGAATATTTTAAGATCTTTCAGACATAAAGAATTATGAAAATTAAAGATGCTTGAGTTTAAAAGAACTAATTCACCAAAAAGATGACTTAGGCTTGTGAATACGAAGAGCATCAGCCTTACTTTCTGAAGGCTTTTAAATATTACACTTAATCCTATATGACTTCATGAAAATTTTACAAGGAAACTCATTCTAAAATGTGAGATTAAATGTACCTTCTTTACATTCGTAGTTTTTACATTCATAGTTCGTGGTTTATCAGTGTTATTATGCCAAGTTGTCATAATAGGCATCCTTTTTATTGAAAACTATAAAAACCAAGGAAAGATAGAAGGGAATTTTAAGGCACCAACATGTTTCAGTATGAAATGACCCTTAAAAATAAGAAACTCTGGAAGGAGAATATCTAAGTTGGATTACAAAATAATTTGATCCATGACTTCATATGTCAGACATAAAGGCATCTAAATCTACAGTAAAGATAAATACAGGCATTTCTACTTCTTATATAAATACAGCAGCATGTAAAGAAACATGTTTGTGTGTGAGAGAGAAAGTACGAGAATTCAGACTTTGTATCAATTCCCAATCTCCAGAAAATAATTTTTAATTTTTAAAATTATTGCTCAGGAATAGTTTACAGTGCCTGATTTAATGCATAACTTATGATATTCAGGGAGAAATGTGTATTGTATTTAAAAAGCTTCACCATTGCTAGTTAAATGAGTTATCATTGAAATATATTTTGGTCCATGTAGTCAAACTATATTCACAGCAAACTATGCCAAGAAAATATCTTCCTCATTATAAGTCCTCCCCTTTCTTCCTCCAAAAGTCTAAATTATACCAGCCACTCTCCAAACTGAACTCTTACTGTGTCTACACCTATTTTAAAAAAATCTAACAAAACTGATAGTTTGGAAAAATGAGATTTTCTTTGAATGTAAACAGTATTTCCATTTTCAAACTAGAAGTCATTACACTGCCGTCTTATAGCCTGTCCTATGAATACAATGTATGTTATTTCTCACTTCTGTCAGGTGTCAATACTCCCAATTTATGAAAATAAAGAATTTTTGGGGGTAGGGAAGAAGGCATACACGTCAGTATTTCTATTTTATTCCTTCGTTTTCTTTTACAAGAATTATTTCTACCTAAAAAGTTCAGTGGAGATTTATATACATTATAAACAGATTTTATGGATGAATTTTCAAATTTGTTTACAGATTTTAACAGCAGGAATCAGCAATAGCAGAAGGATCATTGTGCCTATTTGATCAAAGATGGTCCAAATTTGAGACGAAATCAAAAGTTTTGGTGCCATAATTAAATAGCTTAAGAATATACCATTTAAAAAAGTATAAGAAACAAAGCAAAAACTAAGAGTAAGTAATAAAAAAAATAGTCTCAGAAGATCAACTGTAGTTCGTTTCTAAAGGGTCTCCCAATGCCAAGGGCAGTTTTATTGAAAGAAGCCTGTTCTTTACTTTTTAATAACACATTTACTGTAGTCTACAGTTTAATAAAAGTTTTTGGAGTTTCAAATCCTTTAAGCATGCTTAGCAGTGCCTCAGGAACAAGGTGCATGGTGGCTAAGATAACTTTTGATACAAAAATAGCACTCTATAGATCTTTATATTTAGTTATTGACCCACTCACACCTGCACATTTTTTGTTGCCACAAGGTTAAAGGCCCAAACTATTCAATATATACAACAATTGAAATTGACAATGTTTGTACCTGCTGCATAAGAATAATATTTCCAAACTAAATAATTTTGTAATATATATTTCATAGATCATATTGTCCTTAACTATTGTACTCAAATTCACATATAGTTTTTTGTTAATTTCATAGGATGCCAAAGCTTTTGAAACAAGTAAAGTCAAGCTATCAAATTTTCTGACTACTTACCTAGTCCTCAAATTTCTTGCTTATAAAATGTTACAGATATCAACATCATTTTTAAGGGTGTCATTTTTTTCTAAGGTTTCAGTTTTGCTGCATGTTTAATTGCTCGTTTTCATCTGGAGTTGAGTTCAAACCTATGATACTACTGCAGCAATTTATTAAGAACTGGCACTTTAAAGGTTCAGTGCTGAAAGACTAACAGTGAATTACAGCACTGATTGAACATTAAACTACCATCTTGTGCAACAAATGTTACAGATAATCTGCAACCTGAAATATTAATATTTTATGGCTTTGGAGATTACATTAATTACAGTCACTTTAAGAATGCAATAATTAGACTGTTTTATGGTAGCCACTAAGGTCAGTTTATACAAGTAATTATTCACCTGCTACAAAGCTTCATGAATGCATTAAGTAATCACATATACACACATATACCCTGTGTGTTTGCCTCTCTCTCTCACAAGTTGTGATGTTTAGAAAGTATAACACTAGTGAATGGTGTTCTTGTGACAAAAAAAGTATTTGAGATAAAAATGAGGATGCTTTGGCATCAGATTTAAGAAATAAAATGTAATGCCTAGACATAGAGGACATAGGCTTGAAAGTGAATAATCAGCTGATAAATAAGTGAGATTTTACTATGTATTAAAAGACTATGCCGACTGGAAAAATTTTCATCAAATATTCCCAGAAAATAACCCATTTCCATGAAAAAAATAAGGGTAAGTTGCTGTATTATTTGTCTGAATAATTAACCCATCAGTTCTGCAGAAAAATGCCAATGCTGTTTTTTGCATAGTTAATGAATGTATATTACATTTTTAATATCATGTTAACAGAATAACTAACATGTGATATATACGAACACTACATATTAAAAGAAGAAAGATATATTGAATGAATATAACAAGAGTTACAGATAGGAAGGCAATAATTAACAAATATAAAATAAAAATATTGCTATTGACAGGGGTTGTAAAGGGCATTATAAAGCTCGAGCTACAATAACCATTAAGAAAATGACCCAGATACGCAATATTATAGCAGCGAACCAGGCTAAATTCTGGAAAAATTATAAAATTTCCCTGACTCTACTCTGTTTTATGTAGTCTGATTACAGCTTTCAAGCAATTATCACTAGAGAGCTCAACAGAAAATTTAGGTTTCAGACCTGCATCCACTGATTCGACAAATAATTAGTAAGCACTTATGGTATGCCAGGACCTAAACAAAGTGTTTCAAATACACATAAAGGAAAAATGTTGAGACATATTTTCCACATGAACTTCTGTCCCCATTTTTTACTCGCTCCCCTGCAAGAACATATATCCCTGTGTTTAATGCTTCAACATAGAACTACATCATTAGAATATACTACATGTACAATATGTTTATATGACCCACTTCCCTCCCCAAGAGATACATGTGCAGCTATACCATTCTTAACTAGGCCCTACAATCAGAAGTGGAAAAGACTTTATCTAAACCTATCGTTTCCTTACAATTTAGCTTCTCTGATACTGTGCTCTCATTTTTAGACTCTACTTTTTCACCCATGAACTATGCTGTCTCTGATTAACTTTACTGAGTTGTCTGTAAATTTATCCATGTTATGCAATTTTTCCATCCACTCATTTTATTTGCCCCCTTTCCTCATGAACAAACATAGCACATTGGATGCAGTCTGAAGCATTTGACAAATTTATTAATTAAAACTATCAGAAAAGAATGATGGTACTCTCAATTCAGATAATCTTTTCAGAGGTCTCATTACATTCTCATTCAGGATTTCATGGCCTCTTATGCCCATCAGGAACTCACAAATGTTTATGGAGTAATTTTTTTACTCTGGATTTTTTGGGCAAAATATGTATCAAATTAGTCTTAACCCCAATAATTTATGCTAATACCAAATATGTTTCAATCATTGAAGACAAAGATTCCATGATAAAAGACTACACTGTTTAACAGAAAAAAGAAAATACTGAAATACTGAGAGATATGACAGCAAAGAATGTTGACAGAAAACAAATTAAATTTGATTGTTGTCACTTGGACAATCCAAACACCTCCTCCTATTCTAAATGAAGTAGCTTCCAAGTAGCTATAATCAAGTGCAATATTAAGCAAAAGAATTGGTAGAGGTATGAAACTTAGGCTTCCTACTTTCAGCAAGAATATGTCTGACCAAGGAGGGTAACACGAATGTTGTGTGGAAGGAAAGGGAAAGGAGAAAGGAGAGAAATACTATGTCGTGAAAGGCTGACGAGGTGAAAGTACACTATTATGGAAAGATTTCTGATTAAAATATGAATTCGTTGATTTAGACTTAAAGTTCCATGTACCAATAATCCATCCACTATATTTAACTATTTGGTAACTTAATTTCTGAATTCAATCAAGTTAAAAGAATTATTTTTTTCTTCACGTAGAGATGCCTAACTATACATTTTCCATATTACTTTGTGAACATTCACAAAATCTTAGAAGGGGAGGAAGATTTTTCATATCTGTGAATACTCTTATCACTTAAATTTTTTATTTACTGAGTCAAAAATTGTTCCTAAACTCATTCAAGTTAGCAACTGTTCCATTATATGGTTGTTTTCAGAAATGATTGTGGAGAATTTCAGGTGAAAAAGAAAATATTTTTCTATCAACACTGTAACATTCTCATAAGTTAAAGGAAATAGGATTTTACTTTTAAAGAAATACTCTAAGGGCACTATAATTATCATAACAGATTATTGTATACCTCAAGTTTAAAATATTTCAGTGAAATAATTATCACTGCAAGATCTTTCACAGGTGTCATAATCGGAGGAAGCCGGATGGATTTAGATCACAAGAAACATAGAAAGGATTAACCAAAGAAAAGTGCATTGAACCAAATGCTCATGTGTTGTTGATATATATATATTTATGTATCATCTAGTTGAAATATATTTGATGTAAATTTAACTTGTCTTTTGTGTTCATATTTAACTGCTTCTCATCATGAGAGCTGTATATTTTATACTTAAAAACTGCTATACTGCAACTGCTAACAGGCTTTTTAGATTTCAGTCATTTTCTCTAATCAATTCTACAGTTCTTCCTAAGCCTTCCTCCAAAAGTCCAATTAGATCACATTAATCCCTGGCTCAAAAAATAATCAATGATGCCCCATTGCCTACAGAATTAAACTCTTACTCCTTGGGATCAGATCTCCTTATAATCTGGTCTCAACCTAAATTTCCAAAAACACGCCCCATCTCTCTTTTGTTCATGCTGTGATCTCTAGCAGCATAATCAAATAGGAAAATGTTCACATATGGTAAATGATAAACTGTTCAGCTTTGTAAAGCAGTGTTTTTTTCAACCTGTGTTTTAAGGAGAATTAGCAATTACCTCTCACTACATGGTGGTGGGTTTTGGAAAGGAGGTAACTATTAGGAATAATAAAGAGGACACACTGGCAGCGATTCACATCTCTTACCCCGATCTGCTCAGTGCTACCACAGTGTTTTTCTTTTCATATGTCCCCACCTCCAACTTTGTATAGTTCTTTACATTTTAATTAGAGCACTAACTGCCTACCTTGTTTATAAGGCTCTTTATAAACAAAATGTCTATTTAACAACAAAAAAAATAAGTTTAAGAGAATACATGTTGATTTTTTGGATTTGTTTCTTTAAATCTTCAGCATAGTTTCTCTCTATAGATGGTTGAGAGTTGGAGATTCATCACCTAGCTTGATCAATTTGACGACACAAGAATTTTCCCTCCCTATGAAATTTTGGGCTAGAAAATACCCCCCCCCCACTTGCTTAAGAAAAGAACAAGTGAGTTTTCTCTCTGCTTAGGTGTACCTGTGATTAAGCAACCATCCAAAGGAAATCTGAATCTGAGGCAGCACAAACCGCTGCAGGCAATAAACACTTATTTTATTAAAATAGTGTGAAAACCTTAAAACTAAGAAACTAGTATAACTGTAGTGGTTGATATCCAAAGGATTGGGCGTGACAAACGTGAAACTGCCAGAATTACCACGTAAGTATGCTTCCAAAGCCCAAAGCACGTGAGTATGCCGTAGCAACCAGCACTTTAAAAAATAAGTTGGGTCTGGTTTCTGGTTCCCATGTAAGGAGCTTGGAAATCACCACTCCATCCTAACAACAAGTACAAACTGAAAAATCAACAACTCTTCTTGGATCCATAAGAGAGAGGAGGACACAAGGCAAACCACTGCCCCCAAGATTGGAGAGACAAACAGCAGAGTACAGGGAGCCGCAACTTACCAGAACAGACTCAAAAGTAGAAATCAGTCCTGGGGTAGGAAAACCAGAACTGTAATTGATGAATTACTAGATGCTCAGTGTGGACAAGTCTGGGAGATAAAAATCCATGTGGATCCAGTCACAGGGGGCCCCTACACTTTTCACAGTTTTGTGAGTTTTGCCTCCAGGGGCTGGACTAGGTTTTCACAATAAATATCGGAGAAAAATCACTTCATGCTCTGGCAGGGGAAGAGAAAAAGGAACCATTTGAAATACTCCAGAACACTTGTTCTTAACAAGGCCTGTCCTCAGGAGAAACTATTTGACCAGAGTTTAGCCTGCTACAGTTTTATCAAAGCCTAAGTGACCTGGGGGAAGGGAAATACTCAATTCTAATCAGCTCTTAACCTTCCAGGGAGGAAAAGGGAAATACCCTACTCTAGCCACTCTTGCCATTCTGTCTCATTAAAAGGGGACGAGAGAGAACTGAGACGTACTCATGAAGTTCACAGTGCAGAGCCATAGTCTCACGAAAAGACTGAGACCTAATCACAGGACTATGGAATACTTCCCTGCCCCTCTCCACCTTACCACCACATTCCTAAAGGTCTAGTCACAACAGATGATTTTACTTAGTACAACATGTCTGGCTATTAAGAAAAAATTACAAGGAATACCAAAAGGCAACAAACATAATTTGAAGAGACAGGGCAAGCATAAGAATCATACATGGCGGTTGTGTTGGAATTATCCAACTGGGAATTGAACACAACTGTGATCATTGTGCTAAGAGCTCTAATGGCTAAAGTAGACAGTATGCAAGAACAGATAGGCAATGTAAGCAGAGAGATGGAAATCCTAACAAAAAACCAAAAAGAAATGCTAGAGATCAAAAACGCTAACAGAAATGAAGAATACCTTTGATGAGCTTATTAGTAGACTAAACACAACTGAGAAAAAAATTTCTGAGCCAGAGGATATATCAATAGAAACTTCAAAAGCAAAAATAACAAGAGCAAAAATAACAAGAGTGAAAAAAAAAAACAGAATATCCAACGACTGTGAGACAACTACAAAAGGTGTAACATACACATAATAGGAATAACAGAAGGAGAAGAAAGAGAGAAAGAAACAATGACCGAGAATTTACCCAAATTAATCTGAGACCAAACCACAGATCCAGGAAGCTCAGAGATCGCCAAGTGGAATAAATGCCAAAAAATAAAAACCTATACCTTGGCATGTCATTATTAAACTACAGAAAATCAAAGATAAAGAAAAATTCCTAAATGAAGCCAGAAGGAAAAAAAGCACCCTTACTTATAAAGGAACAAAGATGAGAATTATATCCGACTTCTCAAAAACTGTGCAGGCCTGAAGAGATTGGGGTGCAATCAAAAATGCAAAGAGAAAAAAACACCAATTTAGAATTCTATACTCTGCAAAATTAACCTTCAAAAGTGAAGGGGAAATACTTTCTCGGACAAACAAAATTTGAGGGAATTTGTTACCAGTAGACTGTCTTGTGAGAAATGTTAAAAGAAGTTCTTTAGAGAGAAGACATATAATAAAGGTCAGAAACGCAGATCTACATAAAAAAGAAACAGTATTGAAGAAAAAATAAGTGAAGGTAAAATATAAACTTTTATGTTTTTATCCTTAGTTGATCTAACAGATAAGTTTGTTCAAAATAATAATAGCAACAAGGTATTCAATTATGTATGCTTGTGTTTATATCTTGTGTGTGTATATATATATCTGCTTATGTATGCTTAAATATAAATGAAATAAATGACAGCAATGACCCAAGAGTTGGAAAGGAAATATTAGGATTATTTTGTTGTTGTAAGGCACTCACAATACCCATGAAGGTTGTTTTTATTTTTCCTTTTTTTTTTTTTTTGTTGTGAGGAAGATTGACCCTGAGCTAACATTTATGCCAATCTTCCTGCACTCTGTATATGAGATGCTGCCCCAGCATGGCTTGATGAGCAGTGTATAGGTCCACACCAGGGATCCAAACCTGAGAACCCCAGGATCACACAGACCCAACCACCACACCACCAGGCTGGCCCCTGAAGGTTGTTCCTTTAGCTTAAAAAAAAAAAAAAAGGCTCTGGGCCAGAGTTTGTAAACTTCATGAGTTGATATTCCAATATACAAAGAATGACATCAATGGCTTAACAAATTGTGTTAAACCATCCATACCATGGAATACCATTCAGCAATAAAAAGGAGCAGGTATTGATAGCCACTACAATTTTGATCGATCTCAATTTAATTATGTTTAGTGACAAAAGCCAATCTCAAACTTTACATGCTGTATGACTCCATTCAGCATATAATTTGAAATGACAAATTACAGAGATGGAGAATAGATTAGTTGTTTCCAGGGGTTAAGGATGGGGGGATGGAGGAGGAGGCTATGGCAAATATGAGTAGCTCCAGGGAGCCTTGTGATGGAACTGTTCTGTATCTTAACTGTGGCAGTTGTGACAGAAATCTACATGCTATGAAATTGCATTGAGCTAAATACACACACACAGCATGTAAAGCTGGTTAAGTCTGCATAAGATTGATGAATTTTATTAATGTCCTTTTGTCATACGTATTGGTTGTGACATTGTACTATAGCTATGTATGATGTTACCATTGTTGGGAAATGGGTCAAGTGAATGTGGAGTTTCTCTGTATTAGTTCTTACAACTGCATGTGAATCTATAACTATCTCAAAAGAAACAAAGGTTTGAAAAATCAAGAGGCAAGCAAAACGTTTCCAAAAAAATGTTAAAAGTATTAAATACAAATTCTGAAAATGAAAAACAAATTCATTAAATAAGTGCATTACAACACTTCTTAGATTGATTACAGGTTTTAGATCTGAATCCAACTACTTCTCTTCCTATAACCATGTTGAAAAACAAGTTGAATAGAAAAAGCGAAAATAAATAAGCAAATTAAAAAAAAAACCCTCAACTTACATATTAGTTGAAACTATGTGGCAGAAAATATTATGAAATCTTTCTGCTAATAACCGATCCAAAAAAGTACAACTTGTTCAAGTATTAATAATCTAAAATAAAATTGCAGCATGCATATAAAAACTATATAAAGAATCTAAAAACAAGCATCAAATCCTCCCAACAGAAAAAACAAAAACACGTAAAATTCATCCTGAAGTACAGGAATATTGTGTTACAACAATCCAACATGAATTTGAAAAATTAATGAAGCAATTATAGTTATGATGAAACAACTTAAGGCAAATACAGACACTCAGGCAAACAACAAGAGGTGGTGTCTAGAAAACAGGATGTGAAACATAAAATTGTACGAATTTAGGAAAGAGATTGAAGGAAAAAATATTTCAGAAATAAAGATTAAGTTATACGAGCTTAAGAGAGAAGAGACCCCATAAAAGCTCAATAGGTAATACAGAATATAGACGAGAAAACAAACAAAAGGAAAATGAAACAGACGAATATCTAAAAAGATTCAGGTAGAATATAACTGTTATAGACACATGTGGTGCTCTCCCCGTTTCTCTTTGTGCTTTACCATTTCAGTGCATTTTGGCCACACTCTCACTACAAGCATCTCTGTCTCTCTTCCTGAAAGCTTTTTTTGGCTTCTGGAGCCTTCTCTTACTGTGCACATGGTAAACTGAATGTGCAAGAAAAATATAAGCTCCAAAGAGCAGACTTTGATCCATGCTTGATAGGAGTTATCCTGGCCTTCTTGCCGCGCCACTGGGATCATTCTGAAGCTCATGTTTTTCGCTAGCTCTGAGTCCTTCAGTGGGTTAAATTCACACTGCCCATGATGACAACTGGATAATAAGATACCCTCTATCACCTGCCTTGCCTTTCCTTTTATCAGAAGCAAATGCTTCTATCAGAAGGCATAGTAGGAGTTCCACTAAACTTAAACCTAAAGCCATCTCCCAGTCATTTTTTGCCCCTCATACCGGTAGACCAGGAGGCAAAGAAAGGAGTTACTATGCTTGAAAGTATTAGTGACCTTGGTTATCATGTGGAGAATAGGATTGCTGCTACCTAATCTGGGCAGAAAAAAGTATCATGGCATTCAGAAGATTCAGTGGTACGCCTGTTGGTGCTTTCATGTCAAACTAACTTCAATCTATTTAAAATTCTATAAAAATCTTCCAAATAGCTAATTATTAAAGGAGAAAACAAAAACTGGCATTGGTAATTATGTATAGATGACCAACAAGTATACACCAATAGGATGCATCCAACTGCAAGTAATAGAATCATCTCACTAGTACTAGTTTAACCAATGGAGTGATTATGTATTTTCTATAACAGAAGACTAGAGGTAGGCAGTTCCAGGGTTGTTTCAATAACTCAATAATATCATGTCACTGTAATTACACTGACAATTTTTTGGCACCTTTTTTCCCTAATAGTTACAATATAGCCACTTTGGGTCCAAATACCACATCCTTATTCTAGCACATGAAGCAATAAAGAAGAGGCAGAATTTAAAGTCTTAATGTGAGGTATCATTTTTACACTGAACCGCCTCAGCTGACTTTCCTATCTATCTTATTGGCCAGAAAGGTGCCAATAAGATATATTGCACATACCCTTCATTTTGAAATTAGATCACCTACTAAGACTGAGTGCCCAAGTGACTCTTAGCTTTGAGTTGGAACACCCAAGGAATCTCTCTTTGGCAGTTTGAATAAAGATTGTCAAAATTAAGAAAAATTAAAGAAGTCACTCATGCTATCCAAAAGATTTTTAAATATGATCATACTGATGGAAAAATTGTGATACTGATGGAAATATCAACAAATCAGTAATATAAATCCTAAATGTAATGAAGCTAAAAAAGATAAGATGTTCATAGGCAAAAGAAGCTAAAGAATAGCTTTGCTAATGGATCTCTTTGGTTTATTTATAAATCAGGCAATGGAACAGTCATTTTATTAGCTAAACATCATCACTTGTAAGTAGTACATGGTTGTGTGCCCTGATTATCAACTGCTATTAGATCTTTAAAGATAAAATTATGCACATATCTGTAATTTATGCAGAACAAATATCAAAATAAATCTATAATGAATGTTTACAACATCATATTTGATTTATTTAATATACACTTAAAATGAAAGCATTTTAATTGCTTCTTCAAGCAGATTAGCTTTTCAAACAAACTAATGGAAGAAGTCTTAAGATTATATTTATATGTACATTTCTTTGTATAATTAGGACACCCTCTTTATGAAATTCCTTGTGTAATTGTTGCTTTGGCATTGCTGAAACTAAGTCGTTTGTTATTAAATGTAAAGCTTCTAACCTAAGTATCTACACAATTTTACTCTACATATTAGAAAAATAGCTATCAGAAGCTCTTTGAATCCATGTCTGCTCTACTTCAAAATACATGTTCTTGTTTTTGCGTGACAATACACAGAACAGTATAGACTGTCATCAGGTTAAAATGGATCCTAAATGCAGAGATGAAGACTATTAATATTACCCTATAAGAATCGATAGGATATAAGAGATTACAATGATTCAGCCATTTAATGAATATGTATGGTATAAGTGGGTAGTGTGATGTATATGAACATAAATAATGCATCTTCTTAATATGTAATTGTTCACCATAATATATAGTTATAGATGAAGTGGCATCATTTCTGATAGAAACTATAGGAATTCTCTGTCTTTCCTGAAAATACATGTCTCCTCATTGCACTGGCTGAATGTTCATGATAAATCACAGCATTTCAAAATTGCTGGTAGCAGATTTTTTTAAAACATTTTCAAAATGTGATTTTTAAACGAACTTAAATGCTGCTTAGAGGTAATTGAAGTATTGTTTCCAATACTTCGATTTAGTCCAATACCTATGGACTTGGTTTTCCCTGTTGTCTCCGCCTAATACAAAATAATAAAAGAGGAAATTCATGTTGTTTATCAAAAATCTCAGATTTTGGAGATGATCTAGATGGTCCACAAATTTTGTGAAATTCAGAATTCTGGTGATCTCTCTTTTGAAATTTTCAGCCTCTACTAAAGTTTATAGTTCCCTTGAAAGTTTTCTTTGAGCATCTTCTCCTTTTCTCTAGCCTACCAAAATCCTCACCATCCTAATAGGTCCAGTTCTATTCCTGGTGGATGAGCCTACACTGACATATTACTTTTTAAAATTTCAACATGACCTATTTTCCATATAATTTATTTGATATTTGCTGATTCACATGTGCTAGGGGTGTGTTTCATGGCTTTAAGACCCTGAGGGAAAACATTGATAGAAGAGAACTGACTTCTGTCATTATTAGGATTCATCTAACCTCAAAGGATAGACTAGGTAACATCATAATACGAGAAGTAAAGAGAAGGATCTGGAAAGGGTAATGAAAGATATTACACTGTGATTTTCCTTTATAATGGCTGAGTAAAGCTTTTCTCACTTAGATATATAGTAGCAAATGATCACTCCACCTAATGAGAAAAATGTCTATGTTTAGATTATGTCTGAATTTTATTTCCAGATGGTCCTTAACAAAATATTCAGAGAAGGTGAAGTTAGGCACATAATGCTGGCACAATTAGAGAGCATGCAATGAAATCCTTTGAGCCATGAAGAAAAAATAGACCTTTTTAATTCCATTACCCACCCAAATACTTAAAAATCAAAAGTGCTATATGAGAAGTTCTCGTTTCAAAGTGAAAAGTAAATGTATATCTTTCCTCTCAATAGACTACAGTACACGTTTGATTCCTTACCTCAGTCTTTGACCGTGAATAACATAAACTGCTATACCAAGCGACAAAGTCACAGAGTTAAAGCTGTACCTCTACCTTGTCCAGCTAGTATTCGGAACCATTCCAAACAAGTCTTAGTTGGACTTTCAAACTTTTGAATCTCTTTCAGTGGTATAAATGTATTTTTAAACTAAATTACTTTTGAAATAAAATACACTCATAAAAGTAGACAAGTTATAAATGCACAGCTTAATAAATTTTTACCAACTGAACACATCCATCTACCCAGTAAGAAGGTCAAGAAGTTGACTAAATTGAATATTAGCACCACATCTGAAGCTCCCACATGTGAACCTTCAGTCACTAACCCTGCAAAATTATCAAATAACTATAGAATGATAAAAAAATTCAAATATTATTTAGTTGTTTTATTAAAGTTTATATTATACTATATATGTTATATAATATATATAACACAAATATACTACAAATGCTATACCACATATATATGTTATATACTATGTACATAATACATGCTGTGTAGCACATTATACAGCATATAAGTCTTTTATAACATATGTAATATTTACTTTGTGATAATTTTATAAAGATTTTCTGTCTCAGCAGATTTTAAATCATTGATGTAAATAATCAAAACAACCACTTTAGTGGGAACCCAATTAAAATAATTATTTAAAATAAAAATAAAACACTCCCACTCAAATTTAATTATGATTCTGCTATTACTTCTCCTTCAATATATTATGCTATAAAGGTTTCAATTGATTAATCTTTATTTAATTCACAACATATTTGATTATTACTTGGATCAATCTTATTTAAAATAATTACCATGGTAATCTTTATGAAAAATGGTTAAACTTAGAAAACTATAAATTTAAAATAAAGTAAACCACAAAAGACTGTGGAGTCTACCTCCAATGAAGACATTTTCCCCTCAATTTTTATGTTACTTAATTCTGGTTTTCTGAGATGTCAAACATTTTCTTCCAAATTTAGTTGCATTTTGCATACTTCTTATTTGCTATATGCCAAAACTATTATATGCCTGTTTATTTTATATTCTTTTCAATGATGTATGACAATGATCAAGAGTATTACTCCCATAAGCTTGTTGAAATTTTAAAAGGCACAATTAAAGAATCAATCAAAATGCACACAAATGAACAAATACAAATAAATCAGGAAAGCAGAAAATGAGAGAATCCGAGACACAAAATAACACATAGAAAACACAATAATTTTAGAAATAATTCAAAACATAACAATAATAAAAATAAACGTGAATGGATTAAACGAATTAAATGAGAAAGTAAAAATGAAAATATAAAGAGAGACTTCTATACATTTATAAGTGAAGACATAAGTCTAAACAAACCACGTGTTACAAAGGAAGTCACAAAGCAGTTTATGAAATACAGGGATGACAAAGCAATAGAAGTATCACATATCAAAATTTAGGGATAGAATTAAAGCTGTAATAATAGGAAAGTTTTTACTCTGTTATTCCAGATGGTGGAGACAGAGCCCAGAAGCAGCATTGAGTGCAAACACAAGGGCTCCAAGACAGGGGCCCCACGCAGGTAATGAAGTTAGGCGGATAACTGTGACTAACATCATGTAATAGTGACAACTTGTAACGGTGGGGCCAGAAATTGGCTGGGTGAGAGGTTACCTTAATGACAAGAAGAGCACCAGGGAATTAAATGTCAGTCACCTGGCAGAATTAGCACAACATTACCTGTTTCTGCTGGAGACAGTAGCTGCTGCTTCCTCCTGACCAGCTCAGCCTGCTGAGCTAACACATTACTAAGCTACCAGGGCAGGGACAGGACACGACAGGTCACATGAGACAAAGGCCTTGTGTCTCCTCACACACTATGGAAACATACATTTTAAAACAATGCATGAAGTGACTGAAAATAAAAGACCTAAGAAGTCCACTCAAGAAACTATGCCATAAATAAGGCAAACCTAAAGTAAGCAGAAGAAAAGATCAACAAAACCAAAACTGATTTTAAAAAAAATTAGAATATGGTAGTTGTATTCTGTGGGAAAATATCGTGCTACAAAACATCTAGAAATTACAGATGAAATGTAAAAGCATCGTTTAACTTATGGGGCTGAGCTCACAAACACACACACACATACATGCACAAACACACTCTATATCAGTACCTTTAATGACACTGCTTTCCCGTTTTTTGAACAATGGAACCCATATTTTTAATCTATACTGGGCCCCACAAATTATGTAGCCAACTATGGTGGTCCATAAAACCTACAAATAAGAAATTAACTTAGCATTGCCTTCTGTTGATTGTACACTAAGGCATCCAACAGCAACAAAAGCAAGTACTTTCTGAAAGGAAAAGTCCTCAGGATTTCTCAGAATTAGTACAGGGAGAGCCCAGTCATGCATGAGATGAAACAGTCCTTACAAAGTATCTGGACCCCAGGACTTAAGATTCTTCAGTGTCAAAATCACGAAGCCCTCAGTGTAGTCTCTGGCAATATATGTGCATATATCTGTCACGTGTCTACTACATAAATATTACTTTAAAGAGTGAAACCATACATATAGTTTTATATCAAACAGTTTTCATTTAACAATGAAACAATAAATTTTATCCTGTCATTGATTATTACTTGAATAATGGTTTTAAGGACAGCACAGTATGCCATCCAATACATGTATCCTAATTTATTTGGCCATTTTTGTGAATGTTTAGTTTCAAAAATCAACAACCATTTTTTTAAAAATTGCCTTCAATTCTGATTATTTCCCAAGATAAATCACTAAAATTAGAAGAAGTATTGACAACTTGGATTTTTTTTTAATTTTTAAAAGCTCTTCATAGATAATGTATATTCAATATTTGTTTAAACTTTCTAAAAGCAAGACTATTAATCTTTTTATTTATGGTGTTTGACAAAAAAATGTTTGTAAGTTTTGAAGAATTTATTCTCTTAACCATTTTCATTGTAAAATTATTTGCCTTTTTATTTGAATATTTTGAAAGCTCTTGCTGGCCATGAGACTGTTTAAATATTTACAAATTGTTGTAATCTAATATTTGAGCCTCTTTGAGATTTCTGAGTGTGGGTTTGGTGGTGGGTAGGAGTTGAAGAATCATTCATTTGTTTTTTAGTTATTGTTGGATTATCATATATGAAGGTCTTCCCATGTATAGACTTCTGCAGCCAATAAATAGCTATTAAAATTACTGTAGTTTTAACTATCTTTCCTCAGAGGAATTTGCACCAAACAGCAGTTTACAATTTGTTAATACCACCAGTTTGCACTGGTTAAGAGCACCAGTTCATAGAACTTGACTGCCTGGGCTCTGATTCCTAGAGCCACCACTTACTTACAACCTGTGGGGTGTTGGGTAAACTTTGTAATTATATTTGCCTCATTCTCATCATATTCAAAAGGTGATAATAATATCTACATCTTAAGAAAGATGTAAAGATTAAATGATATTATACACACACACACACACAAACTGAAAATTGTGTATGACACAAACATCCAATAATGCAGGCAATATTTGCTGACTGTAATAATGTTCATTTTGCTATTTATTTATTTATGTCTCTCTCCTGAAGCCTTCAACTTTCTTTCAATTCAATAAGTTCTCTCTTATTAATGTTTGGTTTTGATTAATTAACTAGTTAATTGATTAACTGTAGCATATGCATGTAATTTTCTCCCTCTGTCTCATGCTTTACATTTTCTCACTTCACTCTACCAGTTATTGGTGATAATTACTCATATTTTTATATTATGGTATCTTACTGAGGAGAGGTTTTATAAGCTACTCTGTTTTCCCTTTGTTCTTAATTTTGTATTTCTACTAAATTGCACAAACTATTCTTTATCTTTAAAATGAGGTAAATCCACCAGGCCAATACTTTGTATTAATTGCATTCATATTTCTAGAATTATATGTGATTCAATAGACGATATCAATTTTCTTTTCTTTCAATAAATTATCTTGAATTACATATTTTAGTTGCTTAATATTTGGATTTATCTTTTAAAATGCAAATTATGCAAATGTAAGATCTACTATTTCTCTCTTCTAACATTTCTTTTGTTTTCTCTAATCATTTTAATTCTTTGTTCTTACCTAATTCATTTTGCTTGCTTTTCTGGTCTGTTCTATGGGTTCATGGTGGTGTTTTCATAATGTCTTTTTCTTTTCTGATACTTCCATATTGCTTTTGTTTTGATCATCATTTTCCCACTCTTTTTGAGAACTGATTGCTTATTTAATAATAATATTTTGTTCAATTTTCTATTGGTTTTTTTCAACAATTTTTCTAAATTCTTGAGAAAATTTTTGAACATAATTTTCATCTCTTCTGTAACGAAATTCTTGGCATGTGTTCATGTGTCTCCTGTAGCCTGTTCTTTCTACCACTCCTTTCGGTACTTTCCGTAAAGCCTGTGTAGTCATTCCCCTGCCTACTGGCAGCACATATATTATAGTAGCAGTACTATACACATTTCTTTCTTGTCAAAAGACTTCTCATTTCTCTATTTTCTTTCAGTTCATTTCAGAGAGCAGAAGCAGAGAGTGAACTTCCTCTTTCTTCTTTAATTGTGCTACATTTTCTATCTCAGTCTCTTCTTTTCAAGTGATCATATTGTTCTACAATCTGTTGATAATACCCAAACATTTTATTTTAGAGCCCGTCGTCAATAGTTTTAGATATACAGTCTTTCAACTTTCATGTTAACATTACCTTCCCTTTCTTAGCTATGTAAACTTGGTAAATTTATTTGAATCCTTTACACCTTCTTTAAAATAGGGAAATAAGAATGCCTCACTCAAAAGAATGGATGTGGAATAAAAGAATTTATATATAATGCCAAACACTGTGCAGAGCACCTATTATTGCATGTGATGACTGAGTGACAGCAAATATCACATCATGTGGTGTGCATGTAAGGTGTAGGTTTTATCAGGGAAACTAACATGCCAAACGTCAGCAGAAGGAGGAGCCTGATCCTCCATTCTCCTATTGGCCTTTCTTGTCAGAGGAATGAAATGGTCCACGCACTGCTGGACACAGCATGTGCTCCAGGAGAGGAAGCCTGCATTTCCTCTTCTTCTCTTTTGTAGCATTAGCATCAGAGCAGCCTTGTATGCAAAGAGTAAATATAAACATCAAGGTGCTAGTGACGAGAATCAAGTTTAGATGCCAGTTGTGCGAAGAGTTTTCTGAAAATATCAGATTTAAATAACTATGAAAGTTTGGAAAATTAGGTTGGGATGTGAGAGCAGGGGAACCCTGATCCAGGGACAGTTGAATTCAAGTAGAGCCCCTTTTCACTGGGTAAAAAGACCCTCTACCCCCAAATTGGGCCAATTTGCTTCTGGGCAACATTAGTGTCTGTGTGTAGTCACCATACCTTCCTGTTTTGACTCTCCTCAATCTTCATAAATATTAATTTATTATTTTATTGTCATTCTTATTAACATCATCAAACAGTTTGCTCTTCATCCCAGTTATTATCTACCTGGGTATTCATGGAAAGTTCTGAACAGATGCCTAACAGTGGATTCTGTCATGACCTGGTCTAGATGAGAAGGCCTAGACCAAATCCATCTTTGAGGCACTTCCTGTGCCTTTTCCGAGCTAGAATTTTACTTGCTGGGACCATATATCCTCAAATGTATAGCACCAATACCCATGTCCCTCTATTTTTGGCTTTATTATTCTCTGAATTAGAATCTCTAACTACAATTTAAAAGTAATTTTAAGAACAGAGGAAACCACGCTCAGGCAGTCTTGAGCAGCAGTATTCGTTTTAGAAGAACAACTGGTAAGATACTGGAATGGAGAAGGATGATTTATTTTCTGGGTTTCTTTTCTTTCCAGAGTTTGCTCAGTTTTAGAAAACAATGTAAAGACATTAATTGAGATTTTCAATACTACTTCAAAGGTCTTAAGACTATTGAAAATGCCTCCTAGATTCTGGCAATTCAGAGATCTTCAGTTTTTATTTGCAATGGCGCTGGTGGTGTCCATCTTTTTCCAATTCCTTATGGGTGTTATGTCTTTGGGGAGTAGGAGTGAAAGACTAAGGGATTAGTGCCAGGTGTCATTTAAAGTGGGAGATTAGACAATTATTTCTAATGAAGGCATCTGAAATGGAGTGAATTAAATCCCACCTTTCTCTTATACTTCTTATATAAGAATGAAATATATCACTTGAAGTCTTGAGTCAAGGAGATGAGGCCAAAAAATCAATTTTTATAAAGCAACGGTAAGTGAGCCTGGTAAAATGATCTGCAAAGATAATGCATTGTTCTTTTTATGCTCCGGGTAAACTTATATTCAGCCCAAGTATTCACCTATTGCTTAAGATTTTCAAAGAAAAAGTCAAGTCTTCCATCATTTCTTCTTTCGGTATCCAAGAACCTATACTATTAGCAATATTTTTATATTAAGAGAAAAGCTTACAGCTATACTTTCATAAAATTTTAACCTCATTCACTCAGAGTAGAAAAAAACCTTTTGTATTACCAATTTATATTCCAAAATATATCAAATGTGTTCCTTTGTAATAGTTCTTATAGATTCCAATTTTTCCACTACTAGGAAGAAGTGATGAGATGGATTATACACATTATTAACAAGCTGAAATGGAGGTTGAGAAGAAATAGCATTTAACATATAAAAATGCATTTATGGGAAAAAATAAAACATTTTCAACAACAATAAAAATGTGGACATGAGTGTGTGGTACAGGTGTGAATAAAAACAGACTTCTAAAGTAAGCTCAACTGAGATAAATCAGTTACAAAATTTCAAATCTAATTTGCATATTGCAAACCATATAATTTATATGAAACATGACTCAAACACAAATATGGCTTAGGTTAGTTTTCTATACATGAATCCCTGAAGAAATTGAATTATCTGGTTTAAAACATCTTTTGAGAAAAGGCAAAATCTTTCATGTACCCAGGTTCAACACAAACACTATCAAAATATTATCGTAAATCAAGCAAGGATTCAAAACTGGAACTGCAGCAATTAAAAAGGTTGCATCAAATGTTCTGATTATGTTTGAAAATTCTTCCCCTTATAATCATGCCTAAGGTAAAAAAAATTGTAAATTATTTATTTTGAAATATAGAACATGCAACTATTATAGAATTCATGTGCTTATATTTCCCAGCGAAGCTTTCTTTCAATATAGAGTCTTCGTTACTAATAATGTTGTTTATTTAAAGTGATTTCTATTATTAAAGGATTTTTTAAATCTAAGAACTAATAAAAATGAGCTGAGCAATTAGCCAGTGAATTCAAACAACTAAAATAGACAATTTTAGTAATTTTCTATAGTATCTAAGAAAACATTAAGTAAAGGAAACTAATGGCTTTATTAGAATCCAGTTTGAATTCTTTCCACAACAATAACGACTGGCATTAATGTACTATGAAAACGTCCTGTTGTGAGAAGATTAGATGATGCATTTGTCTATTAGTCTCAGGAATTATGAAAAAAAAACTTTCTTCTCACATAGCGGTATTAACAAGGAATTATCTTAATCAGAATGTTTGGAAACAAATGTGTCAAAGACTCAAAAAAATACTAGATACCATTTCTACGAAAAAAAATGGAAAAAATAAATTAGGGAACACAAAATGAATAACCTTCTTTTGCTGAAATATCGTTGTATTACGATTCCCAGGTTTTTCATTTTAAAAAAGAAAAACAGAATGTAGAAGTTTTTCAGGAGATGGAGACATCAAAGGAGTAAAGTGATACCTTAATAGTAGACATAGAAGCTATTATAAGATGGCTAATACAGTAACATTAAGACATGATGGAGGCGGCCGCCCGGTGGCGCAGCGGTTTAGTCCGCGCTTGGCAGCCCGGGGTTCGCGAGTTCGGATCCCTGGCGCCCGCCGACGCACTGCCTGTCAGCCATGCTGTGGCGGCGTCCCATATAAAGTGGAGGAAGGTGGGCACGGATGTTAGCCCAGGGCCAGTCTTCCTCAGCAAAAAGGGGAGGATTGGCAACAGATGTTAGCTCAGGGCTGATCTTCCCCACAAAAAAAAAAAAAAAAAAAAGGACATGATGGAACAAGTGTAAAAACAGCAACAAGAAATAGGACACTCCACTCCTAAGCAGAAGGGCATTCCAAGAACCTAGTAAAGATTAAGCCCCAAGCCTCCTCACCTGCACAGGCCTCTTCCCAGGTCTCCTGTTGCATCTTGTGTCTGTAATGTGGCAGTCTGACCATGCCACGTTGGAAACCTTTAGGTCTGATGAGTAAACTAGGATCTGCCTTTGGATGTCAGTGAGCACATGTGTTTATATGCTGAGAGAGAGTGGGACAGAGATGTAGAAAGACAGGAGTCGGAGATGGGAAGAGGCTGGGCATTTGAAGGCAGGCTTGTGCTAATTTCTTTCCCCCTTGCCAGCCAGATTATTCTTAGCCATTTTACTTCCATTCCAGCACTGACTTTAGCAAAGTAGGTGAGTGACTATTGGGATATGAATTAAAGTGGGATTTTTCCCCTTTTAATTTGTAAATCTACAAAAACTGATCAGTTTTACTTCTTTTGAATATCTGGGAGGATGAGTGAAAGAAACAGTGTAGATCTACTATTCATCTATACAGACAATATATGAGCTACCTGTTCATTGGCCAAAGACGTCTTAGATTGTATTTAATGAGATGTAATAGTTATCTCTGTGCTGTGTTAATCAGCTTGATGTCTTCTCCTATTACCTGGACATTTTGACCACTCTCTTAGGGCATAACCTCACTCCCAGTACCTAAAACATAGGCACTTGTATGTCATATGACTCCACAGAAATGACTTTAAGTGAATAGTCACCAAAAACATGGCTAATAAAATATAGAGAAGCATGACATTTGCAAGTATTGTTCCTTTCTGTGTTTAGGAGGGCTTTTGGCCGGCTTTTTGAAATAAAGATGTGACAACGCTATTCATTAATAATTGTGTTAAATTTACATACTTGCACAGAGCTATACCAAATATCACTAGGGTGTATTCAAGGAATTTGAAATAAAGGAAATGACGTTACACTTGATGAAGTCGTTTTGACAGATATTTTAAGTAGTATATTTTTTTCACTATTAGTGAATGGTGTGGATGTTATTGAAGTCTATGAATCTAGAAGTCTCAAGCAAAACATCCAAGTCTCATTTCCTTCTAGTTTTTTAATAGGGGCATGTGGCATTTTGCCCTTATTTACTAATGTCTAAATTCAGGCAGGGTCTAATTCAAGAAAAAAAGATAAATACTACTGCAGTCCATGAAGAAAATGTATTCATTCAGTTACTCCAGCTGAAAATGACTATCTGCGAACATTGACATATTTTATCTTCTTTTATACCAAATACTAAACAAGTTTTTGGAAACTCACAGAAGCATTTAAAAGCCTGATCCCTTCCAATACTTTATCCCATAATCCTGTTTCTTGCTACAGTACATAAGTTCCATGTCACATTCTAATATTTATCATTTTCCAAATATGCCTTGTACATTCTCATATCTAGACATTTCTGGGAGCTTTTTCCTTGACCCCAAATACTTTCCCACACATTGACCTATTAAAAGCCTGTCTTTCTTTTTGGATCAGCTAATATATTACATCATTTGAGGATTCTTCCAACAGGTCCTCTGGCTGGCAGAATTCTTAAGAAAAAAAAGCAAGTCCCCTTGGGATTCCATGCCTTAATCCCAGATACCAGTGACTATAATGAGACATCACTATCTTGATAACATGGTTTCATAGTGTAGTTGACCTTAAGATAGGGATATTGTGTAAGTGAGACTGATCTAATCACAACAAGCCCCTTTAAAAACAGAGGAGAGGATGTCAGAAGGATTTGAAACAAGGGAAGAATTTGACCCACAGTTTCTAGACATAGAGATGGAGGGGGCCATATGCCAAGGAATGTGGGCAGCCTGTATTTGCTGAGAGAGGTCCCTGGTTGACAGCCAGCAAGGAAACAGAGAACTCAGTCCTGCAACTATAAAGAAAAATTCTACCACCAACACGAATATGTTTGGAAGTGAATTCCTCTCAAGGGCCTCCAAATAAGAGCCCATCTAGGCCAACATCTTGATTTTGGTCTTGAGAGACCTTCAACAGAGAAAGCAGCCAACTACATCCAGACTTTAGACTTACAGAACCATGATATAAATAAATGGATATTGTTAAAGCTACTAATTTGTGGTAAATTATTATGCAGCAATGGAAAACTAGTACCCTCCCCCCACCCCAAATTAAACTCTTTAGTACTTCCATTGAATAGAGTTTGCACATCCTTCACTCATGTATAAATCCTTTTATTCTTCCATGTCTCTGGCCCCTAATAGAAAATCTTAGAGTATAGGGGATATACCTTTTTCATATTTACTTACATCCCATATATAAGACATTATCTACAAGTAGATATTCAATTGATGATATTTTAACAAATGCTATAAATGCTTAATTTAATTTTATTAACTTATCCCATATTCACTGTTGCTTCTAAGAGAAAATACTTCAGCGTAGTTCCAAATGGCAATTTGGATAGTCTTCTTCCATCAAATGCATCCGATCTTATGACAATAAGGAAAATGTGACTCATAAATACCTATTTCCTAAATGTGCACCTTACTCCACAGTACTTGATATTTAACTTATATGCCATATTCTCAGGTTTCACTGAGGTTAGATTTCATGTTTTTCCTATATAAAACTACAAATACTCCTTGGAAATCTGATGAAATAAGGTATAACAATTACTTATATTTCAGGTAGGAATATTCATAGGATCCTTTTTAATATTATATATATTTCTGAACCATTTCTGTGATTTGTCTAGTATGATTCAAAGCATAGAGCCATCATTTCCTATTACATTGTTTTCTATACTTTATGTGTCAAATATTTCATAATTATATTGTAAAAATTATGAATAATCTTCAAACATTGGTACACTGTAATAAACTCCTAAATGTGATAAACTACATTTTGTCAAAATCATCATGATGATATATTTGGATCACCATGGGTATGAAACATTTGATTAAAATCTTTGCACGTATGTAGCAGAATTCTCACCCTGATAACTGCTTAAAGTGGAAATCTTTTTATCCATCACACAATGTTCTTCATATAATGCACACATGGTTATCTACTTTAAAGAACACTTTGCTCATTCCCCTTCTAGCTTCACAAAAGTGCCTATGTTATTAACAAAAGTCACAAAATTTTTCTGAATTATTATTCAAGATTGAAATAAATATTTAAATGACTTCAAAATATTGGTGAAGAACATAAACATACAAAATAAGATACCAGAAAATAAAGCCTTTGAATTGCCAATCTATATAACAAGTATAATCTGAAAGCATGGCAGTCTATTGACAGGCTCCCTTTCAATGTCAGCAAACCTATGGACTTCTACAGGATTCAGTTACTTTTACAATCACATGTCACACGTTCCAACTCTCATTTTCTTTCTACTTTTTCAAAATCCTACAAATTCCCTCTTCAAAGATTTACTCCCTACTGCATTCACATATTCATGTATTTTCAAGGTAAAGAATTAGAACAATTCTCCTGTAAGTCTTGCCAAAGTCGATAGAGCTGCAGTGTAGCTTCACGGTTAAGACCTCGGGTTCTACAGTGCACTGATTGGGTGTCAACCCCTAATCTGCTGTGGACCCATGTGGACTTGGTCAAGTCACCAAATATCTTTATGCCTCAGTTTTGGCAAATTTTAAATGGGAACAATAATATCAATTATCTTATGGGCTTTTTGTGAGAACTAAGTAAGGATTAATATATGAAAATCTTTTAGAAAATTAGCTGACACAGTAGGAACTGTATAAGCTTTTATTACCTGCAATTATAGAATGGTATAAAGTGTCCCTAGAGAGTATCTGATACAACTTCTTCATTTTACAGCAGGAGAAACCCATGGGCAGCATGGCAGACTGAAGAACATAGCTTCAGGTGTCACAGAGTCTTTGGTTTGACTTAGGGATCAACCATTCCCTTGGGGTAAATTAATCAACCTTTCTAACTTTCAATTTCAGCATCTTTACAATAATATGTAGGGTGTTGTTAAAATTAGATGATATAACCTAGTTATTTCAATATCACTGGAATAAAGAAGATTTTCAACAAATTTAGCCCCTTCCCCATATACCTTCTGCCACCCATTCTTTAAATCTCAGTATTCCCAGAGGATCCAATCTCTTCTTTAATTCTATTGATACTCTTTCTGGGAAATATTGTGAATTCTAAAGTGATTTATCCTACCTCTAGACTAACTACTTGGCATATATTCACCCATAGTCATTTTCCGATTGACGGAAACCAAAAAAATTAATTATCTTGCTTCGAGGATCATTACCTCCCAGGCCCTTACAAGTCATTTGCTTTAACCTCTGCATTAATCATTGATTCTTCCTTTTCAATCCAACTTATACAGTATTATAATGCTGTTGGATTCTTCTTCAAAAGTGAGTTACATATCAAGACCCTACTCTCCAGCTGAGTATTAGTTCTGATGAGGACTTTTACGACAACTCTCCATTTGAGCTGCCTGGCACCAATTTAAATATTTATTGATCACCTATTATGTGCTGGGTTTTGAGGATACAGCACTAAAAATAATCTAGTTCCTGCTCTTGAGTTCATTGGTAATTGCAATATGATATGAAAGGTTTAACAATAAAGGAAATATAAGGTAGTACTTGGGGGTCTAAACCTGTCTGGCAGTAAGAGGAGACTTCCTGGATAAGGTGAACCTCACCTGATGTCCAAGTAGAAGTTTACCTTTGTTCTCTAACCTTTGACTACTTTCTACTTCTTAACTTTTGTCTTCTTTTTTCCTCACCGGGCTTTTATAAATGTATGGCCTTTTCACATTTCATGCTGTTGCCTAAAATATTTATTGCCATCTGAATTCATATTCTTCCTTCAAGATCCATTTCAAAATTCTACTGCATGTTGAAAACGTTCCTGTTGTGCCCTCTTTCATCTGCTTAAATTATAGCTTTCACCCCACTATGCTCTTATTTATTTGTTTAGATTTCTCTCCTAACACATTGGGGTGAGTGTTATGTTATTTTTATATCTACAGAACTTGGTAGTTCCTCTCATTCAGTAGGTGCTCGGTGATATTAATACCAACAAGACTAATACAATAATTATAATTAAAAACTAATATATTTTGGGCTTAGATTTTCCCAGTTGAAGAGCTAGAGGTCTTATCCCATTAAGCAAGTTTTACTTTTACTCCCATTTCATAGTTAAAAGAAGAGAGGACAGTGGAAGAGTCTGAGAAATTAGCCTAAGGTTACAGAGGAAATAAAGATCAGATGGGATGGGACCAGGACACTTCTAATTCCTGAGGACTGGCTCTGTACCATTATGTCATACTGAATGATCAACAAAAGTTATTTAGGATCAAAGTGGCTTATAGAGAAGGGGCAGTTCCAAACTTACATGTCTGTCCAACCTCTTTTCGCTTTAACTGCTGAATATATGGTCTCTGAGACAGTCTAATAGCCTTATTGTATCATTCTTGTTTGTACATGCAATATTTTTTTCTGAGTTTAAAGGAAAGCAATCAATCTATACTACATTATAAATTGAATTTTGAGTTAGGATATGAACATTTTGTGAAAAAATATTTTTTAATGACAGCATCACCTTTGTGGATTGCTAAGAGCTAGCCTAGGAAATCCTTTACTCTATTCATTCGCTTCTTAATTCTGTGAGCATGTATTGAGGCCCCAGTCTGTGTCCGGAATTATCCTAGTTGTGGGGGAGCTTACAGTCTAACAGGGGGACATTATACATAAGTCACCATTTGCAATAGAGTCCTATGATCCTCTGATGGAGGTATGCACAACGTGTAATGAGATTTTTTTTTAATGTTATCTAATTTAGCCTATGGTAGATGTAACCTCAAAAAGCTTTGTGAAGCATTGGCCAGGAAAAGAGGGAGGAAATGTCAACAGAAGATTCAGAAGTATGGGAAATGAAGGACGGGGTCACGTCAAAGAGCTGCAAGTGAATCTATATAACTAGAGCACAGGGTGCATGTGGGAGAGCAGTGAAAGCACTGGCTGGAGAGACAGAAGTTGGGTAATGAAGAATCTCTTTCTCTGAAAATATGATTGTTAGTGAAGAAATTAAATAGAGTAGAGACATAATTCGATTTGTATTTTAGATAAAATGTAATAGGGATAAGAATGGAACACATGAAGAAAAAGTTTTGGCTGAAGCTACTGTGTGAATGATGTTATTGATCATCAGGAGAAGGAGTATGAAAGGAGATACAGGTTTGAGGTGTCTGTTGAACATCTTGATGTTTATTACTTTGGCCCCAGGCAGTACACTATGTCACACTATAAGGAGGGGGTAAGCACACCATGGTCCACATGTCACATTAGGCCTACCACCTGTTTTTATGAACCATGAGCTAAGAATGGATTTTATAGATGAACTTTTCCATTAAATTCGATGACTAGGAACACTAACTGTAAAATTCAAATAAGCAATATGTTATCCTGCCACCCCACCAAAATAATCCCACTCTTTTCCTTAGTAGACAATTACTATATAAAATGTGCTCAAATATTATTGTTTCATCTTGAACATTGTCAAAAATATGAAATTCCTTTTATATAAATCTATAATATACTCAATTTTGACTCTTGGTTCATGAAGCCTAAAATATTTACTGTCTGACCTTTTAAGGAAAAAGTTTGTTGATAACTTCTCTAAAGAGTAACTAAAATATTTAATTAGGGGATTATTAATCAAGCTATGGGCAAGATGAATGGGACTAATGAGGGAAGATGCATGATCCAGGGATTAGAATGCAAAAGAAGTTATTATCATCTCAAGGACCTAAAGGGCAAGAGGAGGGAGACTTATTGGCACTCAGGTGGAGACACAGTCCCAGAAGTGAGGCTGCCTCACAGGAGCTATGAACTTAATGAACTTAGCTACTGGCAAACCACTTCACAGCAGAGAGAAATAAATACCCTGACACATCTGCAGAAATGATACCCTGATATCTCTTTCTTGTCTTCTTCAATCTCCCACAATGCCTCCCCTTGGCCTGACCCATCAGAAAGTCAAGGAGCAAGGGAGCCCAGAGCGATTGAGTTCATGGAGTTCAGCTTCCAGGTCACAGGTTATGGCGGAAAGGAACAGGGACAGGATCTGTAGTGGCAGATAGAGAAATGCTGGCACAAAATGGAAAACAGTAACAGGTATTTGGATATAAGCATACGGAATGCCGAAAAGAAAACTGAGCAGAACACAGATTTTAGAAGCTGTAGGCACTTTGGTGGTTGTTGAATTTATTGATCTCTATAAGGCTTCTTGAAAAGATTATTTCCAGTTAGAAGAGGATGTGGACAGAAAACAAAACCATAAGTAACACAGGCATTTAATAAATAAAGAAGAATAGCTTGCAAAGAAGTAATAAAGAGGAAAACTATTATAAGCTAAAAATAATGCCTCCTAAAATTCTTATAGGAAATTAATAAATATGCATGAATTAATTGATTGCCATCTAAATGCTATGGTTAAAAAAGGAAGAAAAGTAATGTATGAATTCAACCGCTCTGGCTCAAAATGTGTATGTGTGTGAATATAGGTTCTAATTTCAAAATCTTTCTCAAATTCTACCATTCTTTACCACCATTACAGCTACCATCGCAGGAGTCGACAATAATTCTTACCTGAGCTATTCGCATAGTCTCCAAACTGACACTCAATTTCCACGTGTTCTACAATCTAGTTATTTTTAATATACTTCTCTTAATTCTTCTGCTCAAATCCATTTGAAACTCTCTCATCACACTAAAAATACAACCTGAACTTCTTATTATGGCTCTTTCTCAGAGAACAGCACTCCTGAATTTTCAGTATAAAGACTTCTTTCCATTTTGTGGCCCTTATCCTGTTTCATTTTCTTTCATAGACTTTACCACCATTTGAAACTGTATTATTTATTCATTCATTTTCTTGTTTATTTTCTGCATTTCCATTGGAAAGAAGGCTTGTTGAAGATAATACAATTCTCTCCCTTTTCATGTCTCTATCTCCAGTGCTTGTGCATTGAGTGGAAGAATGAATTCCATCATTGACAAGTGGCTTGATTAGAACACCCATTATCCCTGAATCTCAAATAAAAGTGCGATTATGCAGATGGATTATAGATGCACATCTGTACACATTTATTAGTAGGGTTTAAAGACAAGGGAATAGGTAAGAAGATAGTGATGAAGATGATGAAACCATAAAGATTCTGGACCTATATATCTTTATTGCCAGAAGATGCATCTGTTCTACTGGGTTTCCCCTCCTCTAATAATTAATTTCTGGTAGTTTTTCTGATATGCTTTCTTTATTTGCAGACCCAAACTTAAAGCACTATCACTTGTGATCACTGTGCATCTACCATTTTTGACAAAACTTCAGATCATCTCAGCCAGTCACTGGGTCTTGTAACTAGTCCAAGTGTGGACACAAGCCATTCCCTTAATTTCCTGAATGCCCGGCAAAGGTCAAGACTATAGTCATTCATGAACTGCAGCTAACGCTATGTTCAGAGCCCCCTAGAGTTATCAAGTCCAAATGACTGAACCTCGGGGCATCTTTCTAAATCCAGTTAGATTCCTGTGTGACAGGAGCCCAATAGAAATTTCTATATTTTTACTTTCAGAAACCAAGCTTCCAAATTATTTGGACCTCAAAAGCAAGAGCATCCTCTCTTCCTGTGATAAAGTGTTCACATTCTACATTACAAGGACCTCAAGTGAGGAAACTTCTGTTCTCCAGAGGAAGTATCCCACACCCATCAAGTGGTTGGCTTCTAAAGACCAGAACAACATAATTAGAGTAATCAATAGAACCATTTCCCAAAGTCTGGATTTTTACATTGTAAATAGAATCATTTACATTGATTACATTTTAAAAAACATCTGGTCAAATGCATAGTTATGAAAAACGGATCTCTAATTCTTTAAGGGCACAGACTGGCTAAAGATAAACTTAATATATGTTTCTCAACAAAGCACATTAATATCTCTCAGACTTCAGCCTCTGAATTCAGATTTATAGTGACATCTCACTTTTCTCCAAAAATAATAGGCAGGCACTTGCTTTAAATTAGTCGGAAAAAAGGCCCACTGTGGTCATTTTTTCCAAAACCCAGGAATTCTCTTCCAGAAGTAATTTATTCTCTTCCTCCAGACACTGAAACTGCCAACAATCCATAAATGCCATTTCCCTCAGTTTGAACATACAAAGAAGTTAATAAATCAATACATTTCTCACCAGCCACCTACTTATAGGTATATCACATGGAATCACTTCCTACTGCTTAACAATCTTGCAAGCCCTGCTTTCCCTACTAAATAAAGTCCAAAGTCCTCATTTCACAAGGCAGTTTACAACATTTATGCAACCCTTTCCTTTTATATTTCCTGCTGCCACCTTACCATTCTGTTCCCTATTCCCTTCTCACCCAGAAAAAAATCATTTACTTGTACATATATTTAATTAACAAGTATTTCTTAAGTGTAGAGTATGAAGCATGCCACGATGTTTGGGGGCTGGGGATCCAGTATTAAATGTAAACTCCATCTACGCCTTCAAAGGGCTTAAGGTCTAATAAATGTCAGACACTAAAACATACATAAACATGAGAGTGTTTGAAATGAGGAAGAACAAGATGTTTTCAAAATTTTTAACATGAGAACATAAACCAGTTTTGGACATCAGGGAAAGCGTCATTGTAGAAATTTTCTTAACTTGAGAATTAAAGGATGAGTAAAAATTTCCCATATTCAGTACTTAGGGAATAAGAGGAAACTGTTCAAAGGGAAGAAATTTTTCATGCTGTTACTTTTTCCTAGCCTTCTCACCTGTTGATGTAGTTAGTTCTTTCTCAAATGCCTTTGTGACCTTTTACAAAATGCAGCCCTCACTTTAAAGCCGTCCCAAAATCTCAGCCTGAATTTGTCATCCTTACCACTTGTATTTCCATTGATATAATCATTAATCACATACTCTTTGTTGTCCCCTAGATAGTAATTTCTTAAGAGTGGAGACTCTTCCATGATGGTTTAACCTCTTCAACATTCCTCCAGGTCTTGGTAGAACCTAGTAGGTGACAGAAATATAAGTTGAATCACAAGACATTTTAGGCCTAAAGAGATTGAGGTACCTGCCTAGGCCAAACAGCAAGTTAATGCAAAGTCAAGATGAAACATGAGCCTTCTAATTTCGAATCCTGTGTTTTTCATCAAGATTTCATAATGTTATTAGTTTTGATACTATTACCCTAATTTGCAGAGCTTCTGATTCTATGGAAGAAATTTTAAAAAAATGGAATTGGGGCAAACAGTCCCACTCAGAAAGGTGAGTTCATGGGGAGTCATCTTAGGTTAAAAAAATACTGGAGTAAAATACTCATTTTCTCCACCTCTGCATTCTTATTACAGACAGTAAATCTTTCTGCATACTTTCGTAGGTCTTTGTGCAAGGTGCTTGGATTGCCTCCCTCAGCTTCATTCCACTCTCCTTCTAGTCAAGACAATAGAGTTAAAAATAATCCCAGATTAATTTGTAGCTAGAGTAATACATGTAAATTAAAATTTGCCAATTAGGAGCGCTTGTGTGAAAATTTGACAGCGGAATGGCTGACAGCATCTTTCAGATGCTGCAGGAAGACAGAAATGGTCTGGGAGAAGTGAGTGGTGGCTAGAACTGGCCCGCACAGCCCAGTTACTGACTTCTTGAGTGTGCGTCTGCAACCTTGATGTTTTCCTGACCTTTGGGTAGCAGCAGTGGTTATGGTGAGATCCAAGTACCAAAGGCCTAATGGCAACATCCTAACTTGCACTCTTCTATGCCTTCCGAAGACTGGAGAAGCCTCCAAGTCCCCGGGTTCAATCATTTCCTGCTAGAAGTACTTTGGGAAATTTCTGTTTTCTGAGCAGTGCTGACTGATAGAGTGCTCAATAACATTTGCTGGCAGATTCACCTTTTAAAAATCTTAAGTGATTTATGTGTCTGTTTACTTCCTTGTATATTGTCCATAGTTCCAGGGCTCCATGTTAAAATAGATAAAGATGAAATGGAGATTGTTGGATATTCCCCAGGGGCTGACATCAGGGAGTAAACTAAATCTGAACATATTTTATGATTAAGAGAACTTCTGTGGATTTAAGAGTAATCTTCAAATGCATAAATAACAGTGATTAATCAAAGTCCATGCCATAATTTTCCAAACTGCTTCTAATTTGTTAAGCTCTCAAAATACTTTAATATTTTAGAATCTTAAGTATGACTTACAATTATTATGCATTTTTTTGACCTCTAAATAGATACTTAAATGACATTGAACGTCGTCAGAAAATAGTCTCATACTGCTCCTAAATGCTGAGGCAAAGGCAGAGAAGTTATGAAAAATAAATGAGGTAAACCCAAGATGTTTACTCTCAAAGCAGGAGGCACTAATCTTGTAACAATGCTTTGTTCCACTGGCATTGTTAGTGCTTCCACATAGAGTGATTGATGGGGATTTAATCATTTTATCTAATAGCTCCGGGTATCAGAGAATGATATGTGTTACACTACAGCTTTTAGAACATAACAAAGTTTTCCAAAAGTAAGAAATCAGATATGAAGCTCCAAATGTGTTTTTTTTTTTTCTCTCTTCCATAATCTAAAATAATTTGCAGGTCCTCTGATGCTAATTACACAGAGTTCAAGATTATATACCTTTATTATAGAGGACTAAAATAGTAATTGAGTCTGTATTGCTATTATATTATTTCTATTGACATATGAAATTAACACACTCCTATGTGTTTTAAGTGATGAGCATTTAAATTAAAGATAATTGCACTCAGCTCATCTGATAACATTACGTGGTTTAATACAAACTCTTGTAAACATAAACAATATTTACATGACACTGGCCATATTCCATTTTTATCCTTTTAGAGAACCATTTTTTTATTATAGATATTTCTTTAGAACAACTAGAGAGTTTGTTAACTTATACTTGGTCTACTCGATCCCAAAGGAGCAAATGATAACGTATCTAAAACTTATGCTAATATTCAATGTCAATTTATTTAACCAGTGCAATAGGAGAGAGAGATGGAACTCAACACCACTGAAACAGGAAGTAGGAGAATTTTTAAGCACTGTGGTAAGCGGGTGGAAGAGTACTAGAGGACACTGGGCGGAGGTTGGTCATAGTGATTAGATCTGTATTTGCTAATTGACCTTTACTGAATTAAAGTCTTCCCCTCCCACAGAGACTAGGAGATAGGGGCTCCATCTTTCTTTGTGATTATATTTCAAAGGGATGGCTCCCAGGTTTTTGAGAAGGACATTCCTGAGTTGTAAAACTGGCAAGAGAATGGTGGAAGATTTACATCTCAAAGAGGCAGAGAAAGAATTTACGATTTCAAGTTCTCCGAAAATTGCTAAAAGAAAAGGGGTCAGGGACCTGGAGTCAGGAAGAAATCTGTCTGTCGAACGTTTAGTCCACTAGAGGGGAACACTAAGACCTGACCATCTTGGTCACTAACCATAGGAAATATATCAATAATTGGAAAAGTCTTATTTGATCAGAAAATGACAATTAAATTTAAAAAATAAAGACTTTTAGAATTTTATTTTGAATGTTTATTTTTTTAAAAGCAAAAGGAGAACGTATACTTTCAAACTTTTGCTATCACCAGTTCACTGATATTTCCCTTTTAGGGTAGCAATGTGACACTTAAGTCTTTGAACTATTTTTTTTCAGGAATTGGAACCCCTTGTCCACTTCAGGCTGGTTGAGACCACCAACCCACCAACTGGGCCCATGCAGATGTATGTTCAATAAGACATTTGGATGCCATCCTGTGAACGTGCGTCTATGAAGAGGCATGAAGCCTGACTATGCTTGTGCAGATCTTCACTTACCTCATCTCTCCTCACCTCCAATCATTTCAGACCACCTTTCCCCCTACCTCATAAATATCCCTGAGTCCCTATTTTCAGGGACTTGGAATTGAGAGTCATTCCCCCATTTCCTCACTTGGCTGCCTTGTGATTATTAAACCCTCTCTCTGCTGCAATCTTGTCAACTCAGTGTTTGGCTTTCTGGGCAGTGGGCAAAAATGGACCTGGTGTGGTAACACTTTCTCCAGTTCTCTTTCCTCTTCCTTAAAATGTTCTAGCAAAAAAGTTTTAGGCTAATCAAATGCTTGAACAAGAATCAAATTATGATTATTTTTACTTTTAAAAAATTATGTTTCCTATTAATGACCTCTGTTGTACTTAATCTTTCAGCTCTACATTCTGAGGCATTAAATTTTAAAAATGGGTTTACAGTTTAAGATTTTCCACCTCCACAATTAAAGAATTATATGATCATTCTATTAATTTGACTTTGACAAAATCTACTGTTTATGTCTGACTCTTCAATTCACATACTTATTTTTATCTCTAAATTTTTTCAGAATAATTTTAATACTTTTGAGAATACTACATATAAACATTTTTTGAGTACCCACTAAAGGTCAGGTGCTATGCTAAGCAATTTACATATATTACATCATTCAATTCTCAGAAGTGGACTATTATATTATTAGCTTATAGTGTCATGATATTATTCCACCTATTATTAACCTATGGTAGTCATTCTCATATTTGGAGATGCAAAAAAATCACATTTGAGGCATACTAAAATGCAGGTTTTCTAAATCCGACAAAAATTTAACTCAATATCTTTGGAACTTATATATATGCATCTTTTTACTTGACCCCGGGTGACTCTGAAGCAGATGAATTTCTAATCAGTTCTTAAGGAAAACAATTCTATAAGAAATGATTTTAAGGAAGATTAGTTCATCAGTTCTCTATTTAAATCAAGAATAGTCTAGATGTAATGCCATAATCTTATGACATATTATTTCTCAATATCCTCTGTGGTATTTATTCTCATTAAAATTACAAGTATTTTAATAAAAGTTAGTTTTAAACTTCTTTTAAATTAAGTACCCACATGTAAATATGACTATTATTCTTAATTAGTCTTTTTTTCTTAAAATTATTTGGTACCAAATGTTACAATTTCAAATTTCACCTTTCATCAGTCAAAATCAATCAGTCAGATATTCACTTTTTTATATTAATTCAATTTAATTTCTTTGTTTGCATCCTGGAAAGATTTCATTGGGTTAACTTTACATTCTTTGAGATTCTCATCTGTTCATCTTAGATGATTTGAAAGTGGTGTAGTGGTGTGTGTGTGTGTGTTTGTGTGTGTCTGTATGAATAAAGTCTTTATCTGAGCAACAGAAATGAAAGTTACTCAGTTGCTCAATTCAATTATTTCCATATCCCTCCCAGATAGATTTAATTGACATTCATTGAATATCTTTTAAAATTCATATATTCTGTTCAAATTTTTCTTATTTTCTTAATGAGAAGGAAATAGTTATGCAAGAGGTCTGCAAACCATCCTTTTCCATTATGGGGGACTTTCCTCTGGGAAAGAAAGGAGAGGGCATAACATGTTTACAAATCTGTACAGGATGATACGTCTACTGGCAAACACACTGATGGTGTTTGCTAGCAGGAGGTTTTCTATGGAATGCTTTTAATAGGATGTACCTAGTCTAAGATTGCTTATGGTAACCTGGAATGTATATATTTATGGAGCATGGCTCTTTGGAAAATGTCATAAAAGCTATGCAACTATATGTTTGTAAAATGCAGAAGTTGCATGACCAAAATAGCACTTTGCTCTTAAGTAATGCAGGTGCATGCATTAGTTAGAGAAATAACACATAAATCTTGGTCAGAGTATGTTTGGAGATAGCAAAGAAGGATCCGCAGTACTACGGTTGGTGGTCCTTGCTTTCTCCCTGCTTCACTAATGTCTAGTAATTACTTGCATTCTGGATACATGGTAAGATCACTGATTTGAAATTTTAATTCTTTGTGTTTTCTCACTCATCATACATGATTTCTATATCAAAAAGGCATACCTCCCAATGGATTTTGATATGCATTATTAATCAGAATGATGGTTTATTATACTAGGGTAGGTAGAGAAATTTATCAGGTTAAATATCTATATTTATTCATATTTACCAATATTTGTATCTATCTACATATCTTTGTCTACATCTACAACTGTGTTTATGTATATACATGTGTGTATAGATATAAAGATATATATTTGTGTATATATAATACATATACTTGTATTTTATATCATGAGTATATACGTGTTTTATTTGCTATATTTCATTTTCACTAATAAGTAGATTGTTTGATAATGTGCATTCAAATAAAGATAATTAAGGAAAAATTGTTGAAGATTTTACATATTTGCAACCTGAAAATGAAGTGTGGCAAGGGCATATTTGGAGTCTGACTAATAACAAGTCAGCAACTTCCTCTCTTGCTAATGGGATGGAAATGAACAAAATCACATGCAAGTAAGTAGTTGGGGTAAAAAGTGCTTCACTTTGCAAAAGAATTGGGGTGAATATTTATTTCATTAGAGATTAAGGAATAAGATTACATTGGGATAGGCATTATAAGCAAAAGATGCTTGCTTATCTCGTATAACTGACAATATCTTGTGTGTTTCACATGTCTGTCAACCTCCTGAGGTCCTTGCAACCAGTATTAAAGTAAGTGTCCATGAATCCTCATTTCATTCTCTCAACCATCTTACTTGTTGCCTTCATCACATATAAGGAAACCAGAACATGGTAAAGTCAGAGTCCATTCTTTTGATGTCCATTCTTGTGGTGCATTCATTTTAATTAACATAAGCTATTAGGAATTTTTTTTTTTTTTTTTTTTTTGGTGAGGAAGACCAGCCCTGAGCTAACATCCGTTGCTAATCCTCCTCTTTTTGCTGAGGAAGACTGGCCCTGGGCTAACATCCGTGCCCATCTTCCTCCACTTTATATGGGACGCCGCCACGGCATGGCTGACAGGCAGTGCGTCAGCGGGCGCCCGGGATCGGGACCAGCGAACCCCGGGCTGCCAAGCGCGGACTAAACCGCTGCGCCACCGGGCCAGCCCCAGCTATTATGAATTTTAACTGATTTCTTCCTTAATTCCTGTCCTCCCTCCTTGGTGAAGAGGGTTGATAAGGTTAAGAAAAAAAATAATGACACAACGTTATTATTTTTTTTTAATTTTTACCCTAGCAAGTGGAGTTAATAAAGTTAGACAAACTTAGACATACTTCGACAGAGTAGCATCTCTTGAGAGTAATACTGCTGTGAATTCAACCCAGATTCGATGAATTAACAAGAAAGTTAAAATGTTTAAATATCCGTACAAACAGACGTATACATCAATTAATTTTACTGAGGCATTGCAAGATCATAGAACCTTTCTGTATTGATCACAGAAGAGTAGTATTACTTTAAAACTTGTAATTCCCCTGAAGTTTACATAAATCTTTTAAGAGATACTGCTCCCTAGAACAGTGCTACACAGAGTATCATTCAGGATTGTTGCTGGTGACCATGAACTGTTTGTTTTTGCTCTATTACACCTTAAGTACAGAAATTGAAAATACATATTTAGAAACTTTTATACTGATTTGACTTGGTGCAACAACCTAGAATGGGATCAGTGGACTTGTCTTACCGAACAAGATATAGACCATCTAGAGTGCTTTCAAAGTCATAAGTGGTGGAAGCTATGTCCTAGGACCATTTAACAACACATGATGCTGTAAAGTTAGTTTACTAAATTAACAAAAAAGACAAAAATAATACAATATTGTAGAGGAGGAAGACAATTCCTCTGCCAAAATAGCCAAAGCCGCCACTTTAAATATCATCTTCAGCTAAAGACAAAGGAGGATGTTGGGGGTAGTGGTTTGGGACTTCAAAGGGGAGGAAGGCAATTCACGTGGAAATGGAAAAGCAAATGTTTGGTTGACAGAACTTTGATAAGAAGGGGCTTAGCATGGACCCTCACAGTCTGCCGATACCCAGGGTAATCTAAGAGGATGTCCTGTCCTGGGGACAGACCTTCTATCTTAAATTCTTTTAGTCAGGGGGAAGATCAAAGTTTCTTTCAGCATTTCTTGTCCTTAACCAAAGAAACACATTTTGGGGTAGCCAATTCTGATCCCTCACAATATCAAAATTATTTATTTGATTGAAAGATAATTTAAATTTAACTATAAGTTTAGTGACTGATGAAAGATTGAAGATGGACGTGTAAAATGTACCATCACTGAGTTCTTTTTGATTAAAATGCAAATAGTCTGTGCTTCCTTAAATTACATTAAAAATCTCCTTTCAGTTCCAAACTAGTCATTCAACATTTTTTGAGAATCCCTGACCTACAGCGTAGTTTGTGGCTACCTGAATCAAGGCAGCAAAAATTCTCTCGAGTTCATCTTGAATCCATTGCACAAAAAAGCACTGGGACATCTCTTTATCTAGAAAAACACGCCTAATGGCAAAATGGATGAAACAGTTACCAAATCGGAGTTGACTCACCTCCAATAAATGTCTGATGCATATTAACCACTTTATGGCTTGAATATTTTCATGAACAAATCACCTATCACATATCTGAATACATTATTGTACTTATTAAGAAAATAAATCACACTGATCAGCAGCAGTACAATCGACGATTATATGATCTAACTGGAAACAGATACTACAACCTTCAGGAACTGAAATTTTCTGTAGGAGAATGTTTAGATATTGGATTTTAGGGGATCTCCTTATCAATAAAAAGAAAAACTTATTTTATTAGTATTTGAACAAACTTGTTCAAGAGGAAATTGTACCTAATCGGCAAAATACGTTAAAAAAAGTGGAGGAAATTACTCTCGAGTCTAAACAATATTTCTAATATTAAAATCCCAAATTAACCAACGGCTGTAGAGATGATAGGTTTAGAAACATTTCTGACTCTTTTTTTTTTTTTTTTTGTGAGGAAGACCAGCCCTGAGCTAACATCCGTTGCCAATCCTCCTCCTTTTGCTGAGGAAGACTGGCCCTGGGCTAACATCCTCCCATCTTCCTCCACTTTATATGGGACACCGTCACGGCATGGCTGACAAGCAGTGCGTCGGCAGGCGCCCCGGATCCGAACCCGCGAACCCCGGGCTGCCAAGCGCGGACTAAACTGCTGCGCCACTGGGCCGGCCCCTGACTCTTCTTTTTTTTAATATGGTGTTGTTGAAGCTCCCAGGGTCACTGAGGACTGTGATCTGTAGCAATTCTTTTCTATTTGCACCAGTTTCTAATTTTCATTTCTCCAGAGCATATCATATTTCTAATTTAGATGCTTAGAAAACATAGCATTTATAAATTGGTACACAATCTGAAGATAAATAAACTATCATATAGTGATAGATAACTCAAACTTTAATTACTCGGATAAAACCACTTTCATTAAAAAACATGTTATATATTATACAACCAAATCCCTTCATTAAATTCTATTAACACAATTAATAAGCAATTCACCCAGTGCGTTGCTCTCTTTATCACTGGTTTACTTTGAATTATTAAACAAGTCTCAGAGTAGAAGGTCCCAGATGAATTTCAAATACCACTTATTTATTTAACCAGTAAATACTGAACATAATACCTTTTGGTGTGCATGTGAAAAAATTCCAGCATTTGTTTATCTTTCAGGGACAATAGAACCGCCCAGATTTAAATTCAACTAATTAATTATGCTAAAGAATAGAAGGGAGATATCAACAAAGTGGTGACCTTCACCTTCTCCAGAGACCCTAGGAATTCTGGGGAAAAAGATACTGAAACTGTATTTTTTCTGTTATAAGATTATCATTTATTAAGTATCTCAGAATCAGGGTCTACACAAGGTAACTTTTATCCTTTGCTGTCTGTAGTTTGGTACATTTTAAAGATATGAGAAAAAGAACCGGGTTACAACACTTATAATTTAGATCAAATGCAACCCCCAACCTCAGGAGTTTCATTGTTTCTCATCCCATTCCTTGATGTTTCTTCCTTTAAAACATCACAGAAGGATGTTTTGAGAAGTCCCGAGTAGTTGGTATTTTTCCATGTATAGCTTGTTTTATCAACCATGGAGATAGATGTTTAGACAAAACAAAAAGTTGATTGTTTTCCAACCAAAAACACATATTGAAACAACTGAAACAGGGAGACAAACTGATACTTGCCATATTGGCATTTTTCTTCACTTACAAGCTTTGTCCCCACCCTACCTCTTCCAGAATAAAATAGATTTTAACAGGATGTTTTATTTAATGACACTATTTTTTAAGTTGCATAACACACCACTAAGAGTAAATCAAAGAATTAGAAAATGTAGTTTTAATTTAAAATTATAATTCAATTGCTATCAATACCATATCTAAAATGAATGCAAGCTTGAACTCCACATAAAGCTTAAATCAATCTTCTACTTATATAGACTAATCTGTACCATATGAATATATACAGAAAAAGGTGTGTTATATAATATGCATTTCTCTTAAATTCAAAATAACAAAATACATCCCAAACAGTTTGATACTGAGTTTAACATGGAAAATTCCTATAAATGCAAATGAAATAATCTTCAAAATGTATTAAATTTTAGAATATTAAAAGACTTGGGGTTTTTAAACTGTAGGGGAAGGAAACATGAACAGAAATCATTAGAATTTGGCCCTAAGACCCTCCCATATCCTTCCAATTGAGATCAAAGTTTTTCCAGTTGGCTTCCCCAATTGTAGCAGCCTAAACCCCAAAATGTCTTTCTAGGAAGTTTAGATCTCCAGGCTCAAAGAGCCAAGTAAAGGAATAAAATTATGCTGAAACTGATCTTGATATCTTAATTTTTCCAGTATCTATCATATTTAAGAAAGAACATCTCCTGGAATTTGGAAGGATTTTAAAATGACCAAGTTCTTAAAAAAGGCAAGAAATGGAGAGTCCTTTGAAATATATTGTATCAATTTAGCCTCACTTTTTTTTTCTATCCTTCTAATCAACAATAGAAACTGTGATGAACTGCCATGGGTTTTATTAACTTGATATATAAAATCATTCTACAACTTGAAGGACCATGAAAAAATGAAAGACAATACCAGGGAACATTGCACTTTAAAAAATAAAAGAATGAATTAAGGCCATTTTTATTGTTGAGATTACAAATTTGATTCTATTGTCTCTTAAGTTATGAATTATATATTCCATTAATATATCAATTATGGCATATTATATATGTGTGTAATGTGTACACATACAATATTATATATATATGCACGTACATTTTCATGTAAATCAATACCTGTCAATATTTAGTATCAGGAAAAAAATCTTTTATATAAACTTAATTTTATTTAAATAAAAGAAATATAAATTAATGTACTTTCCTCTTTGCCTTACATATCCAAAAAGCCAAAATTAAATACAGTACTGAAAGGTAGAAACTGAGTTCCCAGGCACCTTGCATACCATACGAAAATATTTTTCGAGTCTATTATTATATAGTGTGCTTAGTCCTTAAGGAAATAATTAAATTTAAAACAAAATTTGTACATATACAACTCAAACTTTTTCAAATTTTTTTTCCTTCTACTGTTGTTGTTCTCATATCTGGAATATTTTCTACAACATTTGGCTTAGTAGACAAATAGTTCCAACTGGTTAAAATTTATGGACTGAAAGTTTGTTCTCACAAATAATGTACAAAGTTGTGAGATGCAATCAGAATGTTAGCAATGTATAAAAAGGATTGTGACTAATTCCACATTAAGGACCTGTGAGGTTGACCACAGAATGTGTCTCTTTGGCTTGATTATTTTTAATAATAATTTTTAAGAACAAAAGACTCAGAAAGAATCTTTGACCTTCCCCCACTGTCTAAAAGAATTTAAGATAGAAAGCCTGTTCCAGGAAGGAGTTAATACCATAAGGTAAGTATAGTATAATATAAACTAAATGTGACAGACAGGGAGGAACCTAGCAAGGCCCATTTGATCAAAGTCCTCTCCATGTCACATTGTCTTTGCAAGGTAGGGCAAACTTTTGTTTACTAAACATTTGCTTTTCCGTCTCCACGTGAATTTCCTTTCTCCCCTTTGAATTTCAAAACCACTACCTCCAACATTCTCCTTTGACTCTAGCTGAAGATGGTATTTAAGATGGTGGCTTTGGCCATTTTGCCAAGTGACTCCGTTTTCCTGGGTTTCTCCCAGGAAATGAGGTGAGTACTATGATCTTCCCAACTTACTGCATTGAGAGAATCTCCAGGCACATTAACAGGGAACTCATATGAAGCTGGGAAGAATTTCTGAGATGAAGCAATGCAGTTAAGATTCCAGGGAAAGACAAAAGAGGAGTTTGCAGAGCAAAGTACAGGAGAATAGAGTGCTGTGCAGATAGACAACTCCAGACAAATGTGAAGGGCTTCCCTCAACTATTCAGCACAGTATCGATTGTTGTACACATGACAGAAAAATACTCAAGGATGGGTAAATAAATGTCTGACAGGATTAGAGGTAAAAGTGTCCAATGCTTACGAAGGACTGAGATTGTGGCTTATTCCCATTAGAAAGACTAGAAAACCTCATAATTCATCAGGGAGTGGATGAAGTATACAAAAGGATCTTGTCTCAAGGATGGAGAATAATTAACACCAAGTTAAACACAGCTTTGGTACTGCCTCCAAAGTCTTAAAAGCAAGAATCAAAAGCATTGACAGTTTTCAGCTAAATTAACTGCATTCCAGAACCAAACTCATGAAGACCTACAGGGGAAAAAAAATCCAAGATAGAAAAGGGTAAAATTCACAAAGTACAACATCTAATAAAAGACTGCCAGGGAAGCAAAGAATTAGGAAAATTTGACCAGTAATGAGGAAAATCAACCAGTGAATCTGACCCAGAACTGATCCAGAAATTAAAATTAGCAGACAAGGGCATTAAAACAGCTATTGAAAGTGTATTCCATATATTCAAATAATTTATATAGAAACATGGAAAAATGTTTTAAAAGATCCACTTTAAAGATCTAGAGATTAAAACCGAATGTCTTTGATGAAAAATATACTAGATGATCTTAATGGCAGATTAGTCATTCTAGAAGAAAAGATTAGTGGATTTAAAGATATAGCAGTAGAATTTTGAAAAAGAAGAAAAAAATAAAAATCATTAATGGGCTATGGGAAAACATTGAGTGACATAGGGGCCTAATATATATATAATTGGAGACCCCAAAGGAGAGAAAGAGGATGACAGGAAAAAAAAATTTAAACAAAAAATGGGCAAAATTGCTTCCAATTTGATCTACAGATCCAAGAAGTTCAATAAACTTAGAGCAAAACCAACATGAAGAAAAATACACAAATGTGCATTATAATCACTCAAAACATATGACAAACATAACATTATAAAAGTATCCACAGAAATAAAGATAGTATGTCCAGAAGACCAAGGGTGAGGATGCCAGCAGAATCCTTCTTGGAAACTATGCAAGCAAGAAGACTGCAGTGCAACACCCTTAAAGAACTAAAAAATAAAATACAATAAAATGTCAATCATGAACTCTATGCCCAATGAAATCTTTCAAAAATGAAGACACAATAAAAACATTTTCAGACATGCAAAAGCTGAAAAATTCATTACTATCAACTCCACACTTCAGGAAATGTTAACATCTTTCAGCCAGAAAGAAAACCACAGTAGGTGGAAACACGAACCAACAGGAAAGAATGAAAGGGACAAGAAATAGTAAATACATGGGTAAATAAATAATCTTTTAATATTTAAATATCTTTCAAAAATAATTGCCTTTATAAATGTAAAAATCTATTGTGGGGTTTATACCATGAACAAGTAAAAGGTATGAAAACATTATCACAACAGTTGGAAGGGAGAAATGAAATTATAATACTGCAAGATGCTTATACTATACGTGAAATGGGATAATGCGACTTGAAAATAGATTGTGATAAGTTACAAATATATATTATAAAACATAAAGTACCCACTAACATAACAAAACAATTATAGGTAATAAGCCAATAAAGGAGACAAAATTGAATCATAAAAATACAAAAGGTGGCAGAAAGAAAAACAGAGGGGATAAATCTTTTTTAACAAAGCAAGATAATAAACTTAAACCTGACCATATGAATGATCACATTAATTTAAATAAATTAAACATATCAATTAAAAGTCAAATATTATCAGTTTGGGTTAAAAAACAAGACCTAATTATATGCTGCTTGTAAGAAATATACTTCAATATAAAAAAAAAACAAATAGGTGAAAAGCAAAATATTGAGAAAAGATATTTGATGCTACAATAGTCAAAAGGAAGCTGAACTGGCTATATCAAAATCAGATAAAGTTGATTTCAGAGCAAAGATTATTTCCAGGGGTACAGAAGTTTATTTCACAAAAGGTCATTTCTGCAAAAGGACATATAAATCCTAAAATTTAGGCACCTGGTAACAGATTCAAAATACATGAAGCAAAAATTAATAGATTTAAAAGAAACATAGAAAAATACACAATTATGTTAATGATGCCAATACCCCCCTAACAACAATTAATAGAACATGTAGATAGAAAATCACCAAGGACAAAAGACTTGAAAAACACTATGAAGCAAAATTATATAATTGACATTTTAAATACCCCACTCAACAGCCAGAGAAGACATATTCTTTCTAAGTACACCCAAAATATTTACCAAAGTAGAGCATATTATAGGCATAAAAATGGTCAATAATTTTGAAAGTACTCAAAATATTCAAAGATTTCCTCTAACTTCAATGGAATTAAAGTAGAAATCAATACAGAGAGCTATCTAAAAATCACCAAGCATTTCAAACCTATATAACACACTTTTAAATAAACCATAGATCAAAACAGACTTCAAAGGATATTACAAAGTTTTTGAACTAAATAAAAATGAAAACGATATGGGATGACATTAACTCAATACTTAAGATGAAATTTATTACATTAAAAATCTATACTAGTAAAGAAAAAAGATCTCAAATCAATAACCTTTGCTTCTACCTTAGAAACTGAAAAGAAAAGAGCAAATTATGCCCAGAATAAGCGGAAGGAAATAAATATCAGAGCAGAAGTTGTTGAAATAGAAATGGAAAAGAAAGAGAAAATAAGCGAAGTCAATATCTCGTTCTTTGAGAAGATCAATAAAACTTGATACACTTCTAGACAGACTGATAAGGAAAAAAATAGACAAGAGACAAACAATTACAGGAATGGAAAAGATGTTATCAAAGTACTTAGAAGGTAATATTAAGAACAGTGTTATGCCACTAAATTTGACAATTTATAAGCAAAGGATTAATTCCTTGAAAGACACAAATTACTAAAGATTACTCAAGAAGAAATAGATAAACTGAATAGCTTGATTTCTATTAAAGAAAATGCATTTTATAATTATAACCATTCCTACAAAGAAAATTTAGGCCCAGACTGCTTTACTGGTGAATTATACAAAACACATAAGAAGAACTATTACATCCTAAAATTCATCCAAAAACTGAAGAGGAGGAAAATATTACTACCCAACAATTCTTTAAAGCCAGCAGTTGCCTCATACTAAACCAGAAAAACATTAAACAAAAAATTTAAAAGACAGAAATTGGGGTTTACCCCAGTAATGAAAGGTGGGGTTAACATTTCAAAAAATCAATTACATTCATTATATAAAGAAATGAAAAAATAAAAACCATATGATGATCTCAATAGAAAAGAAGCAATTAATGAAATCTAACATCCATTTTTAAACAAACAAAAGCCCTTGGCAAACTATCAACTGAAGAGAAATTCCTTATCCTGAAAAACTGCATGTACAAGAAAGCTATGACTAACATTCTATTTAATGAGAAAGATTGAATGCTTTAGCCCTAATTCAGGAACACCACCACCAAAAGCAAATGGATGTTCACTCTCACCACTTCTATTAAACATTGTGCAGGAGGTTCTAACGCACACAATAAGGTTAAACAAAAAATTAAAGACATCAGATTGCAAAAAAGAAGTTAAATTGCCTGTATTCACAACAAGATACCATATAAATATACAAGTATCAACTCTATTTCTACATACTAGCAGTAAACAATTGGAAATTGAATTTAATAATACACTTTATGATAACATTCAACATCTATATAGAAAATCCAACGTAATCTACAAAAAAGCTACTACCAATAAGTGAGTTTAGCAAAGTTGCAAGATACCATATAAATACACAAGTATCAACTCTATTTCTACATACTAGCAATAAACAATTGGAAATTGAATTTAATAATACAATTTATGATAACAGTGAACAATGTGAAAAAATTAGGGGTAAATTTGACAAGGCTGTATATATAAGATCTGTACACTAAAAACCACACAACTCTGCTGAGATAAATTAGAAGTGATGTAAATGAATAGAGTCATATACCTTATTAAGAGGTTGGAAGACTCAATAATGATAAGTTGTTAATTTTCCCCAAATTGATCTGTGAATTCTATGCAAATACAACAAGATACCAGCTATTTTTACAGAAATTGTCAAGCTGATTGTAAAATTAATATGTAAATGCAAAGGAAATAGAGTACTTACAACAGCTTTGAAAAAGAACAAAGTTGGAGGGCTAACATTACTTGAATAAAAAAAATTATGATAAAATACATTACTCGAGACAGTATGTTATAGGCATCAAGATAGACAAAGAGAGCAATAGGAGAGAACAGAGTCTGGAAATAGATGAATGTCCAGACATATGTGGACATTTGATTTTTGAGAAAGATACAAAGGCAATTCAGTGGAAAAAGGATAGAGTTTTCAACACATGGTACTAAAACAACTGGATATCCATATAGAAAAAATGAACTTTGATCCATACCTCACATATTATACATACTCACCTCAAATGTGCCATAGATCTAAACCTAAACTATAAAACTTGGAGAAGAAAAGATAGGAGATATATTTGTGACCTTGGGTTAGGGAAAAACTTAGGTATGACACCAAAAGCACAATCCACTTAAAAAAATCAGACATCATAAAAAATTAACAACTTCTGGTATTTGAAGCACACTATTAGAGAATGAAAAGACAAGTCATATAGTGGGAGACATTATGCACAATGCATATATCTCACAAAGGACTTGTATCTAGAATATTTAAAGGACTCAAATTCAATTATAAGAAAACTAACAACTCAGTTAAAATAGGCAAAGATTTGAACCAACATTTCACCAAAATAGATATGTGGATGGCAAATAAGCTCAGGAAACGATACTCAACTTCATTAGTTACTAGGGATATGCAAATTAAAACAAAACGAGACAACTACACAATGATAAAAATGGCTAAAATTTAAAACCTGAATATATCACTGCTACTGGGAAAGTAAAATGGCACAATTTGGAAAAGATTGGCAGATTCTCTAAAAAGTTAAACATACACCTACCATATGATCAGCCATTCTACTTTTAGGTATTTACCAAAAGAGAGAATGAATACCTCCATTTCAAGACATGTACACAAATGTTCATAACAGCTTTATTCATAATAGCCCCAAATTGGAAACAATCAAAATGTTCATCAACAGGTGAACAGATAGATAAGAAATTGTGGTATATCCACACAGTGGAATACTACTGGGCAATAATGATGCACACAACAACATGAATGAATCTTAAAGTTAAAGGAGCTAGACAAAAAAAAAGAATACACACTGTATTATTCCATTTATATAAAACACTAGAAAATACAAACTAATCTTTAGTGTAGAAAGCAGACCAGCAGATGCATGGGAATGTGGAGGGTTGGGAGTATAAGTAGCAGGGAGGGCGGGATTACAAAGGGCATGAGGAAACTTTTTGGGATTATAAATATGCTCATTATCTTGATTGTGGTAATGGTTTCACAGTTGTGAACATATGCTAAAACTTATACTTTAAATATTTGCAATTTAATGACGTTAAGTATACCACAATAGAAAAGGTAAAAGTAACAATACATTGAAAAATTACTTGCTTTCTGCAAGGAGCTGGATAATCCCAAATAAAACCAGTTATATGATATTGTTTCATTGTCTGTGAATTTGATTTGATTTTCTAAGAAACTACCTCCAAGTCACTACTGATAAACTAGACCTGGGTCAATGCACCTGGAAAGAACCTTCTCTAGTGGGTCAGTTTACATTTATGAACACAAATCTGATAACATGTCCACTGAAGGACACTTCTAATCCCAGCACTGGGATTCCAGCTGAGTGTACCCTACAAGGTTCAACTACAAATAGAGGTGGTTGGCCAAATCATTCAGATATTAGAATCAGAAAGCATCAGGCATTTTGCATTTAAAATATACCCTTGTCAGATGAGAGGCAACAATAGGTAAATTTACCAATAGACACAACATAGTTTTTAATTTAAAAGGTTTTAATAAACTTTAAGTTTACTACTTGTACAGGTGATTTCAAAGTAACTGTTAAGAGCTTAAATATGCTGTTTGGAGAGTTACTTACTACTAATACTAGTTATTTTCATTTTATCTCGCAATATGAAATCTATAAAAGACTAACAATGATAATTCTATACAAATTGCCTTTGTTTCCTTATTCATTTCAAAAACTAGCATTAGAAAAATTGTAAAAGAGTTGACTGGGCAATTATAAATAGCAGACTACTCTTAGAAAGAATGTGAACAATCTCATATGTGTGCAAAGCTACACTGGTTTATTTCAAATTTTGCTTCTCCAAACTTAAAAAATATCCCTCATTCACTCATGACTTAGCCCAGTTTGTTGTCCAATGCCATTAAAATATACTATATTCTAAAATATACTATATTCCTCCAGGAAGAGAAGATAATTGTAATAAATGTAATTTGGAAAGGAAGTCATTCTCAACAGTAGAAGAAAAAGAGCACAGATACATGTAAACAGAAATCCTCAATTCAATAAAATGTGTCAACAGTATAAATATACAGTAATAAACTTTTTTACTACTATCAGTATTGTGCTTTTTTCCATGTTACCCAGAAAAGGAAAAGGTGTTGTCTCTACTCCATTCCATTCTCAATGGTGTGCCATTTGCTCAAGTAGAAAGGAGATTCAACACCCTAGAATCTAAGGTCTGTGATAGATTTACGCACAATGAAACTTTCTCATAATGTAAACTCCTCTGTACTATCACTTCTTTAAGAAGTCTTCCTGGCTCAACTCCAGAAGAATTTGTGTTCCTTTTCCCCTTATTCAGACATGAATTTTACATTGTTTATCTGGCCCTCTTCTCTCAAAATTATTATATGCCAAATTTGTTAAATATATTTTTCATTGATTAGTATTTGGTATGATATTACTACTTAATAAAAATTGTTCAATATTACTACTAATTAGTAATAGAAAATTCTTTAAGTCTTCATTTCATCTTATTTTGTTGTCATAAGTATATTGGTATTTCCTACGTGAATAGGTCAACTCTTAGCACTGTTTTTCAAAGTCTGATTTCCAGGCAACCGAAATTAGAGTCAACTAGGATTAGAAATATCAGTTCTTAGGTCCTCACACCAAAGTAACTGAATCAAAATCTCTAGGATTGAGACATGAGAATGTAAATGTTTAACAGAATCTGCCGTAAAGTTTAGTATCTCTTTTAGAGAGAATTTTTTTTATACATACCTAGCATTATTTCACTATGCTATTACACATATTACTTTTGTCTGGACAATTTTAGCCATGGACCCAGTCGTGGAAAAACATATTGATTATTATATATGGGCAAGATTAGGAAATTTATATTTATTGAGTACATACTCTGTTCCAGGCACTTGCTTAGTAGTTTATCTAATTTAATCTTCAGAACTATCCTAGAGTTAAGATTAAGGTTATTCAGCAGACAAGGTAACCTAGTTTTAGAAATTGGTAAGGCCAAGGAGTTTGTCAATTTGAGCAACCAGAACTCAAATCCAGGGCTCTCAGATTCTCAAGGCCATGCTCTTTCCAAACTAGCATCTATCTTTAACTACCTTTGGAATTTCTATTGAGAATCTGGGGTGAAATATGGACACTTGTGTATCTTGAAATGTTGATTAAATGGATATTTTCCAGTATTTCCTGGAGGATGGGACTAGGGACATTTGTGTTTTAGCCAGAATTTATTTCATGAATTACTTTTTGCTTTACTCTATAAAAGTAGTAAAGGGTATGCTTCTCAATAGAATAAATCATCAATTGACTGAGATCTATCCCGTTGCACTATTTGATTAATAAAACTTGCTAATTTCTCCTTTTATAAGGAAAAAGCAAATGAAAAATTCACACACATACATAATTAGGGACTTAGATCAAAATGGAACTTCTGTGATGTACATTTAAACCAATTCTCTGTGTCATCTCTATTTACACAAAGGTCTCTGGCACTGATAATGGTATCATTCAACACTCTAGATACCATAACTATTGAGAGAACACTATACTAGGTTGAAATTCTTTGTTTCTATCCAAGGCAGAATAGTAAACTAGTGCATTTTAGAAAGATTTGCAACCACAGGGATTAAAAAAAAACTTGCTAAATATATATTACAAGAGCATTGAGACTATATTATAAATTGTGGACTGAATAGTTTGCAGTTCACAATTTATTGGGCTAATAGTATAGCTAATATATAGTTATATATAGTTCACATAAATCATTGGATTTTTGAACTATTGGGCTAGAAAAATTATCATGGTTCATATAAGATAGAGTTATTCTCACTGTACTTGAAAAATGCCAAGGGAGTTTTATCTGGATTTTCTCCACGGACCACAAAATAAGATTTTATTTTTACCCTCCTTTCAAAATGTGAACACCTTTCACAGAAAGTTATTTCTCTTAGTTGCTGTGTTAGCATTTGTCAAGTCCTAATCTGGGACTTGAACTTGTGAACTGGAGCATCAAAAAAAAATGTGCAACTATATACATAAGTTTATATGGCTATCAGGTACTTAGAAAGAAAATATGAGGTAATGGGCTACTGTTTGGGTAGTAAGATAAGGGAATTCATGTTTTCTGAAAACTGATAGCAAAACTGGAAATGCTCTTTCTTACAGTAAATAGACAACTGATCCCTAGGGAATGAAAGAATTATAATAAATCTTAAAATGCTGCTTTTTCATATCTAATAAAAACATACACTTAAATAATCTGAAGTATTAATAACTGAATCCTAACAAAAGTTCAAAGTCAATCCTGTTTTATGTATTAGTATACATATAATATTTTATTATATATTTATGTATAATACATATAAGCATACATGTAATTTAATATATAATAAGTGCATATATCAATACTAAGTTTGCAATCCATGACCTTACAAAAAGAAAAAGAAACTGTATGATTTTGCACTAAACTTTAGATAGCTTAATTATGATAGAATGACTGGAAATATAAAGTTACTCTCCATAACAAGGAGGTCCCTTACAGTAAAAAAGGCCTTGCTGTCATTTAGGACATGGATGCTTAATAATGACAGCATCACATGGGAAGGTGTGTACTGCATCTGCTGCTTCATAGAGGGCTGCAAAGCGAGAGTGAACTCAGCTCTTTTCAGTTATGTGACAATTATCTCACAGGCTTTCTGTAAACATTTTAATATATTTTCTACCCAATAGGCAATGATTTAATATGATTTTATATAGTATTATGTAATGTCCTCTTGTAATACCTGTTACAAGTTATTTAAAGAACATATTTTAAAAAGAGTCCAGTATGCAGATGCTGTTATCCATGCTGTTACCCATAGTATGCAGTAGCTCCTTGAAATTGTTACATTATATTAAAAAATTCAGATTTCAGATGTTGAATGTAAATGGAAAACAATGCCATATATTTATCATGTATATTAATATAAAGTTGGAATGGTCCTTATGTCATCATTTCTAACTTAAATTTTTGACCATTGAGGAAAGGTAGTTTTTCAAATTGCTAATGCAAACATTTTGCCATTATTTGCATTTTTTTCTTCAGTTACTAAGAAATGGGAAATTATCACCTTTTAAATTCTTGCTTTACCAACTGAAGTACATTTATGCCTACTGTATAAGACAAATAACGCTTCTTCTGGTTATTCATCCAAAAACATATACTAAGACTTAATATATGTCATATGCTATTAAAAGAACAACAACAACAAAAAAAACCCAGCCCTGTTCTACTCTGCTCAGTTGTCCACACAGAGTGAGAGCAGTGGAGGAGTAGCAGGGATCCCGAGGACGATGACTAGCGGAGTCTTGGAGAGTCACTTGTTGAGGGGACTCCCTGTAGTCAGATTTCTGGCAATAGAGCTGAAGGTGTAACAAGAAATAAAATTTGATAGGTAGGCAGAAGTATAAAATGACACTCTACCAATCCTCTCCCACCCAGGCCAGGTGTAATTGAATAAGGGATGGAACTCATGAAAGAAAGAAATGCAAAAATTTGAGTATAGCAATCAGATTATCCAGGGTATTTGGAAGTGAGACACCAAAATTGTAGTCAGTTTGTGGAGCTTCATTGGTAATCATGGTAGATTGGGAGCCAGGAGAGCACATATGCCTGCTGATCAGAAAAATCAAGTCTTTATAATAGAGATGTAAGAGAAAGTAAGAGAAAAAATGAGAGAGATTAGGTTACATGTATTATATATTATGTATATTAAACAGTATTTCTTATTTAGGCTTGAGTATTGTGGAGAAGTGGAAGAAAGATGTAGAGAAAGTAAAAGAACAATAAAAAGACAAAAAATAAATGCAGATCAACAAGAGATAAAGAGAAAAGATAGAAGAGATAAAGAGAAAAGAAGAATATTGCAATATATAGATAGTTAAACATGCATTTTAACTTTTACAACCAAGTATATTAGGGGCAAAAGAGAATTGCTGTCTGACCCTAAAAACAAACCTTGAAGCAGCCAATAAATTAAAAATAAACTAAATTATAGAAAAAAACATAGTAAAAATTTAAATGTCTTCAAATTCAGTTTAAAACAAAAAAAAAAACTTTAAACATTTCTAAAATTTTATTAATGAGCTGACTTTGTAACTAGAATACTCCAAGTGATATCTATGAATTAGTGTATAATCAATACAGCTCCCTTTCTACACACATCTTCTCTACTGCTTGATAAAGCAGATTACTAAAATGCCAGAGTACATATTCTGAATTTACTCATAACTATCTATATGAATTTAGGTGAGTTTTAAAATCAGCCTGAGTCTCCGTTGCTTCATTTGTGAAATGATGATTAAATACTAACCTAAAAGCGTTACAATGTAAGAATCAGATGGATAATATATAATTGTCTAGTGTATATTAGGAACCCAACTCATATCACTTCCCTTTTCTCTTTCGTGTTTTGCCCACTAACAGTGCTGCTTTAAGATAATTTCTAGGTTAAAATGGTCATTAATCTTTCATATAAGTGCAGGTTATTTCAAAACATTTCCTGAGATTGATTTTTAAATATTCTGAAGCAAATTTACATGACTCATTTGAGACTGAAAGAAGACAGGTCCCTTGGAGATCCTCTGTAGAAGTGCAATTTACTTCTCACATTTATTTGCTTGGTAACAACCTATATGCGGTTTTGCTACACAACAATTCATTGAAGCTAAAGATAGAGGGTTTATCTCCAATTTATTTGGCTAAAATCATGGAAATCTTGCTTAGGATTTTGTATGATAAATTTCATAATATTTGCTACATCTTTACCCAGGAATCTGATACTTACGTGAAACATTATAATTATTATTATTGTTATTGAATGTTGCTACATATGTACTCAGTGCCAATGAAATCTCATAGAATAGAAAAGGCCACATACATTTTAAGAGAATACACATCCATATTTTGGACTATCTAATTCTTATAAAGTTGGAGTAGATATTTCTCAACAAAGTAGAAAACCCTGAAAAATGAAAGATTGAACTCACTATGCAGCTGTAATTTTCTAATCATTCTGTTCAGAGCAGCTAAGAATTGAATCTGATATAAATAATCATCTAAACTAGACATTTGTGTAAACACAGTGGGATGTGTTTCATAAAGGGGTTTCTTCTTATGTATTGCATATTGGAGTTGAAAATGAGGATTTAAGGGAAAAAATTCCCTCAATTATACGAAAAGTATTTTTCTCAGCAAAAAAAAATTGTCAAATTTGAGAAAAGACAGAGTAATTAATGAATAGTCAAGATTAATATTTATTTTGTAAAGCAAACAAAAATTTACATTTTTCTTAAGTAAAAAGAAAAATTTTTAAAAAGTTAATAATATTAGGTTAGGTGAACATTTCTAGATCATTAAAAAAACAGAATAAAAGGCCTAGAAAGAGGAAACATACTAATTTCCTCATCTTACATAAGGTGCAGCCAACTGATGCTATATAATTTTTATTTTGATAATTAGAGAAAGAGTTTTCACATATACTCAATAAAAATTTTCAAGCAGCTACTATTATACTGAAAAATAGTCTATGTGCCTTCCAAATTACTGGAGAAAAATGCTAAAAGAAAACACAGTTATGGAGCAATAAATGAAAAACGAGTAAATAAATAGAAAGCATAAAGTCTGAGAATACAAAAATGAACGCAAAAAAACTTAATATGCTTGCTTTGAGAAACAGTATAGTATGGTGTATAAGAGCACAAGCTCCAGGCCTAACTGTCAAGATTTGAGATCTATCTTGGTGTCTTCTTAAACGTATAGTCTTCAATAAGTTATTTAATCTCTCCATGCTTCAATTTCCTTGTGTGCAAAATAAAAGTAATAATAAAATATACCTCACTTTTCTTTTGTGATGATTAAACGTGTTTTGTAAAGATGAAAGCCCTTAGAATAGTGTCTACTTTTTTTATCAGCACTTATTCTTGCACATGAAATTAATGAATTAATCATGTCTATTAAAAGGAAAATTACTTTTAGAGTCAAATACGATTTAAAAAAGATTCTTTAAAGATTACATAGTTTACACAATGACATACTAAGCAAAGAAAGCAGAAGATAAATGTTTCAGAAAACCAGGGGACCAACACAAGAGAAAAGTGAAGGCAATTAACCAAGTACCAGAAAGTTGCAGCAAGTTAATCAAGAGGCCTGAAGAATGACTATCTATTAGTCTTCTGTCCATTTTGACTTTAAGGAAATAATGTAAATGTATGCTGTGGAAAGGTGTGGAGGAACTGAGCCGAATTAAAAAGAAGAAAGATGAAAGAAGTAGAAGTAGAAGAGGAGGAAGTGGAGGGGAGGAATAAACTAAGGTAACAGTGAGTAAATTATTAATTCCAGGGGTAGAATGAAACTTGTAAATGAAGGAGAAGGTAATCATAGTATACTATTTGACTAATCAGTGAACTGTATTGGGTAATCGTGTGAGCTAAAATCTTCACCTAACATAATAAAGTAAAAACAAACATCTTAAATTTATGAAATAAGAGCAGTATACTCATCTTAATTAGAAATACCAGAATGATAACTTCAGCAGTTGCTTCTTTTGCCATTAGGAGTTTTTGCCATTCTCCCTAGCAGAATAGGGAGAGCAGGAAGATATATTGGGGTTTGGGTTATAGGATTGTCAAGTGGTCAAGCATTTCCCATGGTGGCTGCTGGGAGGTTGTCCTGCCATACTTTCATATAGGCAGCCAGTAAGGAGACAATGAGCCCAAATGGATTTAGACAGTTTATTATTTATAGACATTATAGTAGCCAGAGCTCCTTCTTTACATCAGCCTCCCTTGTTCCTAAATCCCAAGGGGATGACACAAAGGCAGACCAGGTCGGTGCTGTACACACAGTGAGTGGATCAATGTCAAGACTAAAGAACACTAAGCTTAGGACACCTCTCTCCCCCATCTTTTAAAGGACTACTGCAAACCTGGTCATTATTGCCTCTGGAGAAAGACATTATCTTTCTTAAACTGAAATGTAAGCAAATCTATTACAAGGATATGAGGGATAGGCCTTTATCTTTACTATCCTGGAATGCCTCTAGTGAGTGAGACTTTAACTTGATTATTCTTTGATGTAAATAAGTCTGAAGAAAATGGCATTTTATGCCTGGAAATTAATGAACATAATTGAGAACTCTCTACCAACAGTTACCGCTGCCTTCTTTGCAGAATCTTTAATCATCATTCATAGTAATAAAATATTGTACACTCCCTTCTTGAAATTGAGGATGATATAATGATGTTGTCTACTATTTCTATTTCTATTCAGCATCCTGCTGGGGTTACTAGATAGCATGATATAATAACACAAAAAATAAACATATTAACAAGAAGGTAATAAAGTGCCATAAGTTGTTAATGACATAATTGTCTAGGAAGATTATCCTAAAGAATCTAAAGATAGAGTTTTAGAATTAATCAATGAATTCAGCAAAGATACTAAATAATAATTCAATAAACAAAAATCAATTGAATTTTTACATATTATAAATGGTCAGAAATTGAGAACAATTCCATTTAAAACTGATTCAAAGACAAAAAGGAATTAGGAATAAATCCAATGTAAGATATACTAAAAATGGAGTGATGTGCCATATTCACACTTTGAAAGTCAATATTTTAATATTTCTGTTAACAATTCTCTTAAATGAAATTGTATTTCCAACTTAATCCCACTCAAAACCAAAGTACTTTTTTTCTGTGAAAATTTGTCAGTTGATTTTACAAAATAAATGAAAATTCACAGAGCCAAAACAATCCTGATGAAGAAGAACGATTTTAGAGGAATTAAACAATCAGATATATAGTCTCAACCTAAATCTACAGTAAATGAAAGAGTATGGACTTGGTGCAATTAGAGACAAAAAAAGTGAAGAATGATAACAGAAAATCATGAAAGAGACATATAAAGAAACACTTGTTTTAGAATAATAGTGCCATTGCAATGCACACAGAGATATAAACTTTTTAATAATGCTGATGAGTCAATTGGATTTCCATATTGAGAAAGAAAAGAGTTTTAATGTTTTCATAAGATCATATGTAAAAATCAATTCCAGATAGATTTTAGAACTAAACGTGTGTGGTAACATGATGCAAACTAGTATAAGAAGACAGTAAAGAACTTTGGGTGGGCAAAGTTTACTGGAAGAAATAGCACACATAAAACAACAATAATCTAAAGGAAATACTGTTCATTTGGATTCCATTATGGTGAAAAACCACTATTCATCAAAGTAATCATGAAACTAGTGAAAAAGTAATCAACTATGTAGAAGAATATATTTTATATATATAATTATACATATGTGAATATCAACTTGTATCCAGAATACATAAATAAATTTTATTATTCAATAAAAAATACAAACATCAAAATTGAAAAATAAGCAAAAGACTTGATAAGATTCTTCACAGAAGAAGATATCCAAATGACCAATAAAGACAGGAAAGGATGCTCAATTTTATTACTCTTTAGGGAAATACTAGATACCACCTACCCACAAGAATGGTTAAAACGAGAACAATGGGCAAGCTACACTCTAAGATAAAGCATACATATAGGTACTAGTCTTTCCTAGGCCTCTAGGACCATGGACTTCAGAAGTACCATGGAAGTCTAAATCATGAATATCATGATTGTGAGATTCTCCCAGGTAGAAAAATAGCTAATCATTTATCTTAATAAACTAGAGGGAAAAAAAAAAAAAAACAAGAAGTAACGTAACGAAAGTAAAAGAAATAAAACAGTTAAGACAAGGGCAGAAATTACTGATGTAGAAGGCAAAGAGACAGGAGAGGATCAACCCCATAACTATATGGTTCACTGGGAAAAATACTAATTAAATAGACAAACTCCTAGCAATATTGAACAAGAAATAGAGACTGAATAAAAAAATAATATTAAGAATGAGAAGGAAGACTTTATTATACATGTAGTAAAAATTTTTAAATATGCACTAGAATGATACACAACAAATTTTCAGTAGTGATTACCTCTAGAGAAACAATGGGATTTGCTAGGGACATGAAAATTCATTCTTCATCTCTATAACGTGCATTAGTTATGAAATAGCTAATTTAAAAATCACTAAGCAAATGGGCAAAGACTTGTATGTACCATTCTATACTTGAATTGGAATTCTAACTCCAATGTTTACCTACTATGTGACTTTGATCAATTTAGTCAAGTCCCAATTTCCTATCTGCTATATGGAGATAATAATTCTTACTCCATAGGTTTGTTCTGAGATTAAGCAACTTAATAAATATTTATCAGTGGCTTCCAGTAGACAGCAAACCCTCAATAAGGAGATTCTAAGTACCAAATGACTCATGTATAAGATACATAGATCTTAGTTCAAGGCAGAGAGGACACTCAAATATTGACAAAAGAGTAATTAATATGAACAAATGCTGCTCTGAGAGCAGTGTTGAAAGGTCACCTAACTCAGACCGCAAAGACAAGGAACGTGGCAACCGTAAACAATGTCTTCCAGAGGGCATGGTTTTGGACTGGAGGAGGACTCCATACTGAAGTCTTGAACAGAAGCTAGATCATTGAGGATGTTGAATGTCGTCCTGCAGGGAATAGGCAGATCTAGGTTTTGCAAGGCCTGAACCTTATACAATTTGTGAGTTCCTTTTAAAATATATATACAAATATAAAATTACATATGACGGGAACTATTCAGAATAACAAGTCATAACAAGTTACAAATTTTAAAAAGTTGGCAAATGCCCTGAAACAAAAGCAGAAAAAACACATTTTTTTAGTCTATTGCCTAATGCTTTTCTCTGAAATTAAATTGACAGTTTTTGGATGCATACTTTTTGATTATCTTTTCACATGCCAACCATTTCGTAGCATCATTGTCTACAGAGATAATGGAAATATTCACTTTTTTGTGTAGCATGGTTAATGACTTTTAAAAATATCATTAACTGTTTACAATAGATTTTCTGGATTCATAAATTATTACTCATAATTTCAGAATTTTTTCCAACTGGGAAAACAAATCTATCAAATTTCTCTATACAAGAATGTAAGATTTCAGGATATTTCAAGTTATCTGGTGTAGTAGTAAATTAAACAATCTTTGAATTGACAGTACTCATTAAGCATCAATATCTTCTGTAGAGTGGAATACTGGTGAGTTTATCTTTGTTGGTATCAATATTTTATGTCAAATCTGCTAAAAATTAATAAGAACTTGTACTGATATGATTGGGCAAGGCCATTTCAGAGCAAAAGTCCGTGAGTCAGGCTTGACCAGCGTGAGGAATTCAGGACCTAAGCAGAGAAGTGGTAAACAGTGTCCAGTTCTCAGTATTGACTGAAGATAGACTACTGTGCTTTTGAATTACAGAAGCAAAGGCCTGGTGATAGATTGGGTGCAAAAACATATAAAAGGCTATGTAGTGTAATTTTAAGATGATTAGCCTTAGTAAGCTTTGTAACTTACTGGTCTGAAAAACTTTCCTAGCAATAGCTTAACTAAACAGCAATGTGACTGCAAGCTACATACGTACATCTCAAAGAGAAGCGGATTTAACATGAAGCTAATGAAGTTTAAATTTCCAGGAACCCTCACTTGCACAAAGCTCTCGAGAGAGATCCAGGGAATTTCACATAAAAATTTTGTATTCTTTTTCTTTTAAGAATATTCTTTTAAGAATATCCTCTCAAATGTCATAAGCTACATCCTCCCTCCAAATCTATAATTACAATTCATGCCAAAGAAGACTAGCAAAGAAAAAAAGTGGTAGATTTAGTCCAACATCATTAAAATTTGTAGAAAATATATATGGACTAAACACAACATTTGAAAGTCAAGGATTGTAGACTAGATAAAAAAGAGTTCAGACACAATATATGGTGTTTAAAAGAAACCTACTTTAAATATAAAGATTCATTGTGGTGAAAAGTAAAAGAGAGGAAATAATATGATAAACACTAATAATAAAAAACTAGATAGCCTTATTAATATCAGACATTACTTTGTAAAGTAATGTCTGATATTAATGATAAGATGTTGAATCAATCAAGACGGTATGATAATCCTGTGTGTGTACCTAATAATAGAGTGTCCAAACACATGTGATAAATATTGACAGAACGTGAAAGAATACAGAAAACTTCAGAGTAATGGTAGGAAATTTTATTGAGTGTTTAATATAGGTGTAAAATGAGTATTGAGGGGGAGGAAATGAATTTAGCAAACATTATGAGAAAATATTACATGGATATGCAGGTCAAGGTAGAGAATAAAATTAAAGAATTAATTAAGTTGTGGAGTCTGGATAATTGTTGACAGAAAATACAAAATCAGGAAATGAAATCGTATTGAGAAAAGGATAATGAGCTTGGTTTTCAACCCACTGGCATGGAGGAATAAGGAAAAAACCTGGCTTATATTCATTAAAATTAATTTCAACAGTTTCTCTAAATCTATATCTTTACTACTCTGAAACCCCTGCTTATATTGGTTGTAGTTGCAGATAGGGAGATAAAGGAGGGGTACATTCCTAACTGTGTGAAAAAAATTTACATTAACAATACCCAGGATGGTTTATCTCGAATATTTGGCACTTATGGAACCACACTGGCCACCAATTTTAAATAATTTAAACAGTGAAATCATATTTTTGAACTAATGTAAATATTTAATTGATAATAACATTGTTGTTCACATAAGTTAGAAGGATAGTGAGGTACTTGCATCTGGCTTGATGATATACAGATTAAAGCGTGAGTTCAAGTCTATGTTTTGGCTGTTTATTAAGTTTCCTCTCTAATTTTTATTTAACTCCATATATATCACTCAATATTAATGTCATAGAGAATTTGTTGGTAGCATTTGTATCTTTGTCAGATGTCTCAGAATATGTGGATAGAACAAAGACCTAGTAATGAAGGGAAGATTTCTCACTAAAAAAACATTGTAAGTACACTGTCAGATACAAAGATGACAGGACATTACACTCAAAAGGTGGAAGATTGAATGTTTCAGCTTAAAATAGAGGCAAATCAATTTCAAATGTACTCTTTGATCAAATTCAGGTTTGGAAGCTCTTTCCTCAGAGTTTGTTGTTGTAGTTGGATGCGGTTATAAAATATGACCATTAGTTATTTTCTATTATAAGGGAAGAAAATCATTAGGTGTGGTAAAAATGTCAAACTCTAGATAGCTCAGTGTTTTTCCACACAGTTTGGTCTTAAAAAGGCTGAGACCCTATCCTAGCATTAAATATTGCAATGATTCTGCAGCAAAGTATAAGTTCAGGCTATTCAAGACACTAAAATCACTTGAGCAAACCTCTTGAAATCATAGAAAACAAGGTTTACTTTTTAAATTCTCCTCCCATTTCAAAATTATGATCATCTTTTTCTTTTTACAGCTAATACATACTTGGTGTGAGAAAGAAAATTTTATTTATTGCACATTGAAAACTGGTGATTCTTTCTGTGATTGGTTCATGGTTACATTTTTCACTATTCTTAACCTACAAATCTCAAATCAGGAAGCATATTTTTAAAGCCAACTGTTCCCCCTGAATGCAGAAGTATAAAAATCCAAAATCATGTGAAATCGCCTGTGTTAATTTTACATAGAAATGCCTGGTTTTGCAGCATATTTATTTGGTTTTCATCATTTCTGATCCTATTCTAGTTTACATCATTATTTACAATAATCATTAATAAAGGAAACAACTGTTTTTGTGTAATTTTCAGCGAAGGGCTCAACAAAAAAGTTATTGATCAGTTTTCTTTTATATATGAACCTCATATATGCCAAGAATGGATTCATATTCTGCACATGAATGTTTGCATTGTATTAAACAGAAAACTATTAGAGAGCTGTGATAGTATTTGCTTATTCCATATTTTATGCTACTAATACTATGTAGAATTCAATAGTGCCATTTGATAAACTACTTTAGTTATAATATTTAAAGTGCTGCTTTAACAACTATACTTGCATTCCAATAAACACTTCTTGGCCATTTAGCCTTTGATCTATTTTGCTAATTGGACGATAACACAAGTGAAACAATAAATTATAAATTTAACAAATAAGTCGTCTATAGACATAAAATGTTAAACAAAAAGAACCATTCATGATGGAAAAGAAGAAATAACCCAAGCAGTCATTATATATCATGTACAATGTTTAAGAATTTATTAATTAATAAGCAAAAATATTTTGACCAACATGGCTTTTCATTTAAAAATTTCAAAAATGTATGAGCAAAATTGCTTTATTTATTATGTTGCCTTGAAACACCATCAGACTACTTGAGAATCACTGGATAAATCATCAATGATTATCCATAAAATATGTTGATGCTCCCTTTAGTATTTAAGACCAGATGAATTCATTGATTTGTTTGTTAAAGCATATAATACTTTGGGCTAAGCTTTCCGTTAACCTCTCTTTTGTCGGTTTTCTCCACTACCATAGAAATTCAAGCTTCAGTATTTAGAAAAATATTGTTTCCCCTTAAAATCCGTATATCTGTGTCCAATGGAGCAGATGGAAGCTGCTGTAGATGGAAGGTTTGATAGATGGAAGGTAGGATCCAGGTCCAAGATCTCCAATATGGTAGACTCTCTATTCAGTCCCAACCAGTTCTCACTAGCTTATTAGACCAGTGCTTCTCAAACTTTAATGACCATACAAATAACCTTTCAAAATGTAGATTCTGTGCAATAGGTCTAGGATGGGGGCTACGATTCGTATTTCTAACTAGCCTTCACATACAGGAGTTACCAGTAGAAACTGATAGAATTGTTTTTACATACACATTTCTCTGTGTTGTTCATTGATGTAATAGGCATTTTTTTCCTCTCATTCCTCAGATCCCTCACTGATATTCATCACAGATTTTCCCAAGCATAGGATTTTTAAATGTTGCCTCATATCCCTGATTCTGATAAAATCCCCGATGTAATCAGTATGATTAGGCAAAAGTAATTTTCATACTATTTGGATTATTTCTAAATTTTCTATCTTTTTTCTATTGTGTGTTGTCATTTCTGGTAGGCTTCACAACTTTTTGTTTCTGGTTTATTTTTGCATTAAATAACATGAAATACTGAAATTATGTTGGATGAAAAAACTTTTATACAGGCACAATAAATAATTTTATTATTGTCTCATTACACTAGGTTCCTGAAATGATGAAATTTCATAAGTAGTTCTATAGCTTGTTGGAATATTGATGGCAATTTTGAATATTGTTGTATAAAATGTAAATAGGAGCAGTTTGTAGGGATTATAACATAAAAACCTCTTAAATCTTAGAGTAAAAAACCTTCCAACAATGAATTTGAGTACAAAGATGTTAACTAATGTTAAATAGTACACTTGTCAAACAAAGAGGTCATAAAATACCATTTATAATATCCATGTATTATAAAGATATGAATTTTTTTCAGTATTTGCATTTAAAGTCTCATTTCTAGAGAGACTTCATTTTTATTTATGGGTAAGATTTGATATTGACATGTAACTAACAATACCTCTGTAGAGCCATAAGTCAAATTCCTTACCCTTCTATGGGTTGCAACTTCATTCCACTTCTATTACAGCTTATTTTATCTCTTTATCACTTACTCACAAGTGCAAATCTAAAAAAGTGGTGAAAGAAATTATTTTTCACTAGTCCCTGGAATATCTGAGGTCTAGAGGAGCAGTAAACCAAATCGTAAAGTGCCACCAAATGATTTTAAAATGCCATACACCTTTCTTTAAATCACCATGAAAAGTCTCTAAACAGAAAATTCTTTTGCATATGCCAAGGATTTTGATTAATATTACCATTATTTCCATTTTATCTATGTATATATGCATCTATGTATGTATCTATCAGTTTACCTACCTACCTACACGGTACAATTGAATCCATCACTAGCGGAGCAACCGACCAATATGTAATATGCATCACTAGCATCCAGAGACACTAGGGGAGGGAAGAAATCTTTGACTCAGAACATCGGAACTATGATGTATTAAGTACTTTTGTGTAAACAGAGATATCTGAGGGTACCAACAACTCCATGAAATGTTGCTTAATTTACCTAAACAATCTATTCATTCATTCAATTATTTATTAAGTTTATATCATTTTCCAGGCAAATAAACAAACAAACAAAAAAACCAGAAAAACATAATGCCTTCATGCAATATACATCCTAGTTACTGAGGCAGATAATAGGCAAATAAACAAATAGATATATAATTTAAAAAAATAAAAATTGCCATGAGCTAAAATAAACTGAGGCATGTGTATAGACTATTATGAGAGTTCTATGCTGGATAAAGCAAAGAAAGAAGAAGACCTGATATTTGAGCAGAGGGCCTAATTAAATGAGAGAGTGAGTTAGCATATGTCTGTTGAAGTATATTGCAGACAAAGAAGAAAACAAAGCCCAAGACTGAAGACGGAATAGTGAAAAGACAGTGAGCAGGGAGAGGAGTGAAAGAGAAGATGCCATCAGATGGTTAAGGATCAGATTGTGTAGAGCATGGTAGACCACGGTTCTGAAATTTTACTTCACAATTGACGAGATGGCATCAGAGGAATTTGGTGAAGGGAGCAACAAAGTCTGACATACAGATCAAAAGTGTAATCAGGACTGTTGCAGAAAAAGAGTAGAATCAGAGAGATCAGTTAGGAAACTTTCATAGTAACTGTGATGAGAAGAGATAGTGGCTTAGACCAATATGGTAGCAGTGGAAGTGCTAGAAATGTTTAAGTTTGGCAAACATTTCCAAGTTGGAGGTGGCCAGAATTTCTGATATACTGGGTATGTGATATAAGACAGAGAGAAGAATCCAAAACTTTTTTGCTTAAAAAAAACTGAGTTCATGGAGTACCAATTTTTTTGCAATGAGGAATACTGCGGAAAAAACTAATTTCCATTAAAGATCAGTACAAAAGCTAAAAGATGGTATAAGGTAAGTGTAGTGCTTATTAATGCTGTTTCCAAAATATCTCCAGCTTCCTGACAATTTTGGAGATAGGTATGGCCAAGTGACTTTCTTTAGCTAATGACATGAGAAAAGAAGCTCTAGGAACTTCTTTACCTTTACCATAGCAGTCAGCAATGTCCCAGATGGTGGATGCTCTGTAACTTTGCATCTCTGTGTTAGGCTGACATGGAAGAGAATCCCCAAATTATTCAGTGGTGGCCATGTAGTCTGAGTAATATATAAGCCAGTGATTTTTTTAGAGTTGTTTGTTGTGGCAGTTTAAACTATCATTTCCTTATACCTACTCAAAAATTAAATTTATTTCAGCAAGTTGGAAAAATGGCTAGGTTTTTCCTTTCTTCCTGCATTCATATCATTTGCTTGTGTCTTCCATTGGAAGAATGTAATGGGGAAGCCGGCAAAGCAGATTGGGAAACGGAATTTATGTTTTCTAACATGAAGGTAAAAATGAGGTATGGAAGCGTGGTGTGGAGCTGAGAGACAAGACACTATTTGGCACTGTCTGGTACCTTGGCCACTCAGCAGAAGACAATTACCATGCTTTCTCCTAAAGTTGCAACTATCCTCTATCCAAAGGAAGACTTTTTCATTCTTTCAAAAAAGGAAGACCAAAGTTATCAGTTTCTGCATGCCACTGCATCTGTCTCTGAGTAACATCAATTTCTTCCAGTTTATTTTCCACTGATAAGGATGTCATCACTTTTTCCAAGCCCAATTATGTTAGATAACTAATCTCAAAAGATCTGTTTCCTCAGAGCCCTTCTGGCTCAGTACTTTATCTGTCTTCAATCATGCGAACAGAAATTACTCAAGGAATTGAAATGGAGGTAATTTAGAGAATTTGTTTTGTGAAAGTATGATTGAAGAACTGTAGAAGCAAAAAGGAATAGATGAGATTACCGAATAATGAATAACTGCGGGAAGCCACTATTACTCTTAGAGCTGGAGGAGCATGGGGGGAATGGTTGCTCCAAGCCTGGGATCACTCTCCCAACTGAGGTTTTCTGCTGCTGTGTTTGAACTGGCTAAGTTCAACACAACCCAAGGCAGGGTCTAACCCACATTCACTCTTTGTGAAGCTACTACTGGTGCCATAAGTGCTATTACCACAGTCCCGTTGCTGTCTCCACTATTATTCCTGCTCCACAAGTTTTCTTCAGTACTGCCATCTCCACCAGTAATGCTGGGACAACCATTGCAAGAGACACTCAGGAGCCATTAAAATATTTTATAATTCTTACTTCCAATCTCCTGCCGGAGTCTGAATCAGCAGGACCTAACAGGAAGCCATCTGGCAAGAGAGTCTGTGAAATATAATTTGTATCATCCCAGGCAAGAACGGCAACTGGTTTGGATGGATTTCTAGGTTGCTAACGAGTATCAGACACTATCCTACCAAGGAGGACAGTAAAGAGAATAGCTTAAGGCATGCCACATTTGAGATGCTGCATGTAAATGTCTAAATTCAGGGGAAACTGGGATGGAGATAAAATTTTGGAATTATTTCTCTACAAGTGGCATGATCACTTGGATATGATCACCCAGAGAATGACTGTAAATAGACAGGAAAATTTGTGGTAGGATACAATCCAAGGTTACTCTTCATATCAGAAAGATAGAAATGCATATCAGCAGGAAGAAAAAGATCCATCAAAGGAGGTAAAGAAGAGACCGAGAAGAACACAAGGGGATATTGCTGTAAAATGAGGGCTGAGAACTAATCCATAGCTTAGACAATGTGGAGGTCATTAGTGACCCTGATGGTAGCTGCTGCTGTGGAATGTTGGGAACAATTGGGGGAGATTTAAGGGGAACAGGAGACGAAATGATGACTCTGAATATGCACAAGAGTTAAGTAATTTCATTTGGAGTGAGAGAAGTGTTATAAAAACTGGATCAAGGGAAAGTTGATTTTTTATCTTTATTTTTAAGATGGGAGATAATACAGAATTTTTGAGTGCTGATGGCGATGACACACTGTAGAGGAAAAATTAATGTTTTAGAAGGGAGAGAAGAAAATTGTAAGAGGAAAGTCCTTGATTTAGTGACATAGGATGGAATCCAATACATAGAGATATGGGTTCGCCTTGTATAGAAAGAGTGACGTTTTATCTATGTAGCAGAAACTAGGTGAAAGTATTCCAATGTGAGACATGTATATTTGGTACTGGGAAGATATGCAAGTTATCTTCTGATTAATACTTTGTTCTTAGTTAAGGGAAAAGTGTAAAAGAGAAAAGAATCTGCTGATATGCAGAACCGGCTGACACTAACAGCAAGTGCTCAGTGTTGTTAGAAGCCGGCCTGGCATTCACAGTGAGGTCAAGATGCTCTCTTACTGAACATAAGCATTCTCAGAGAGTAACATTAGAAAAGGTCACCCCGCTGATGGGAATTTTCTATATCTTGACTATGGTGGAAGTTATGCAATTGTTTTCAATTACCAAAATTCATCAACTTGACACTTAAAATGAGTGGATGTTTATTATACGTAAATTATACCTTAAAGAAAAGGTCAGTGAAGTTAAAAAGGAATTGAGTCCTTGGTATATTTCTGAAAACATAAATCAAGATAATTGGCATTAGGTGTGGAATCAGGTGAGCAGTTCAAAACAAAATCAATTGTTACTTCAAAGTAATATTTCACCCTCATTCCCTTCAATATATAGTACTGGATTGCTTTAGTTGTGTAATTCTAACCTCAGAACTTAGAGAGATCTGTACACTTATCTATGCAGCAAGATCCGATTAATGTCAAAAGCATAATTCCTTGAAAAAAATCAAAATTTACATTACATGGGTATTTAAAATTGAGATTACTAAATTTGTAGGTGCTAGTTCAAAATTGGCTAAACTCTAAATTGTGGGGATTTTACCAAAGAAATACCACCCTGGGTAGCCATATTGTCAACTTTTTCCAGTGTTTGTTAGGTTTTCAGAGTAAATTTATTATTTTCATATGTACAGTTATTTATAATTAGTCTAAACTATCAAAGGATGGTTGGGGGAAAAAAGAAAATATCATACTGGGACTGTGATGAGGTGAGACTAAAACACAAAAACAAGCACAGATCACCTCATAATCTTGTCTAAACACAGACAAAATCTAGATCCCTGTGCAAATTACAAAAATACCAAATATCCCTAGTGACTGTTGGCTGCAGGGCATTGACACAGGAAGGTTATTGGTGGATTTGGGAAGTTTGAGGAGATAAAAAATAACCTGTGAAATAGTCACCTAGGAGAATAGGCTTATTAATTAACTTCAGTTCTAGTAAGAATAAGTTTTAAATATTGCAGGTAGTGCTCTAAGGTTTGGGTAAATGAAACTGAGATTTGGGACGTGCTGCATTTATTATAATGACAAGTTTTAGGGTATCCTGTTAGGAGTGCAAGATGGAGGAAAAATCAATAAAAGTGAAGACAAGGAACCAAACGGACAGGGTGCTGGATAGATTATTCAAATGGTAATGCAGTTGTGAGGAATGCTGACCAGGACAGTGATAGAGTAGATGTCGGTAAGGCAGATATTAAAATTATCCCTGAACAAAGAGAACTGACCAGAAAGACTGCACAAAGAGTGATGACAGGGGTACGGTCTGATAACGTGAACTTCAATGGAGTTGATTTTGTCTGTGGTGGGGGAGACAGACTCACTGTAGTCTGCAAGTAGCAGTTAAGAGTAAAAAGAATCACCTACTCTAAAGCGGAAAGAGTAGCCATCTGCAAGGGCCATGGCCGAAACAGTGACCCAGAAGAGAGCCGAGGTCAAATTAGCAGAAGAGGTGAAGGGATGTTTCAGAGAAAATTTTGAAGATGTAGGATGGGACATACCATGTTGACAGTCCAGGAGTTCCAGGGGCACGATGAAAGAATTTGTGGATTGGAAATGAAATGAGATATAAGCCAGATATGGGGATATACAAAACAATCTGATGATTAGTTATTAAAGAATAGCAAGGCAGAATTAAATTCCTGCTGATGCTAGAAACACCAATCATGGTGAAGCAAGCCCTGTTGACCCCCACAGGGAAGCAGATAAACACTTCTCACTGAAGCCTCTTATTAGAACTTGTGTCCTCAGAATTTTGGGGTGTTGTAAAAAATGTTGGAGAAAGAAGAGCGAAGTTTTGATGCTATAAGGAGCATGCCTCAAATCCTTTTGGGAGTTAACCAGGTACATAAAACAAATTATTCATTTTATTTGGCAAAAATGCTAGAAAATTCTCCTCTAGCATCAGGAAACTGCTGAAGAAAGGGAGATCTGAGAAGACTCGGGTTACAGACACTGGTATAAAATTTCAAGCCAAGAAAGATTATAATTTTTTCTGTACAAATTGCTTCTTTTAGAAAAATATGTTAAGGCTAATAAATTCACACAATACAAACATAACATTAGGAAGTGAAAATACTAAAAAGCTATATTGCATAAAACTTTTTAAAATAATGCTGTATAAATAGCCTACCCAAAAACTGTTTAAAATGATTTTATGTGTACTTCCATTAGATTGTCTATGAAGCTTTTCAAATAGTGAATGAAGTCATCTCAGCACTTGACTTTCCCTAATTCATTTTAACATTTTCTTTTCTTTTTTCAAAATAAGTTACAAACTTTTAAAACATTGCCTCTACCAAAAGCATTTAGAAGAAACCAATAGTAGATAGCTGCTTAAAGCCTAAATTAACTAAAATAATCCAGGCAGTTTTCACTGTTGAGAACAGAACATTTAGTAAAGTAGCCAATTTTTCAACAACTGTTACAAATTCATTCCTTTTGTGTGTGTGTTTGTGTGTATGTGCACACACCCATGTGCATGAATGTGTGTGGTGTGTAGATATAATGTTCACTAAAGCCTTAAAACATGGATTTTAGGCTTCAGGATAGTAATTCATACATATTTCCTTGACACTGGGTCTAAGATACACTTCTTGGAAGCTAAATGCTTCTTCATAGTAGCTGATAAACCTTAATAATATTGATACAGAGAAGGGAGGTTACATTGAGGCAGAAATAGATTAAGTGACATGCTTTATACTATTCAAAATGATCACTGTTACCCGGTACAGTGAGCTTTATTTTCTCTCCCACAGTAATTTTCCTTCAGTTCTTGTATAATAGTGAACCATGAAGTGACTTCCAGGAACATGTGATAGATTCAGTCAGTTTGGAGTGGCACAGCACTGTCATTACCATAAGTGTTCAAGCTCTTCTGAGAATGATTAAAAAACATGGAATCACCCACTGACTGTTGGGGTAACATGTACACTTGGGAGAAGACAGCCCTATTGAGCAGTTGTCAATTATAAAAGTATTTGAAAATTGTGACTTTTCTAATTTTGAGGCCATTTCAAATACATGGCTGCCATATCTGATATGTTTCTATCGTAGGTCTGTAATTTCCTCTATAAACTGAAAATGAAAAGCTACGCAACAGCGTCAGACCAAGGTGATATATTTGCTATCTGACGTGTCTAATGATTTTTAATTAAATGTATTTTGATTTGAGGAAATTAATTTTATACTGTTAACAATACCAAATGTTAGATTAGCAAAGCTAAGAAAATCGTTAGCTGCTTTATGGAGACCATTGTTAACCCGTTTTAATTATCATTTCTATAAACTTTTATCTTTACATAAAGTTGTATTTAAAGACATACTTGAGCTGTTCTTGATGAATAAAGTCAACAATGAGTTACACTTATTTTAAAATACATTAGTAATGTACCCAGAATAAAACTGTTGGGTTGCTTTATATTTAAAATCTTTTCTTTGGTTTCTTTCAAAATGAACAAAACCCAAAGAAACAACAAAAACCCAGTTGCAACCATGTGTTCATAAGCAAATTTTTTATAGCTTTAATTCTCGCTCTTTGGGTAGCTTTGTGGGGAAAATTTCTAGAAGAAAAGGAGATTTTTGTCTGAATGGGACATGTGGCTTGCATTCATTCCACTAAAATAACTAAGAGCACTGGATATGCATTTCAATTTCATAATTGAAATATACAGCAGAGTTAGGAAAGTTGATTACTCACCATTGAGATATGCTCTAAAATTTTCAGTTGAAACTGTTTGACGTATTCCAAAAGATGACACACAGACTTAGGGGAGGGGGACAGTTCATGACTGCAATTTATTCAGCAAGTGAAAGATTAAGATATATATAGGAAATATACCCGGATGGCTAATATTGAGGTTTATAATTTTTATTTTTCACTTATACTTTATTTTAAAATAATCTCACTCTCTAATAAACAATGAGATACTATGCCAGGGGATAAATAAAGAAACATGCATTATAACCATTTTATGTGTCTTGAGGAAGCACATAAGACAAATCTTATTTCCCAAAGACATCGGGCAAACTTCTTTTCTAGTCTCACCCACAGAAATTTATTCCCTGACATCCCTGAACTGGTGCACATTCCAGGAGATGTCCTGTGCTCACTGACTACGGCTAAGTTCCTGCAGGAGTCAGTGTTCAGACAGACAGGATTGTCATTACACCAATCAGTTCCACACCTTCATTTAGGGGTCATTAATCTCCCATTAGTATTTGGGCTACCATTGGACAGAGTGGATACCAGATCATCTATTCCAAAACCATTATTTATTTTTTAAAAACAAATGAACTGAAAATCAAGGAAATTCAGTGGCTTTGTAAGGGTGATGCAATTAGTCTTATGAACCTGAAGTAAACTAAGTTATATAAAACACCTTGGCACAAGTAAAGAGCAACCTATGCCTCCCTCATCTCAGTATCATTGCTACCAAAGTCCATGGAAATCAGTCCTCACATGGAGATTATGACTCAATATTTCCTGAATCCTGTACAAGGCAAGATATTCCCAGAAAACTTATACTCACATCTCTTAAACCCTTAAAAAGTTTTAATTTTAAAACAAATTAGAAAAATTTACGAATTAATAACATATTGGCAAGCACAAAAGGCTTAAATCTCAGTGCAGGATGTGTCAAGGGCAGGGCAAAGCTCAATGCAGTTTATCTTGGGCCTTTGTTACTTGTCAGTGCTGGTCTTCTCTCTCCTTTTCCTACTTCATAGATTAGATTCTATGATCCCAGTACCCTATAGTCTTGCCATCGATCTTTTTTCATTCATAGATATTAGTAGATTAAATTAAACTCACATAAAATTCGAATGATTGAATAAAATGTTTGTAAATTAGTTTCACAATAGACATGAACTCAAGACATTTGGAATGGAAGATATTTGCTGATCTAACTATACATAAATAAAAGCTGTCAGATAAGATCTAAGCATTTAAGACTGTATTTGGCAAAGTTACAAAATTTGTAACATAAAAGAAGCAAAGAGTGGGGGAGTATGTTCAAGTGTTCAGCATATGGACTTAGTTCAAAGCTGGAAATGGCATAGAATGATTATGAATTACAATTGGATAGGTTTCAAAATGTAAGCTAATGATAGGCATATATTAGTTCACCTGCCTAGAAAAATAACTGAGCTATAAAATAAAATGACATTAATGGGACATTTTAATTAGTGATATTATTATGTATACTTAGGATAAACTGGAGAGGACACACACTTAATTATCCGCTGGAGGATCAAGCAGTAGATGATAAAGCTGTATATTATTATTGCCAGGAACAAATTTGCATATTTGCCAAATTCAGCACTTTCTCCAATGTTTTAGAGTCTAACCTATATTTTGGATTTTGATTCATGCTCTTTCTTTTTCCAATGATTCTAACTATTCAAAGTTTCAGGAATAAAAATCCTTGGAAATTAAATATATATAACTTGAAAATTATAATCAGTTTTTTCAAACCAAAAATACTTAGTTAATCTCATTTTACACCTTTAATCTAAGGGAAAATTCTCATGTGGTCTAGGCCAAATCCTAAACTGCATTCTGAACCAGCCATACTTATCTTCTTAAAAACTATCATCATACTTCTTTTCCAAACAGTACAATAAAACTCATTTTAACATAGTATCATTTTAACAGGAATACTAGTTTTGTAAAATGAAAATGACTGCCTGGTCTGAAAGATGGTAATTATGTTTATGAGCCTTTTATGTCCATTATTATTAGGGTTTTGTACATTCTAATTCATCAATAAATAGGAGAAGAGGAAAGGCATGTTTTATTGCCTCTAACTACTCTAATAAATGGGATTTTTTTTTCAATGAGAGTATCAAGGAAAATTGCCCATTTCCGTTTTTCCAGAAAATCCATTTCTATAACGTGACCTTGGTTTTGACCCATTCTGAAAGAAAAAAAAATCGTTGTAGGTTTCATACCCATCTTCCTTAGGTTTTCTTTATTCAGCTCCAGCAGCAGCCAGAAGTTCAGGCTGAGGTCCTTTCTTCACCAGTCAGATACTCTGAAACATGATCTATTATTGTTTGAATACGCTATCATCCATTATCTTTCCAAAGTACCTAATTGCTAACACAGTCATCCCTGGATTTTATAACACGCTATCTTATCTGAATAAATTCAACTAACATTTATTTGCCTGGTACCAGACACTGTACTAGTTACTAGCATCTCAGAAATGTTCATTCCCTTTGAACATACTGTCTTAATTTCTGTCTCTAAGCGTTTTTCCCCCCTCTCTATTTAACATTATCTTGCTCTTTCTCTGAAATTACAGCTTCAGCATCTGTACCCTACCCAGTTTTCTCTTGTTAGATCCCATTGGGCTTTTTCATCCGGGTTTCTTTGCTCTATTGTTATCCTTGGATCCCTACTTGAATAGTTACCATTGAAACAAACTTTCACTTAAAGAAATCGCTTTTTTACTTATGCAATACTAAGAACCCCAAATCATAGTGATTCTTAAATTTTCACATTTTACAGACAAATTTACTTAAATAAAACACATTACAGTATGCCTCTATTATTATTATTACATCAATTTCCTTTGAATTTCCTTGGAGGAAGTAATTATTCCCAATCTCAGTCTTTATAATGGTAGATGGGAGACCCACACTTCTGGATGTTTCTGGCCACAGCAGATGATTTAAAGCTGATTACTGTTTGTAATTCAAGCCAAACCAAAGAGACTCAGTCCAAACACTTGGGTTGACACTATACTGAATGAAGCACTCTCTTTCAGCTAGGTTTGCCAAACCAGAGAATCAAGCCATTATCTCTCTGCCAGGAGTAGCTTCCTTAAAAATGAAGCCATCAGCGAGGAAATCAGCACTGAGTGACAGATTTCATGTAATCTTTGAGTACATAAAGTCATTTATGCGTGGAAACAGCTCTGCTACTAAAATGTTCTGTTATGAGAGCCAAAAATTGCTTTACTTATTTATTTGATTTATTTGATTTGGGTTTACATCACTTATAAGCAAAAAAGTCCTAAATTGCATTCTTGACTCTGCAGTCTTCTATGCGTATTTTCAATAAACTTTCATTTTTTCCCCATAAACCTGTAACAATCCAGGTACAATGCAAGCATTCACAGACCCTGACTATTGCTTAGAACTTCTACTAATCATTCAGTTTCTACCCCAAGGCTCAGTCCTCCCAATAGTTGTCTCATATACCTCTTTTCTAATCTGTTCCTAGCTTATATGACTATTTAACACTTCAGAGACAGTAGGCTTAATCACCGTCTACCATTCCCTTCACATCTGATTATCCCAGTGTTCTTTTATCCTTATTTCTTCTTTTATCCTTTCCTGCTCTCAATATTTTTACCCCATGCTGTATATTTCAATCTTTCCTTCACAACTGACTCACCAATGACCTCAATATTATCTTCTGCTTCTCCCCACACAGGTTTGGCCTCAAATAGAAACAAATCTGAAAAAAATTTTACTTAATGTTGGTTCTTCTACAATTACCTTTTTTATTCTATATATTAATTTCTAATTTGTACCATCGCCTGCTTATATTAACTACTAATTTTCACTTAAATTTGACTAGATGTAGAAATTTCAGCAAGTAACCTCACTTCCCTGGAACTCCATATTCTCACCTCAAAATGAGAGATAATCCATAAAGCTCCTTCTGGGTTTTATTTTTTAATAGTTTCACTGTTCTTATATATAATGTTGCAATGATCTCTTAGAACACTGATTTTTTCCAGTATTTTGATATGCCAGTCAAATCTGTTAACGTCTCCAAATATAGTATCTCTATGAAATAAAATCACATTTGAAAATTATCAGAGTAGACCGATGATTAATTTTTTATTGATATCTTAGTAGCTTATAACATTGTGAAGTTTTAGTTGTATGTTATTGTTTGCCAATCACCATATATTTGCTTCCCTCCTCCCCTAGCGCCCAACCCCCCTTCCCCTTGCCCCTGGTAACCACCAAACAGTTCTCTCTGACCTTGTGTTAGTTTATATTCCACATATGAGTGAAATCATGCAGTGTTTGTCTTTCTCTCTATGGCTTATATCATTTAACATAATGCTCTCCAGGTCCATCCATGTTGTTGCTAATGGCAAAATTTTGTCTTTTTTATGGCTGAGTAGTATTCCATTGTATATACACACTACATCTCCTTTATCCACTCATCTGTTGTGGGACACACGGGTTGCTTCCACTTCTTGGCTGTAGTAAATAATACTGCAATAAACATAGGGGTGCATAAGCTGCTTTGGATTGTTGATTTCAGGTTCATTGGATAGATACCCAATAGTGGGATAGCTGAATCATAAGGTATTTCTATTATTAATTTTTTGAGGAATTTCCATATAGTTTTCCGTAGAGGTTGCACCAGCTTGCATTCCCACCAGCAGTAGATTAGGGATCCTGTTTCTCCACAACCTCTCCAACATTTGTTGTTTTTTGTCTTGGTGATTATGGCCAATCTAATGGGTGTCAGGTGATATCTTAGTATAGTTTTGATTTGCATTTCACTGATAATTAGTGATGTTGAACATCTCTTCATGTGTCTGTTGGCCTTCTGTATATCTTCCTTGGAAAAAATGTCTGTTCATATCCTTTGCCCATTTTTTGATTGGGTTGCTTGTTTTTTTGTTGTTCCATTGTGTGAGTTCTTTATATATTATGGAGATTAACCCCTTCTCAGATATGTGTTTACAAATATTTTCTCCCAGCTATTGGGTTGTCTACTCATTTTGATCCTGGTTGTATTTGCCTTGTAGAAGCTCTTTAGTCTGATGAAGTCCTGCTTATTTATTTTTTCTTTTGTTTTCCTTGTCCAAGTAAACATGGAATCTGAAAAGATCCCTTTATGACCAATGTTAAATAGTGCACTGCCTATATTCTCTTCCAGGATATTTATTGTTTCACCTCTCACTTTCAGGTCTTTGATCCATTCTGAGTTACTTTTTGTGTTTGGCGATAGACAATGGTCTACTTTCATTCTTTTGCATGTGGCTGTCCAATTTTCCCAGCACCATTATTGAAGAGAATTTCCTTTCTCCATTATATGTACTTAGCTCCTTTGTCAAAGATTAGTTGTCTGTAGATGTGTTGTTTTATTTCTGGGCTTTCAGTTCTGTTCCATAGATCTGTGTGTCTATTTTTGTAGCAGTACTATGCTGTTTTGATTACTATGGTTTTGTAGTATATTTTGAAGTCAGGGGTTGTGATGCCTCCAGCTTTGTTCTTTTTTTCAGGATAGCTTTAGCTATTCAGGGTCTTTTGTTGCCTCATATGAATTTTAGTATTCATTGTTCTATTTCTTTGAAGAATGTCATTTAATTCTGATTCTGATTGGAATTGCATTGAATCTGTAGATTGCTTTAGGTAGTATGGACATTTTGACTACATTTATTCTTCCAATCCATGGGCATGGGATATTTTTCCATTTCTTTATGTCTTCATTGATTTCTTTCAATAGTGTCATAGTATTCATTATATAAGTCTTTAACCTCCTTGGTTAAATTTACTCCCAGATATTTTAATTTTTTCATTGCAGTTGTAAATGGGATTGTCTTTTTGAGTTCTCTTTCTGTTAGTTTGTTATTAGCATATAGAAATGTAACTGATTTTTGTAAATTGATTTTATACCCTGCAACTTTGCTGTAGTTTTAGATTATTTCTAATAGTTTTCCAATGGATTCTTTTGGGTTTTCTATATATAAGATCATGTCGTCTGCAAATAGTGAGCATTTCACTTCTTCATTGCCTATTTGGAGTAATTTGATTCCTTTTTCTTGCCTAATTGCTCTGGCCAAAACCTCCAGTACTATGTTGAATGAAAGTGGTGAGAGTGGGCACCTTTGTCCCATTCCTGTTCTCAGAGGGATGCCTTTCAGTTTTTCCCATTGAGTATGATGTTGGCTATGAGTTTGTCATATATGGCCTTTATTATGTTGAGGTACTTTCCTTCTATAACCATTTTGTTGAGAGGTTTTTTTTTGTGTGTGTTTGTGAGGAAGACCAGCCCTGAGCTAACATCCCTTGCTAATCTTCCTCTTTTTGCTGAGGAGGACTGGCCCTGGGCTAACATCCATGCCCATCTCCCTCTAGTTTATATGGGATGCCACCACAGCATGGCTGACAGGCCATGCATCGGCAGGCATCTGGGATCCAAACCAGCGAACCCTGGGCTGCCAAGTGCGAACTAAACCACTGCACCACTGGGCTGGCCCCCTTAGAGTTTTTATCATAAATGGATGTTGGATTTTGTCAAATGCCTTCTCAGTATCAATTGAGATGATCATGTGGTTTTTATTCTTCATTTTGTTAATGTGGTGTATCACATTGATTGATTTGTGAATGTTGAACCATCCCTGTTTCCCAGATATGAATCCCACTTGGTCATGGTGTATGATCTTTTTGATGTATTGCTGTATTTGGTTTGCCAATATTTCATGGAGGATTTTTGCATCTATGTTCATTAGCGATATTGGCCTGTAGTTTTCTTTTTGTATTGTCCTCATCTGGCTTTGGTATCAGGGTGATGTTGGCCTCATAGAATGTGTTAGGAAGTGTTCCATCTTCCTCTTTTTTTGGAAAAGTTTGAGAATAATATGTATTAAGTCTTCTTTGAATGTTTGGTAAAATTCTCTGGAGAAGCCATCTGGTCCTGGACTTTTCTTTTTGGGGAGGTTTTTGATTACTGTTTCAATCTCTTTACTTGTGATTGGTCTATTCAGATTCTCTATTTATTCCCAATTCAGTTTTGGTAGGTTGTATGAGTCTAGGAATTTATCCATTTCTTCTAGTTTCCAATTTGTTGGCATATAGTTTTTCATAGTATTTTCTTAAAATCCTTTGTATGTCTGTGGTATCTGTTGTAATTTCTTCTCTTTCATTTCTGATTTTATTTCTTTGAGGCTTCTCTCTCTCTCTCTCTTTTTTTTTTTGTCAGTCTGCCTAAGGGTTTGTCAATTTTGTTTATCTTCTCAAAGAATCAACTCTTTGTTTCATTGATCCTTTCTACTGCTTTTTTCATTTCAATTTCACTTATTACTGCTCTAATTTTTATTATTTTACTCCTGCTGTCTGGGCTTTGTTTGTTGTTCTTTTTTTCTAGTTCTGTTAGACGTAGTTTAAGGTCACTTATTTGGGATTTTTCTTGTTTGATGAGGTGGGCCTGTATTGCTATGAGTTTCCCTCTCAGGACTGCTTTTGCTGCATCCCATGTGAGTTGGTATGCTGTATTTTCATTTTCATTTGTCCCAGATATTTTTTAATTTCTCCTTTAATTTAATCAATGATCCATTAATTGTTCAGTAGCTTGTTGTTTAGTCTCTATATCTTTGTCACTTTCCCAGTTTTTTCCTTGTAGTTGATTTCTATTTTCATAGCCTTATAGTCGGAAAACATTCTTGTTATAATTTCAATCTTAAATTTATAGAGGCTTGCCTTGTTTCCCAACATATGGTCTATCCTTGAGAATGTTCCATGTGCACTTGAGAAGAATGTGTAATCTGCTGTTTTGGGGTGGAGTGTTCTGTATATATCTAGTAAGTCCATCTAGTCCAGTTTTTCATTTAAGTCTGCTATTTCCTTATTGACTTTTTGTCTGGATGATCTATCCATTGATGTGAGGGGGATGTTAAGTTCCCCTACTATTATTATGTTGTTTTTGATATCTTCTTTTAGGTTTGTTAATAGTTGCTTTATGTTCTTTGGTGCTCCTGTGTTGGGTGCATATATATTTATAAGTGCTATGTCTTCTTGGTGGAGTGTCCCTTTTAATATTATATATTGCCCCTCTTTGCCTCTCATTACCCTTTTTATCTTGAAGTCTACTTTGTCTGATATAAGTATGGCCACACCTGCTTTTTTTATTTGCCGTTAGCTTGGAGTATTGTCTTCCATCATTTTACTCTGAGCCTGTGTTTGTCTTTAGAGCTGAGATGTGTTTCCTGGAGGCAGCATATTGTTGGATCTTGTTTTTTAATCCATCGCACTAGTCTGTGTCTTTTGATTGGAGAATTCAATCCATTTACATTTAGAGTGATTATTGATATATGTGGGCTTAGTGTTGCTACTTTATTATTCATTTTCCAGATCTTTTGCACTTGCTTTGTTTCTTGTCTTGTGGATTTGGACTACAAATTCAGTTTGGTAGCTCTGTATGATGGTTTTCTTAGTTTTCTCTTTATTTATCGTATGTGTCTCTGCTCTGAATAATAGTTTAGTGGTTACCATGAGGTTTGTATAAAAATTCTCATAGATGAGATAGTCCATTTTCTGGCATCCTCTTATTTCCTTTGTCTACGTTGATTCCATCATTTCCTCTTCCCTTCTAAGTTTTTGTTGTGACAACTTATTCCATCTTGTGTTGTGATTTCATGTTTATAGTGATGAGGTTATGTTTATTTTTGGTGTTTTCCTTTCCTTGATCTTTGATGTCATAATTAAGTGTTTGCTAACCTATTCTGGTAGAGAGCTGCAATTTATATGATTTTTGTCTACCTATTTTCTCCATGCTCAAAGCTTTGTATCCCCTTTCTCTCTTTTTTATTCAGGCATGAGGGCCTTCTTGAGCATATCTTGCATTGAGGGTCTTGTGTCAATAAATTCCCTTAACTTTTGTTTATCTGGGATGGTTACTATCTCTCCATCATATCTGAAGGATATTTTGCTGGATAGACTATTCTTGGCTGAAGGTTTTTATCTTTCAGAATTTTGAATATATCATTCCACTCTCTTCTGGCCTGTAAAGCTTCTCATGAAAAATCTGCTGAGAGCCTGATTGGAATTCCTTTGTACATTATCTTTTATTCTCTTGCTGCCCTTAACATTCTTTCTTTGTCATTAACTTTTGCCAGCTTTACTACTATGTGCCTTGGAGGTGGCCTTTTTTTCTTGATATATTTAGGAGATCTATTGATTTTATTCACTTGTATTTCCAGCTCCTTCCCGAGGTTTGGGAAATTCTCAGCTATCATTTCTTTGAACAAGCTCTCTGCTCCTTTTTCCTTCTTTTCTCCCTCTAGGATACCTATAATTCTTAAGTTGCATTTCTTAATTGAGTCCAGTACTTCTTGGAGATTTTCTTCATTTCTTTTTAGTCTTAGCTCTGAGGGGGCGGGTGTCGTGTGCTGGTCATGGGGCTGGATGTCCACTGGGTTGAATCCCTGCACACCTCCCCCACAATGTAGCACTTCTCAGCTCGGGCCCAAGTACAGCTGAGCTGAGGGAGTAGGAGTGGCACTCACTTTCACCTCCCTGTTCCCAGTTGCTTCTCATTCTTCCCTCACTATCTGCTCTCCTGGAGTGTCAGTTTGGTGAGGACACCCCCACAACTGTTCCATTATTTCTGTGTAGGGGTTCCCCACTGTATGGGAACTTGGAGAGTGAAGGTTTTACCGCCTCGGGCCACCCCTCCCCCACCTCTCCAAGAGCCGCGTGTTCTCAGTCTTAGGACCACTGCTGTTGGGGAAGAAAGGGAGCCTCCCTCACCTGTTGCCTCTTCCCCTAGGGTTTCCAGCAAATCCACTCTCATATGTAAGGCTGTGTAGGTATCCCAGATGTCCTATATGTAGTTTGAAAGACCTCCGTTGGTGTATGGATGACCTTTTTGTTATATCTTAGCAGGGGAGAGTTTAGGGGAAAAGGTCACTCTGCCATGATGCTGACATCACCTCTGATTATTAATTTTTTAAGTTCATAAATGCTACACATATTATTATATTAAATGTGCTTGTAGATTTGTATACATACTTGTATAGATAGATATAATGTATTTTTAGAAAATTAATTCCTCTATATATGTACTTCTTTTGACAACTATTTAGTGAGCACCTATTATGTGATAGGCAATGTTCTAGGTACTAGAGATAAAAGAGTTAAAAAAAAAGTCCTTCCGTCATAAAGTTTGCATTCTTTCTGAGAAATAAGAGAAGGTAATACATAATTGTTCAGATTTCATGAAGATTAATAAGAAAATATCTATTTCACATATTAATATACAAATAAATTTCATTCATATATTATCTTTGGATTATCTTTCACAAAATGTAGAAGTTTTGCTAAAATAAACACTCTCTTACATGAAAATGCACAACATTCTTGAAATAAAACTGGTTTCCTTTTCCTAATGTTGACAATTGAAACAGCTTATTAAGAACATTTCTAAAGCACATCTGTACAATGGGTTAACTGACAAAGACAGAAACAAGATGTTTGCTGATGGGAATGGCTTGGTGTCTTTTGAAAATTATGATAATGAAATTAGTAACCCAAAGACCACAATCAATGAACAATTAGTGTTTTAAAATAGCCAAATACCTTCTGCTCTCAAGTTTTGTAATTAATAGAATTTAATTCTAAGGTGTCTCACCAGAAAGAGTGACACAATCTGAACTGAGGAATAAAATCCTTCACTGATGCTATTCATCACTTTGTGGATGGAACTGGATTAAGAAGCTGCCTAGCTCTACAGTTCCTATGATGCCAAACTTTAAAAGACACTAAACACCATGCTGGAATAAATCAGAAATATGGTGCTATTTAAACTTAAGGATCTATGTGCTTACATAACACAAAAAAAGTCCAAAGTGGTCTCACTTCAACCTTTGGCAACACCTCTAAATTGAAACAAAAAAGCAATCTACAGAAGTGCCAATACCACTCCCATTAAATAGATTTTTAAAGAATATTGGTTTGAAAGTGTGGTAAATAACTAGTCTCCTAGAAGATATCAGTCAAGATTTACTTATAGATACCAAATTTAATACCCTGACTCAATGTTCACAAACTTATAAAGAAAAAAATATTTAACTTCACTATGTGACTGCTGGGAACCTCCCTAGGCTAAACTAGAAGTCATAAAAACACATGTTGAACTTCATGACATCTAGAAATATAACCTTATTTTATGTATCAAATAGCTTTACATAAAACAAGGAGCATAATGTATGTTTATTAGTTTACTATCTATAGAAATATCTTAGCTATACATACTAATTATTTATTGATGAACTTGCTTGAGACTGGAAAGAAGTTCTATTACATTAGCCAAATAGAGAGTTCTGTGTACATATGTATAATGATTGTATATTCAGTATTATCCTTTACCCTAAAATAGGCAAAGACAATATTACAATCTTTAGCAATTTTAAATACACTCCCCCTGAGACCAAAGAGCTTCAGTAGACAATCATGTCAGCAGCTTTTGAGTCTAGCTTGGCTTACCCAATGCTGGTTCCTTAGTCATTCTGTCAAACATGTCTTCACCTCAGAAGCTGGAAAAGGTCAATATTCACTTTTAAATGGATGAAGATTCAACTATGTGAATCATAGTAAAAGAAATGAAAGTAGATGTTTCTGGAAGTCTTCCGTGAAAGTTTCGCTTTTTCTCATGAGGGTAATTGACATAGATGATGCTTTCCCCTTTCCCTTCTTGTTTTGAACATTAGCAAAAGACTTGGATCTTTGACAACCATCTTGCAGCCATAGGGGAAAAGTCAAGGGAATCAAAGAGACATTGGTTTTGGCATTTTTTGACCACTAAACCGACACTAGCTGCCCTCTAACTCCAGCCCTTATGTTATATGAAAATATACTTATTTAGTTAGGTCATTTCTAGTCAAGCATCTGTTATTATAACAAAAGCTGCTTACCAATACAGGTCTTTTCCAAACAACGATTATGAAAAATTTATTTGCTTAAACTAATTTAGGAACAATAGAGTGTTTTCCAGACAGCTCATGACTCAGTGGCCATTAAATTGAACAAGTAAACCCTCAAACTTTAGCTAAACCAATTCATGTGCATTAAAAAATCAATTTGGGAGAGTGATTTTCAAAACACATTTTATCTTATTGCTGTATTTTTATAGTCTAGAGTTAAGAATTTGGCGGATAGAGCTTAGAAACTAAGGAAAAAATTTAAAATACAGGTGTGTGAGAAAGAAGATGAAAAGGAAAGAAAAATAAAAAGGAAGAATAGTGTGATATACAAAAAATATGTGAGGAGAACAAGGTGGAACTTTTAGTTGTGAAAGCAAAGTGTCAAATGACAGATTATAGAGAAAGCCTGGACGCCTATTCACGATCTATAAATGTAACTGTCTACAATATATTTGCCAGAAGCTATGTAGCAACATGAGACAATCATGGACTTTTCACTCTGTAAAACCTTGATTTAAGTGCTACTTTCATCTCTAAATCCATCTCCAAAACCTATTGGTTTATACTGTACAGTTTACTTACTTTTCTCCTTCCAATTCTTCTCACTTGTAAAATTGTGAAAATAATACCATGTTTGGACTAAAATTAGAAAATATACCAAATGATGCTTATCATATTCATTTTATACATATTTGGTTATCTTTCATAGCATCCTTCAAGTTGATTTATCATATTCTCCTCTTTATTTTTAAAATCACCTTCTAGTAAGTTTCCTTAACTATAATCTTGTATAACATCTATCTTCTTTAATGCTTTCTTAAGGATACTTCTAAGACAAAAATTGTAGTATATTCTGTTAAATATAAATGATCATCCATTGTCTGTAGATCAGAAGTTTTGGGTCAGTGGTGATTTTGCCCCCAGATGCCATTTGACAATGTCTGAAGACATTATTGATGATCACAGATGGTGTGCGTGTGTGTAGAAGTTAAGAATAGTGAAAACCAGCCTACAATGAATAGGAGTAGGCCCCTATAACAAGGAATTATCTGACTCAAAATTTCAATAGTGTTGGAGTTGAGAAACTCTACTATTAAAATCACAACATTTTACCATACAAAACTCTTCATGGTCTAAGCTTTGCCCAGCTCTCCTGTCAAAATTCCATCATGAACTGCACACTTCAGTCATCTCAATGGTCTTGTGTTGTTTTTTCTAATTAAACCATAGTATTTTTCTATTACTACTACCACTAAAAAACAATGATTTTGAACAAGTCATTTAACCTGACCACTTCTCTTTCCTTTTTTGGTTTATTGAGTTTGATTAAATCTAAGTTCCCTTCAAGCTTTAAAATTTATTATAATATAAATCATAAATTAAATTGAGAGGATGTTGCACTATATTAAATTTCATATGTTGATTGTTTTTGTAATAATTATGAAAGCACAGAAAGATAAAAACAGTCTTATCTCACTTATATGTAGAATCTAAAAAAAAAAAGCCAAACTCACAGAAACAGAGTAGAATAGTGGTCACCAGGGGCTGGGAGGTGGAGGAAATGAGGAGATGCTGATCAAAGAGGACAAATTTCTAGTTATAAGATGAGTAAGTTCTGGGGATGTAATGTACAGCATGGTGACTATAGTTAGCAATATTGTATCATATACCTGAAAGTTGCTAAGTAGATCTTAAATGTTCTCATCACACAGACAGAAAAATTGTTAAGATGTGAGGTGAAGGCTATATTAACTAATCTTATTGTGGTAATAATTTTGAAATGTATACATATATTAAGCCATCACGTTGTACACATTAAACTTACACAATGTTATATGTCAATTATATCTCAATGAAGCTAGAAAAAAGGAAGAATAGATAAAGAAACTTTATATTTTTTAAATTTTTGGAATTTTAGAAGTCAACAGAGGAAAGAACTCTAAGTATTTCAGTAAATATTGTGTTAATGCAAATAAACTGTGTCTTATAATAATTGATATATAATTTTCTGTTCAAGTTTAATCTATCCATACTTTTAATATTCATATAAAACAGATGAGTTTTTAAGTTCTATCTATAGAGACTCTAATGCCATCTTTAATATAATGTTCAACTTAATAAATCATGTTGATAGTGGTCAGAATCTTACTAAGAATAGACTCATTCTCACTGAACATTGGTTTTGTTAGTCTCACAATGACCAAGCCTACAAAATGACATATCTAGGAGAAAATTTTTAAAACTCTGTCAGATTACATTTAGAAAGCACCTTCAAATTCAGTGGAATAAGGATGTTTACATGACAACAGTAACAGAAATGAAAGAGCAGAAAGGGGCATAACGTTGTACATAAAATTCCAGGCAGGAGAGAGCAGCAAAGAGAAGTGGATTATCCAGAGGCCGCCGATAAACAAGTGTTCCCAATGAGTCACAAGATATTCAGTAGCCTGCAGCTCTGATGGTAAAGATGGAAAGGTCTATTCTACTCTCCCAGAATTTAGGCAAGTTTTTTCTTACATTCCCATTTATTCCCATTGCTTATGTGAACAAATTTTCTCAATGCTTACAAATATAAGTAAAAAGATAATAGAAATAAAATTGATATTAAAACAAACATGGTCTATTCTAGCAATAAGTAAAATTGTTCTGTGGATAGATGGACTATTTAAAAAAAAAAGCCCAATCCATATCAGAAATGAATTTCAAATAAACATTCAACTTTTCATATTTAATAATTGTTTATAAAATTGTGTGGTATATTTATATTGGTTTGCTCAATTGTATTCAAATAAAAATTTAATCCAAAAGAATTTTAACATTTAAAGCCTTAATGTCACAGAGAATTTAGAAAACTAAAATCATTCTCTCCCTCTCTCTCTCCAGAAGCTATATCATTTAATCATTTCAACTTTTGCTATAAGGTAGACATCATATTCTCTATGTCATAGATGACAAAGAAAAGTCCAGTGATTTAAATTTTGTTCAAATCATGCACATTAGTGAAGGAACTGAAATTTAAATCCACATTTGCTGATTAAACTGCATCATATTCTCCCTATACACCCTGAATTTCAGCATAAATGAAAATATATCTGAGGAAAATTTGAAATAAATGTGTCTTTGTGTACCCCTAAAATATACCACACGATCTTCTACTTTATTTCATCTATATTACCACCTAATAATTAAATTTGTACTTCTTGAGCTGAAAATATTTTTGTGTAAGTAAATGTATTTTTAATACCATATATTGAGCTATTTCCTGTGTCAGATACTATGATAACCTTTGCATACATTACTTTATTTAAATCTTATCACAGCCCCAAGAGATAAGAATTACTATTTCTCCTTTTCTGAATAGCAAAATTGTAGCTCAGGGAAAATTTTACAATGCCTAACATTACAGGGTTATTAACTGGCAAAACTGAGATTAGAATACAGACTTTTGGTCCCAAAGCCCATGCTTTAACCACCAAGCTCTGTCTGTGCTTTCTTCAGGGCAAGTGGAGCTCATTATTTTAGACAATATTGTGACCGGATCCTTACATTTTAGCCATTAAAGCATAATTGAGTGACTTTCTTATCATTAGCCAACTCTATAGTTGCCATTCAGAAGCTATGAAATAAAGCAACCACTTCTAACTGAAAATAAAATTTGACAAAATGCAATGAAGATTAAAGTTTATCACTGCAAAATTTATTTGGAGAAATTTTGTTTTCAGGATCCATTTAAAAGTTTTAAGTGGGTACAGAAAAATAAGATACTTTAAAATAGTAATGTTTAATATTAGAAAAATGTATTTTGGGTATGCTATAAAAATTGATACAGCAACTATATAGAGTATAGAGACACACTCATTATATGACATAATATCTGCCCTTATTTGTTTGCTCTATTTTCACTTGATAGATGAATTAATATAATTAATAAAGACTAAAAGACATGATAAGGATCTGTTTTCTTAATATTTAATTAAAATATAAAATAGCATCTCTTCAGTCGGCAATGAAATTTGTAATGGACCAATTTTAAAACTGCCTTTTAATAAGATTCATGCAAATATTTAAGAAAGTTCAACTATAAAGTAATTCAAATTAAGACATTAAATATCTCATGTGAACTAAGAATACCAGAGAATTTTGTCATTCATAATTTTTACATATAAAACCTATTCCACATCAGGTGATATTGGTATTCATTCTTCAGGATATGTCCACATAGACTAATTTTAATTTTTTACACTTAAAAAGGTTTTAAATCCAAATCCTAATAAAATTGAGGAAATAATTTGAAGTGAATTATGACATGGATGCAACATATCAAAATGTGGGGTGCAGCTAAAACTATGCTTAGAGAAAAATGTATAACTTTAAATGTACATGTTAGAAAAAGGAATGACTGATAATGATCTAAGTTTTCATGTTAAGAAAATAGTAAAGAAACAGCAAAGCAAATGAAAAGAAAGTTGAGAGGTATAAATTAAAATAAAAAAAAGGTAAGAGAAGGATTCAATGAAATAGAAAACAAACAGACCTTAAAGAAAATCAACCAAAGTAAGATAGCTCTCCTTAAAAGCTAATAAATAAATAAATAAAATATTTATCAAAAGAGAGAGAAAACAGAGTCAAAACTACTAATTCTATGGGTCTGGCCTCTTGGCATAGTGGTTAAGTCTGGTGCACTCTGCTTTGGCAGCTCAGCTTCAGTTCCTGGGCAAGGACCTACAGCACTCATTGGCAGCCATGCTGTGGTGTCAAGCCACACACAAACAAGGGAAGATTAGCACAGATGTTAGCTCAGAGAGAATTTTCCTCAAGCAAAAAGAGGAAGATTGGCATCATCTTCACCACAAAAACAAGCAAACAAAAAATTACTTATTCTATGGGAATTAAAAAAATATATAAGAAACAATTATGATAAACTTTATGCAAATAATTTTGTGATTCAGATGAATTTGACAAGACTTTAGGAAAACATAATTACCAAAACTGACATAAAGAGAAGTAGAAACACTGAATGTTACTATATTTAATGAATATATCAAAATGTGTACCAAAACTCATTCAATGAGATTACCAGGTCAATATGGCATCAACAATATAATTTCCAGACAGCAAAGGAAGAAAAAATGCTGATCATACACAAACTGTTCCAGCAAAAAAATTAATAAATAAAGGAACACTTTCAAATTTGTTTTATATATCCAATATAACCTTGATATTGGACAAGGATAATACAAAATAAGAAAATTATAGGCTAATCTTTCACATGAACGTAGATTTAAAATTGCTAAACAAAATATTAACAAATCAAATTTGTCTATATCTATCTATCCATCTATCTATCTATCATCTGTCTACCTAACTAAAAGAAATGTTTCTCAACATATTTTGCTTTCTAAAAATGCAATGCAGAAATGTCAAGCAATGTAATTCACCATATTAAAAAAATAATGAAGGAAAAATGTGGTATCCATTGAAAAGTCTATAAGTAGCTGCAGGAATACTTTTTCATATAATTTAATGAACATTCAAAGATACTAACTAAGAAAGCTAGGAAGATTTATCTTAAAATCATAAGAAGTATTCACTTAAAAAACATAACAAACAAAAACAAGAGCAAACACATATTCCATAATGAATGACAGAAGTATTGAAATCTTTATTTCTGAGATACAGAATAAAACAGAGATACTTGAAAAAACATTCCACTCAAGATTGTTTTGGATATCTTGTCAATAAAATAAGGCAAGAAAGAATGATAATTTGCTGTTTGTAAATGAAATAATTTTGTAAATAAACAAAATTCTGAGCAATCTAGACTTAAGCTAATATATAATAATCAAATTTAGCAAGCTTGAGGGCTACAAAATTTATGTGCACATATATCTATTTTTATCTAGCTATTTATCTAGATATATTCATATTTCTATACATGTACAAAAATTTAGGGAATCAAATGTAAAAATGATATCATTTAATAGCATGCAAAAAATCAAATACCATGTGAAAAATATGATGTACAAAACCTCTAATAGAATAAGTACAAAATTTTGGTGAGAAGTATTTAAAAAAGAACTAGATAAGTGGAGGGATATAGGATGTTAATGGATTGGAAAACTCAACATAATAAAGATATTAACTCTTTAATCTATAGAGTCATTACAATACAATCAAAATAACATGCTCTTATGAGAAACAATTTGACAGGTTGATTCTTAAAAATATATTGCAATGCTAAAAATGTAGAGTTATAGGAATGCATTCAAACTTAAGGTTTGAACTTAAAATAGACTGTTATCAATGTACATTGTTTTATGTAAGCCTCATGGTAACCACAAAGCAAAAACCTATAGCAGACATAAAATGATAAAGAAAAGGAGTCTAAATATACCACTACAAAAAACCATCAAATCAAAAAAAAGGAAGTGAGCAAGAGAAGAAAGGAACACAAGAATTACAAAACAGCCAGAAAACAGTGCAACACAATGGCAGTAAGTCCATACCTATTAATAATTACTTCAATGTAAATGAACTAAATTCTCTAATCAAAAGACAGAGTGGTAGGATGGATAAAAACAAGACCCATCTATATGCTGCCTACAATATACTCACTTCTGATGTAAGGACACACACTCTGAAAGTGAGGTCTAGAAAAAAATATTCCATGCAAATGGAAACATAAGGAATGCTGAGGTAGCTTTACTTAGACAAAATAAACCTTAAGACAAAGACTATATTTAGAGACAAAGAAGGTCATTACATAATGATAAAGGGGTAAATCAAACAAGAGGATATAACATTTGTAAATATTTATGCACTCAGTATAGGAGTACTTAAATATATCAAGCAAATATTAAGAGACCTAAAGGGAGTAATAGACAGCAATACAATAATAGTAGAGGAGTTTAATTCCCCACTTACATCAATGGATAGATCATCCCTACGGAAAATCAATAAGTAAACATTGGCCTTAAACAACACAGTAGACCAGATGGACTTAACAGATACATAAAACATTCCACCCAAAACCAACAGAATACATACTCTACTCAAGCACATATGAAACATTCTCCAGGATAAATCATATGTGAGGCCACAAAACAAGTCTTAAACATTTAAGAAGATTGAAATCATATCAAGCATCTCTTCTGACCATAATAGAATCAAACTATAAATCAATTATAAGGAGAAAATTCATGAATATGTGGAGATTAAACAACATGCTACAGAACAAGAAATGGGTCAAAAGAGAAATCAAATATACTTGAGACAAATGAAAATAGAAATAAAAACTTATGGATGCAACAAAAGCAGGGTTAAGAGGGAAATTTATAGCAATAAATGTCTACAACAAGAAACAAGAAAACTATCAAATAAACAACCTAACTTTACACATCAAGGAACTAGAAAAAAAGGACAAATGAAGCTGAAAGTAGAAGGAAAGAAATAACAAAGGTCAGAGCATAAATAAATGAAATAAAGACTAAAAAGTTAATAGAAAAAAAATGAAACGAAATGCTGCTAAAAGATAAACAAAATTGACAAAACTTTAGCTAGACTCAACAAGAAAAAAAAGAGAGGGTTCAAATAAATAAAATCAGAAATGAAAGAGGAGACATTACAATTGATACTACAGAAGTACAAAGGACACAAGAGACTACTATAAATAATTATATGCCAACAATCTGGACACTGAAAGAAATGGATAAATTCCTAGAAACATATAATCTACCAAGACTGAATCATGAAGAAATGGAAGATCTGAACAGACCAATTACTAGTAAGGAGATTGAATCTGTAATCAAAGACCACGCAACAAACAAAAGTACAGGACCAGAAACCGTTACTGGTAAATTTCACCAACCTTTCAAAGAAGAATTAATACCAATCCTTCTCAAAAGGAATAGAAGAGGAGGGAACATGTGCAATCTCATTCTATGAGGCCAGCACTACCCTGATACTAAAACCAGACAAGGAGGTCACAAGAAAAGAAAATCACAGGCCAACATCCCTGATAAATATAGATGCAAAAATTCTCAACAAAATTTTAGGGAACTGAATTCAAAAATACATTAAAAGGATCATACACCATGATCAAGTGGAATTTATTCCAGGAATACAAGGATGGTTCAACACCCACAAATCAATCAATGTGATACACCACATCAATAAAATGAAGGATAAAAATTATATGATCATCTCAATAGATGCAGAAAAAGCATTTGACAAAATTCAATAATGATTTATGATTAAAAACTCTCAACAAGGTGGGCATAGAAGAAATGTACCTCAACATAATAAAGGCCATATATGACAAGTCCACAGCCAACATCATACTCAATGGTGAAAAATGGAAAGCATTTCCTCTAATATCAGAAAGAAGACAAGGATGCCCACTCTTGCCACTTTTATTCAACATAGAATTGGAAGTCCTAGCCACAGCAATTAGGGAAGAAAAAGAAATAAGAGGTATCCAAATCAGAAAAGAAGAAGTGAAACTCACTATTTGCAGATGACATGATATTGTAAATAGAAAACCCTAAGGATTCTAACAAAAAACTGCTGGAAGTAATAAACCAGTCCAGTAAAGTTGAAGGATACAAAATCATTATCCAAAAATCAGTTTTGTTTCAATACACTTAAACTATCAGAACAAGAAATTAAGAAAACAATCCCATTTACAACTGAATCAAAAAGAATAAAATATCTAGAAATAAATTTAACCAAGGAGTTGAAAGACCTATACACTGAAAACTATAAAATATTGATGAAAGAAATTGAAGAAGATGCAAATAAATGAAAAGATATTCCATGTCACAGATTGGAATAATTAATATTGTTAAAATGCTCATAATTACCCAAAGCAATCTACAGTTGCAATGTAATCCCTATCAAAATTCCAATGACAATTTTCACAGAAATAGAACAAACGATCCTAAAATCTGTATAGAACCACAAAAGACCCTGACTAGCAAAAGCCATTTTGAGAAAGAAGAACAAAGCTGGAGGCATCGCACTCCCTCATTTCAAACTACACAACAAAGCTACAGTAAGCAAAAACAGTATGATATTGGCCTAAAAACAGACACATAGATTGATGAAACAAAAAAGAAAGTCCAGACATAAACACATACATATATGGCCAATTAACTTATTACAAAGGAGCCAAGAATATACCTTGGGGAAAGGACTTCTTCAATAAATGGTGTTGGGAAAACTGGACAGCTACATGCAAAACAATGAAGCCAGACCACTATCTTACAGCATACACAAAAATTAACTCAAACGGATTAAAGACTTGCATGTAAGGCCTGAAACGATAGAAGAAAACTTAGTCAATGGGCTTCTTGACATCAGTCTTGGCGATGATTTTTTGGATCTGAAACCAAAAGCAAAGGGAACAAAAGTAAAAATAAATAAGTGGGACTACATCAGACTAAAATCTTCTGCACAGCAAAGGAAACCATCAACAAAATTAAAAGGCAACCTACTGAATGGGAGAAAATATTTGCTCATACAATTTAATAGCACAAATACAAAATATCTGATTGAAAAATGAGCAGAGGAACCGAATAGACATTTTTCCAAAGAAGACATACAGATGGCCAACAGGTAATTGAAAAGGTGCTCAACAACACTAACCATCAGGGAAATGCAAATTAAATCCAAAATGAGATATCACCTCACACCCGTGAGAATGGCTATTTTCAAAAAGACAAAAGATGACAAGTATTGGCGAGGATGTGGAAATAGGGAGCCCTTGTGCACAGTTGGTGGGAATGTAAATTGGTGGAGCCACCATGGAAAACAGGATGGAGGTTCCTCAAAAAATTAAAAACAGAACTACCACGATCCAGGAATTCCACTTCTAGGTTTTGTTATCCAAAGAAAAATAAAAACACTAATTCGAAAAGTTGTATGCACCCCCATGTTCATTGCAGCATTGTTTACAATAGCCAGATATGGAAGCAACCTATGCATACATTGACAGATGAATGAATCAAAAAGGTGGTGCGTATAGATATAGATATAGACATATAGATACTGGAATATTATTCAGCCATAAATAGAAATCTTGCCATTTGCAGCAATATGAATGGACCTTGAAGGCATTATGCTGAGTGAACTAAGTCAGACAGAAAGACAAATAAATTATAATTTCACTTATATGTGGAATCTGCAAAATAAACAAAAAACTGAAGTCATAGATACAAAGAACAGATTGGTTGTTGCCAGAATTGGGGGTGGGGTGGGTGAAATGGGTGAAGGTGGTCAAAATGCACAAACTTCTAATTATAAAATAAGTCATGGGCATGTAATGCACAGCATTGTGACTATAGTTAATAATACTACATGGTATATTTAAAAGTTGCTAAGATATTAGATCTTAAAAGTTCTCATTACAAGAAAAATAATTTGTAACTATGTATGGTGATGGATGTGCACTAAACTTACTGTAGTGATCATTTCACAATATATACAAATATCGAGTCATTACGTTGTACACCTGAAACTAATGTAATATTATCTGTCAATTATATCCCAATTAAAATATAAATATATAGCAATGCAATAATATAGGAAAAATCTAGACAATCTTGACTTTAAAAAGAGCTGGAAACTTACACTATGTGCTGATTTATTATGAAGTCACATTAATTAAGATAACACATAAGGAAAATACAACAGTCTAATGGAACACAATCGAGTCCAGAACCAGACCCACAGATATTCCCTTACTGAATTTATGAAATGGTGACTTTACAGTGCTTTGCAGAAACAATAGACTTTACAATAAAGAGTCCTGGGAAAATATAGTATCCATATGGGAAACTTAGCCTTTGTTTCATACTACACAAAAATTAATTCCAGATGAAGTATAGATTTACATTTCAAAAGTTAACAATACATCTTCTAGATGAAAACATAGAAGAGTATCTACATAATCTCGGGCTGGTAAAAGATTTCTTCAACAGGTTGCAAAAATTATTAACTATGAAAAAGATTACATGGCAAGGGTCTTGTAGTAATCTGCTCAAGGCAGATATTCCCAGCAGGATCATTTTGTCCTCTAATCATGTAGTCAAATCAGGCTGTCTACCCAGTTATGCCAGATGAAACCATCAGTAAACCATCTGGCCCTGGGGGTTACCAGGGGAGCTTTGGACTGAAGCACTACATCATCAATTCTACTGCCCTTATCTTAGCTAGGGGTTAAATCCACATATCCACATATCCTCAGAAATAAGGATAGAGATTTCCAAGTCCAGCTGTAAATTATCTCTGTCCTATATAGTCTGCCACCTGACTCTTGGTCAAATCTTTTTAATTATAAATTGCCCACTATGATTCCTTCTCTTGCATCTTTTGCACCATATAAAGAACATAAAAGCAAAAGAACTGCCAAAATGTTATTATTTGTTTGCTATTTCTAAAAAATAACATTTCATTTCACCAAATATTCCAGCACAAACTTCTTCATAAATATGCACAAACTTGACAACTCGTTTAGCTCCTTCTATCGTTGAAATTTGAACTTTAAGAAAGAGATCAATAGACATTGCTCCCTCGACTGTAGCCATAGCCTCATGGGAGGTTCCCTATGACCAACTAATAGAATAGAGAAAGGTTTGGGCATGGTTCATGGATAAATGAAGTTGATGTATTGGTATAAACTGAAAATAAGCTTCAGTACTGCAGTTCTATTCAAGTGTAGCCCTAAAAAATCCAGTGTTAAGAAGAAAACTCCCTAGTTGGCAAAGCCTCAGTGGCACACTTGATCATCTCCTATGTGTAGAGGAAGAAGTGGGTTGAGGTAAGGACATACCATACTTTTGGGCAGTGGCAAATGGTGTGGCTTGCCGGTCAGAGGTTTAGATAGAGAAAGATCTGAGTTATCAGAAACAGTGATTTAGGGGGAAGGGAAATAAGGATGGACACTATGGAGTGTTGGCACAATATAAGGAATGACCTTTTCTTCTTTTTCTCCTTACTCTTATTTCTTCATACTAGACTCCTAAACTTAGAGTTTATCAGGTGCTATCCTTATATTTAAGTTTTGGTAGATACTATCTGTAGTAGGTTGAATGATGGCCCCCCAAAAAAGATATGTCCATGTCCTAGTGCCTAAAACCTGTTAATGTTACCTTGTTTGCAAAAGGGGTCTTTGCAGATATAATTTAGCTAAGGATCTTGAGATGAAATCTTTCTGGATGCGCCCTAAATCCAATTAAAAGTACCCTTTTAAAAGATAGAAGAGGAGGGCCAGCCCTGGTGGCCTAGTAATTAAGTTCAGGGCACTCTGCTTTGGCGGCCCAGCTCAGTTCCTGGGCACAGACCTACACCACTCATCTGTCAGTGGCCATGCTGTGGCAGCAGCTCACATATGAAAAAAGACAGAGATTGGCAGAGGACATTAGCTCAGGGTGAATATTCATCATTTAAAAAAAAAAAAAGAAGAGGAAAAGACACAGACAAAAGAGGAGAAGGCCATGTGACGACAGAGGCAGAGACCAGACTGATTCAGCCACTAACCAATGAATGTGACAGCAACCAAAAGCTGGAAAAGGCAAGGAATGGAATCTCCCCCGAACTTCTAGAAGTTGTGTGGCTCTGATGACATGTTGATTTCTGACTTCTGGCCTCCAGAACTGTGGGATAATAAATTTCTGTTGTTTTAGGCCACCCAGTTTTTGATAGTTTATTATAGCAGCCACAGGAAACTGATACAGAGTCTTAAAATTTTTTTATGATACAGAGAAATTTGATTTTCTAAAATTTAAATATAAACAAATTTATTTAGAATTTAATTAATCAAAGTACTCTGATTTCTAATGACATTTTAAAAGTTGATATAATATAGTTATGCCTTATTAACCCTTTTCAAAAAAAGTTACAGTTTTCTTCCGTTTCTCTTTCTTTGATCTAATTCTAAAAGGTTTAAACATCAGGCAATTTCTTGGAGAAAACTTACTGTTAAAACTTGAATTCATCTGGTTAGAAATAATAAAATAAAATCTAGTCAGAAATAAAAAATAAAATAGGTGTCATGTACAAGAGAAAGGTAACATCTGTTGCGACTGTGGTCCCCCTTGAATGTTGTTGAAACATAATTTGTGCATATTTTCACTGTGACAATGAATTTTTACAGCACTGTCTAGAGTATTAAATAAGTCCATGATTCACTTGTTCACTAAACCATTGTTCATATGCCAAAAAAGATGAGAAGTAGCCAAAACAGATGGCAGCTATAATAGCTCCTTTGCTTAGAATAAATTTTATACAGGAAAAGGGCACTTATTGTGTATGTCTGCAATTTGGACCAACAGGATGGGCACATTTGCAAAGCAGTTTTGGTGAGGTCATTTAAATTTGTAGGATAGAAAATATTATGATGTCTTGGAAAGCTAAGAACTATTCTTATATTTTCTCAGTTACATAATTGCGATACTAAATATTTGCTCATTAACCCTGTGTTGCAATGACTATGAATTACAAAAGAACGATTATTCTTTTTTAAATGAATAAGGAGATACTGGGATAGTAAGGATCATTGCACATCAAATAATGCTTCACAATAAGCATTCACACTTCTTATAAGTAAATACTGTCTGTAGGGTCTTTGCTAAAATTCTACCTAGACTTCTAGCTTCCTTCTTTATCTTTGGTGATGGCATTTGCTCCAACTTTTCCTCAAAACTTATTCCTAGATTTTTCTTTCATACAAGGAAAATATGCTAAAGACAGCTCAAACCATTCTATGACATTGGCTATACTAGTCAAGTATTTTATTTAATAAGAATTGATTATAGAGTCAATTAGAAAGTGGGGAACGATCTGTCAGGACATTTAAGGGTGTCCATAAACCAGAAATACACTCGCACTGCCCTATGGGTGATTGGATAACAGGGCGTCTCCTCCTAGCTTGTGATTGAAATTTACCATTTGGCTTTACAGTTCCTTCCTTGGCAATTGGCCTATGAATGGTCACCCTGAGTAATCATGTATATAAGTACACTTAAGTTGGTATATTTAGTTTCCTCATAAGGAGTTTCAATACCACTTCATGATGGTAATAGCAGTAATAATTGCTTCATTCTGGAGGGATTATACTGAGTTAGAAATGTTTTATATATCATAAAAATACTTATTTCCTAGAGGATGGAGAGAAAATATGTCATCCTTGTTTTGTTTGCATGTGCAGTTATAAGAAATTCTTAAGACTGTCCAGAATAATTACCATAATTCAGTATTGCTAACACGGTATTTTACAAAGAAATAAAATGAGCTTTTCTGTGTTTGACACAAATGCACACTTAATGTCATTAGTTATTGAGGATTTTAAAAAGTGTTTTAGCAAAGCCTAAAGTATATTCTAAGCATGTTCAAAGGTATGAATTATAAAGTAAGGCATTTATAGGTGTGAAATCATAATATTCTTCACTCATTCCGTCCTACAGTTATTTTCATGGAACTAAATGGACAATCTAATAGTATGTTTTTTTTTAAGCAAATATGATTAAGTTAGATATGATAGTAAGCTAGACATGGGAGAGTTCATTAACTCTTTCAGGAACTCACATATTAGGCACCACAGTAATGCGAACAATGATTAACAACAAAACGATACATGATGAATCTTTCATAGTCAGTTATTTGTGAGTCAAAGATACTCTTAAGATTAGATTTCTATTTTACTAAATGGTACACAATTCTTTACAAGTCACTGAGATTTAGCAAATTTGCTTTCAAGCATGTAGAGCAGAATCCAATTCAATTGTCTTCTGCACATCAGAGGATATTCATTTCCTGGACAGACTGCTTTTTCCTGTCACCTCCAGGTCCACCTGGTGTCCTGACACTGAGATAATCCAAAGGTTATATTCTTGCAGAGAATGTGATGGGGTGGGTCTTTATATCTAAAGAAATTATGATGGATCATGGCTTTGAGTGCCATATTTATTTCTTTGGAAAAGATTCATCTACATCCAATTTCTTAAGAATTGAAGATTGCTTTTCTCTTCTGCAAAAGTAACATTGATTGCTAGTCTCCTTACTGTTCTTAGATGGATATCCAAGTTGCACAAATCCTTTCATTGATTTTATGATAACACCAATCATTTTCTGAAATGCCAGTTATAAAATTAGAAAACAAAATTTCAAAATTATATTTTCCAATGAGAATATGATGGTAAAGAATTATACATTTTTTTTAATATTGCCTGTTAATTCTAGAACAATAATTTTTAACTCTGGTTATGCATTAAACTTAACCTTTAATCCTTACAAGATCTTGGTTTTTAAAAATATATTTGTCTGCAATTGAGATTTATGAAAGTGACATTATATTGTAGTAACTCTTTTGCAACACTTTTTCAATCCACAATTTGCCTCTAAATTTCATCCATTATGTTAATTCAGTTGTAGTTTGTTTATTTTCATTCTTGAATTGTAATTTTTCTGTGTGTAAATCTACCATAGGATAATTATCCCTTCTCTATGAACAGATTTTTGGATTGATCTCAGTTCCAGTGTTTTGCTGTGATAAGTGATGTTTCTATGCACATCGTTGCACGTGTCCCTGGTATATATACCTGAAGGTTGGATAACTGAGATAGAGTTTGTACATGTTCAACCACAGAAGATAATGCCACATCATATTTTCAAAGAAGCTGTTGCTGTTTAATTTCCTACAGCAATTGTGCCTGGTGCTCTAATTCCTCAACAACATTTCAAATGATCAAACTTTTATTTATCTTTGCAATTCTAATGGATATAATATACTAATTCTCTAAAGTCTTAATTTTCATTTCCTTGATGACTTATTATAATATAATTCTTTCCATAGGCTTAAATGCATTTAGTACCGTTTTATCTTGAGTGGCAAATTCAGGTGTGTTTGTCTTGTTATTATGCTTCAAAGACATTATACTGTCACCAAACTACATTAAAATAATTCAGTATTGACGGTAAAAAATGTATGTGTTGTTTTCTTTAATAATTGAGGTATAATTTATATAATGAAATGCATCCACTATTATTACACTTTGATGAGTTTGATTATTGGTATACATTTGTGCAACCACCAATAAAATCAAGATCTAGAACATTTTAATAAACTAAAGAAAGCTCTCTTGTTACCTTTCCTATTAAATCCCTGCCCAACACAGGTTCCAGGCACCAACATAGATCATATAATTTGCCATAATACAAATCTCAATTATACAGAGTATATTTTCTGACTATAAGGAATTATTACAAATGAACAGAAAAATATATGAAAAATCCACAAATATTTGGAAGCCTAAATGGCCCATGGAAAAACAGAAATTACCAGTGAAATAAAGTATTTTGAACAATATGCCCTTGAAAAGATGAGTATCCTATTCTGTTGTTGGGAGCACTAGTCTACAAATGTCTAATAGGGTAACTTGGTTACTAATGAAGTCTTTCTTACCTGTAGTGATTCTCTATCTATTGTTCAATTACTAAGAAAAGTGCTGTCTATTTTATTTCTGTCAAATTTTCTGTCATGTAGTACAAAGCTCTCTTGGTGAGTTCACAGATATTTAACATAGTTATATCTTCTTGATGAATCAAACCCATTTGTCATAAACTTTCCCTAGTAACATTCCTGTTCTAAGTCCAGTTTGTACAATATTATAGTTGTTGAAGCTTTCCTATGCTTAATGTTTTCAGGGTATACACATTTATGTCCTTCTCCTTTAACTTATCTATGCATTTTTATTTAATTTCCTTTGTAAAATTTTGTTTTGTTTGTTTGCTTTTGTTTTTGAAGGCCACATAGAGTCCTGGCTTCCTTTTTATGCAATATGACAATATCCATCTTCTATTTAGAGTGTAAATGGTCAGTTGGATCAATTGCACAATTTTGGATGTGATAGGATTTAACCCTATTATATTGCTGTATGCTTTCTATTTGTTCTTTGTCCTCTTTTCCTCCTCCTTTATTTTTTTTTTTGAATAAGTGAATTATTATTTTCAAACTCTTTCTATCTTATTTTTCATAGTCAATCAGTTTTAAAAAGCATTTAACTTATGAAATTCTTTGAAATATTACTTCACACATAATGTTAGAACCTTAAAATAGTATCCTTTTATTTACCTCTCTTTATTATATTGTCATCATTTGCTTGGAGTACTACACATTAGAAATCTCACACTATAGCATTAATTTTTTTGCTTTGAACAATTAGGTTTTAATGAAATTAAATAGAAAAATATAATTTATATTTACTACATATTTATGATCGCTATCAGTCTTCATCTCTTCATGTAAACTAAATTCCGTCTGGTTGTCTTTTTTCACATTCATTTTTGAACAATATTTTGGGGGGTATAAAATTCTAACTTGATAGCCCTCCCCTCCACCCACAACACCTTAACACTTTAATGATGTCAATGTCTTTACGCTCTCTCAGTTTCAGAGAAATCAGCTATTTTGCATATCTTTGTTCTTCATTGTTGCACTTTTAAGATTTTTCTCTGTCATATGTTGAACAAGTTTGATTACAGTAGATCTTAATTTGATTTTCTTTTTTCTTTTGTGTAGGTTCTATGATATTGTTGAATTTGTAGTGCTTAAAATTTTAATCAAACTTGGGAAACATTTTGTTGCTATTTTATTCAAAGATTTTTCTGGAGCCTCTTCCTTCTGAGACTCCAATTACACTTACTAGACAGCTTGAAATTGTTCTGTAAGCAGTGAGTCTTTTTTTTTAGGTTTTTTTTCTCTCAATGCTTTCATTTGAAAAAATTCTATTGTTATGTGTTCATTTTAATAATATTTGCTCCTATAGTACATAATCTACTGCTAATCCCATCCAGCAAAATTTTAATTTGATATATTTAATTTTTAATATCTTGAAATTCCAGTTGATTCTATCTTATATCTTCCTTTTCTGTCCTCAATATGTTTAGGCTTTCCTTCAAATAATTGAATATTTTATAATTTCTATTCTAAGGATTTTGTCTGATAATTCCATCACCTCTGTCACTTCTAGGTCTGCTTTTATTAACTGACTGTTTCCCTGTTTTTAGGTCACATATCCCTCCTTCTTGGAAAGTCTAGTAATTTTTTTGCATGCTAGACAATGCGATGCTAGATGTGACTATTATGTTGTTCATTGTCTCTATTTTGCCCTCTTACTATTAAGATTGTTGGGCTTTGTTCGAGCAAGCAGTTGAGTTGGTCCCTACAAGGCCTTATCTTTCATTTCACTAATAATTCAGTCTTTCAGCTAAGGCATGACCCTTCTGAAATCTCCACTAAATACCTAAAGTGTTCAACAAGGACTCTCCACCCTGGATAGTCAAAATTTACCTACTCCCTACTCTGTGTGAGCTTTGGAAATCACTCACCTTAAAATTCTGTGGTTCTTTTAGGCTCTGTATTGTGGAGTTTCATCATAAGTGTGACTAACCTAGTAGTCATGTGCTGCATAATGACATTTTGGTCAACAACAAACTGCATATACAATGGTGTTCCCATAAGATTTGTACCATCTAGGCTAGCTGTGTAGTAGGCTATACCATCTAGGTTTGTGTAAGTACACTCTATTATGTTTGCACATGAGAAAATTGCCTAAGGACACATTTCTTAGAAAGTATCCCCATCACTAAGTGATCCCTGACTATGAAGCAAAGACTCAAAGCAATTGCTATGTAGAATTCTTGAAATTTCTTCTTCAGCATAACTCGCACCTCTCATGAAAAAAATGTCTCAAAATCTCCAGCTTCCTTAGCCTCCACAATCTCCAAAATCCATTTCCCTAAATCAGCCAGACTTTCAGGCTTATTATTGTTTTTATTCCTTCTAACAATAGTCACAATGTTATTTTCATGCAGAATTCCAGGGTTATTTTAGGGCTCACTTTGTTTCACTTCTTACAGGACTCAGAGTTCATTGCTCTTTGACTATTTTTTGAAGACTGTTAACTTGTTTGATTTTCCCCCAATTTTATAGTAGTATACATTGGGAGGGTAAATTCATTTCTTGTTACTTCATCAGTGTCCAGTGGTGGAAGTCTGTGTACATTAATTTTACTTTACCCTAAAGTAGGTGACTGAAGTATACAACTCATTAATATACACCATAGGGGTGGTTATCAGCATTAAATAGACCCTAATCATGACTCCAAATAGCAGATCTCAATACCAAAAATGTACTGCTACCCAGAATAATTATTAATTAGTATAAAGGATGTTGATTCTATTTTTCATCTTGAAATAACTGGTGTGTATAATATTTGTATTTATAGGTATACTTACCTTTGCATGTAACGTTTTCTAGTGGCTGGAAGGCCAACAGATTAACATTTTGAGGGCCATTCTATGTCCAGTCCTCTTTTTCATTTCTACATTTTCCCATAGAACACAAAATGAAGGATTTTATAGCATTCTCAAACTACAAGTTTTGTTAGTCATATTGTTGATATATCATTGCTTCATATTTCAAGGTACGTTTCTAGCACAGTACCTTTCTATCTGCTTAACTGGCAGATAGATTTTGTGCCATTAACTGTATAGAGTATAGACTGTTCTTGTGACTACTTGCCAATAAATGTTTGGATATATAGTAGAATCATATATTGGACATATTTGATTACCAGCAACTTCTTGGTAGCAAGAAAATGACAACTTACAAGCGCCTCTAAAGGTTGTGTCTTATAAAAATAACCTGACAATTACGAATGGCCAAATCACTTAAACAACACCTTCATAGTAGATAGATGTATCAGTATTTATCTCTATATATGTATTTATCTATCTATCCATCTTATATATTATTCTTATATATAAATAATTTAATAATTAGAAATACAATGTGCATATCCCTTCACTAGAGTTCCAATTTTCTGGAAAGACATACATATCCATATTTTTTAAATCCCTACAAGTTAATCTAATACACAGCCAAGGCTGAAGATAACAGAATCTTTTTGGGACCTAACAGATAATATAATTTGATTCCTTTTTTTTTAATGTAAGAAAGAAGAATCAAAAGGATTTTTTTAAGTACTCAGCCAGATAGTGTCAAATTTCATTTCTAAGAGCTTCCAACCCATTTCCTTTTATCCTACACCATGCCATGCATCCTTAGAATTTATAGATTCATTACTGAAGAAATTGATTAGGTATGATGCTTTACAAAGTACAATTCTGTTTCTGCATGCATTGTTTCCCTTTTGAATCCAGTGTTAGCATCCTCATCTTTTTAATAGTTATTATTTTAAATGCAGAGTAAAAGTAACAGCAAGTACAAAGAAAAAACACCTTAGGTTTTAAATGCTATGTTGGCACACAATTTCAGTCGTATCTTGCTGCTTATTCTCAATTTACATAACAAGGGTACATGAATTTATATCGTGACTCATTGTCATGTAAATACATGAAGAGTTCACAAATTTAAATGTTTTTCAGACATCTGTTTGACCTGTTGTGGAAAGTTTTTCCTCAGGGGTAACACATCTACTTCACATTTGATAGCATGACACTTTCTGCATCTTATTGTCATATTTTAGGAAAGGAAACAGCAGACCATCACTATGAAAATAGAATGCCAACGAACTGGTAAAACTCTAATTCAAGTTTGCAAAAAGGATTTGAGTTGGGCATGTCATTCAAAGCTCTAGCTTACTGAAATGTGATTTTAGAAAATAAATTTGCTGAACAATAAAAATGATAAGCCTGAATTCTAACAAAAGACACCAGGAAAGTTTAGTGTTTTGTTTGTTTTACTTTAACATGTTAATTCAGATTTTTGGAAATACATTTACTATTTGCTTATGAATGTTAAATCAATAGATGATTACAAAATAAACAGTTCATATTAAATCCTGAAAATATGATGATTATTTAGAAGAAATTGACAAGCAGATGGTCATTCTGGATATTTTAGTCAAGATTCTTGACTGTGAGACTTTTGCTTCAAGGTTCAGGGAAAAATTTTATTTTAATGGGTTTAAATATATAAGTATCAGAAAGAATGTTAATAGAAATTTAGAGAGATATAGAACCATAAATCCTAAATTTTGTGTCATTAGAAGTCTAGATGAGTAGTTTAATGAATAATTAAATATATTTGAAAATTTTAAGAATTCAAAATCTGAGTAGAATTGAGATTCCATCAATTTTGGTACCCCTTTTAAATGAGAAATGTGTCCAGGATTTTTGATCTTTTTAAACATTTTATATTATAATATACATGCAGAAAAATGCATAAATCAAAAGTTACACCCTTTGTGTATTTCTTAACCTGAGTACATTCATATATCAACAATAGATTAAAAAACAGACATTACCTAGAACCCAGAAGCCTTTCATTCCCTTCTAGTCACAATCAAATTTCAAGACCAGCTTCTAATCATGCAAACTAGTTTTGCCTGGTTTGGCACTTTATATATGAATGGAATCAGAGAATATGTATCCGGGGTCTAATGGGCATCATTACATCTGTAAGCCTTATCTAAATTTTTGTGTATAGTAGTAGAACATTCATTTGCCACAGCTTTCTTTCTCTTACTAATGGACTAAATTAAGAATTATTAGTGAGAAAAGTTTCACTCTTAGAATTAAGACTCCACATCTGAAGTAAACAATCTAAAATCAAATGTGAATACAAAAATCTTACTGTTGTCACTTAAGAAATAGTTCTACAACCTGCAAGCCTTTGAAAGGGAACTTTTAAAAAATCTGAATATAAAATTATACATCTTCAGAGATAGTCTTTCATAATATCATTTAATACCAACTAAAATATCTTACTTAAAAATCATTTTCTAAAAAAAAGAATCCCTTTAGAAAAATTATGAAGTTCTTAAAGTTTGAAATAAATGTAAATCAATTTAAATACAGTTAAATATACTTAATAAGAATAATGCACTTAAATAATAGTTAAATAAATAATAGAAAAGTTAGTTAATACTGCTGTCTGTATTTTTCTAAAAGTATCTTATTCCATTCCATGACAAAACATCTCATAAAAGTGACTCTGTATCCACAAATTGGAAATTATAGCCCCATTTTCCATAAACAATTAGATGCCCTGTGTGAGTGAAACACCATGAACTCTGTTCTGATTTTATTGCCCTAGTAGTAATGAGTCATTTTTAAGATTAGTATTTCCACCATAGAGAGAAAAACAGAAGTGATTTTACTGGCTGAATGCACTCCCCTCAAATAACCCCCCAACCACACATACTTACCAATTATGACATAGTATTGATTACATGAAAAGTTAGCAGCTTTCTGCTTTGTAACATAGTAGACCCACAAAAAATTATCTGATGAATATCGTTCAGAAGCATGAGATCTTGAACACCTAGGATTTATCTTATCACTTTTAGTAAAATTTAGTTTGTAAAGTTCCATAGGAGAATAGTCTTGGAATAAAATAAACGTATTTTACTCTATTAAAGATAGATGGTACTTTCAGTTTTCAGTCATAGTGTTTGTTCTTGCTCTTTTGCCATGTCTAGTGGAGGGAACTGCCCTGTTATCTTACAGTTGTAACATCTATCCATGTGCCCTTCATACAACAGATGTTTAATATATGTTTGTTGCATGACAGAACATTTATCATCATTGATAGAAAACATTTTCACTTTCTAGATTAAGAAAAGCATTTGGAATTTGAAGTGGTGTATCATCTAAGTCACGCTGGACATTTAATTCTGCGAAAATCACATATGGCATCAATAAGATGATTTTAAAAGAATTCTAAAACAGTTTGGGAAGCACTTTAGTTTCATAAAATGGTTTCCAACAACAGTTCCTCAAAAGAAGAAGAAGAAGTTCTTCTTTCAAAGAAGAAGAACTGTTCTTCTTCTTTGAAGAAGAAGAATAAAGTGAGAGGGATTACTCTGTGATTTCAAGACATCAGATATAGGTACACTAATCAAGACTGTGTGGTATTGGTAAAGGGATACACATAGATCAATGGAACAGAATAGAAGACCCAGAATTAAAGATATGTCCAACTATTTTTTTCACAAAGATGTAAAAACAATTCAATGGAGGAAGTAAAGTATTTTTGATAAATGGTGCTGAGCAATTGGATATCCACAGGCCAAAATACAAACCTCAATGTAAACCTCATAGCCTATTCAAAAAATAACTGAAAATGGAAAGAGATTTACATGTAAAACTATAAAACTTTTAGAAGACAATATAGGCAAAAATCTTCTAGAATTAGGGCATGGTAAGTAATTCTTAGACATGACACCAAAAGCACAATCCAGAAAAAAATAAATTGATAATTTGGACTTCACCACAATGAAAACCTTTGTTCTCTGAAATACAATTAAGAGACAAGCTACAGACTTGGATAAAATATTTGCAAACTAGATGTCTGACAAGAGACTGATATCTAAAATATATATATATATGTCTCAAAATTGAACAGTAAGAAACCAAAAAATTAAAAAGTGAGCAAAAGACATAGAGACATTTTACCAAAGAGGATATATGGTACAAAATAAGCACACAAAAATAGGTTTGAAATCACTAGCCATTAGAGAAATACAAAATAAGACCATAATGAGATATCACTACACATCCATTGGAAGAGGTGAAATAAGAAATAGTGACAATACCAAATGTTGGCAAAGGTGTGGAGAAACTGGATCCCTCACAGATTGTGGTGAGTATGTAAAATGGTACAGCCATTTTGGAATACAGTTTGGCAATTTCTTTAAAAATGAAAAGGATACTTACCATGAATGCCAGGCATTGCACTCCTAGACTACAGAAGTGAAGGCTTTACTTCTTATAGCAGTTTGATTTGTAATAGGCCCAAACCAGAAGCGACCAAAATATCCCTCAGAAGGTTAATGGTTAACAAACAGTGGTGCATCCACACCATGGGACACCACTCAGCAATAAAAAGGATGAACTATTGATACAAACAATAGTTTGGTTGGAGCTCAAGGACATTTTGCTGAGTTGAAAAAAAGTCAGTCTCAAAAATTCACATACTATGTGTATCCATTCATACAAAATTCTCAAAATGACATAATTATAGAGACGGAAGACAGATTAGTGATTGCCAGGAGTTAGGTAAGGTAGACAGGGGTTGGTGTGACACTATGAGATCTCCGTGATGATGGAAGAGTTTTGTATTTTGATTGCAATGGGTGACTACAGGAAGCTGGGCTTTGTGATAAAAGACATGTAAAACCACACACACATGTTCTATCAATTTCACTTTTCTGCTTCCGGTATTGCAATCTACATATATAAGATATAACCATTGGAGAAACTGGGTAAAGAATACAAGGGATCACTCTGTGCTATCTTTGCAACTTCCTGTGAATCTATGATTATTTCAAAATATAAGATTTTAAAAAGTAGTAGAGAAAAAATAACCACGATACATTGTAATACTAATATGTGAGTATTTGCAAGAGTATCACATTTAATAATGACTTAGCCCACCAGTTTCACATCCTGCCATACCATAATAGGAAGTCAAGATATAAAGTCAAAAATTAATGAATCAGAAGATAGCAGTAGAGGGGTATGTTATTTCGCAACATGAAGAAATAGCAAAATATATTTTAATTGCAGTAGCCACAACACTAGTGTAATGTCCATAGAAAATAACTGAAATACCAAAAATAGTGCTCCTGAGGATGAGAATAGAAGAAAATGTGGAGGAGAGGAGCAAAGAACACGTGATTCTTTCAAAAATTAAACTGTTTACTATTAACATTTAAACAATGGTATGCTAATTTTTTTAAAAAAGAAAAAGGAGAAATAGAGAAAGTAAAGACGTGATTAATATAAGTACTTGGAGCAACTGGATGTTTCTTGATTTACGAGAGAAATACCTACATAAGAGGCCAAGACGAAATTGTAATTGAAAACTACTTTCAGCTGGCGGCTTCTCTTTACTTAGTAGCGTTCATTTTGAACATCTTTACATATATTATACTAATCCCTGTATTTTTTTATACATCTTGAATCTGTGGTGAAGCCAACTCTCAATGTATATTTGGACCTTAAATATTAAAATAATAATCAGTTTTATTTTAAATGATTGACATGCTCAGTAGCTCTGGGTTCTGAGGAAACATTCTTTGAGTTTCTATCCTGTTTTCTTCTGTTGTTGTTGTTTTGTTCTTTCTGTTTGTTTGTCTTCACCCACAATGAGGATGTTGATCGTTTGGAAGTGAATAGTGTTGTCTCTTGAGGTTCCAGGAATAGTGAAGAGGGTTAGAGTCTAACACTAAAATATCCTCTTCATATCTCCTATCATTGAAAGATTAGGATGCTTATCTTTCCTACAGCCACGTTATCCTGGCCTGATAAGTCTTAGATTTGTCTTTTAAAAAAAAATATTTACTCAAAATACATTTATTGATCCCTGTATATCAATAGGAACTCTCCTAGGCACTGAGGACATAAGACTATAAAATAGTCACATTTCATTAGGAAATATCAAAATGGAATAATCAGAAAGAATCACCAAACCAATCACGTGAAATGTAGCTGAGTCACATGGATTTTTAACACAACTTAACATTACCTCTATAAAAACAAAATTGTTATTACTAAATTATTCAGAGAAATATTTTCTCAGATTAATTTTAAATTGCTTTGAATGAGATTGCATACGTGTGTCAATACATTTCTATATTCTACAAAGATGTTTTAATTATACAATGGGTGCCAAGAAGACCAGAAATTAACCCAGAGCTCACTCAGGATGAGTTTTTGTTTACAGAGTGACTACTTATTTATTCTCCTCTTAACATCTCTAAGTCCCTCATTAATTTTCCTTAAGCTTCCAAACTGAAGTGGAGTTGTAATACCCTAAGTTTATCTCTAAGAAGGGCACCAAGATTCTAATGTAGTATACTATGCCCCAAGGCTATATACTAGGACAATTAACCACATTATTCCAATATTGCTAAAGCACATAATGAACTGTGTTAAACACTAATCAAATATTTAAATAAATGCATTTCTCTGGATGATAGTATTGCTAAGAACTTTTCTTAGTTTGTGAATTTGTTGATTAAATCAACTAATGATTTTTAATTGAGCTATTTGATGAATTCTTTAATCACAAAGTATTTGTTAAAAAACATCTATTTGGGGGCCATAAAAATAATTTTCTACTACTTTAAATGCAATCTCTTCAGATCAAAATGTTTTCTGATTAAAAAGTTTAAAACTTCAGAAGGGTAGACACCTGTATTGACATCTTGTATATTTTGTGAAAAAAGCTTATAAGACCCAAAAAGCAATATACTCTACAAATATTCATTAATAGTCATTACTCATATTGGTTTAGAAATAGCAAAATATTATATTTTAATTGCAATAGCCACAGCACTAGCTGCTGGATGAAAAAGAAATCTTACATACTTTTTAACTGGCCTCTGGAAAGTTGCACTGATATATATTGAATTCTTTATGATAAAGGATTAGAGAAAGAGAAGTAGGTACCCCCCAAAGACTTTTGTGTGTTTAGTATTGAATTAAGGAACTGAGTACAGAACTCATTTGTTAACTAATTCCTTAAAATTTTGCTCTTTTTTTCTTCCATTCTACACATATTTTTTTAAGGAATTCAATTGCTCCAGGTGCTGGGATAGATCTTGAGAATAAAGCCCTTTATCTTCCACTCCAGATTTCTAGTGAGAGAAATGTGACCTGGTTTGCATTTTCTCCTGGTTATCATTGCAGATTGCATTGATAGTAATTATATATTTTTAAATTATTATGTGAGGGATAAATAAGGTTTCCCTCTGAAAATTACACTTGTGAGAAAGAGCACGAAACAGATGAGATTAATCATCTAAATAGAACATACATTTTTTTGCTTTTATTTGACCAAGGCAATAAAAATATTTATCTGCATTGCCATTTTTGAGTTCTTATACAAATGCCATAAGATCTCTGCTAAATCTCAGTCTTAACACAATTCATTTTGCTTAACAAAACAAAAATGATTTTGAGCTACATCGTCAGTTATCTGAGTGGAGATTTATCTGCATCTTGGACAATACCTGATATATAATGTATGAAACTAGATTATTAACAGATGCTTGGTTTCCACATGACCTGAGGTCGTAGCAAGTAGGAGGGGAAGAAACCCTTGGAAGAGTTTTTTTAATTAATGACATTATTAATTCATCTTAAAAATTGTTTCAAATGATTATTATCCTAAGAACTATCTTAAAATTTATTCATCATTTTAAACATTATGTCTAATTAAAAAGGAATTAATTTGTTTTCAACTATATACATCTCAAAAAAGCTACATTTTTGACTTTCTATTCTGCTATTTGATAGTTAATTCCATGGTTTGCTTCTCTTTGAAATCACCTATTTAGAAAATACTGTTTTCTGTTTTGTTTTTCAAAACAACACTTACAGAATCACATTTTAGCTATAATTAAACAAAAAAATAAAACAAATTATGTCATCTTTAGTCAAAAAATCTTTTTTCTGGATAAATATATGCAATTATATAATATTTTACTTGATCTTTATTTCATAAATATATTACTATTAATAACATATTAATTAACCCCAAAAGATTTGATTATTCAATTCTTTCCCATTATGGTCAGATAGTATCTAGATTAGTAGAATATAAAGTTACTGTATTAAGGTCTGTGATTTTTCATTTATACAACCTAAAACTTTGTTTTAAGGAGTATAGACATAAACACTTTGCTTCCACAGAAGACATTTCTCATCACTGGAGAGCAGTGTAGTGTACACTGAATAGAACCCCTGTATAACATTCTTATTTAGGAGATATTGTCAGGGATACTCAGACCCTCATTTCATTTCATTCATTCCAATTACTTTAATGCTTTATGAAAATTTAATCCACAGCCTAAATTAGGTGCAATCAGCTTGCCCTATGTATTGTTAGCAATTCTTTGTCTTATATTTAAAAATAGTACTTAAATTTAACTCAACATTTGGATTTATGTTAAAAAGAAATAAGAACCTATTTTTTAACATGATTCTTTAAATGAGCTCCTGTTTCATTCATTAAATAGGGCTATTTACTTTCCTTCCCTATATTCTCTGGATGGACTTTTTTTTTTCTTGTGATACAAATACACTAGGAGTTTGCATCATCATCAACAATGGATATTTATAATACATATATGAAATTTAACAATCTCTTCCAGGTATCAGTGAATTAAATGCCTATCTTGGGAGGAGTCAATTTACATTGAATGCAATTGCTGATAAGGTAAGATTTATATATGCCATTTTGCTATTTGTTTTCCATATGCCTCATGCTTTTCTTTGTTCCTCTAATCCTCCATTATTGCCTTCTTTTGGTTAAACAGGTATTTTACAGTATACCATTTTAATGCCTTCTTTCTTTTACCATTTTTTTTTTAGTTATTTTCTTATTGTTTGCCCTTGGGATTATAATTAGCACATTAGCTCAAAACATTCTAGGTTGGAGTAATACCAACTTAATTCAATATAATTAATTTTTGCTCCAACGTAGCTCTTAGCCCTATCTTTTGTGCTAATATGGTCATATAAATTACAGCTTTACACATGATAAGCCCATCATCAAACACCACCACACTAACAAGACATGAGTAAAGATAACAGAGAAACACAGCTAGCAATGCTGCAAGAGATGGAGTTTCTCTAGATAGCAGCACAAAAGAAAGATCTAACGCCATGCAGAGACCAAAATCAGGAATCAGAGGAATCTGAAACGACTGGTGCCCATAGGGTGACAAAACCTCAATATTGGCAATGATACCAACAATACACTTCAAATCCAGCCCATATACTGACAACATTAACACAAATCCCCACATTAAAGGCCAGCAGAAGGAAAGGTAGACTCATCTCTAAGCATTAAGCTTCAGAATACATTTTCCTAAACAATATGTCTATTTTCACCTAAAAATTACATAGCATATGAAAAGTGAAAAAAAAACCCCACTCTTTGAAGAGATGAAACAAACATCAAAAGCAGACTCAGATATAACACTGGTATGGAAAATATCAAACCAGAAATTTAAAACAGGGGCTGGCCTGGTGGCATATTGATTAAGTTTGGCACTCTCCACTTTGGTGGCCCAGGTTTGCAGGTTAGCATCCCAGGTGTGGACCTACACCACTCATCAAGCCATGCTGTGCTGGTGACCCACATACAAAATAGAGGAAGATGGGCACAGATGTTAGCACAGGGCCACTCTTCTTCAAGCAAAAAGAGGAAGATTGGCAACAGGTGTTAGCTCAGGGCCAATCTTTCTCACCAAGAAAAAGAAAAGAAAAGAAATTTAAAATAACTATGACTTATGAAGGGGAGGAAGACTATCCTCTCCCCACTCTGGGTCCTTTCTGGCTGGGCTACAAATTAAATTGACATGAGACCGAATAGCAGGAGAAAATCAAACAAAGCTTTACAACATGTATACATGGGAGAGACCAGGGAAACAGTTTCTCGACAAAATGGCGGAGGTTCTCCTCTTAAATAGAAAGACAATGGAGGGTGTTGGGGGTGGGTCAATTATGGGAGATTACCAGAAAAGTACAGTAAAGTTATTATGCAGCCTTGCCTTCTTCACTGATAAATTTCTAGAGATGAGGTCATCCTCCCTTCTTCCCAGCACAGAGAGGGAGACACCTTTACAAATGGAGATTTCCCTTACAAATGTAAATGTTTGGTTAAACAGAACTTTGACAAGAATGAGCTTAGCAAGGACCCTCCCAGTCTATTGATACCCAGAGTCATCCACAGTGATGGATAACTGTCTCAGGGACAGGCCTTCCATCCCAAATCTCTCTAGACAGTTCCTGGGGGAGAAGGTCAAAGCCTCCTTCAGAGAAAATAATCAAGGTAAAGAGACGTATTTTGAGGTGGTCAATTCCAATCCCCAACACTTACATGTTAAAGATTCTAATGAGAAATTTCTACAATGTGCAAGATCAAATATGCAATTTCAGCAGAGGTAGAGAACCTATAAGAAAGAATCAAAGAGAAACACTACAAATCAAAATTACAATAATAAAGATGAAGATCTTTGATGGCTTTACCAGTACATTCAATCAGCTGAGAAAAGAATTAATGTGCTTGAAGATAAATTATAGAAATTAATCAAATTGAAATGCAAAAAGAAAAAAGAGTAAGGAAAAAGAACAGAGGATAGGATCCGAAAAATACAAGACAACATAAAATTGTGTAAAAACATACAATTGGAACTCCAGAACAAGTGATTGTGAACGGCCTAAAGAAATAATTGAAGAAACAATGGCTAAAAATTTTCCCAGCTTAATGACAGATACCAAACCAGAGACAGAAGACATTCAGAGAATATCACACACTATAAATAGCACAAAATCACAACTCTCCATATTAACTTTTAAACTGATAAGAAAAAAAATTCTTCAAGGCAAAAAAGAAAAAAATTACCTGAAGTGAAACTAGGATAAAATTATAGCTAGGGTAAGATTTTTTTGGTCATTTTTTTGTCATTTTATTACCCTGCATAGTCACTGAGAAATAATTTATATTAAAATTATTTCCATAAATTTCATGTATTATATAGTATTTTTTCATTAAGGAATATAAATATATAGCATAATGTCATAATATGAAATGATTGCTAACTCTATGAAACTCTAAATGATCTCTAATCTCTAAACTTGGTAGCAACATTATTTAAATTCACAAGAGACTTGAAGAGAAAGTTGAGCAGGTTTCTAGCCCTTAAAGAAGTTTTATTTAATGGTTTCTACTGCTCTGAGTATCTTAGCTATAAAATCAGGGTGATAATTTTCACCATTGAACCAAAATGAAATATTTTTGGTATTAATATATTTAAAATTTTAAAATCAAACATAAAGTATTCTCGTTGAGGACATTGGCCAGATTCTTATGGACAAAATAAATGATACAAATACCAGAGATATGACAAGCAGAAAATACACATCATATAAACATACATAAGTGAATGAGGTATATATCTCATGATGAGTGAAAAAACAAAATTATCTGGTGTCAATAGAATAAATGACATGCATCAGCAAAATCTTCCAAATATTCAAAAAGAGCAATGGAGTTCTGTGCTGGTTTAAATATTGAGGAGTATATCTTAAGTGGTATTTTTAAATTAGAAGTATTATTTCACAAAATATATGTTAAAATATATTTAATTCTCTCTTTACAGGAACCTTGGAACTAATGCAGAAATTCAGGCATCACGCTCCTAATTGAATCTAACAATTAATAATAGCTTTTAGTAATTGTACAAGTGAGTTAAGAGACTTGTCTTTGAATCTGGTAGAGGTTTAGTGATGAAGTTAAGTATGTTGTAGAATTATTCAAATATCAAATCCAGAAAATTACCTTGAGTTATAGCCTATGATTAGTATCATTAATTTTAATTACAATCATTTAGAAAATGAGTTACTCAGAATTTTTATTTAAAAAAGAGAGTGAAGAGAATAAAGTAGCTAAGAGAAAAAACATAAACCAGAGAGTTATGAACCAAAATATAAAACATCATAAAAAATTCAATGAAAAGTGTAGTTAAAATCATTAAAAACAGTATAAAGTTATCTTATTATAGGCTATTTTGGTAACAGATCTGTTCTTTAAAAATAACCCTTATCAAATAATTGAAGAATACTTCACATCATAAATTTTAGTAAAAAAAAAAGAAACAGAACAAATTACTGCAATTTTGAAACTGCTCTGACTTTATTAACACAAAAATAATATACCAACACTAGAACATGATTTCACCATCAAGAGCTGGTCGTCCTTTGATTATCTTACTTTGTCAGAGTGCAGGTTAATGTAGAGAAGCAAGGATGAGATGATTCCTAGCTTGATAGGAAGAATATTGCACATTAAGAGGAACAAGAAATTTAATAGCTCAAGGAAATCTGGCTTTAATAACTGTATTTTGACCAAGTGTTCCATTTCAAAATGTTCTGATCTCTTCCCATTTAATTCCTTCCCATCACCCTCATCATTATGAAGGGGAGAAAGAGCATTCTCTACCCACTCTGGGTCCTTTCTGGCTGGGCTACAAATTAAATTGACATGAGACCAAATAGCAGGAGAAAATCAAACAAAGCTTTATAACATGTATACATGGGAGAGACCCAGGGAAACTGAGTATCTCTCCCAGAATCGCAGAGGTTCTCCCCTTATGTAGACAAACGAGGATTTGGGGGTGTTTGGGGGTGTCAGTCATGAGGGATTACAAGGAAAGCATAGTAAACAAGAGAATGCAGATTTAAGTTTTCACCTTTCCTACTGCATGGACAAGATCCCTAGAGATAGTCATCCCCCCTTCTTCCTTGTACAGAGAAGGTGATACCTTTACAAATGGAGATTTCCCTTACAAACGTAAATGTCTGGTCAACAGAACTTTGATAAGAATGGGCCCAGCAAAGGCCCTCCCAGTCTATCGATACCCAGAGTTATTCATGGTGACAGGCTGTCCAGGGGACAAGCCTTCCATCCCAAATCCCTTCAGACAGTTAGTGGGGGCAGGGAAGGTCAAAATCTCCTTTAGTGCTTGAGGTGACCAATTCTGGTCCCCACAATTATAATAATCCACATTTTACGAAGTCCAGCAGGGGCATTTTCAGAAGACAGAAGCAAGAGCCTGCCAATATAACTATATCTCAATGTAGAGAAAAGTCTTTTTCATAGATCATATTTGGGATTAGACCCTCTCATATCCCATTAGCTATGACTTGTGTACTTTTATTAAATTATTTGCTTTTTCACATCAGATTAATTCTGAAGCTCTAGGGAAGATGAGCTTGAGTGCAAGGAGTAGAAATTCATATATTTATAAAACTGTTTTCCTGAAATTTCTCCAAAATAAGTTATTTAGCTTCTTTTATAATATTACAACTTGATTTTAATCCACTACACTTTTAAGCTTAACAAAGTTTAAAATTTCTATTCAGTTACTAAAAAATTTTATATGGAACATGAATATGATTTAGACACAGATCAAAAATTCCTGAAAGAAAGAAAATCTTATTGATAGCCCTTTCCTAAGTGGTAATCTGGTTACTGTTAAAAATGAAGGCAATGTTATATTGACATGTTTGCATTATGGTTGATCAAAACTACTCAATGCTGGACAGGTTAAATATTACAATAATGCTTACCCAAATTTTCAGGAATTATGGATGGTTCCAGTTATGGAAGTAGAAGAGCATCTGTCAGGAAATGTAATATTCAAAGTTAATTAATGACTTTATAAATATTAATTTGGGGTTGAACATGAATAGTAATTTTTTAATACAAGAAAAGTAATAATTCTTTAGACTACATTTTTGAAGGAATTTACAAGAGTAATTCATAGTATTAAACTTGTTACACTTATTAATATATTAAAGTATTTTATTAAATGAGCATTATTTTCTACTACTGAATATAAACCAAAAGAAGTTACAGTGCCTTTTGAGAAGAAATTTGCTAGTGTTTTTGCTTTTATTTATGTTGACTAAAGACATTAAAATACAAGTAATAATAATAGATTGGGCAACAATTTACAGCACTTGGAGAGATTTAAAGTAGATAGACGTTATCAGTGAGGTTACAGTTTTTTTAAATTAAAGGAACATAAAGATTAGAGAAGGAGGAGATCGGGCAGAAGTAAAACTGTGTGTGAGTCATACAGATCCTTTGAGAAACTGGAATTATTAATTCTTGGTTCAAGCTCATTGTCATAGCCGAGTTTCCCTGGGTGCCCACCACAGATTTTCTAGGTACCCTCCTGTCAACTTCTATTAGTAAAGAGAAACTGTGATGTGTCTAGAACTGCACAGTCAATATGGTACTCACTAGGCGTCTGTAGCTATTAAGCGCTTGATATAAGTTTAAAACGCCTATTAGACATTCTAGTGGAAATATCAAGGAGACAGACTCTTGAGACAATTGCATTAAGAGGCTAAGAAGGAGAAACTTCTACCTATGTAAAAGAACTGCACATGGGAGATCCCCACTTATGAGGGATTTTTGGAGAGCCTAATGTCAATGCCCTTTAGCCAAAGACTACCAAAAACACATATGTAGTTAACCAAGTTGAGTTTTATTATTCTTTGCACAGAGTGAAGCTGCCTACTATGGAGAATCATGGCGCATCTCAGCAAGTGGGTATTAGTAAGACCGTATTCTTCAATTTGGTCTTTGATTAGGTAATTTTGAAGAGAGTCTAAGGAAGCAGGGATTCACTCTACATTGAGTGTTATCAGAAAGTGGAACAATTTCATGAGTGGGTATCTAAATAAATCTTATCTTTGGAAAGGTCAGGCTAAATCGAAGACAAAATTGTAACGAGCAAATTAGTAGCAGTTACTAATTTTAGAAGAGATGGTGTATTTGGCATTTTGTGGTTGCACGGTAATCTTATTTCTGTCTCACTCTGGCATGTTTTCAGAGTGACCTTGTCTGATGTTGATGGTCTGGGAGATAACCTATGTCTATCAGGAGAATAACATGGCCTAACCGTGAGAGTCAGGCCAGCATGAAATAACACTGAGACCTTAGCTGTGAGTGTTAGAAAGCTTGTAAGAAGATTATGGCCTAGCCGTGAGTGTTAGACTAGTTCCTAGATATCAGGGGCTGCTTTATTTATTACTCACCAGGAATAATGTGCCCCATGAAAATAGAATGAGCTTTAAACATCTGCTGCAGCCAAGAGACACCAACCAAATAAAACCTTTTCTGCTCCTTTCCTGCCTCCTACCCTCACCTCCCACATCCCCTCCAAACCATCCTTTCAAAAGAAGTCAAAGCAATTGAGGTGGGACAAAAAGGAAGACAGTGGACACGGGCCCTTCCTCTCCTGCTTGGGTTTTTATGCTTGAAGTAGGCTTAACTTGAGGGGTGAGTGTTGATGATATTGAGTTTTGATATTATATGAAACTGTCCATATCAATTACAGTGGAGTATGGAGAAGATGAAGTTACAATTACATGGGTTTTTTTTTTCAGTAAAATGGGTTCAAAAGGAATAAGTAAAATATAAGTAATAGAGATTCCTATCAGGCCTTGTTACTGGGGCCAATATTCAACCAAACAGCTTTGTTCCTTTTGGAAGGCAGAGGTCCATTTGATTTCGTTTGCCCACGGTCTCTCAATTACCCATGGAAAACGAGAAAAATCTCATCAAAAGCCCAGTTTGCACAGAAAGGTTCAAAAGATTTCTATCCCCAAGTCACAATGTCTTTTCTAGTCTTCTCTTTGAAAAAATAATACCTAACTCTTAATGTAGATGTAAGGGAACATTATAGAGTATTCCTGCTTGCCAACCTGAGGGCATTCTATTTGGATATTAGTATATTAGTATATCCTTATTATTATTATCAAGTCATTATAGGAGCAGAGCTCTGTCAACAGAGTAACAATCCTCAATAGACACAATTTTTGGTGGTGGGTCTAATAGTTAATTTTCCTTTCCTCTATCAGGCTTGAAGGAGTATAGTCCATCTATGCCACATTTATGGGGCTACTCTAAAACAGATATAAAGAATAATAAAGCTCACACCTTTAAGGAACTGAAATTAAAATGACAAAGATAAACAATTAAAATATTATATTGTAAACATGATAATAGAGATAAGTGTAAAGGGAGTGCCAAGGAGAGAATGACGGTTGGTTACTATTTAAAAGCAAAGCTCTAAATGAAAACAAAAGCAGGAATTTCTGAAAAACTGTCTTCCAGTGAAGCCATTTTTAAACTTCTCTCCAGGAACAACCAGTGCAACATCATATTAGAAATGCATTCAGCAAAAACTAAAAATTCCTAAAATAGCCTGCCTGCACTTTAATCAGATCGAACACAGAAATGAAGTAGCAAAATATGCCAGCACACCTGGTCATTACCCCCTGCGGCTTACACACTTTCCAAAAGGTTGGCATTGATGTGTCAAAGTAAGTAGCAGGTGGTCTCAAAGTCTTAGTTCCCTCTGGTGATGGATGTCAGTTGGTTCTTAATTTTTCCAAAGAAGGTGCCCTAAGCAAATTAGCAAGCAAAACCTACAAACTTTTTTGACCACGTTTATGCAAAAAAAAAAGGCAAGAGAGCATTTCCACTCATCGTAAGAAGACATATCAACCCATTAAAAAGTGCTCCAGCTTCTCATGGCAGGTCAAAGGACAATACCTAGGAACCCTGAAACTTCTAGTCTATTTCACTCTGCTGTGTTAAACAAATTTTGGCTTTGAATTTCCTTCTATTCAAAACTTGAACATACTTCTGTTACATATTATGTTGTTCACTCTTCTTTGTCTGAGACAGACCTATTTTATTTGTTTTAGTTTGATTTAAATCATGTAACACTTCCAGTGTGTCAAACACACAAATGTTTTATAAATATGAACTTACTTAATCCACTTAACCACTTTATGAGCTCGGTGTGGCTGTTATTTCCATTTACAGATCAGGGAACTCTGGCATAGAGAAGCTATCCCAAGGTCACACAGCTACTAAGTAACAGAGTTGGGATTTGAACCCAGGCACACTGACTTCAGTTGAATTTCAGCATCTGAGTGTAGTCCTTTTTACCCACAGTGCATTTACCCAATTTAATTCATCTCTTAGCAACTGGGCAACTGGTCATTATATATCTTCATCACAAGATAAGCTAAGTGTAGACTTTGGATGGATTTGCAAACTGACTGATGATCTCCTTTTTCTCACACCTAATGAACATATATATTGATATAATGTTAAATAAGGGGATCCTGATGAACTGATTCAGAACCTTCCATTCATCACAGGTTTAAACTTGAAACTCTATATTAATATAGGTGGCAGTAAAGTTGGTATAGAATTTGATATTCTATTAATACCATGCTCAATTTCCAAATGTGAAATATAGGATAGCTTTGATAAATTTTTCTTGTCTTTATTTGATAATTTAGCACAGATAATAAAATTTATAAGCTTCACAATCTATCCCTATGAATACCATGAAAGTTTCCCAATGGAATTTTTTAATGATATCTCACACTTGGAATACTTGTATTTTGATGCCCTAATACAGTTATGGTTATTTTCATCACTCTTATTACATGTACTTTTAGTTATGCACACTTCTGCTTTTTTACATAATGTTTTAACTGTATTGCTTAATTTCAGTGTGGTCATCATCAAGCCAATTCTAATAACACTTGTCCATATTATCTGAAGTGCTGATGGCAGCTTAATAGTAGAGAAGGATCATAAAACACCCATCGTCAATGTCACTGTTAGCTAATTTAAGTCTATTTATTGCTGCATCTTTTTTTTTAATCAAATTCAATGACCTTCAATAATAGAAAGTGCACTCCAGAGTTAAAATGACAAGGACTAAAAAGCAAATGTTAGTCAAGAAATCCTGATTTGTATTTTCCTAAACTTGAGGAAACTATGAAATATTATTTTATTGTGATCTTTTATTCTATATCACCAAAAATACTACTTTAATCATTTGTTATCCGATAAAAGCAGATGAATTAACTGTGTATAGCTGTTAATATTTCTGACTTGTATACTAACAAGGGAGTATATGCATATATTAAATACCTAGTTTGTTTTTAAAAATTACCTCTTTGAGGGCTACAGTCAACACTGATGATTATCTCAAAATATAGTAAAGAGACTTTTTTTGGATACAAGTTAATGAAAAAGATATCTAACTATAAATAATATAAATTTTATTTGTCACTGGTTTGTAAAAGTTATAATTGCCCTACGACTACATATTCCTTGTAGAGTGTTTTATACTAGAATACTGCGTTCGCATGGGAATTTTTTAAAGGACACAGTTGATCTTAACAGATAAGAAAACTTATAAACTTTATAGTTAGTTATCAACACATAATTTAAGTTACTGTCTTCCTTTTGTTAATTTTTAATTGTACATTATGATTACGAAGAAGCATTTAGGGAAATTTTCCAGACAGTTGCTTTCCATGCTCTTTTGCACTCACTAATGTGGAGAACAGAAAATTATTTTGGTAGTTATTTCTTCTGAATGATCTTCCAGATTGCCTGTGTGAGATGAAACCACAGTAAACGGTACAGTGAAAGGCAATTCTCCTCCCACTGTAATGCATTTCTATGGTAGAAATTCAACAAACAAATGTACGTGTACTTCCTCATCTCACCATGAGCACAAGTCCCGGGATAGCACTGAAGGTCTAGTTTCAGAAACTAGGTAGGAGAGCATTAGTTCTATGCCTCATATATTTTTAACGGTCAATGTATATTTAAGAGATTGGACTGATTTCAAAGCATGGTCCAAGTGCCATGTAATTGTACCAATTACTCCAGTACTAAAACTGTAATAGCAAATCAAGCATCACAGAGTTATGGGGAAGAAGAAAACCAAGAAATTAAGATTTCTTGGTTTAATTATATAACCAGAGCCTGGTGACTTTAGTGGGCCTTATTCCTAGATGATTAATATCCTTAACATAGCTTTTCAGTTACCTTTGATACAATAATTTAATATTTGATCCCAAGCCAGCATCTCTGCACAGACATTTGTATACCCAGAACCTGGCCTTAAGAAGAAATATCACTAATTTTGTACAGATGCTTATGAATATTGTTTCAGTGCCATGGAAAGGTAACAGTTTGATTTTCAGTGTAAGGCTTAGAATTCAGAAAATTAAGTTCTCTAAGAATCCTTCAGTTTTTATGGACTAAACTACAAAAGCCCAGCATTTTTGCTGACTTGAAATTTAAAGTTCAACTTATCGCTTCCAAATATAATTAAATCATACCAAGATTCTAAAGTCCAATAATTTTCTCTCTCTCACACACACATACATGTATCTGTATACGTATATTATATTATATAACATATACGTGTATTAAACTCCTCATGAACATACTCATAAACCACCATACATTCAAAACGTGTAATTCCCAGGCATCTGAAGCACAGAACTCCAGGCAGCTGGTATTGTGCAAAGTTAGGACAACATCAAAAATATTGTTTTTTAGTAATATTGCAAAATAGTATTCTCAGTGTTTTTAGCATCTGTTATCTACTCTACTTTAAGATACCTCATTTAACGAGCATATAGACTACCAACTTTTAGTTTAATGTCCCATAATAAGTATTTTTCTAAATACAAAGTCTTCTATGCTTTTAATTTAGTTACTAATTATAAATTTCAAAGATTAGGAAAAGAGAAATCAGATTAATGGCTGGTTCCAAGTTTGGATTATAGACACAATATTTATTTTTAGGTTTTGATTTTATTGAATCAATCTTTCTGAATAAACTTTAGGTAAACATCTAATGAGTAGGCAACTCATTCCAACTTACAGTAGAATTATGTGGACATGGATGTGGCTGTTAACTAATGGAAGCAACACAAGTGGCTAACAATGTTTGTTCTTCCTTAGTTGTGAAATATTTCTATTGAACAGTTGTTCTAAGTACTAGAACAGGGCTTTCACTATATTAGCGATCAATAAATATTGGTAAGCTTTGTGAATGTGAACTATATTTATTTATAGCTATATGCCAACTATATATAGGTTTTTCAAAAGTTGTTTTGGTGGCAACAATGAAATGTTACGTTGAAATTACTCTATGTTGTTCAAAACAATAGTATTTCAGTATTAGAAAAATAGTAAATGAGGAGAACTTTTGATGGTATGAAAATGAACAAGATAATTAGAACTATTCGAAAAGGATTATATTCTCCTGCACTTTTAAAAGTTAGGCTGTTATTTACCTTGGTCAATAAAATGTTAGTAGAAGACACAAGATTCAGAGCCAGTGTAAAATCAATAACACTTTCCTTACCCTGCTGTGGTGGTTGTGGAAGCATGTGTCAAGAAAGAACTTCCTTCACCTTGGGTTTCCAGTGACTACAATGAGCAGGGGCCCCTGCTGTCCCACCTGGATACGTAGCAGGAGTGAGAAATAAAATGTTGTTGGGCTACGCCACTGAGAATGGGGATTATTTGTTATTACAGCAGATCTTAGTCTTTCCTGATTGATACTGCTCAAATTGGGGATTTTCCATAACCCAACCTAAATTTATGTGACATTGACCTGTGGATGGGTGACAAGCGATTGACAAATTTCAGCAAAATGGTAGCTGTGATAACATTGAAGACAGTCCATAAACCTAATAATCATGCAGCCCCAGGTAAAAAGGCTGGAAAACAAATTATCAACAGCCTGGGTTAGTTACATCCATTTGTGTTTGGTACAGAATTAGAAAAAAGAAGGAGGAAGAGGAGGAGGAAGAGAGGAAAGGAAGGGAGGAGTATGGGAAGGTGAAGAGAAGGGGAAAGAGAAGACAAGGGGGAGGAGAGAAAGGTGGAAGAGGAGGGGAAGGGGAAGGGGAGGGGAAGAGGGAGAGGGAGGGAAGGAAAAAGGAATTTATCTTAGGAAACAACTACAGAATAAATAAGGTCCACAAATTAAGGAACAAGCAGTGTAGATAGAAACAGCTATTTGTTACCAACAACTTGCAAAAAATAAAATGAAAAGCCTTTGATGACAAGTGCTAACTAAAAATCAGCCTTGTTGAAAATGTTAAATGTAAGGTTCTGATGGTTAAGTCCATTTTTTAAATGTCTGAATGGATTAAGATATTCAGCAATAGGGTCTATCCAACAGTATAGAATCCAGTGAGTCATTTCAGTTTAACAAAATGTCCTGAGGAGGTGATTGAATATATGGCTATTCCACTAAGATCTGAAAGAGAAAATACTTATGATTAAGTCAAATGAAAGAGACATATGATGAGATGAGGGTACAGAGAAGCAAGGGAATGTAGTAAATCTAATATAAATATCTAAAAAATAATTGTGGGTTTATCTACTAATACATGGTACTGACTGAATTCAAATTAATGAGAAGCAAATAATTTTTGAGTTATGCTTGCAGAATGCTGATTTTTATAGATCTCCTTTATTCATGATAATGAATTAATTCATAATCCACACATTGTCACAGACATTTTGGCATATGGAAGAAATATAAATATTTCCAGATCAAATAAAGACTGAGGAGATTTATACAGTAATAGGAATAATATTAAAGTGCAAAAATTAAATATGAAGTCTTTGTAAAAGAGAATATTAGTATCTATGTGTTTCAAATAATTTAATATGCAATCACATGACATTGCTCTTGTATGTAAAGGTACTACTTGGAATATTCTTTCACCAGGAAACTTTTGCTAACCTTCGGAATGCATTTTTCTTTACCATAAGCATGTCGCCAATTGTAACATAAATATTAATTTTCTATAGTGTGATCTCCCTTGGTAGGGGAGCGAGATGAATGTCAGCAATGTAGAGTAAAATAGTTCTGATGAGAAGAGCAGCTACTGATAAAATGTCAACCTGATTTTCTATTCTCTAATAGATCGACCAATCTAACAGGAAATCTAATTCAGGCTTTGATTATCATATTTAGGCTTTATAGTTTGATATTGAAAACTTGAAATATCATCTTTCAATTTCTACCTAAATTTAATTGTAATCCAATAGCTGTCCATTCCTTCGAAGTAATAGAGAAATTTTTGCAAAGGTCTCTGGGACTGAGAGTCTACGCCAGGAGTTCTGATTGTGTTGTCTATATGAAAGAATAACGTAAAGTTTATTGCATTGTGAAAAGAGTCTATGAAAAATACACTAATACTTCTGATTTTACAACTACACACATATGTGTTTATATGTATTGTTTTATATGATATATTATGTATTCACATATGTGTACATACACATATACATATGCGTACACATTTTGTTCTGAAGCAAACTGGGTAGTTTTATTCTTGGATTGTAGTCTGTTAGTTTAGCATTGTCCAAGTGGTCACTTGAGTGTTAGATGATAATAAGTACAATTATATAAATAGGTAGAAAAATGCCATAAATTCTGCAAAGATGTCTAAATGGAAAGGGAATCATCTCAAAGGGAAATAAGAGAGATTTCTTTTACTCATTTTCCTGCATTTCAAGCAATTAAGAATAATAGGAAACCACTAAGCTTTTCAAAACCTTTCAAGAGCACAAAGTGGTTTTCAAGACAAGGTAATTTCCACGTATTCTAAATTGAAGTAAAAAACTTGGAAGGAGACAAAAAGATGAAAGGAATGTTATCAAACTCAGAGTCAGTAATAAGGACTAAACAACCTGTTAGGGGCACAATTTCCTTTAAATTACACTTAAAATATTTGGGCACAAAATGATATTAGAGCTTCCCATTACTTATTCTTCTGTCTTTTGAGCCCTCATTTCTTGCTATCTATGACAATTAAGCTGACAGAAAGAAACTCTGCTTCTGAGGGAAGGGTCAAGGAATTTATGATTTTAAAATCTGATTAGGATCTTGCACATTTTATGTACTTTAAATTGGGAGGATGATGACAGATCTACAAAAGTTATAAGAGTAGGAGCGAAAACAGTAAGCCCTAGAATTTGCAACATAATGTTTATTGAATGAGTAAACAAAAAATGAATTAAACCCATTAGTGAATATGGGTTACCAAAATGCAAGAGAGATCTAGTTATATTTTTGCCTTTAAATGGATGTTTTTGTTTACAAATAAAAGAGAATTGAGGTAAATATCTATCTAGTTGGAATCATAACAAAATGTACCTCATCTCTCTCACTTCTAACAGACAAGCAGATATCCCTAATTGATCATGATGCTTTGAAGTTGACAGCAGCTGCAGATTCCATTCAAAACTGTACTTTAAAAAAAAACTACTACAGTTGAATGAGTTTGGAAAGAAATAATGAAATCTCTTGTTTTAACACTTACAGAAATAGTGTAATATCAATATTACATGCTAATGGTCACACTACAAGTTGGACACAAAGCTAAGTCTAGAATGGAACTAACTTTAATGTTACATAAATGTTTAGAGTGAGCCCCAAATCCTTTGTGATACATAAAAGTCTCTATGATTAGGTATTTGGCACTTAGTTGGGACAATCAACACATGTCAAACAAAAGATAGAAGAAAATACCTTGATATATCAAAATCTTGATACCAGCAATAAGTTCAGTTTCTCTCTCCTCTCTCTCTCAATCCCCTTGTCACAATCTTTCTCATTCTGAGCGTATTTGTGTGTGTGTGTGTGTGTGTGTGTGTGTGTGTGTGTGTGTGAGTGAAAGAGAGAGAGAGGGAGGGAGGAGCTAAATAAATATACTGTAATTCAAGTAACTCTCTATATCACGTTATAGAAACCCTTTCAAACTTCAAACACAATTATAACAGTTACTGTAAGATATCTTACTGAAGCAGGGTTTAGCACACATTTTCAACATCTTTGGAGAGCTATATAAAGAAACAAATGACTAGTAACATCGTGTAGACCTACTGTATACTTTTGTAATTAGCTGAAACGTGTTTGCTTTTATCAGGAAATATATTCAAAATATTTTAGTGAATACACAGGTCAATGAGAGACACTTATTTCATACAGAAATAAACCATCCTTAGAATTTAAATTGTGTAGTACTTCATCTGGCAAATTGTGGTGGGAGGGACAGGGGTAGGAGTTAGGAGAAAGACTTCATTCTAGACCTGCCTCTGTTATTTGCCTTGATGTAAGGCTTTGGTGTATCTGGAACTTAGTTTCTCCTTCTATAAAATTAGCAGGTTGGTTTTGTACATCTTTAAAGACAGTCCCAAGTCTACATTTCACCAATTGTGAATTTACAATACACCTAAAATATAACTGTATTTACTATAATATGGCATAGTATTTGCGTATAACCTATGCATATCCTCCCATATACTTTGAATCACCTCTAGATTCCTTATAATACCTAATACAATGTAAAAGCTATGTAAATAGTAATTATATTGTATTGTTTAGGGATTTATGACAAGAAAAAAAGTCTGTACATGTTCAGTACAGACACACCATCCTAGGCCTTTCTATCCATGCTTTGTTGAATCTGCAGATGCAGAATCTGCAGATACAGAGGGCCGACAGTATTTAAGTAAATAATTTCGGAAAGTGCACATTTCATCTATGATATTTACAATATATTATCTCTAAATTAATTCTCTTTAATATCTTAAACATTTATTCTATTAAATTATAAAACATTTAAATAAATCTATCAAAGTAAGAGTTAAAAACGAAGAAAAGATTCATCAAAATAAATTTCATTAAATGTCAGTAGGGAAGCAAGTGTTAAATGTGGTTAAAGTATGTTCCTATCTCTGACATGACACTGTCTGGATTATGCACTGTGAGGGAAAGTGTATATGAGACATGTTCACCGCAGTGGAACAGGAAAGTCTGCCTAAGGACAGTGGAGTGGAATAAGAAGGGCAAAGAAGCGTGGTAGACTAGATAAAATAAAGTCTTTGGTGGATTAGTAAATAAAGGCATTGAAAAAATAGAAAGTAAAAAATAGATCTTAAGTCTTTATTTTTAAAAAATCGTATGAAATAGTTTTATGATGCTAGTATTATAATGTCATAAAGAGTTCTTGTAAAGTTGTATTTACAAGCAAACATTAGCTGTATCTTCAAAGTACACACTAAAATGTTAGGAAAACATGTTTTGGCATCCTTTTAGTGAAAATATCTTGACCAAATGAACTGGGAAAAACCTACGTACCAATTTCTGATTCTATTATTGTTCTCATATTATTCTTCATTTTCCCCCTGCAAGTCAATAATTTATTTTGATTAACTTGGTTGATGCCAACATGTGAAAATATAATTAAATTGTAGATGTTTTACAGTTAAGGAACTAGGGTTCTTCTGAATTTCCATCATGAAAATTTCTCTGTCTGTTTTCTCTTAAGAGTCTTACATTATTAGCTATACATTTAGGTCTTTCGTCCATTTTGTGTTAATTTATATATATATATATATAAATTATATATAATTTTTATAATTTTGGTATTAAGTGTGGGTCTAACTTCATTCTTTCACATGTGGATATCAAGTTTTCCCAGAACCATTTGCTGAAAAGACTGTCCTTTACCCATTTGGGCACCCTTGTCAAAAAAACAAATATATGTGAACATTTATTTGTGGGCTCTCTGTTCTATTCTATTGGTCTACACATCTGTCTTTATGCCAGAACCACACTGCTTTGATTACATCACACTCAGTGATGAAAGACTGAAAACTGTTCCTCTAAGATGAGGAATAAGGCAAGAATGCCTACTTTGCTACTTCTGTTGAACACAGTACTAGATAATCTAGCTAGAGCAATTAAGCAAGAAAAAGAAACAAAAGGCATCCAAGTTGGAAAGAAGCAGTAAAATTATCTCTGTGCACAGATGATATGATCTTATATGTAGAAAATCCTAAAGATTCCATCAAATAATGTTAGAAGTAAATTAAGTCAGCAAAGTAGCAGGATATAAAGTCAACACTCAAAAATCGGTTGCATTTCTATATACTATGAACAATCTGCAGGGAAATTAAGGAAACAATTCCATTTACAACAGCATCAAAAAGAATAAAATACTGGGCCCTGCCCCAGTGGCCTAGTGGTTAAGATCAGTGTGCTCCACTTCAGCAGCCTGGGTTTGGTACCTGGACACGGACTTACACCACTTGTCTATTAGTGGCCATGCTGTGATGGCAGCTCATATACAAAATAGAGGAGGATTGGCAACAGAAACTAGGTCAGGGTGAATCTTCCTCAGCAAAAAAAAAAAAAAAAAAGGAGAAGAAAATATTTAAGAATTAACTTAACCAAGGGAGTGAAAGAGTTATACCATGAAAAGTATAAAACATTGCTAAAAGAAATTAAGACATAAATAAATGGAAACACAGCCCATGTTCATGGACTGGAAAACTTAATATTATTAAGATGTCAATACTACCCAAATACTACAGATTCAACATGATCCCTATTCAAAATCCCAAGGATGTTTTTTTCAGACTTAGAAAAGCCCATCTAAAATTCATATGGAATCTCAATGGACCCCAAACAGCCAAAATAATTTTGAAAAAGAACAAAACTAGAGAATTTGTACTTCCTAATTTCAAAACTTACAAAGCTACAATATAACTGTTATTTAATTTTGTACCAAGTATCTAAGGAATGTAGAAATTGTAAGAATCGGTTACAGAATAAGGACTTATCTTCTTTTTATTGTGTCCCCCTAGCCCCCACCACATAATATACACATAGTATATTATAGCACTCTGCAGATTTTGCAGACACTCATATGGGAAAAAAAAAAGAAAAGAAAAAAATCAGATAAACTGCTTTAGATTGCTGGGTTACAGAATTTAATTTCTTCTGAAATTAATTACACACTGTTAAGGCTATACCAAAATATTATAAAGGTTTAATGGTAATGATAAAAAGAAAAAATATATTTATATCATTTTATTTTTGTTTAAGTTTAAATTTTTAGATGATTTTCATCATTAGGTCATTTATCATTTCATGATTTACCTAATAATGGAAACTATACTTTTTGTTTACTTATATAATTTCCAAATGGATCAAGTGTAAGATGAATAACTTAATAATTTATTGGGATTTTCTTTCCCTTCACAATTTAAAACCTTTTCATTATGAAGTCTGACTTGGTCTAATCAAACTGCAGTGACCCCCTCCCCCAAAATCAATTTTATTAGTGTTACCAATGTATGTTACCTAATAATTCATTGAAATTCTACATGTATTCCTATCCCTTCCTCCTCCCACCTCAAAGAAAAGTACTTTTCATAATAGAACACTTCTCTGATACTTCATTTGCCAGAATATATAGGAGAATTGCTGGTAGATTGCATAGAAAATTCACAAAATTCTTCACAAAAATTCTCATTTAACTTGTTTGATGTCACATAGTTTGGGGCCCAAAATCTGGTAGTGTAATTAACACAAATAAATAAACTTCAGTAGAACAAATTAGCTTAAGTGATTCAAGGACTTAATAAAATATCATGAGCAATGAGAAATTTATCCCCACCCCAAGAGTTATTTGTGTAATTAAAAGCAAAATGTGGGTCAATTTCTGATCTTTGCTAATTTTGTTGATGATGTTAGTTTATATTGAATCATGAACTTATATTGAACAGACTTACCAGAAACCTATTTCTTGTGTTTTTCTTCTCTATAAAAAAAATTAAGCTAGCCTGTGTTAGGCTGTTGTATGTGATGGATTTGGCCAGCGCAATATTAACAGTCACTAAAACAAAATAACTCACAGTCCAGCATGCATAGCTGTTCCTACTCAATCCCAACAAACTGAAAATACAGAAATCATCAAGTACCTTGGATTCCAAGTCATCAATATAGACTTTTTAAGTATTCTGTATCCATTCTCTCAACATCAATGTGGTACTTTCCTCTTGGTTTTCAGAATCATGACTTTATGGGTACATAATGGCAAATGTCAAATTCAAGTGGATACCATTGCTAGACACAGGGCAATCAGGCAGTCAGGGAGATTTACTAAGGCATCTCTTATTCTGCATTCTTTCCAAAGATTATTCCTTTTGTATCAATTTGGGACTTTTCTTTTAATTTTTCCTTCTGGTGCTTACCACCAAAGCTCTAATTACTATGTTTATATCTGTGGGTGATATTGACAATATTTAACAATGTGTACGCCACAGGCACTGAACAATCAGAAAGAATGCCTGTGCTGCCATTGGATTCTGACTGAATATCACTCTAACATTGACTAAAAATTTTTTATATATCAACTTTTAAGAATACTTAGTGAATTTTCTGTTCCTGGGACAAGATTTATAAGATAGGATAAAATATATTTTATTTGTATCTCATTAAATACTCAGCTTTATATTATGAATTAATATAATTATATTTTATATCATTATAAATTCACTTTGCATTATAACTTATTAAATTGTAAATTAAAATAGCTATGTTATGTATGTTCATCAGTTACAAATAGAATATAGTTAAATATTCTTTGTTTTCTTTATATCAAGGGTTCATGCCAAATTTAAGTTGTTTTCAAAGTTGGGTGTTACACTTCTTGTGAGATTTTTTTTTAATATATTTTTAATTACCTTTCTTTTTCCTTGGAAAGGAAAATATTTCCTAGGAATATTGACCTGGTGTCCATATCACTGTTAAATATTCTGGTTCATATTAACCTCTTTTCTTCTACGAATCTATCATGTTCGGATGCATTTTCACTGCACTACCATTTGTGTCGGATGCTATGCCTTCTTTTGTCTTAAATTCTCAAGTATTATTTGACTTAATAATTTGGTGGAAAAATAGCTGAAGCTTTGATATTCTGAAAATGTCTTTATTGTGATTTCTGCTCTAATATTTTCTTGATAATTGATTGGTTACATATTTTCAGTTTCAAACCATTTGTCCTTGAAATTTGAAGGCTTTGCTCTATTGTCTTCCACTACCAGTGATGCTGATGATATTGCTGTTATTAGTTTGATTTCTTTTTATGACTAACAGACTTATTCTCCATGGAAATTTTAGCTTTTATTTAAACGTTGGTATTCACAAATCTCACAAAAATTTGTCTAAGTGTCAGAGTTGTGTGTGTGTATTGAATAATTTCCCCACAACAGTATCATTTAACTGAAATAATTTTTTTTAATGTCTGGGATATGTCATACCATTTCTTTAATTGGTTCTTTTCCTTTGTTTCCTCTAGTCTTCCTTTTTGGTATTCTTATGAAATATGCTTTGGTGTATGTGGATTGATATAGCATGTATAAGATTTTTACCAAATCTCATCCTCTTCATAGCCCTTAACCCCATCATCTATAGTGTTTAATTTATTTTCTTTATGTTATGAGATATTTTATCAATTATTTTCTTACAGCCTTTTTAGCGTATTTTTCCCTTGGGCAAAATTTTTCCCAATTATTTTTATTATCACAGTAGCCTCTTCTTTTATGGATTCCCTATTTTCTCAAATGTCATGGCACTCCAAATGTGTAACTTAGATTCTCTTCTGTTTTCTGAATAATGCATTTCCTTTATGGTGATTTGTTTTGTTAACATTCATGCACCACCTTTTAGTGTTGATGGGTTTTCTCATTTGCCTCTAGATCCTTGCTTGTTTATCATTTTGAATCAAAGACAAGGTTAGTTCAATAATGTAATATTTTCCTCTCTAATATAAGGATACTGAAACATTTACTTCTTTTGAAGGGTGGATATTTATCTACTGGCAGCTTTCTTTTTTGGGTGCTTAAGTAAAACAATCAGGAAGTTGTGCCAACTCCACTCTCAAGTGCCATTAGCAATACCAATACAAGAATGCTCTACTCTGTTGCAACAGTCCTGACTCAGGAAGCCTCACCCCCATCTAACCAAGTACAGTTCTTTCAGGGCTAGTTCTCCAACATCAAACTGGTGATAAATACCTCAGCCGTGAATGGGATATTGGGAAGTAGACGAGGTATGCAAACCTGTGCAAATTTTGCCAACAGTATTTTAATCTGTCACCTAAATTTTAGTCACTTCCCTCACTTCTGCTTATGACAACTGAAGATGCCAGGGTTTCTGCAAAGCTTTCTACTACTGCCCATCTTTCTTGTAATATGAGGTGTAATATTCCTGTTATTATGGTGATATATCTCACTTCTCCCTCAATGCTTTTCTGAACGTTTGTTTGGTTTTTTTTTGCAGGGGGAGGATTCACCCTGAGCTAGCATCTGTTACCAATCTTTCTTCCTTTTTTTCCTTCCTTTTTCCCCAACAAAGCCCCAGGACATAGTTGTGTATAGTTGTAAATTCTTCTGGTTCTTCTCTGTGAGCCGCTGCCACAGCATGGCACCTGACAGAGGAGTGATGTGGTTCTGCACCCAGGAACGAAACCCAGGCTGCTAAAGCAGAGTGCACCGAACTTGAACTGCTAGGCCATGGGGGCTGGTTCATGAATGTATTCTTTATTAAATATATTTAATGTGATTTTAATAGATTCGGGAAGGAAGAATAATCATCTATGTGAACCAATCTACAGTTACTGACATGTTTTAGTTTCTTCATTTCTATGTAGAAGCTATTTCGAAAAAAATGAAATGAATTATTATCAGTTAGGACATATGTTATTTTTAAATAGCTCTAGAAATACAAATTTGTTACATTATATGGCGATCCAGATTCAGATTCTTCTTATGGATCAATGATGTTCTTAAATAATGCAATTGACTTTTTTCTCCCTACAGCAGACAGGAATCATATGTTCTTTTAGATAATTTCTCATATTAGCCATTCACACAAATGAATCATCCCTATTTATTTTAACGATGTTCATTATCTGGTGGTTATTCGGTAATGAAGAGAGTTGATTTAGAGTGGAAAGCTTAGGGAAAAAAATTGACAATTGCTGTGACTTATACACAAATATATCTAAAATATGCCTTGTAAATTCCTTCTAATTTTAGGAATATGAAAACTGCTAAGGAAAACACTTAGTAAATGAGATCATCAAGGATTGCAAAGAGACAATAGTAGAAGAATAACATTGGACATTGTTAAATCCAAAAAATGAGGGCATATATATTAGAAACTGTAAGTGTAGTCAGGAAATGAGAGTGGGGAATAAATTCAGGAATGTTCATGTTACCTAATTTTCTTCATAAAAAAAGGTAAAAATATTTTGGACTAGGGAACTCAATTCTAAAATCCATATTGAGAATTATTTTTCAAAGGATAGACCCATAAAACCAAAGTTAGTAATAAAATATAAATAAAACTCAAATCTTACTTAATAACAATATATGCATACGTATATCAATAAGACCTTCTATTACACACTGAGTTCAGTACAAAGTACTGACTGTGCAATGAGGTTGTGGAATATCTGGGTTATTGTTCCAGTGCTGTGTCACTTACTAGCTGTGGCACTTTGGGCAAGTAAATTATCTATATTAAAACTCAATTTCCCCGTTCTCTAGAATGGGGAACATAATTATATTTACCCTAAGGGGTGTCTATAATTAAATTTGATAATGCAGGTAAAGCATTTAGCATAATCTATGGCATATTATAAATCCTCAAGGAATGTTATCTACATTTTTTAATCTTACTAACCATTTGGGGAGGGGGTCTCATTTTACCACAGATTGTCACTATTATACCATTTTACAGATGAATAACCTCTGACTTAGGTTAAATATTATATCCAATAAAACGTAGTATATATGATAGCAAATCTAATGACCAAGTGGTATTTGATTCCAAAGTTCAGTCAGTGAGCTAGAGAGATGATACTTTGTCTATAGTAGATAGAATATTCTACCTGTATTATCTTGGGACACTGGTCATGATTACATGAAGTAAGTATTAATTCAACAAATAGTTAATAAGCTATTGCTGTATTAGAGGCATTCATGTGGGTTCAGTGGGATAAGCAAGTATGAAAAAGGACAAAGCATTTGCCCTCAAACAAGTTACATTCTAGAAACAATATCAATATCATAACAGAGTACACTATGAGCAGTTTCCTGTTTCTAGTGGGCTAGATTTCTTGCATTAACCCCCCTGCTGAGTATACTACACGATGATAAATAAAATGTTTTTGTATGTATTTTCTTTTAATCATAGAAGCATCAAAAAGTCGTCAAGTTGTAATATTTGGTGAAACAAGAATCCAGACATGCAGACAGGCATGTGAACCACTCCTGCCCTGAGGATATTTCTCTTCTCCACACATGCAAAGCTTATTTTGATGGACTTCCAGGGCAAGGAAAATATCAGGATTCAGGTTACATCCAAGGGTTTGAATAAAAGATAAGACCTTTCCCCTCAAACATACAAGATCAAATGGCAGCAACTTCAGGGTAAACCAGCCCATGCAAAATCATAACCCTATTCAAATCCCCAGGTAATACAAAAAATTTCAAGTCTTGAAATTGGCTTAATTGGAAAAGGCACCAGATGTCTCACAGAAGAAAATCCAAATCCTCTTTGAATGGAAATAACTTTAATGTATTTCTCAAAGTAGCCATATAAATATATTATTTTTAAAATAGTACGTTCAGCAAACAGCCAAAACCAACAAGCACAGGAGGAAACGAGACTCCAAAACCAAGATCCGGCCAGAACTAACACTAGAGATACACTCCATTTCTAATAATTCTAGAAATAGAATATATAAAACACTAAAATACTTTGAAATAAAAATTAGCCGAATGTGTTTAAGAGCAGAAGAGGTGGAGGAGAAGGTGACTGATGTGGAAGATATCAGAAGAAATTCTTGAGAATGCATTGGAGAGACAGAAAAAGATGGCAAATACAGAAGATACCTGAAATTTGGCATCAGGAAAATGAGTTCTTTGATGAAGAAAAAATAAAGTTTCTTGTTGTTTTGTTTATATAAGTCTAGGTGAAGGAACATCAGGATTTGAACACTAATAAGTTGTGTTAGGGAGTTAGAGAAAGGATCAGGTTTTACAAATTTATGAAATAAAATCCACTACAAATGAATATAAGTGGTAATGGAGAAAAATGAGTTGAGAATCACTCCAAAACTTCCAACTTGGAAGACTGGACGAGCTCCAAAGGAGGGAAAGTGTGCATTTTCCCCTTGTATTAAATATAAGGTGTCTGAGTACCTAAATAGAGATTTTGAACAATAAGGAAATATGGGTCTGGGAATGAAATGCAGTTTGGGTGTTCACACTATAGACTATTGTTGAAGTGATGAGAGCAAATAAAGCAATTAAGAGAAAAATAATATTGAATAGAATAAATATTTAAGGGGTGTGAAGATTACTGCAAATGGGAAATCAGAGAGGTAAAGAGTGAACCATGAATACTCTGTCCTAAAATTCAAAGGAGGAAAGGATATCAGAAGGAACAAATGAAAAAGTGTAAAGTACTTAATTTCTGAGAAGGTAAGAAGAAAAAATACATTAAAATTGGTCTTTGTATCTTAGAAGAGTTATAGGACAGTTGTAGAGTTCTAGTGAAAACAATGAGTATAGAAAATGTCTTTAAAGGGAGAGAAAATCAGAGGCACAGGTAAAATGAATAGAGATCGAACACATACAAACCATAAAAGATTCAAGGGAAAACTAAAAAGCAGGGTGCCTCTGAACATCCCAGTGACCTTTACTTCTCCTTATGTCAGAGGTATGATGAAAACATTTGACTTTCCCCTCCCCCAAATAAAGATAACAAGCCTACAATTTTTCTTTGGAAAATTTAGAAAGTCACCTTCATTAACTTGTTTTCAGTGAATTTCTTTGATTCTAAGATGCTCATTTTTCTGCATTTGATTTTCTCTGACATGTAGATTCACTCTACCATTGATATGGTAAGAAATCATCATAACCTAGTTTGATCAGCAGGTTTGCTTTTTTTCTTCCTTGGTGGCACATAAGATAATAATGCATTTTACAACAGATGAAACCTTAGATTTAATGAAATACAGATAACAAAGGTAACTGACTATTGATCTTTACAGTGAATTATTCTCGATGAAGATCAAATATGCCACATTAATAATTATGCAGATATGTTACTCAAATTTATCTATTTAGATCCCAAATTCCTGATTGAGAAAATATTTCTATTTCTGTTGATTTCAAATTAGAAAATTATTACTGCAGAGTCTATAACTGATTACTAATTAACTAATATTACAGAGCATTTTACCTTAAAAATACAATTCATTTGAAAATTCAGAGACTTTGACTTGATTCAATTATAGAAAATTAGAAATATAAAAAATCATAAATGTATTAATGATACCATCTACCACGAAAAATTCACATATATACAAATTCTATTATATGCTTCACTTATTCCCCATAGTTCTAAAAATGTATGGAACAAATTAATTCTGTTATAAAATATGGGTTCTTGCTCCCCTTATTTAACTAGTATATGGGTTAAAAATCTCAATAGTCATTTGATAATTCTGCTTTCTAATTTATTTGTTACATCTCAGAAGTTTACAGCTTATTATAAGTAGATCTTAAGCTAACATTTTTGGTAATAACATAGGATTTGGTGCTATATGCATTATCATTGTCAGAGATGTCCTTTTCATCTTTAAGAACATCAGTTAGCTAAAAAAATGATTTCATCAACATATATGTTTGGTTGTCTATTAAATTAGATACTCTGATGAATCTAAGTAGAATTCAGATGTGAAGGGACATTACCCTCTCATGGGAATGAATAACCAGAAAATGATTTCATTGTTGAGCATACGTAATATCACTGGCATCATAAACTATTCTGCAAAACCTGAAAATGAGCATCCTTCAGTGATGCCAAACCAAGGGGTGTAAACCTCAGAAAAAGCTAAAAAACAATTTAATCAAGTGCTTGATGTCTTATTCTTTATTAGTAAGACTTTAAAATTATTAGTGATGATTTTTAGTGCTTACCCAAATGGCTAGTTGTATTACATTTTCCAGGATCTAAATTTAACATTCAAATAAAATTTTAAATAAATTCCTGAAAACACAGCTCAGATGGCCGATATCAAAGGTCTAAACTTAAAATATATGCTAAATTAAACTTGAACCCTTTAAGTTAGGAAAGATTGATGATTTTTGTTATTTTGAGGCTTAACATAGCCAAAGGCATGTATTTCCTCAATATGCTAAATTCAAGAAAAGGATTTTAACCAAACATAAAACCAAACATAGAAGAAAAAATAATTCAGCCACTAGTTTATTCATCTTAAAAAATGTAATATAGAGAAATGATTCTTTTAAAATCTACTTTGAAGTGAGAAGTGAAACATGTTGATGTCAGCGAATTATTGATTGAGTGTACAAACAAGCAGACTGGCACTTGAGAAAAAATGAAATGGTGCAATTAATAGTTCATTGGTTATCATGCCACAATGAAAACTCCTCTGTTGTGGCAGTGTTTAAAAAGGAAAGTGTCATTACCTATCACAGAACCCCTAACATAAAAATCAATCATTCATTTCATTTAATAGACTATTCTTGAAGGCTTTTCTAACCACAGTTTAGCTAATCACTATAAAACAAAAGGAGAAAGAGTAAGTCCTACCATGATATTATTTTATTGTCTCTTTCTAATAATTCAGTTACACTCATATTATACACCTTAAAGGGAATATAAAAACGCCAAATTTGGGAAGAATAAAACAATATAATTAGGTAGTATAATTATGCATTTGTTCCTTCTGGTTTAATGACATGCTTCTATGCTGTGCCGTAGAATCTGTGCACTTAGGAACATCAGTACTTATATTGTTGTGTAAAATGAACAGCTACTGAGCTCTAATGGGCTTCATTCTGTGTTTTAAAATTCCTCAAAATGACTTGGAGATCATTAGCTCCATAAGCTCTAATGCATGCTGCTACTCGTAAAGGAGTGTAATAAAGAAAAACATGAGTAGCTAACCTTAAAACTGCCTTAATTCTAAAAAGAAGAAATGTCTACACATTTTTTTTGCCATCAAAGCAAGGAATAAAAAACACATATGATATATTACCCTTTTTTATATTTAAAAATGTAGTAAATAAGAAAAGGATAATGGATGCATAACAAGCAGAACTTTGCGTACGTAAGTTAAAGGAAATTCTCTTTGAGGTTTTTTTCACTTGAACTTCTTTCTTTGGGCCACAGTTTAAGTTACCTATCCAGGATCGGGGTGATCATTATCTCTAGTGACTGGACACTAGTTCACTCACCTTTTCTATATATCAGTTTATACACGTTTTCTATTCATAAAAAATAGTTTGGGGAAACTCGCACCTACTGGTAGATCAGATATCACTTTGATAAACATCTAAAGTGCCCCCCCCTTCATATTTGAATTTTCATATCACACCTATAGCAAAGGAAATAGAATATCTGCATAATGCATATAATAATTACATTCTTTCAAGTTTGCCAGACGGTAGGTATTTCAAAAGAAAAGAAATAAAGTCCCTTCAACATTAGATCCAGATGATATGCTAACTCTTCTTCCACAGATTGCCACACATAGCCTTGAACTGCTGCATAAAATATAAATGACTCGTGAAAGTTATTAACTATACAGGCCCGAATTAAGCGATCTTATGTTTTACTGAATAACATGACCAAATTAAAATTGCAAATTATCGAAGTATTAATTATTTCTAAATTAGAACAAATATGATTTTCTATGACTAAAATGGGCAAGTATGAAATTTCCAAATATCTCTGACAATGAAGAAAGTATAAAACTTTGATACTGATGATACAAAAGCAAAACATGTTAAAATTTAAATGTTTTGCCCACCAAAACTTTAATTAGAGCTTTTATTTGTAAGAAATTAAATTTCCTGATTTTTTTGGCAAATATATTGCATATACATTTGTGGCATTGTTAAAAGAAAAACAGTAATCAATATTCTAATCAAAGTTAAATAATTTCATTAAAATATATTATTTGCTTAAATTAAAAATATAACAGTATTTCATTAGTGTTCCTTTCCATTCAGGTGAGTACAAGTTTATAGAAGTTATTCTCCCTCCTCTTTCCCACCAAAGTAATCCCCCTGCCAATGACCAACGGGAAAAAATGTTCTAAAATATGCTTCAATATGAAGAGCCAGGGGAGAGTGTTACCAATACCTAACAAGCTTCAACATACTTCTGCTAGAGCTATTAGGTATTCAGTATATTTCCATTAAGACAGAGAGAACTAAATCATATATTCTCATTCCAGAAAAAAAACTATTGGAATTAAGTAAAAGAGATATTAGTAGAATCTTTCTATATGTTCTAATTTGAAGAAGAGACGGTTGGAAACCAGGCTAGGTCATGAGAGAGAGAGAGATTATCTTCTACAACCTTTTTTCACACAATTCAAAACCAGCTTAAATGAGAAGCCTAGGGACAAATAAACCCACACCAAACAGAATTAGGTGACATGGAATATTCCTCAAGTAGATTCATCCTGAAGCAGTAGGTTCTTTTTCATGTCATATGGAATCACATCAGGAAGGCAGTGGAACAAGGGGAATGTAGAGAGAAGGCTGAACTATAGAAAGCACAAGGAGTCAAGGTGCTCCTTTCTTTGAGTCCTCACAGTCTAATCCTGATTACAGCTAAAATAAAATGATATTTTGTGCAGAGAATGATTGGTACTTTTCGAAGTCTTTGTTTCTACGGCCATACTGAAAGTAGCATTACTAAGTTCATCTTAACAGTCTTGAAGGTTAAATAAATTGGTAAATCTAATTCATATATAAGACGCCACCAGAGTGCTAACAGATTATTTCTATGTGCACTCTTTTGGAACTCAGTGCATAAAGCTCATTTTGTAAAGAGAAAGTTAACTTAGTGCTATGGTTTGAATACTGACCTATTTATTCATCTACTTATTATTCCTTTGATTTTGGTTTAGTCCTATTTGGATAATAGTTACAGAAAAATACTAAAATAATGAAGCATAATAGTTTTCCCTTTCCTTTTCAGCTACTCACACAGCAAATTGGAACACTGACTTGGTGATTACATAAATATGAAAACTTTCTCTGTTTGGAAGGTAGTATCAAAAATGTGGTACAAATGCAGAGGTCAAGGTTCACATTTTTTCATATGGATACACAATTCACTAAGCATCACTTTCTGAAAAAGCCATCCTATCTCTACTGTACTGTGGTGTCACCTTGGTTGTAATTCAAGTGAGTTTGTATTTGTGTATAGGTTTGTTATTGTACTCTGTTCTGTTTCATTGATGTATTTATTGTTGTGTCATTAACACACTGTCTTAATTACAGAAGAGTTATATTTAACATTTCTTTAATAAGATTAAAATCAAACGGTCAAACCCAAGAAAATTTATCCCTAGATTTCTTTGTGGAGACTTTGAGAATTACATAGTTATTTTATGTAGAACATAAATGACTATTGATATCTTCTTTCTCTCTTTGGGTCAATTTTGGATTGTGTAGTTTGTTTTTTTTTTATCAAGTAAACAAAAAGTACTTGGTTGTGATTGTGATTGCCTTGAATCTAAGAAAATGGTATAGTCATCTATTGACATATATTTTAAAAAAATCTCTCTACTCTTTTGTAGTTAGGGATAGATATCTTGCACCTCATTTGTTAGTTTTATTCATAGATATTTAAATGTCCTGATGCTATTGTAAATGGCACCACTTGTTAAATGTAATTTTCTAGTTGATTATTTCTGGTCAAAGGACTACAATTGTTTTCTCTGTACTGACCTTGTAACCAATGACCTTGCTAATTTATTAATTAGAATGTGGAAAATCTCATTTTCAGAGTTACCATACTATAATATTAAAATGTCCCATTTTCAACAACAACAACAAAAGCACAAGGAATTCGAAGAATCAGGACAGTATGGCCCCTTAAAAGAAACAACAAATTTTACAGCAACTATCCCTGAAGAATCTTAGACATTGGATTTACATGGCAAAGACTATAAGTCAAGTGTCTTAAATATTTTCAAAGAGCTGAAGGAAACTATGGACAAAGAACTAAAGGAAACCAGGAAAATAATGTAGGCAAAAAATGAAAAGATCAGTAAAGAGACAAAAATCATAAAAAAGTAGCCATATAAAAATTCTGGAGCTGAAAAGTACAATAACAGAAATGAAAAATTCACTAAGGAGTTCAACAGTAGGTTTGGACATGCATAAGAAAGAATCAGTAAACTTGAATTTAAGACAATTGAAATTATCTAGTCTGAGGAATAGAAAGAGAAAAAAATGAAAAGTGAACAGAGAACAGAGCCTAAGGGATCCATGGGGCATGATCAAAAGGACAAACTTATATAATGTGAGTTGCAGAAGGAAAGGACAGAGAGAATATTTGTAGAAATAATAGCCCCAAAGTCCCAAATTTGATGACAGATATGAATCTATGTATCCAAGAAGCTCAAAAACTGCAAGTAAGATAGAAACTTAAAGAGATCCACACCAAGACACAATATAATCAAACTACTTGAAAGAAAAAGAGAGAATCTTGAAAGCAGTAAGAATGAAAAAAAGAAAAACTGCTAACCAAGATTTCTATATGTGGCAGAACTCTCCTTCAAAATGAGGAATAAATTAAGGCATTCCCAGATAAACAAAAGCAGAGGGAGTTTGTTACCATTAAACTTTCCCTACAAGAAATATTAAAGGGAGTGTTCTGTGTTCAAATGAAAAGAGACTAGAAAGAAACTCAAAGCTGTATAAGGAAATAAATGTGCTGGTAAAGGTAAATACATAGGCAAACATAAAACCAATTATTATTGCATTTTTGGTTTGTAACTCTACTTTGTACTTCCTAGATGATTCAAAAGAAAAAATTGTTAAATAATTAAAAATCTTTTATTGTGCGCATGATGTATAAAGATGTAATTTGTGACAACATCAGCATAAAGAGGTGGACAGAGATGTGTACGAACAGAATCTCTGTAGGCTATTGAAGCTAAATTGGCATCAGTTAAGCTACATTGTTACAGATCACTGATATTGGTAATTTGTTGTCTCTCTCCATCATTCAATGTATTATTCTTTCTAAAAACCAACTTTTCGCTTGCTAATTTTTCTCTATTGTTCATTTGTTTTCTATCCCACTGATTTTTTTTATCTGTTCTCATTTTCATTATTTCCTCTATTCTACTTTCCTAAGTTGACTATATGCTTCTTTTCTAAGTAGATCATTGATAATCAGTCTTTTTTCTTTCCAATATATACATTTGAGAATGTAAATTACACTATAAGCATATCTGAAGTTGAATTCTACAAATTTTTATGTCATAGTTTATTAATATAACTTCAGTTAAAATCTTTTCTAATTTACATTATAATTTCTTTCATATAATGTGTTTGTTTTAATTCCCCAATTTTTAGGAATTTGAGCATTTCTAGCCATATTCCACTGTGGTCTGAGAATATATTTATAATTTTTCTTTATCGGAAATTTGTTGAGACTCACTAAAATGAGACATCCCTTCTGTCAATAAGAATATACCGTTAATCTTGTATGCATCTTCTACATTCATATTAATTAGTATAATTCTGCTTGTCCTATATTACTGAGAATGGTCCTGAAATTGTCTATTTCCTTCCTTCTCCACCTCCTTTTCCACTTGTTCTTCTCTCATTCTTTCTCATAAGTCTCAATATTATGCTAAAGTTTCAGTAGTAGAATTCCCTTATATTTGATAATGAGTTTTGCTTAGAGTCTACTTTATTCAGAAATTTGTATAGGTATACCAGCTTTCTTTGGGTTTTCAAAAAATAAACTTTTAATGTTAGAATAGTTTTAGATTTACAAAAAAGTTGCAAAAATAGTACACGGAGTTTCTACAAACCCTACATCAAATTCCCCCTATGATTAACATCCAACATTAGTATGGTAGTTTTGTTACAATTAACGAACCAATATTGATAAATTAACGAATTTCCATACTTTATTCAGATTTTCTTAGTTTTACCTAATGTCCTTTCTCTTCTTTCATGATCCCATTAAGGTATCAAATTACATTTAACCATTATGTTCCTTTGTCACCGACTGTGACAGTTTCTCAGGCTTTCATTGTTTGTGATGACCCTGACAGTTTGGAGGTGTACTGTGTAATTATTTTGTAGGTGTTCCTTTGAGTTTGTATGATGTTTTCTTAATGATTAAACTGAGATTATGTTTTTTATTAGATAAACCACTGAGGCAAAGTGCTATTCTCCTCGCATCCCATCATGGATATATAATGTCCATATTAAAAATAAAAATCTCCTTTATTTTGATTAGTTTTGCATGTTATACATTTTCTATTCTTTGACTTTCAATGTTCTACATCCTTATCTTCAAGGTGTGTCTCTTGTACATAGCATATTTTTAAAAATCTATTATGATAATCTTACTAATTTGCATAGAGATTTTGTTTACTTACCTTTAATTTCTAATACAGTTGGGTTATATCTAACATAAAACAATTTATTTTACTAACATGAGTTTGTTTCTTTTTTTCTTCCATTTCATTCCTTCTTTTGGGTTGATCATATGTAAAAATATACATTACATTAGAAGAAAAATCTCACAATTTTAATCTCAGGTTCCAAATCAAGAATCTAGAATAAGAAGAGCAAAATAAGCACAGAACAAAAAGGAAGGAAGGAAATAAAGATAGCAGCAGAAATAAGTGGAATTTAAAAGAGAACAAAGATGTAGAATAATCAATGAAACAAAAATTTGGCTCTTTGAAAGAACAATGAAATTTATAAACTTCTAGCAAGACTGATAAAGAAATAAAATACCAATATCAGGTCTGAGACAGGAAATATCATTATAGACCCTATTGACATCAAAAGTATAAGGGAAAACTAGGAACAACTCTATACACTTAAATTTGACAATTTAGATGAACTTGAAATGAACCACTTCTTTGAAAAATATAAAACTACAACATTTCTAATACAAATTAGATAATGTGATTAGCCTACAACTCTAAGAAATTTGGATTCATAATTTAAAAGCTCCTGCAAATAAATTCTCAGGCTCACATAATTTCACTGAAGAAGTCTACCAAATGCTAAAAGAAGAATTAACACCAATTTTATATAATATCTTTTAGAAAATAAAAGAGCAGGAAACACTTCCATTTTAAGCACCTTATTATTTTCCTGATTCCAAATCAGACCAAAGAAATACAAAAAGAAATAATGCAGGCCAATATCTGTAATAAATATAGGCACAAAAATCCTTAGCAAGGTATCAAATAAAATTCAGCAATATAGTCACACATCACTTAACGGCAGGGATACATTCTGAGAAATGTGTCATTAGGCAATTTCATTGTTGTGCAAACCTAAACAAACCCAGATGGTTTAGCCTACCACATACCTAGGCTATATTGTATAGCCTATTACTCCTAGGCTACAAACCTGTACATAGTGTTACTGTACTGAATACTGTAGGTGATTGCAACACAATGATAAGTATTTGTGTATCTAAAAATATCTACACATAGAAAAGGTACTGTAAAAATATGAAAAAAAGATAAAAAATAGTATGCCTTTATAGGGTACTTACCATGAATGGAGCTTACAGCACTGGAAGTTGGAAGACTCTCTGTGAGTCAGTGAGTGGTGAATGAATGTGAAGGCCTAGGACATTACCGTACACTTAGGAAACACTGTACACTTAGGTTGCAATATATTTATAAAAAAGTTTTTCTTTCTTCAATAACAAATTAACCTTAGCTTACTGTACCTTTTACTTTATAAACTAAATTTTTAACTTTTTGACTCTTTTGTAATAACACATAGCTTAAAATATTGTACAACTGTACAAAAATATTTTCTTTATATTTTCATTTTATAGCTTTTTTCCATTTTTAATTTTTTTTACTTTTTGAACTTTTTGGTTAAAAAATAATACACAAAACATACATATTAGCCTAGGTCCACACAGGATCAGGATCATTAATATCACTGTCTTCCACCTCCACATCTTGTCCCACCAGGTGTTCAGGGACAGTAGCATGCATGGAGCTGTCACCAGCATCACCACAAACACGTGAGCAATGCTTTGCACTATGACATTAGGACAGCTATCATGTCACTAGGCAATAAGAATGTTTCAACTCCATTATAATCTTATGAGACCACCATCATATATGTGGTCTGTCATTGACTAAAATGTTGCTATGTAGCACATGACTGTATATAAAAGTAATTATACACCATGACCAAGTGGGGCTTATTTTGGAAACATAAGACTAGTGCAATATTTGAAAATCAGTGTAACCCAACATATTAACAGTCAAAGATGTCCACTTCCAGCACTCTTATTCAACATAGTGCTGGAAGTTCTAGACAGTTTAATAAAGCAAATAAAGGAGATAAAAGGCATATAGACTAGAAAAGAAAAATTAAACCTGCCCCTATTTGCAGATGACATGATTGTCTACATAGAAAATCTCAAGAAATTTAATGTACCTGCATAACTAATTAGCAAGTTCATTCAGGTCACAGGATATATGGCACATGATAAAGAAGAAATTTTATTTTTAAACACTAGCAACAACCCCAAGTATATCAAATTAAATATACAATGTCAGTTGCTTAAGAAAATGAAATACTTTGATGTAAATATAACAAAACATGTACACGACATATGCTGAAAAATCACAACACTGATGAATGAGTCTAAACATCCAAATAAATGAAGAGGCACACTATTTTCATTGATGAGGAAATGCAGTATATTAAAGATGTCAATTTTCTCCATACTAATGTAAATGTTTAACACAGTTGCTCTCAAAATCACAAGTTTCTTTTTATAGACATAGACAAGATTATTCTAAAATTATATGGACTAGCAAAGAGAAGTAGAATAACTCATACAAGTCTATGCAATTTCAAGACATTATACGGCCATAATAATCAAGATTGTGTGGTATTGGTGAAGGGGATAGACATATAGATCAATGGAACTGAGCAAACAGCCTAGAAATACACTGAAACAAATATGCCCAACTATGTAAAAGCAATTTGACACAGAAAAGATCTCCTTTAAAAACAATAGTGCTGAAAGAATTGGACCTCCACAGGTCAAAAAGAAATGAAGTCTCCCACCTTACAAAAACTACTCAAAATTGATCACAAATTAAAATGTAAAATATAGACTATAAAATTTTTAGCAGAAAATATTTGAAATCTAGGACTAAGCAAAATTTCTTAGACTTGGCACTGAAGTACCATACATAAAAGGAAAAACTGATAAATTGGATTTCAAAAATTAATGACTTTTGTTCTGTGAAAGATCGTGTTAAGATGAAAAAAACAAGCTACAAAGTGGTTGAACACATTTCAAACTGCATATTTGACAAAGACTAGTATCTAGACTATGTCGATAATATATCGACAGAACTCAATAAAAGAAGAGAAAATCCAACTAGAAAATGGGCAAAATATATGAAGAGACTTTTCACAGAAAAGGATATACAGGTGAGAAGCACATGGAAAGATATTCAACATCATAGCCACTAGAGAAATGCAAGTTAATACCACAACGAGATATCAGTATACACATATCTGAATGGCTAAAACCTTAATTTAAATAAAAGAACCATTGATAACACCAAGTGCTGACAAAGGTGTGGAAAAAACAGATCACGCTACTGCCAGAAGGTAAATGGAATATCCACTCTTAAAAGAGTTTGACTGTTTTTTAAATCTAAACATGCAATGACCATAAAACCAGTAATTGCACTCTTGGGCATTTATCCCAGAGAAATGAAGAATTACGTTAGCACTAAACCCTGTGCCCAGATGTTTTTAGCAGCTTTATTTATAATATCCCAAAACTAGAAACAACACAGATGCCTTTCAATGGAAGAACGAGTGGTTAAACAAACTGGTACATCCATACCATGATATACTTCTCAGCAATAAAAAAGAATAGATTATTGATATGCACAACAAATTGGATGAATCTCCAGAGAATTAACTGTGTGAAAAAAGTCAATCCTAAAAAGATAGTATATGATCTATTGTTTTTTACCATTGCTGAAGTGACAAAATTATAGAGATGAACAGATTAGTGGTTGCCTAGTGTGACTGTAAATGAGCAGGGGTCCTTGGAGTGATGGAAATATTTTGTATTCTAACTATATTAACGCCAATAGCCTGACTGTGATATTATAGTTTTGCAAGATGTTATCACTGGGGGGGAGAATGTATGGGATCTCTATTGTTTCTTACAACTGCATGTGAATCTATCGTTATCTTAATTTTTTTTAATTTGAGGATAAAATCAATTATGTTTCACTCATTGATAGAGACTCTGATTGGACACAGTGTTCGAGCAATAAGACTAGATTTAGTTTCCATCTCATGTACAGCATTTCTAGTTCCCTTTATTCATTGGGAACTGAACTTTCAGATGCCATTGCCTACTTTCACACCTAGAGCACAACAAGCTCATGTTTGCTCTACTGTTTGTTATGTTTGAATTTCTGTTCCTTTCTATATGAATATTATTTTTGAGCCCTGCTATCTCTTTCATTTTATACTTAAAAATTAGTATCCTGTCTACACCTATTTGTTTCTATATCTATATTTACATCTATACCTATGTTTGTTTATCTATCTAAATTTATTTAGGGAAGAGTAAGTGCTTCATAGTGTTTTTTTATTATGTGATCTTGATAGGAAGTACCTCAATAAGAATATAAATATTTAGAAAATTTGCTGGCCCAACATCCTTGCTCAGTGTGAAATATCAACATATGTCATGGCTAATAATATTCAGAATAGGAAATTTATTTAAACCCTATAGTTTAGAAATTTAACATCTAGTTGCTTGAAATAAATGCTGGCCACTTGAAATACTGAAATTTTCTTACCTGTTTTCAATGTTTCATCAGTGTGGGGGAAGTGAATGCAGAAATTTCCTCTCAGAAGGATTATAGACCAGGCAGGGAGCTAGATAAACATAATTTCAGTAAAAGATAGACCAGTAGCACTTGAATGATTGTGGAAGCCAGCATTTGCCAACCATATAACTGATAAAACTTTCAATGATAGTTATAGTATGATCATCTCTGTTGGCACTGGAAAAAAGCCTCCCCTTTTGTTTCTGATCAAATACAATCAATCTAGGCAGGGTGAGAACAGGGTACATCAGAAGAATGTTATTGGACTTGCTACCTATTTGCCGGTATTTATTCAATAATTAAAATGTATTCACTCAAAAATATCTTTAAGGTAGCTACTTGATATTACATATCATTCTAAATAATGGAGATACAGGAATAAACAAAGTAGAGTATATATATTTTTTTACTATTATGGTGTTTAACTGTTATTTTAAGAGACAGAAAGCACTGAAGTAAATAATAGGTGCCAAGGAGATGATGGAACAGTGACAAGAGTTTTTAAGGACTTAGAGGATAATTTGGTAAGTAGTGTTTTGGGCTGGGGAGGGAGAAAGGAGGGATGTTTCTAAAGGAAGAATTCTCTGAAGAGTTGACAATTACCTGAGATCTGAATACAAATGGCCTACCAATGAACTCATTTGTGCAGAGGTATTTTCAAGCAGAAGTAGCAACTAAACAATTCTGAAAAAAAATTGTGATTAATTTTGCATTCAAAATGTATTTTCATAGGGTAAATACAAAAATAAATTCTTATTAAATTTTTAACTAATCATTAAGAAAGATGAACTCCTCTTCCCTTTACATTAGCTCCTCAGATATATTTTTAAATGTGAGAATTCCTAATTGTTCATGAAAAAGGTGGAAAGTTGCACACTGTTGAGTTGTCATCTCACAATGTATAAATGTACATTAAGTTGCTATGTTTCTTCTGCTAAACTCATGTCCTAAATGCTAGAAACATTTTATGTTAGCAAAAGATATGGAAATTTTGAGGCCTATGTAATATCTATAAACAAACTGTTTTTATATTGTATATTCTAAAATACATTAACACTTGCCAACATTTCCTCATTACAGTGTAAGGCTGTCTGATGAATGAAGCTCTATTCCATTGGCAATTTTCAGGGAACAAGAATATGAGCCAATCCGTGAATGAACTAAGTAAAGACATGGATACCTTCCATAAGGCTGATGTGTCAAACACATTTTTACAGGTTAGTATCTTACTGCAGTATTTTCTACCATACTCTAAAGCTATAGCTTACATCTTGGAATCAATTGACATTATTAATGTGTCACATAGGTAACAATGGAGGACTGGGCTGTCTGAAACAGTTGAGTAATTCAATCAGAAAAAGCCAGGAAGAGAGGAAAGGAAAGAAACTTGAGTTGCCAATGTCAAGTTGAAAAGTACTAAAAATTAAGTGCTGCAAACATGAATGAACACATTCTAGCTGTAACAGGAAAGTAAACACAAGAATGTATAAAATGAAAGTATACAAAATGCCCTGATCATTATCCTTTTCATAGTTGTGGTTGCTGTTATTTTTCTAGACATTCATATTTTATAGTTTACTTTTTTTTTTTAACTCAGAAGGAATATATAAATACCATCAGTGTAAAAGTATTCCAACAACAAAGTTGAAAATCAAAACCAAACACTACTATAAACCCCTGGTCTTAACCCTTAATTCAGTTTCCTCATAAGAGGTAACAGAAGATAACAGTTTGGATATGTTCCTTACAAGCTTTTCTATTCAATCTATTAGGGAATTTGGGAGATGCATAATTCCATGTTTTTTACCTTTCCTTTCATACTTTATGTTTCTGGGTCCTTTTTTCCCCCGGATTTATAATAGTACTAGTCTAGATGTAAACTCTAATTCATCCAGACTGTGAAAAAATTAGAAGTTGAGATAATCTATTCAGTATTCACTTCATTACCCCTCTAGGAAGTAGAAAAAGAAGAAACACTAATTTGGACATATTTAATATGCCTTAAAATGTACAGATAAATGAAATGTTACATAATTAACATATTTAGGGAGCCAGAAATACCTGAGTTTTGCCTCTAATGGAATACTCTACTCTCTGACTCTTGGTCCTTAAGGAATATAAATATTCACAAGGAATAACACACAAGATCACAATAAGATTTTTGGATGGAAATATGTTGTAACCTCACAGCCGACAGTTGACTTCGCCACTGAGCTTGGGTAGACATGTAAAGCCCCTATTTTTACTAAGATAATTAGGCTAAATTCCATAGCAAGACATTCATGTTCCTTTCTCCCTCATACTAATACCCAAACTTGCATTTTTTTTTAATTTTTACTTCATTCCGGCTACATGAAAGAAGCTGTTAGGAGGTGAGATGACCAGCTAAGGAAGCTGGACCTCAGAAGGCCATTTTGGGCTTGGGTAAATCTATGAATGATATAAAAGAGGTCTTTTGTGAAAGAGGAGATGAATTGCATAATAGGGAAGGCCTGACCAAATTGTGGGTTGGCCACTTTCTGGGTACTTGTTACTACAATTTTGGAAACATTGAGACAAAGACATGGGTAGTCCAAGTGTTGCTTCTAGAAGCATATAAAATGGGTCGAAATATGGCTTTAAATATACTAACTTAAAAGGTTAATCATATAATTACTCTAATTTGCTATCTATCTCAAATTACAGCGAACTAAATTATTCAATGCATAAAAGTTTATAAGGTAAATATAATGCCAGAAGTTGAAAAATGAGTTTTCATTCCATAGGAGTTTGAATAATAGCAAACTCTCATGGCATGTTTAAAGATGCAAACTGAAATATATCTTTCATTTTAGGTAATCTAAAAATCTCCTTTATGAAATTTCTTCTTATTTTGTGCAGTCATGGTTAGAAGGGTCTTAATCAGGGATATGGCTTTTCTCAGTAGCTCATTGTGAACCATCTCTAAATGGAAGTTATATGGTTCCTTTGACATCTCTAAGGAAGGGTTATAATCACCTCAGTATCTTGACATAGAGAAGCGTAATACAGAAAATTTGAAGTTATATTCTCTGAAAAGTACCCAGATATATATTATAGGTAGATTCATATTTTAATAGTAATTTGAGGTCAATAAGGAATGAAATTTGCCTATGAAAGTTTACAAATCTAATAAGAACCTGCCTGTGCAAGGTATAAAACTAATGAAGTGTCCATGAACAGAAGCAAGATATTGATCATAAAATTATTCTGAGTTTGTTTTGAAACGCAGAAAAGACAAACACATACATTTGTGACAGTGTGGCTATAATGTTTTTCTCTTGGCGAAAATTTTGAATTGACTAATGCATTCACTTTTGTAAAAACTCACACCAACAAACCTTAATCATGCATTCAAATAAAGTATAACTTAAAGTACTGTGAACTCCTGGTAAACTATCAAAGGCTCTGTAATCACAAAATACTTCCCTGTGTAAGCAATTGAGTTGCTTTAAGAGTTTTTAGCTAAAGAGTTTTAGCATTCAGTCTTCAAGACTACATTAAATATAATCAGATTACTTTTGGAATAGTGGGTTCAATGTCTTCCTGGCAATAGTGAGACAGCAAAATCAGTGGTCCATCAATAATACTGCTTGTTCACAATACTATGTAATGGAGCTTATAGGATAATGCATCTCTCTCCTCTGAAGGAGAAGACAATGCATCTGTGATATAAAATTTGAAAACACAAAGTTGAAGCATCATTAAAGGAAAGGGTTTGATTAAATGCATTACTGGATTAGCCTTCTGAAAATCATTGTCTGATCACAAAGGCCATAACTCTTTAGGGCCTTTAACAGGCTATGACTCTTCAGTACATGTGTGCCCCAACTCCTCAGGGACAAATGGGAGTCCAGTTTTCACAACTACAGGTTTTTGGTAGCTTGCGATGAGTAAAATAAGCTGGCCATTGATTATTTCCAGTAGAAGCTCCAAACATTGTAGAACTGAGAAAAGCCATCCCTATGTGTTGTATGCAAATGCCTGACTCACAAAATCTATGAGTATAATAAAATGTTTTATGGCATCATAATTTGTTGTGTAGCAATACTATATGGAACAGAAATGTTGTAATCATGACGGGAAAAAGCATGAGATAAATTCAAGGTTGCATTATAAAAACCAGGAACAAACAGGGGGCAGGATTTATATAATTGCCCATCTCATACATCTTCACACTGACTCACAGATTAAAGTGGCTGTGATATTATATGTTTTTAGAAATCCATATTACCCCAGTATTTCTCCTTCAATGTAGAGTTACCCAGATAATTAGACACATATTTTAGGGTAAAGCTAAGAGGATATTATACATTTCTGCCTCCTTTTATATGTATTGAGATGAGAGTCAATTTCAATTTGACTTTTTCATTAGCATCTCCAATCAAGAAAGAAGAGCCAGTAAGGAGTTCTTTTCATGCTTTTGTAATAGATGACCAGGTAATTCAGACCAATTGTGCCACTGAGGACAATTAGAAAAACTAGGGGGCTGGCATTTAAAGGAATAAGAAAGATAACAATGCAATGAGGAATTACCATGTGAAAATCAGGGAGAAGAGAGAAATTTTGAATACTGATCTCATCATCTGGGGCCATTTGTGCCCTGGGGACTTTAGCTTCTCCTGACTCTAAGGGAGTTGGCAAATCAGTAGACATAAAAACTACAGGATAAACTTTATTTTTGCGCACAATCAGAAGGATTAGAAAAAGACCATATACAGAGCTATGAGGCAATTCCTGAAAAATTCCAAAAACTGATATCATAAAGATTATGTGACTTAAGCTAGTATTGAATTACATAAAAACATAATTAGAATATTCTTATATGTTTGTGTTATGGACTGAATTGTATCCCCCCCAAATTCATATATTAAAGTCCTAATCCCCAGTGTGACTGTAGGTGGAGATAGGGCTTTTATAAGGTTAAGGTTAAATGAAGTCAAAAGAGTAGAGCCCTAATCCAATAGGACTGATGTCCTTATAAGAAGAGAAAGAGACACAAGGAGTATGCCCACATAGAGAAAAGACCATGTGAGGACACAGTGAGAAGTGGCCATCTGAAAGCCTAGTAAAGAGCCCTCACCAAAATGAAGCCTGCTAGAACCTTGATCTTGGACTTCCGGCCTCCAGAACTGTGAGAAAATAAATTTCTGTTGCTTAAGCCACCCAGTCTGTGGTATTTTGTTATGGCAGCCTGAGCAGACTAAGACAGTTTGGAAAATAAACAATGCATTTTTTAAACCATGCATGTGACTTTTCCAGCCTTGAGGGAATGAAATTATCCAGAGATACCATCCCACCATAAAGAAATAGAAATTGGGACAAAATATAGGAAAGAACAATTTTGAGTCATTAGACAATAGGCAACAAAAGACTGTGATGCCTGACAAAAGGGAAATAAATTCAGTCAGTCTTATCATCATATAGACTTTCTGGACATGAAACAATTCTCAATGGCACATGGAGGGAAACCAAAAGCTGAATACAGAAGTCTCTCTTGAAAGAGAATACAGAGAATGGAGTTAAGGGAACACAAAATGGCTAGAACCTGTATGGCAGAACAGCCAAGGTGAGGGAGCTACACAAACAGAGAACTCCAGAAATCTGTATAGGGGTCTCATTGAGTCTTTCACTCAATACCAATCTGTGCAAATATAGGGTAAAACCAATCAAGGGTAGACAAGAAAAAGTTCAGAAAAAGAAACAATTACCTAATAGCTGTAAGATTACCAATTCTCAGAGTTCACATAGGGCTGGAAATTGTTAATTTTCACCAACCAAAGTGGAGAGACATTAATAAATAAGACATTCAGTAAAAAACTAAGTGTTGTTCCTTTGAAGAACTCAGCCCTAGAATAAAGCCAACAATAGAACCACACAAAAAAGAGCTTTAAAACAGACTTTGAAATAATCAAACTGGTTATCAAACAATCTAACTGCCTGCAAGAGGAAGCCAAATACTCCTTAAAGATATAAAACAATTACAGCACTCGGTATTTAAAATCTAATAATAATCACTACACATTTGAAGAAGAGGGAACAAACGTCAGGGGGGAAAAAGCAGCCAATAAAAATAGAACAAGAAATGAAAGGGATGGTGGACTCAGCAGAAAGAAATTGAAAGCAATTATAGATATGCTCCTTATGCATAAAGATGTAAAAGTATATATAAATATGATGAGAAAAAAATAATATAACAAGACCCAAACTGAACTTCTAAAGATTAAAAATACAATATATAATACAAAAAAAAAAAAAAAATCTCCAGTGGATGATATTACAGCTGAAAAGAGAAGGATGAAAAAACTATCAGTGATCTTGAATCTAATAGCAAGAGAAATTCAAAATAAAGCATAGAAAAACATTGAAAAATAACTGAACAGAACATCAGTGGCCTGAAAGAAAATGTCAAGAAATTAAGCTATAAGCAGTATACTATATGTGATTAGATTCTCACACCAAGAGGACAAGGGAAGCTGTAGGGAATGGGGAGGGTCATATATAAGAATGTTATTTGAAGAAATAATGGTGGAAAATGTTATAACATCTATCAAAACACACATCCTAGAAACTGAATCCTAAGCAGAATCAAATCCTAAACAGAATGCTTATATGAAAACCCACTAAGGAACTTAATAAATGAATTGCTGAGACACAGTGATAAAAAGAAAATCTTAAGAGCAAGTAGAAAGAAAAAACATTGCATATCGAGGAATACATATCTTTACAACAGACTTTTCATCAAAAACTATTCAATTCAGAGGACGATTGAAAGACAGATTTAAAGTACTAAAAAAAAGTCAACCCAGAATTCTGGACAAAGTGAAAATATCTTATAAAAGTAAAATAAAGTCTCTTCTGGGCACAAAACAGTTGAGAATCATTGGCAACAGAGATGAACTCCAGAAAATGCTAAAGATAGATTTTCACACAGAAAGAAAATGATACTGCATTAGTGGGGTTCTCCAGAGAGCTGGAGAGAGAAAGAGATTGATTTAAGTAATTGGCTCACATGATTACGTATGGGGGCTGGTAAGTCTGAAATCCATATGGAAATTCGGCAGGCTTGAAATGCAGATGAGACTTAATGTTACAGTCTTCAGTCCCTAATTAAATTTGAAATCTACAGGTCGGGCCAGTAGGCTGTAAACTCAGGCAGAGTTTGTATATTGTAGTCTTCAGCCACAATTCCTTCTCAGGGAAACCTCAGCCTTTGTTCTTAAGGTTTTAAATAGATTGGATGAGACCCATCCACATAGGGAGGGTAATGTGCTTTACTCAGTCTACTGACTGTAAATGTTAATCACATCTGAAAAACGCCTTCACAGCAACATCTAGACTAGTGTTTGATTCAACATCTGGCACCATAGCCTAGGCAAGTTGACACACAAAATTAACCTTCATAGACACCATACAAAAATTTCTACTTACCAAAATAAATGAGAAATACAAGTAAAAATAAATATTTGGGTAAAGATAAGATATGTACCATTTTAAAAATCTCACTTAAAGAACACTGAATGTTAAACCAAGACTATAACAACTGTGGGGTTCGTAAGTATGTAGAAGTGAAAATATGACAATTGCACAAGTAAATGAATTATATATTTGTAAGGTACTAAAGTATATATGAAGTGGTACAATATTATTTTAAGGTAGATTATTAAAAGTTAAAGATGTATAATGAAAACCCTAGAGCAACCACCCATACAAACGCAAGCAAGGGTATATTTTATAACTCAATAGTGAAAATACAAAGGAATTTTAACAAACAATAAATTGATACAAGGAAAACAGAAAAAAAGTAACCAAAACCAGATGCCAAATGGCACAAATAGGAAAAAAATAGCCAGTGATACACTTAAACATGCCATTTTATAAATTTCATGAAAAGCAAATGGTATAAACATTCCAATTAAAGACAGAGCATCTAAATATGAATATAAAGTGATACCTAATATATGCTGCCTAAAATAAACGCTCATTACCTATAAAGTCACGGACATGTAAAAAGTAAAAGAATGGGGGAAAAATGTATATACCGTGCCACCACTAATCAAAAGGAAGCTCGAGTGGCTATAGTAATATTATATAGTTTAGACTCCAGATCAAAGAATATAGTGATAGGAGGAATATTTTATGATAAAGTGGTAAAATCATTAAGAATACATAACAGTCACAAATATTTATGTACAGTTTTGTACAAATATGTATATAGAGATATGTATAAATCATATGTATGAAATCTCATAGAACTTATAAGGGAAACAGAAAAATACATAAATATAGTTGGTGATTTCAAAACTTCTCTCTCAAATATAACTGGTAGATTAAAAAAAAATCAGTAAAGATATAGAAACTTTAATCAATATTGTCAATTAGCAGACCCAAACAGACACATATAGAATGCTTCCCTCAACATTATCATAATACACATCCTTACAAGTACAAAAGTAACATAACTGATACAGATCATAGTCTGGCTTTTTTAAAAAAGTCCACTTAAAGTGTTAATAAATTTAAAACAATTTAAATCATGCAGAGTAAATTTTCTGATCACAATTATAATTCCGAAATATTAGAATGTTTAACAGCACATCATTTAATACCCATGGGTCAAAGAAGAAATCACAAGGAAAATAAAAGATATTAAAATGCAGATTAAGATAGAGTATATCAAAATGTGTGGAACATAGCTGAAGCAGTGCTTCAAAGGAATATTCATAGTATTAAAGCTTATATTAAAAGGCATAAGTTTGAATTAAAAAAAAAAAACCCTAAACTTCCACCTTGATAAAGAGAGAGACACAAATTTAACAGAATAATAAAAAAAGAAAACCAATGAAACAGAATAGGGCAAAGAATAGTAAAAACAAAACAAAACAAAATCAATAAAAAAGCAGGTCCTTTAAAAGATAATTAATAAGCTATTAAAAGGAAAGATTAAGATAAAAATAGACGTAGCAGAAATTACTAGTATTAATAATAAAGGACTAAAGCCCACATCTTAATACTGAGAGGCTGACTACTTTCCCTACCATTGGAAATTGAGACCAAAGCAAGGTTTTCAACTCTAATCACTTCAATATTTTTATGTAGATTCTACAGAATGCAATAAAGCAAAAAAGAAAGAAAGGGAGGGAGGGGAGAAGAGAGATCAAAAAAGTATAAAATTTGTAATGAATAAAGAAAGACAGTTTTTATTTGCAGAAAAATGATCATTTATGTATAAAATCCTAATGAATTTTCAAAAAAGCTATCAGTATTTAAAAATAGTTGACTTCAATAGCAGCAATAATGCCAAACATAAGAATCTGAGGTATGAAAGCAAAGTCATGCCTAAAAGGCAATTTGTGTCCTTTTAATGCGTATATTTAAAACAAGAAAAAAGTCTGAAAATAATGTTCTAATTTTCCCTCTCAATATGTTAAATACAGAATTGCATATTAAGCCAGATGTGGTAAATGAAAAGAAATTTTCAAAAGGACATTTTCAGTGTAATTTTCTACTTTTCTATTAATGAGACAAAACAAAAATTTGTTTCTATGCATAGTAAAAAATTAATTAATTCTTGGGAAATTTGTTCAGGAAAAAAATCAGGAAACAAAAGTTTTTTTCCTTTCCTACTACTATTCATTACTCTACTAGGGATTCTAACCAGTATAGTAAAGTGAGAAATTGAAAAAATATATAAAGATTGGAAATAAATAAATGTTTATGACTTATATGATGTTTTCACAAAATAATATAAAGTCACCCAGAGATCAATTATTCAAATTAGTAAATTAGTATGGCCGCGTTTATAAGAAGGAGACAGTTACTCAGCAAGTTTGTGATCTATCTATTGCTTCTGCTTATGGTACAGAGATTATGTTCTCAGGAAATAAAGAAGGTAACTTAGTCAAATCTCCTTGTAAAAATACTGACAGATCCCCTGGCAAACAAACAAATGATGTAATCTAGTGGGAGAATGCTTGTGACAGTATATACCTACTCTGCCCATATTGCTTATGGAATCTATAGATTATCACATAAACCAAGACTCAAAACTTTTTTCTGTAAAGTGGCCAGACAGTAAACCTATTAGGCTTTCTAGGCCACATATGGCCTCTTACATGTTCTTCTTTTTTTAAAAAAAAAAAAAGCAATAATTTAAAAATATAAAAGACATCCTTGTCTTAGCTCATGGGCCATTCAAAAACAAGCTTCAGGCCACAGTTGGCCAATGGGACATCATTTGTCAACCCCTGATGTAAACTAAGAATAAAATAGAGACGTTTTATGTCCAAAATGACTCTTCTATAAATTATGCACTTGCATATATTACTTAGAGACTTCATATGCTGACCTGGTCAACAATACTTCTCACCACAGCCCAAAATGAAATGATGAGCTGTGTCACTGGTCCTGGGCTTCTTCTGTACATTGCAATTACTTATATCCTTAAAACAAATAGTAAGGCTTAATACAGGGTAAGATCTTTGGGTTGTGTGACTCTGATTGAAAATCTGAATCTTTGGAATATCCCAAGATCAAAATACAAAAATACATTATAATCCCCCTCATGCCATGATAGGGTAACAGAAAACATATTTAGCGTCCCATTTAAAACATCCAAAAGATACGAAAATATGGTTTTTAGGCACTGGTCAACAGGAAGCATAAGGCAGTGATCCAGGAGCAAAGGGGAACAAAAGAGCAGAGTCCTGTGACTAACAAAACACTTTGCCTGGAAAGAGTTTCAGGACAAGCAGAGTGAGTGGAAACTCAGCAGAGCCTGGCTAGCAATCGGATTTTATAAGAGAGTCAGGGAGGCTAGATGTCTAGAAATCCTAGAAAAGTGAGTCTACAAGAAATTCCCTTTAAATATTAAAAACTCAGGTTAAATAAAAGAGAATGGAAAAAAATCTGCCATGGTAACACTAATGAAGAGAAATCTGGACTAGTATATTAAGACAAAACAAAGTAGATTTGAGCGCATAAAATGTTCCAAAGGATAAAGACAGTAATTTCAAATAATAAAGAGGTCAATTCAACAAGAAAACTCAACAAAACTAAATGTGTATAAACCTAACATGAAATGATATAAAACAAAAATTAATAGAACTGAAAGGAGAAATGGAAAAATTCACAATGATAGTTGAAGATTCCAAGATCACTCTTGATAATTGATAAGGCAGAAAACCAGTCAAAATATAGAAGACTTGAAGAATATCAATCAGTATGAGTTAATTGTAATTATAGAACACTTTACCCTACACCAACATGAAAGCTGCTCTTTTCAAGTGAGCATGGAACATTACCAAGGTAGACCACATTTGCTCCCATAAAACAAGTCACAATACATTTACAATTAAATAATACAAAGCATGTCTACTAATAACAGGAATAAATTAGATACCAGTAAGAGAAGGTGACAAAGAAAATATTAAAATATTTGAAAATTAAACAATATATTCCTGAATCATCTATGGGTCAAAGAAGGAATCACAAGAGAAATTACAAAATACTTTTAACAAAATAAAAAGAAAATGTGATATGTTCAAATTAGTGGAATGCAGATAAAGCTTCTAAATATTTACGTTAGAATAAAAGAATAAATTCAAATTTATGATCTAAGCTTCCCACAATAAGAAACTAAAGAGTAGACTAAGCTTTATGTTAGCAGAAAAAGGAAATAATTTTTAAAATGCAAAAATCAATGAAATAGGAAACAGAATCACAATAGAATTAATAAAACCAAAAGCCCATTGTTTGAAAAGATCAAGACATCTGATAAATCTCTTGCCAGAATTATCAAGAAGAGAACTCACAGGCTTATCCTATCAAAAATGACAGAGCGAGATATCACCAGAGATCCCAAGGGCATTTAAAGTATAATAAAGAAATATTATAGCAAGTTTTATGGTAATATATTCCACAGTTAAATGAAATGGAGAAATTACTTGAAGACATAAACTACTAGAGTTTTCTTGAGAACAAACAGATAGCTTGAATAGTCCTAAATCTATTAACACGAATCGAATTCATAGTTTAAAACTTCCCAGAAGGACTATTCTAGGCGTAGGTGGTTTCATGGGGAGAGTCTACAAAACATTTAGAGAGAAACAAATTCATAACAAACTCTTTCAGGGGATAAAAGAAAAGAATCATTTTCTAACAGTTCTTGGAGACCAGAATTATCATAATACCGAAATCAGACAAAGGCAGTAAAGGCAAACCTTAGACCAATATCCTCCATGAACATATATAGACATTCCTAACAAAATATTAGTCAGTCAAATTTAAAAATATGTAGATAGATAATATATCATCACCAAGTGGATTTTATCCTGGATATGCGAACTTGATATAACATTTTAAAATCAATTACTTTCATTCACTATATCAACAAACTAAAAAAAAACAATAGAAAAACATATGATCATCTCAGTAGGTGCAGAAAAAGATTTAGCAAAATTCGACATCTAATAATGATAAAAAGCACTAGACAAAACAGAAATAAAGATAACTTCCTCAAGCTGACAAAAGGCTTTTATGAAAAATCCATACCTGATATCAAATTTTTATCAATGATAAAACACTGCTTTCACCTAAAGACCAAGAAAAAGGCAAAGATGTGTATTCTCATATCTTTTATTCAACATTTCACCAGAGGCCTTAGCTAGTGCCAATAAGGTGAGAAAAATAAACACAAATTAGAAAAGAAGTGGTAATACTATATTACCAGAAAACATAACGCCTATGTAGATAATTCTAAAGAATCTACAAAGAACACTAAAATATTTGATTTAACAATCTTGTAGGATCAACATAGAAATATTAATTCAATTATATATTCAAAAATTAAAAATAAATAATTGAAAAAATTATTTAAAATAGCATCAGTAATTTGATAGACAATGCAGATGACCTATTCTCTGAAATCTAAAAACATTGTTAAAAGAATTTTAAAAAGACCTAAATCAATGGAGAGATAGATCACACTCTAACACTCAATGTGTGCAATATGTCATTTACATATACAGTTGTCCTTCGGGACCCACAGGGGATTGGTTCCAGGACCTCCATGGATACCAAAATCCATGGATGCTCAAGTCCCTTATATAAAAGGTCATAGTATTCATACAACCTATGCACATCCTCCCATATACTTTAAATCATCTCCAGATTACTTATAACACCTAATACAATGTAAATGCTATGTAAATAGTTGTTATACTGTATTGTTTAGGGAATAATGACAAGAAAAATATGTCTGTACATGTTCAGTGCAGATGCAACCGTCATAGGCGTTTCAATATTGGTTGGTTGAATTCGTGGATGTGGAACCCGTGAATATGGAGGGCTGACTATATACGTTTTTTAAGTTTCTATATAAATTTTAGAATAAGAGTCTCTTAATCTACAAAACTCATCAAATTCTATACTTTAAATATATGTTCTTTACTGAACATAAATTACAAAAAAGCTATGAAACATTTTCTTGTTTTAAGCAACAAAAATTTAGAAAATGAAAATATTAAGAAGATTATAATAGCAACAAAAATATCAATTACTTAGGAATAAACATATCAAAATTTTAATATTTCTTTTAACAACATCTAAACCATTATTGTGGTCAACTAAAGAAGGGACAATTAAGTGAAGAGGCATAACATTTTCATGTATTAGGAGAGTCAGAACATAGAGATGGGAATCATTATAAATCTAGCATGAATTCAATACAATACAATCAAAACCCCAGTTCATTTGTTTGTACATGTGTGTAAACTGACAAGCTAATCCTTAAAAATTATATAAAATAAGAGCCAATAATAGCCAAAACACTCTTAAAGAATAGAAACGAGGAAGGAGGGTTTATTTTTTAACCAAACAGTGCAGATCATTAAATCTACAGTAATTAAGGAGGTGTGATATTGACACAGAGGTAATACATAGACCAATGGAATAGACTAGAGATCACAAAAGTACACCTCTGCATATATTGGTCCTTGATTTGAGGTGAAAGTGGCACTCTAGATTGTTTTTAAAATAAATGGTAGTGAATTAACTAGACATCCATATGGGGAAAGAAATGTGTCTCAAATGCTCTCCTATGCCACACACAAAAATTCAATCCTAAGTAGGCTATAGAACTACATTTAAAATGCGAAGCTATCAAACTTCTAGAATTTAATAGATGAGATTATATTCATGAACTTGGAATAGAAAGTGCTCGTTAAACAGGCTATAAAAAGCACAAACCATAAGGAAAAGGAGAAGAAATGTGACAACATTCAAATTAAGAAATTCTATTCGCTACCAAATATGACTAATTGACTGAAAATGTAACCCTCAGAGTGGGAGAAGATATTTGCAACAAACAGATCTGACACAATGCTGGTATCCATAGTGCTTAAAACATTTATGATGCAATAAAAAAGTAAGATAATATTATAGTAAAATGTCCAAGTAACTACATCCCTTAGTAATTGGGGAAATGCTAATTGATATAAAAATGAAACATAACTTCACATCTATCAAGAAAGCTAAAATTGAAAAGTCTGACAATACCCAGTGCAGGCAGGGAGTGGAACAACTAGCTAAACTATTGCTGTAGTAGTATCATTTCTATTAACCAAAACATTGAAATAACCCACTAATCAACAATATTGTGCACATTCTTATAATGGAATGTGATGTACTAACGGAAATTGTGCAACTACATATTCAGAAATAGATGGGATTTCAGAAAGGTAAATTAGAGTGAAAGAAGCTGAACGCAAAGTAATACATGCTGTCTGATTCAACTTATTCAAAGTTCACAAACAGGCAAACTATTCTATAGTATTGAGGCACAAGCACTTAGGTAGGTAAAGTAGAAAGAACATCAGGGAAATGATTACCATAAAAATAAGACAGCAATTTCCTTTAAGTGGAGAGTGGTAGAGAATTCAGACTGGTATACGAGATAGCCAGCCTTGGGGATGCCGGCAATGTTAAGCATACTCACCCAAGTTGGGACTTTACAAGCATTTATGTTGTAATAATTTATAAACTATATATTTAAACTACAGTTAAATTTACATTCAAACGTTTTGGCCTTGATCACACTGGTCTATTTGTTATGGCGAAGTTTAAGAGAATTTCTTCCTGGCCATTTCAGAAGCTACAGTAATGGTGTGGACAGGCCAATAATACCTGATAGATTAAAATCAATTTCTGGCCCTCGAATTCATTGACTTCCATACTCTACATTGTGAAAAATGCCTTACATTAATTTGTCTTTATTAAACTGGCCCATTTTAGATTTTGTGCTGGCCAACCCACCAAACTACTAGAGTAGCATCTGACTCTAGGGCTTGCAAGTTGAATTCAGAAATTAGTAAGAGAATCGCAAAGAAACACCAGCTAGAACCAAAGGTATGTTTCGGTGTTCTTTGATGAGCACCCTTAAAATCATGTATACAGATATTCCCCATATATTTGATGAAATTAAATTCCTATGATTCCTTATGTTACTGGTCTCTTCTTTCTCTTCTGATTCTGCATTTGACCTTGCCTTATATATCAGCAGAGAAATAATATGACCTTTGTTGTAAGGGGATTACTGCCTTTCCTCTAGAAAAGACAAATACCTTCTTCAGCAGGTAAATTCAGGTCTGTTTCAGAAGGTTCGTTAACTCATTCCGACTGTTAATGTTATGTCTGTCCTGATCAAAATTTTAATGTCACATAAGAGATTCTGGGTAGTTGTAATCTGTTGAGTCAATCTCTGGTTTTAATTTTATCATTTATTATACAAGAATAAAAAATATTTAGTCAATGATCAATAAAATTCCTGAGAATTTATTAATGATTTGAGATTAAAATTTTGATACACAGGCCAAGAATTTTTTCAGTCATCCTTTCATTTGTCCATCTGTTCATCCACTCATCCATCGTCTGTCTGTCTGTCTGCCTATTTATCCATCACAGTGCTACCCTAAACAACCACTCCAACTCCAGATATGATTTCTAATTTCCTTTAAATTGATTTCCAAGAGCTGTTTCTTAGACCCCAAAGTTACATTCTCAGAGCCCCACATTTTCATGTAACCTAAGACTTGATTAATTGTTTCAGTACTAATATGAAAGGATAGCAATTTTAGTTTTCAAAAGCTGTGACTCGAGAGAAATTTCTTGAAGATAGTGCCATAACACGATTAAATTCAAACAGACTACTATCCCAATAAGTCACTACTGAGATAAAATTTCCCCAAAGAAAACTGCCCCAATGAAAACTTAAGTCATAAGCCCATTCTTTGCACCTGAGGTTCTGTGATGGATAGACAATCAGAAACATGTGCAGTAGAATAGGGACAGTTCTTCAAACGAATTGATGCTGGGCAGGCAAATATGAGAGAAGCTTAGTCCAGTAGGGAACAAAGAAACACTATTCAACTTTCAGTTTTGTCTGTAGCTGGAGTTGATTGGTACTAAACCACTGAAGATGATAGTATCCAAACCCATGATACAAAGACAAGTTTGTACAAGTCGATATTTATGCTTCCTTCCACCTCTAAGTTTCTTTTAGGTCTAATGATAAGTAATTGTCATTTACATATGTTGATAGAATTCAATTCCCTTAATCAGGCCTAAAGCTGAGCAGATGCTATTTCTCCTTTTCATCCCCTTTTCTCCTATGAAAGCATATAATTCTGCAATGAAACTAAGCTGAAAAAAATGTGGATTTTCTACTTTATAGCCCACATTTGACCTTGCGACACACTTAAAATTGCTTTCTCTGAAAGCATGCAGGCTTCATGGTCTAGGAAGGGGCTCAGCTCTCTTAACTCTAACTCTTTATGTGAAAAATTTAATGCTTTTAAAAAAATTTTCCCTTTAGTTTTCAGAAAAAAATTTTACCAGAATTGAGCTTATATATAAGTTCATATATAATATAAAAGATTTTATATAGATTTTTTTGTGTTGCGGTATTCAGTTTTTTTCAGAACACTATTCAATTGCAGCATTTGTAATCATACGGCAAGAATTTCAAGAGCTATAAGAGTACTTTGACTCAGTAGAAATATTTGTATTAAAGAATCTCAATCCTTATTAATTGAAGTGTATAGGGATGTTTACGCATTGTCCAAACATTTCTAAATGATTCTATGTACTTTTTACTGTACTGTATCCTTCTATTTAAATTTAATTTTAAAACATAGTATCTTTATTTAAACTGTTACTTTTCATAATTCGTTGACTCTTACCACAGATCAATATCTTCACTCTGTTATTACCTTATTGGGAACATTCATTAATATTACATAAAACTTCATATAGGCCTCTTGACCTAGACTCATTTTCATTTTAGAGAAAATAAAGCTACTCCTCTGAGCTCTATCCCACCAAATGCCCAACCACTGTATATTATCAATTTGTGGTGACCCAGTGATACCGGCCCACCCCTGTGTATAGCAGCAGGCCTATGACACTTAGGCTTCTTACACAACACATAAGCACTTCCTAGGAGGCCAATATGGCCATCACCATATTCTTTCTGTGGGAGATTTGGAACGAAGAATAAAAGAGTTGTTTCAAGTTTTCAACCTGACAAATACTCTTTGGATTGCTGACTTCAGGAATTATCTGAGGTTCTTTGCTACAACTTTCTTCATTGGAGGAAGTGTCAGAGGAGAAGTCTAATGTGGCTCTATTAAAACACAACTGATTTGTTGAGAGAGTCCCCATTCCTCCCAACTGCCTTTAAAAAGAAGCAATTGTAAATAGATAATTTTTCTCATCACACCTATAGCACACTACAAAGTGATCTACCTATATGGTCATCTCCTTTGGAAATCCCAGGGGACAAAAATCCACTTCACTTTAAGCACAAACCCTTTCTTTCTAGGATAGGATCTTTATTCTGTTTATCCTTATACACCCGAAGGCTTGCCCATTAGAAAGGCAATCAGAGTACCAGTGACTTCCATATGTTTAAAACAAGATTGTCATCAACTGTTCTACCAAGTCTTCTATTTGCTGTTTACTCAGTTTATCATGTTTTTTCACTAATCTTATAACAAAGAAAACTGTTGTTGCAATTTCATTTCTCAGTCAGAAAAGCTATTTAGCCCCAACAAAAGTTAAAAGGGCCAGAGTTAGAAAAGCAACTATACTTTAAGTTTCTGACTCACCCACACCTCTGTATCCTTTAAAAAAAAACACCATATTTAGTCCTGAAATTTATGATATATTGATTTTTAAATTCACCAACTCATTTCTAACAAGGTGTTTATGCACGTGATACAATATTCAAATTTTCAAAAATTTACACTTTTGAAACTAATTAACCCCCAACTCTATCTCTATCTGCTAAGATGCTGTCTTCGTCAAAGCTATAGCTGTTATAGTCTATGAAACCACTATACTCACACAAACACAAAGGCACATAAAGCAATTATCTTGATTTATATTTGGTTATTTCAAATATTTTAAGTTTAAAAAATATCTTAAATCAATATTTTTACACATATATCATCTCTATACATGTAAATATAACTTTAGGATAAACCTCCAGAAATGGGATTAGGAAAAGACAAAGGGCATATTTTAAATTTTGAACAGTATTGTCACATTGACTCAACTAAAGTTTTTGTCAGTTCATATCATGTTATATATATTTATATATATATATATATACACACACATATACATACACTATGTATAGGCTTCCACGGTGTTTCGTCCATTTTATTTTTTTCTGTGATACAAAAAGTATGATGTATTATGTTAGTTTTCTATTGATGCTTTAACCAATTTCCACAAACTTAGTGGCTTAAACCAACAAAAATTTATTACCTTACAGTTCTGTAGTTGAGAAGTCCATCCCGGGTCTCACTGGGCTAAAAGAAAATCAAAGTGTCAGCAGAGCTGCATTCCTTTCTGGAGTCTCTAGGGAATAATCTGTTTCCTTGCCCTTTTCAGCTTCTAGATGATGCCCACATTCCTTGACTCACAGCTCCCTTCCTCCATCTTTAATAACAGCAATGTTGCATCTCTCTGTGCCTTTCTTCAGTAGTCACATCTTTCCTTGATTCACGCTTCTGTCTTCTTTTACTTTTAAGTACTCTTGCAATGAAATTGGATCAATCTGGATAATCCTGGGTAATCTGCCTATCTTAAAGTCAGCTGAGTAGTAACCTTAATTCTGTCTATAACTCTTTGTCATAAAACTGAATATATTCACAGAATCTAGGGATCAGGATATGGATGTCTTTGGGGCAAAAGGCATTATTTTACTTACCACATATGTAATAGCTTTAATTTCCGTTTATCTTATTTTAAATGAGATTTATCATCACATTTTAAAGAAACATTTTGATTTTTATTGTTTCATTAAATAAAAAACAGTGCCCCATATATTTAATGTTTTATTTTGAATGTTCTGTAAAGGTGGAAGTTTGATTATTCACTAAATAAAGTCAAAATTAATCCTTCAAGAGGCATGGAGATATCTTTCATCTTATCTTAAAATAATAAATTTGACAAAAGATTTTAATAAAAATATCTTGAATATATTACTTATTCAAATATCAACTATGAGGAGTCATTTTAGTGCATTTTCTTTCATATTTATTCAATAAAACCCACTTTGCCTAATCATTTACTAGCTTTTCAAAATTGTTTTAAATCCTTAAGTTTAAAGGAACAAAAATTCTCTGCTGTTATTCCCCAATAAGATTTGATGAAGGAAAATTCAGCTTTAGCTGAACTGTAACAGGTTCACTCATGTCCTCCATCCCAGCTTTCAGTGGGCTGCAAGGAAGGATTGAGGAGGGGCTGAAAACAACACCTGTCCTCCCAGTGAGCTTTCACATTTACTTTTAAGTAAACCATCTGAGAATGAATTCAAATACAAACAAGAAACATATTTTGAAGATAAAACATTAATATTTACTGTTTGCATTATATGTATTTCAATAATATATCAGAATATTCAAATACTAACAACTGGTAATATGGTTTGTGTTAGATCCATACTTGGTACATATGAAAAGTTCATTTGTAAATTACAAAGAAAAATATATGCACATTAAAATTCATCTAATTCTTCTGAAAACTACAAGTCCGCAATTGGCCTAATGAAAAACGTTATTCTTTTGTGGGGAAATTTTTAGGGGGAAAAAGATGTGTGCTAGCATCAGCTTAGAGAACACAAATGTATGACCATTTCATAGCTTGTTACAAAAACAAAATTAAACAAAAAAATAAACAAACAAAAATATGGTGCTGAAAATGGGAGTAAGGACATATTTCATCCATATATATATGCACTTATGTACTTTATATTGTGTTCAGTTTTTGTCTATTCCTCCTTGTAAATTTGACAATTGAATACACATTTTTGTAATGTATAATGTCCTGCTTAACGTAACAATTTTAAGTAAGGATGAAACATCTTGCTTATTGGGCTGATAACTTTCTGTTCCTTTTAAAATGATGACATTTATAATAAAATATTACATATTTGGTTGATAGCAAATTCAGGAGATTCTTTTACTAGCCAAACAAATCTGTTATTCTCTTGGTGCTACGGGAGAACAATTCCCTTTGATTTATAACTCTAATAGAAAATTGCAATGTCCTTGAACTATAATAAGTAGCATCAAAAGTCACATTACTGAATACAGCTATAAAAGGAATAGCGGTATTATGGTTTTTGATTAAGTACAATTAATTTTATATACTTTAAAATAATTTACCAATTTGGACTGGTTTCAATTTCTTTGACTACAAACATTACACCTTAAATTTATTTTTTTCTAAAAGAAAACTAAGATTTAGAAACAAAAATTATAAAAAAATATGATTATTTCACTGTCCAAATTAATCTTTGGTTCCTATGAAGTTGCATTATTTCAGATAATCAGAAACTAGTGTGTATACTGTAAGATGAGCACAGTGAATAGTGCCAGAAAGAGTTAATACGTAGTTAATTTGACCTATAAAATCACATAGAAAAGCTTAATTATGTACTTTAATGTCTTTGTCAATTTTTTGCTAATCCCTTTATCCATTTTCATAATAAACCAACTCTACATTCACTTACTATTAATTATTTTTATAACACAAAGAAGGGAATTTTCAAACATTTGATTTACAACTCTGGGTATAAGGATCGCAAAGGCATTGTCTTGCTATTGTGGCCTTGGGAAGACATATTTAAAATACTGGCAGAACTCTGAAAAAGTGAGATGACAGGCAGTACATATGTAGCACAGTATTTTCAATTAGTATTTTAATTATGCTTTGTGAAGTCAAGTGATGTTTTTTATTTCTTAAAAATAAATGAGGTAAATCTCATCAGAATTATCTACTCCTATGGATAGTAATTTATATGATAAACCCCTTTGATCCACAACGACATTACAAAAACCCAATTGTCTCATGCTGTTCATGGAAGTCAGTAATAGGACACAGACTGTGATGCTATTAAAGCAATTTAGTCATAGAATATTAGGATGTCTACTAAAATATCACAAATGAGTATCAGAACTTTACATAATGCTGGTAGAATGTTATAATAGTGTAGGGTTTCCTTTTGTTTTACTGATTAGGCAGTAAATAATATTACTCATGTAATTATGTTTCCTATCCATAGAATCTAAGTTCAGCCCCAAATCATAGTGTTGCATTCATCATGCTAAAATTAAAATTTTCCTATTCTAGAAACAGCTTGATACTTCTGCATAGTTTACAAACTATAAAAATTTTGTTAAATTTGCATTTACTATATCTTGACAATCTGAACACTGAGTATTAAATCTTCTTAGTAAATTTTGTTAAACTATTTCAAAATATGTCAAGACTCAAAGCAGCAATTTTGATTTTGTTGTTAAAAAAATCAGTAGAGCAATGTTAACGTCAGAAAATGAAGCTATTATTTTACATGGTGATGAAAATTTTCTGAGTACAAGTTACCTACGATCTTCATATCAGAAAATTCTCCTTTGTTTTTCATCAAGTTCAATACCAGTTCAACCACACTTAACCACAAGAAAACTTTTTGATTTTAAATGTGAAGAAATTGAACCATTAATATTCAATAAGTTTTCAAAAATTAAACTCACTTATTGAACCCATATTAAAGAGTAAATTCTAAACTATTGCATAGCCATTAGGACAAAGCCACAATTTCTTTTTGATGGTACAGGAATATTTCTGTGATGCTTAGATTATGAGATATTACCAAGTCTAAGGATTTTGATATTGATCAAATTTATGTCAAAATCATTACTATAGATTATGAAGTGAGTGTGAGAAATTATATAATTGTGGGGATTTTGTGGGAAGGAAGAGTATCCTAAGAACAATAAGAACAATTTGGAAAATACGTAAATATTTGTAAATGAGGTACAATGCATGGTGGAACACATTGTGTTACATCAGAAGATGATAACAAAGTTTAGCTCAATAGGCATGGCAGGAAGTTATCGCTTTCAGTATCCACAATCATCAACAGAATAATAGCCTTTGGTCATTTTGAACGTTATCAGCACTTTTTCCCTGATAAAATTCATGAGCCACTGGACAGACAGTTTCTGAAAATAGACTGGGACAGTTGTCTTAATTCTAATAAAAACTTAATAAAACTTAAAACTATCTCACAAGTCCAGAAGGACTAAGGTTATATTAGAATACTTGCTCTTTCTGTAGTTACTTCAGTCCATGCTTCTGGCTTCTGAAGAAACAATGTCAGTGTGACATGACTTGTGACAATGTAAGATTTCTGTTGAAATGAAGAGCGTTTACCAATGAATCTTTTGGACTCCTCAAAAATAATTGTGGGTAATTATCTAATGTGATTTTTATCCCTGATAAAATACTCAAGAAATTTCCCTTCATGTGGCAGTATCTGCAGCTTCTTTCCCCCTCCCCTCAACCACGCAGGTTTCCTGTGTATGCAGTACATAAAGTTCTTGCTTAGCCTTTGACTATATGTACCAGAGCAATCTAAGCCACACTTGAACAGCTTACCAGGTCTTTTCTTTTCATGCAGGAATACATCTTAAAAGCCTAAGCTAAGTTTTCTACTCTATATGCATAAAGATAAATCCAAACTCCTGCTGGGAGCCGTTTTCATAGCTTCCTCTCCAATAATTAAATGACCACCAGTAAGCATATAGCCCATAGAATTTAGAGAATCAAAATATTTTTCTTAATACCCCTTTTAGCAAAAATGATTTTATCATTATCCTTCCACTTTTTTAACATTTTAAATAAATTGACTACTGATTAAGGCAAAGGTTATTTTTTAGCACCGTTTAATCCTCTTTACATAGTTAATTAGCGTCAAGTGTTTCTATTTTCTCGTCCAAATTTGCTGGAGTATAAAGCTCCGGGTGTGTGTCTTAAACACCTATGATAAAGTTTGGTAATGTAATATACAGCATTAACAAAATGACTGTATTTCCAGTAAACCATTTTTGAATATGAAAAAGGGTCTGAATCAGCTTACCAATCTGAAATATATACAGCTTTAAGATTTAAAAGATTATAATATTTTATATTTTTCTTACTGTAATAGCATGTGATGAAATCACATCGTATAACGAAATAGAAATTACATTTTCCACATTCTGTTTTGGCAAAGAGGTATCCTTTATACATCCAGTGATCTTTTACACATTTATATGCGATGAACATAAGAAATACTGTGAGACAGCTATTAAACAAATGGAAGCCTTTGTCTCAGACACTTTAGGAGGGAGAAGATATTAAACAAATTTTAAGCTAAAAATGAAGTTGAGTAAGGACGGGATAGAATGTCTGGGGAGTCCTGAGGAGATTTAAACATTCATATGAGAAAAACACCTAAGCCTAGAGAGAGTCAGATACTTGGTGTGGTACAAGTTTACTTGATGTTGTGCTTACCTGCAAACATAATGGATTCTTCCAAAGGAATCAAAGAAATGCTTTGCATCATTAAGAACAAGAGAGAGAGAGAAGATATAGAACTTGGTAAAGCAACCTCATTTCTCAGGAAGGAGAAGGCTTGACTTAAAGAAGGCCTCTAGGTTCTAACAACATAGTTTGCATTTAACTTACTAATGTTTATATAATGCTTTCTGTAATATCTAAAATAAAAATATTTTTTAATCTGTACAACTCTGTATACTATAATGCCGGTAAACTGCATCAGAGCAGTAGAACTAGAACAAAATAAAGAAGCGAGGAAATCATCCTCTTCAAATTTAGAATAGAGACAGTGGAGGGACCAGAGACAAAACATGGGCCTCCTACAAAGCTATCATGGGTATTTTACCACCCCAAACAGAGAATATAACTGGGATATTACTCGGCAACTCTATACTCTTATCTTCGCAATCTGAAAAATTAAGTTCTATGAAACATATATATGATTTTTAACTTGCCTAATTCAAATGTGAATCAGTGCCTTCTCATATGATTTTATCAAGTAGATCCTTTCAACAGAAAAATCTCTAGAATAAATACACTATTTAAAATTTATTTTAAATAGATTTAAAAATTAAATTTAAAAATTGTCTATTTAAAATTATTTGTAAATATGATTTTTTTCAATTATTTTATACACAATTTAACATGTTTGCAACCCTACTGTCATATTTTAATAATAGGTTGTACCAACCCTGATTTCAAGTGTTGTTGGGAAATTGCAAAGTATATATCATACGATAAAGATGAGCCCATCTTCAAGGACATTTTTATATATCCCAAACAGCAATATGCTGGACAAAGCTATGGGAAGGCAAACCTACCTTCACTTACACAGTTTCATTTTCTTAAGATCATTTTAAAATTATCCTAGCAATATCTTTTTTCCTGGAAATCTTGTAAAATGCTTTTATTGGAGATTCTACAAGTTCTCTGGTATCTTCATGAAGCTAAGGAGAAAGGTTTCTCACTTTGTTTTAATGTGGTGGAATTCTCATCATCTCTTAAAAGAAAAAGGAAGAAAAGCATTCATTTTGAGTGTGACTTTTAGTGGCTACTGTACTTTCTCCTAAATCACTAAAAGGTTGGAAAATAGTAGGAAATTTCAGAGTTGCACAGGCACATGAATCAAGTCTTCAAACTTAATGGTGAAATAGTATTGTGTACGAATCTAGGTGCTCTGATGAAGGGTTATTTTCAGTAAATGTTGAAAGGTTGACAGTAGCTGCTTTGTAGATGTAGAAAAATCGGAGTTGATACCAATCTTATGAAATTGCTCGTTTAACGGTAGGAATTTTTTAAAAGGAAAGAGTTTCTTTGGAGTACTGATTTCAAGCCAGGGAATACAGTTCCTGGAAACTTCTTATGAAGTTATAATTCACTCAAATTTTAAATGTCCGAAAAGAGAATAAAGCAATAACACAATTTGATCTCCTTGTGTTCATCATTGTACATTATTCTTTCTATTTGTTACTCTATTTTGTGCCTATGCTAAAGGTAATAGTTTGAGAATTAAGTAGCTGAACATCAGTCTATATGTATACACATTTAACTTGTTTCATCTAAAGTACTCAGATTGACAAACTGATCTTAGACTATAAATTTGCTAAAATTATGATGCCAAATAAGACCCTCTTCAGAAAAGATAGAATTAAAAGCATTGTTATTTTCAGGGGGAAAAAAAGATGTGTTTTGTAACTGAATTCTATATTCTTTAAGAGATAGAATGAATTAGTTCACTGGAAGAAGTAACTTTGGCTTATTCAAGAATGAGCAAGTCATTCTCACACTGTGTGGTCCGAGTGTGCCTATTTGTTTTCCATCTTCCCTCAGAGCCAAGCTTTGGGAGATCTTATGAAGTTGTAAAAGATGGAAATAGAAAGGGAAAGAGGAGGAGGTGGAAAGTGAAGGAGAAGTGATATAGAATCCAAGTGGTGTCTTTAATGACTACTGTAAAAGATCTTTGAAATAAACCAGTTGGAATCCTACTTTCTCCTTTGGCTTCATAATATATTTACTCATTTCTCAAACTTTGTATTATACTTAATGTTTTTAAATCTTTTTTACATCTTCCCCTTTCAAATAAAAAAAAAATTTGCTAAAGCAAGCTATATTCTATAATTTCCAAATAAAAAAAGTACATTGAATTAAAAGTGAAGGTTCTCATTAGCCTCTCCATATTTTTAGTTTTTTAAAAAATTATTCCATTCTTAAAAAATTATCCCAAAGGAAATGATAACTAACAATTCTGTATTTTTCCTTCTTTAATCATCTAACATAATATAGATACAGGTAATGTAGGTTTAGATCCTGGCTTTAAGTCAAAAGAATCATACTGAATCAATCTTCAATGATTCAATTCTCCTTTAATCACATAATACAAAATCTTGGAAATTTTCCCATGCATGTAATTATAAATTATATCATTATTTGTGACTTGACTTTAAATGATTTTTTTTTTCAAATTTATATCTCAAACTAGTAATGTCTGGCAAACCTACTTATCTCCTTGCTTGTTGACCTCCTACCTTTGGATATCCTACTGACCACTCAATTTTCTTGTCTAGGTGTTCCTCAACCCCTTACGGCCGCATATGTTCCTTCTACACTGCCTAACAATCACAAGGTCCTACTCAATTGCTCATGACTAATATCATCCTATCTTCCCTGATCTGTCTATCAATATTTTTCTCTATTACCATCACCCTGCAAAATTCAATCCATCACATTCTATTAGTGAGTCTATTATCCACAAGATTCTAATGTTTCATATCTCTCAAATCAATTTAGTGATCCTCTTTTCCCACTGGCAATAAGTTAGTTGACAGTCCATCATCATCTACTACGACAGAATTCTAACCAATATTTCTCCTTTTAAGTAGTACTTTCCATACTTCAAATCTGATTATACATTGCCATGTTCCTCAGCCTAAAAATCCATCACATCTATCCCAGTGGATCCATTCTTAAAAATGTTAATAACATAATCACAGATATGTAGTGTCAGGATAGGATGACCCCTAGGAGAAACATTTTCCAAATTGTAGTTCATACCCAATATTTAAGACACAACTGGATTTTATTAACTGTTATCTTAACCTTCTATACCTAGTTTATACCTGTTCTCATGGTAATAACTGCAAGAAGTCCTAAACTATCATTCATAAACATCTGATGTCTACGTGTAATTCAGTGCAGCAGTAAAGCCTGCAGTTTAATATTCCTGTGATACCTAAAAAACATTACAATAATTTGAGTTTTCTAAACAAACTCTTTAAAAATTAATTACACCTTTTGCTGTGAATCAAAATACAAGCATTGGAAAATGGGTCCAAATAAGTCAAAAAGAACATTTCCCTTTGGCCAAAGGAAAATATAATTCTGTCTCTGGTTATCTGGCTAACCAACATTATAAGCACTCAGAAGTGTATTGTGCCTGTAAAGCAAATTCCGCAGTGTTCCACAAAAGTCCTTCTTGATCTGTCTCCTCTGCCCTGTCTACCGTCATCTCACTATTCTTAACTTTTGCTTTGTGCTCCAACCATAATGAACTACCTACAGATGCCTGAACATACACATATTTTCATATCAGAGTGCTTGCACCACAGTTAAGGGCATAGATCTTTTTTCATCCTGCTCATGTATCAAGTCTTAAATTAGAGACTACATTCTTCTTGAAATCTACTTTTGGCCTAGATATCCATCCTATGCGTTTCCTCTGTATATTACACTCATAACATAGTTCATGTTATTTTTCTCTTTGATGGCCTAGTTTGTTAAATGCTTGAGATTTAACAAATAAATAAGACTCTTTAATGTATGGACTGGATATTAAGTTGAAAAGGGCATTCCAAATAGAAGAAGCATCATAAGCCATGCTGCAGGAGTGAGATTGTATAAAGGAATCTGCTCATTTTTTTCAAGTGAGCAGAAGGAGTGTTTTAGAGACCAAGGAAGATTAAAATCTGATGAGTCATAAGAATAGACTCAGATGATTAAAAAAATAATAACTTTAAAATTTGAGATTCCTACACAGAAGACAAGATTCACTACACTAGAAAATGACCATTGTAGATATTTTAAAGTGAATATCATGGAGATATTATTTTAATTAAGGTAATCAAGCATCATTGCAGAGATTGACTGAAATGGAAAAAATTTGTTGACACAATAGATCATTAAAGTAATACAGAGATGATATGCTATTAGGATTTACAGAGAAAGAGAAGAAGAGGACACTTTGAGATCTACTTCAAATAATAAAGACAACAAGACATTGTTCCAGAAAAGGTGATTGGCAATGGTTAGAGAAGAAGGCAACAATTGCAAAGGTGATATATTTGCTGTCCATTTGCATCAACTGGACTCTGTTCTTTTGAACAAGTTCTGTGAGGGGAAGAGAATTGATGATACCTTGCATCTCACTTAGTATGCCCTTCCTGTCTATCCTGGGGTTGATATTGGGCTTGATTTGTTGTTATTTTTATTCGACTAGTCAGCTAGTTTAGGCTCTAATTCTCACAGGCTATGAAAAAAGCAAAGAAAAATGGGGAGGGGGCGGAGTATCTCTCTTCAGCTAACAATCAAAATAGTCTTTCATATCTTCCATATATTATATTTTTAAATGGTTATTGTTTAAGTCAGATGTAAATAGAATATATTTTGTATACATTTGCAAACACCAGGGATTGTTCTGAACAATGTTGAATGATAAAGCTAATTGCTTAAAACGTGTTCTAAAAGGATTAAATTTGTCCTGTTAGAACATAGGTTTTCCTATAAAATTTGTCAAAACTGTTTATACCCAAGGCCCATGTGTTTAATAAACTATTATCTTGCTAATGGAGTTCTGTTAAATATATAAAATTAGAATAGTGATCAGATACAAGTTTCAAAAATTGGTATGTATGTGTAACTTACTTTGTAATGAACTTAGGTTCATTTCTCTTTTATACAATATTAAAATGTAAATACACCATAACTGATACGCAAGGAAAATATTTACTCACTGTATTTCTTGTGGATGATGAAAATGACTCGATTTTCAGATGTTTACTAGCCCAAAATGCTGAAAATATATGCTAATCTTCTAGAAACCCTCCTATTTTCATATTTCAATGGATGGATAAGGACTAATAGTCTGGAAGTATATGTATAATCTGTTCAGGGTTTTTTTTCACCTTTTTTCTTAATTTTTTACTCATAGCTGCATGAAGAGCAAATGGAAACTACCTTATAACCTATTTTGTGTTCAACCTTAAGGATATTACCCATATCTTCCTCTTAAGTTGCTATTTTCACATCTTGATTTCCAGAGAATTAAAGCATCTTTACCCATCCAGAGTCTTTTTACTATCCTTAGTTATTGTTATTCTTTCAGCTTTTATTTAATAGCTGCTACTAATCAGTGAATAAATAATTACTAGTTGTTACCAATGGATGTGTTTTTAATCAATAATCATAATGATTACATGTTTCTCATATGTAAAGCAAGATGAGAATTTTTAAACTGCCTTAAGAAAAGCAATATATACATTAAACATATAGGAGCATGGATTGTCATTAGGGTTGATATTTCTTTATATAAAATTACCATAAACAAAATTCTAAAATATAATGGTAAATGCATCTTCAATGAAGTTTCATTTAAGTGAAGATAGTTTATTCTATTCTCAAATTCCTCTCACAAATATGGATATCACATAAGAAATTATAATTCATTACAAAATGAAATACTGATATACTGAGAAAATATTCTATAGTTTTATTTTTTATTTTAAATCACAGATTTGCTCATTAATATTGATTATACAGATATAATGTACACTTCAGAATTCTAGAAGAAAAGCAAAAAAGTTTGGACTTCTGTTTTTGGTCAAGATAAAGCAACAGAACTAGATTTACCCTCATGCCTGAAAAAAGTAAAAATGAGACCATGTATGCATGAAACAATGGTTTTCAACACATTGGACATTAAGCAATGAAGGACAGTGATCTAAGGGAGACAAAAAACTAACAAGGAGAGTCTTAAAATTGTCTCAAAGTATTGCTTGAAAAGAGTTTCCAGTCCCTAGTGCAGGGTGAGGGAACTCAAGTGAAGCTCAATAAGCTCAAGAGTTAAGGAGATGTAGCTATGAGTCCAGGGAGGCCAAGGTGACATAAGTTCACAGAACAAGGTACCCAAGAAAAGACAGCTACACAGAAAGAGAACTCCCAATATCTCATGAGAGTCTTCCTCAAGGCATCAGCTAAGTAATGCTAGTGCACATAGAGAAGGAAACTGCACATCACTGAGTAGAGAACCACCTGAGGGAAAATTATAGATCTCACACAGAATCAGAATAGTTCCTGTTCCCAACCACCATAGTGGAAAACCTCATAATTCATAGAGAATTGTGTAGAGTACTCAGAAGATTATGCCTCAATAGAAGGGGAAAATATTCCCAGAAAAAATGTTGCTTTGGTTCCACCTAATAAAACTTTAAACCAGACATGAAAAAATCAAAGTTCAAGAACGCTCACAGGATTACGAAAATATCCAGTTTCCCAGAATAAAGCACTAGAATATTTATAAGAATACAAAACATTCAAACCCCAAGAATGTGAAAATAAAATATCTAATATCCAATCAAAAAATCATCAGGCTTGTAAGGCAACAGCAAAAGCTAGCTCATAATGAGAAAAATAAACCAATTGAGACCAACCCAGCAATTACACAGAGGATAGAATTAGTAGGCAAAGATTTTCAAACAGTTGTTATTATAGCCTTATTCTATAATTCCAGGAAACTAAAGGAAAGCTTGAATATGTTAAATAAAGACATGGAAGATATAAAAAAGACCCAGATCAAACTTTCAGAGATGAAAATGACAACTGAGATTTTAAAAAATAAGATTAAGAGCAAGTTAAAGTTAATGAGCTTGAAGACATAGCAATAAAAACTAGCCAAATGAAATGCAGGGATTGAAAAAAAAAGAGAGCACCAAAGGCCTGTTTCTAGAGGCATAATATACATATAATTGGAGTCCCTGAGGACAGAGGGGTTATAAAAACTTTCAAGAAACAATTTTGAAATATAAAAGTTGTTTTATTTTTTAAAATTTTGTTTTTGAAAAAACAAATTTGATAGAAACTGTTAGTCCACAGATCCAGGAAACTCAATGAAACAGTATAATAAATATGGAAAGAATTACAAGGCACATTATAGTCAAATTATTTAAAACCAGTGATAAAGAGTAAAATCTTAAAAGCATCCATAGAAAGGTGATACACGTATGCACAGAGGAATTGAAGTAAGCATGACAGCAGACGTCTCCCTGAAAAAAATACAACCCAGAATACGATGGAGAAATATCTTTAAACATCCTGAAAAGATAGAAAGAAACTACCAACCTAAAATTCAAGAACAAGTGAAAATATCTTTCAAACTGAAGGTGAATTAAAAGCTTTCAGACACACAAAAGCTGAAACAGTTAATTACCAGAAGACCTGCATCATATGAAACGTTGAGTGAAGCTCTTCAGGCAAATGAAATATGATACTTGAATTGGTAACTGACAAAATACAAAATATGTTTGTGCTTATTATTTACATCAGTTTATAGCTAATTTACTGTTAAAGCAAAAGAATAACTGCATTACTGGATTTATAAAATACATAGAAGTACATTGTACGATAGCTATAGCACAAAAGTCAGGATGAGAGAAATGAAAGTGTATACTTGTAAGGTTCTTATACTGAATATGAAATGCCATCATATCACTTGAAACTAAAATTGATAAGGTCAAGAAGATAAAGAGCTGCTGCCAGAGTGTAAATTAATACACTGCTTCTGTCACCGAAATTCTTGACATTAAAAAAATCAACTGAATCAAGCAATGATGTAGTAAATTTACATTATGGAGCAACTCTATCTCATCACATGCTAGTACTTTGAGTATTACTGTTGTAATTAATAGAGTTAAGAAAGAAGGAATTTTAAATAAATATAACTAATGTGTTCAAGAAAATAAAGAAAAAGGTGCAAAATATCAGCAGATAATCAGAATACCAGGGGTCCTCACTTTGCATGACACTGTACTAACTGAAATATGTGCATGTTGAAACCATGTCCTCGCTTTGCATAGTTCCAGAGACTAGAGAGCTGTGCAAAGCGAAGACACAGTTGCAAGAGTTTCAGTTAACAATACTGTCTAAAATGAGAAATGTCTGCACATAAAAAAAAGATTCAAATGGAAATTCTAAAAGTGAACAATGTAATGGATAAGATTATGAACTTAATAGATGGATACGAAAATAGAATAGACAGCCAATGATAGGGTTACTGAAATGGAAGACAAGTGAATAGAAAAACAAACTGAAGCACAGAGATAAAAAAAGAGTAGAATGTATAGAAAAGAGCACAGAAGACATGTAGAACAGAGTAAAAGGTCTAGTATATGTTTAGCTGGAATCACAGAAAAAGATGAAAGAGAACTGAGCAGAACAATATTAGAATAGTTAATGTCCGAGAAGCTTTCAAAATAGATCAACGATATCAAGAAGCTCTGCGGATCCCCACATTCAAGAAACTCTGGATCCCAATCAAGATAATTACAAAGAAGACCACATGTCGGCACATCTACAAGAGTATTCTTCAAACTTTACATTCTCAAAAATATTGATGTTCCCAAAGTGCTTTTTTGTGAATTGCATATGTATACATGTGTAATGTATTAGAAATTAAGACAGAAATATTCAAAATAGGCATTCATTTTTAAAATGCCAATAATATATCCATTATGTTAATGTAACATAAAATATATTTATAAAATATAACTATTTTCCAAAACAAAATATAATTGATATAATTAATTGTTTCACATTTTTGTAAATATCTTTCATATCTGGTTTTCTAGAACATAGCTTGATTATCATATCTGATTCCGAAATTAATCTGTTGTAATATACTGTTTTGGTAGAAGCATATGAAGAAAATCTGGGCTCGAACAATTAGGTAGTAAGAAAATGGAGGAGAATTGGATAAGGATAATCTTTTCAGATAACTGGGGATATTTGTCTTTAATAGATACAAAAGATTGACAAATGGTAGTTTTATAAAGATCGTCATAATATGGATGTGAAAGTATATCACCAAACTTTTTGTATTCTGTTACATTCAAATCCATTGCCCCAACTTGGACTTCGAAGGGATCTCGTATGTATGCATCATCTTGTAACATCAAGCATCGGTCACCTTGGAATAATTGCCAAAAACGAAACACAAAGAGAAAATCTTGAAAACAGTCAGAAAAAAAACCTTCACTGAACAACAAAAAACAATACGGAAGATACCAGCAGAGAGTGGATTGGCATCTTAAAAGTATTGAAAGGAAATATAAACTATGTTCTTCAGCAGAAGTAAAATGATTCCAGATAAAACATGGATTCCAGAAAGGCCATGAAGAATGAAGAGCATTGTAAAGCTTAAATATATGGGTAAAATATAAAAAAGTATTGGCTGTTTAAAATATTAATAACGATGTCTTATATGGCCTCAAATATATGTAAATTAAAACGCATGGCAAGAATGAAACAAAAGGAGTGAGTAGAGCCCACAGGGATAACGTGTTTTAACTTTCTTGCATTGTTGGCAAGAGGCAAAAGAAATACTTGTATTACACCTTTATTGCTCTCAAAATCTGTATTACTCTCATAATGCCAGGACACATATATAATCTCTGTTAACCACAAAAACAAATTGGAAAAAATAGAGGGAAACATTATAAATAAAAAATAATTGATTCCAAAGAAAGGAGATGTATGTCAAAAGAAAAAACTACTGTAAGAAGATCAAAGTAAATATAAGTATAATGGACTAAATAGCCCAATGTTTTATATATGAAGTTAAACCTAGAGGTATCCTAATAAATAATCATGACATTTATTTTGAGTCTTATTCTTTTTCCTCTAAAAGTAAGGCTTATTCATTGTTTCACTCTTTCCCATTTACATATTTTTAATGCACATCAAGAGAATATAAAGCTATTTATAAAATAATAATAAATATATTTAAAACGCTATGCTAGGTTATTGGAGAAATAAAGCATATACAAAAATAACTATGATCATACAAGGCAGAATATGTCACATGCAGCAAAGATCGCATCAGTGTTTTTTCTACGAATAGTTTGAGAATAATGGCATCCTACACAAAAAAAGCTGGTGAGGTGAAATGGACAATCTTGCCTTAAGCCAGAGTTCTCTTTTTTGCAATAAATATTGAGGTCGATTTGGAGGCTGAAATTTTCATCGCTAAAAATGTCTTCAGGTTAACTAAGTGAACTGAGGAAATCAGTGTCTGTTTCAAGAAAGCCTCAAATTTTGCTGCGAAGACTATTCATGCACTTGAATGCAGCTCTTTTCTTTTGTTATATTTTCACATTTGTTTCTCGTCATACTTTTCAGTAGCTAACTCCTTATTCATCCCGATTACCTTATCCTCCTCTGGAACTAAACCTGAAAACACATATGGTCATTGGAATTTTCAATTTCAGTTGCAAAGTTGTTCACAGGATCTTTTTTAAACCATGTGAATCTTTCAGAGCAAGTTATCAAGAAAAGCTGAATCCCAAACCGCTGCTAGTAGAAAGTCACCTATAAGGATAGGTGAAGGTCCCTTACTTTCCAGGGCTAAATAATACTTTATGAAATTGCCCTCACACCTGACAATACAAATAAACTTTTAATTAGATTAATTTTGTAATGCCTTTATTTTGATAATCATTTATTAGTAATAGTAAAAAACCAATATTTACTAAGCACTGTCTGTCAAAAATCACTTTTTTTATATTATCATATTTATGTTTATGCCACTGAAGGAAGGTATCATTATTATCATCATTTTATAGATGAAGAAACTAGGGTTTAGACATAGGAAGCAGATAATGACAGCTTCCTAATATGTAACAAGAGTGAAAATTCAAACTTGGACAATCTGAGTTTATGGTGGAGGTGATTTTACCTGTCCATTAATTAAATTATGAAGAATAACAAATCTGTGAGCCAAAAAATAGTATTAGAAATTATCAAATTGTCATATTTTAATGACAGAGAGAATGTGATCTATCTAAAATGAAAGCTAAATCGTTACTCAAGAAGTGCTGTAGAAATTCATTTAAACAGAAAAATTAACAAGATTGAAAACCCATAAAATTTAATTTTTCAATAAAAAGCAAAGAAATAAATCTATAGCTACCTCTTAAGTAAGTACTTATTTTCTGGATCATTGCTGTTGAAGAGTACAACTTTTTTTTTTTTTTTTTGGTGAGGAAGATTGGCCCTGAGCTAACATCCATGCCCAATCCTCTCCTATTTTGTATGTGGAATGCCACCACAGCATGGCTTGATGAGCAATGCCTAGGTCCGTGCCTGGAATCCAAGCCTGCGAACCCCAGGTCCCCGAAGCAGAGCACGTGAACTTACCCACTATGCCACCGGACCAGCCCCAGAAGGCTACAACTTTTGGTAAGTCACTGGTTGCACATGCAATACATTCACCCTGTTAAAAATAAAAACAGAAATTTCAGGGAATAAGTCAAGGACAAAAAGAATCCTCTTTCTGTAGATCAATCAGTGAAAATCCCAGTGTAAAGTAGATATGCGTGGAGATAAGTGGGGAAAGGAATCTAGGAATTAGACTACAGCGAATGCAGGGGTTCAGATACAGCCTCACATATTTCCGGCATATCTAACAATCACCGTGATCCTGAAAATAATTATAAAAATAACCATATTATGATGGATACTTACCAACTTAATGTAGTGCTAAGAACATAGGTTCTTGAGTTAGGAAGGCCTAGGTTTGAATAAAGCTCTGACATGTATTATTTCTGCAACATTGTCCAAGTCACTTTACTTTTCTGCCTCAACTTCCTAATTCTTGAAAGCATCAACCCAGCCAAAGTACTCAGGTGACTTTTCTGAGCCTTACTGGGGAAAACAAGACTCTGTAAACATTTACAACTAATTCACTGTCTTTGAGACCTCAGGCTAACATAAAATGAAGAAAACTTGAGTAATCATTTTTAAATTTAGCCTATAAAATTATGTTTACACTAGGAGTAATTGTGGCACACTGCGAAGTGGACCAATACCTAACCAAAAGTTAGAAGGCCCATTTTTCTAGACTTTCTACTGCTAGTCAATTTCTCTGAACCAATTTCTCTGAACCATTGAAGAAATAATCCTGCTTGAAATGGTAGCAAAGGCTTTACTTCTCCCTCTTTTAAAATCCCTGTTTTTCTCCTTTTTCTTCTCCTACTTGAGAGGGCAGGAGGACAGTTGTTTCATCTAAACTCTGTGATTTTTGTGTCTGTAAACATCTGTGGAGGTGGTAGACATTGATTTGGTTCCCTCTCTGAAACTAGAAAAAGTACCTTTTACCTGATCAAATGCACTAAGAATAAAAAAGGAAATAAGATATTCACAGCGATTCCTGCTGGCTCTGACTCCAAATGATTCATGCAGACAAAAAGCATTAAAGAATTCAGATAATTTGGAGATTACTTAATCTGAAACTTTTGTATTTTAAATGAGAAAAATGCAGCCCCCAAGATTCAGCAGCTACAGCTTCTGAATGGTTAGTGAGAAATCAAGGTCACAGTTACCGAGTGGAAAGTCTGAAAATGGGTCTCTTGAGTTTTAGTTAATAATTGTTCCATTTCTCCCAGCATATCCTAGTTACTGATAACATAAACATAATGCCACAGACTAATTTTCAAAATAACTCAAATTATTATATGTGTGTATGTGTACATACTCTACAATGATACCACATACATTCTAAATGGAACATTTTTGAATTCTAAAGATCCACCATCATTTGAATTCATAAAATTGAAAAAAAGATGGTATGTATAATAAAAGCTACCTAGTAAATATTTATAAAATGAATGGAGGCACTGTGTATCAATACTTCTCAGAAGTGCTATGTACAATATATGGAGAAATTTGGAAACATAGAAGGATTTCATAAAATGTGAATTAAAGATAAATGTTCTAACAGCATCAGATTTTAACATGAATAGAGTAGAACCTTTATGAAATTCAAAACAAACAATTTTTTAGGAAAACCTACTTGTCTTAGATGGATTATTACAAGTTAAATTATAAAATTTTAAAACTAGTAATTTAACTGATAATTTTAAAAAATTATCAATGCACAGATATATGTAACCTGTGGAGTTCCATATATTTTGGCTTTATAGAAATAATAGCAGTTACATATGTTCTGTTATAGCCTTTTTATTTAAAATAATAATCCACAAGTATATATTTGTTTATTTTTTTAAACTTAGTAATTAAGATATAATAGTTTCCAAAATACATCTTCTATTTGAATTATCACAAAAATAACTGAATGATAAAACTGCATTTTACAATTTATTTTTAGTTTTCTACCTCCTGATATCATATTTAATCTCTAATATACTTCAGAGTTTCCCCTCCACATATCACTTAAATTAAGTAAATCAAATTTCAGGTAAGATTGTGGGTTACAGAGTCTTTCACTTCCTATTGAAATGCTTATTAAAGGCCATAATGAAATGGAAAATTTTATACCTTTGAAAACTAGGAATATCACTACAAATCTTCCTGATTTCCTGTGGACTTTCCACCTTCCAAGGAAAGATGGTGCCTTGCCATTTAGCAGGTGAACAGGCAAAGAGAAAGGATTTTTGTCTTCATCCATACTTTAAACACTTCATAGAAGGTAAGAAAGCACATCATCTTCCATAATGCTCAAGAGTTGATCTTAAAAAAAAACATGTATTTGCCTCAAATATAACAGTGTTTTTATACTTAACTTGTATTTATTTAAACTCAAAAAAGTCAACAAAAGGCTTTGACATAGAAAAACAAGCAAAGAGCGTGGTTTGATGATAATCTGAACAGAGATGCAAATTGATAGCAAACATGAAACATTCAACCTAGCATTAGGTTGTCAGCATTAGAATCATTCAAAAGCAAGGCAACATAAAGATAACTGTTTTTAGAGACTCTTTGTTGTTGTTTTTATGAAGATACTCTTTGTTACAGAAGGCATGATAAAACGCATACTCTTACATGCAGATGCTAGAGTTGTAAAACATTAGAACCTTCTGAAAAGCAATTACACATGGTATACAAAGAATCTTGAACTAGCTATACTTTTTTTGGTTCAATCTTCCATTCTATAATTAATTTTAAAAGTTGTTTAAAGAAACTGAAAGGAATTTATATTCCAGAATGTTCCTATAGTATTGGAAAAATACCTAAATGTACCATAAATAAATAAATAAGAAAAAGTGGTTAAATGAATTGTTATGCATAATCAATGAAATCAACATTTTTAAAGACTATTTATTGTAGTGAATTTATAAAAAAAATTTAGACAAGAGAAGGAAGAGAGGGAACAGCACGTTATGATATAAATAAAACTGGGAAACTGATTAGATAAGATTGGTAGGAAATAAAGGTATAATATTGCCTTTGCATATTTGGAATTTGGACACACTTTTACTCCCAACATTGACAATTAAAGAAATATTAAGGCATCATTTCACACACAAAATATCCACAGGATTTACACTTCCTAATCCCTAAAAAAGATGGAAGCAGACAAAAAAGAATAAGAGACAGAGACAGAGAGAAAATAATGGAGGTGTGAAAAAGAGAAAGCTTAAACATATATTAGAAATAAGAACAAACATATCAATTAATAAAATAAATATACATTGATGCTACCTGATTACTCATCAGTCAGTTTCCTCTTCCTACCCATATAAAGGAAATCTCAAAGAAAAGAAAAAATGTGAAGAATCATGCCAAGAATCAAAACAGACTTAGAAAAATTAAATGCCAGTTATGGGGGTGTGTGGAATAACTGGTCACATGTCCTCTGGTGGCACAACTGGGAACTACAATCAGGGGCTAATAACACTACTACTTGCAATAAAGTAACATAGCAGTCTGGTTTTTTGTTGTTATTCTAGTCTTAAGTTTTGGTGCTTTCCAAATTTTTAGTAATGAGCATGTGCCACTTTTTAAATCAGAAAAATCAATCCAGTAGGTATAAATTTGTCCAATAGCACTTGGTGTAAAAAACTGAAATTTCCCAAATCAAATCAAATCTAACCCTGATTTCTCATTCACAGAGTGAAAAGATGTTCAATATCAGTTAATATTTGGGAGACCTTTGGACTCTGAAGTCTAGTCAAGACTAGAGAAAATTTGGGAAAGTCATTCTGGTACTGAGTTTTTGTTGTTAACTACTGAGATTCCTTGTTTAAAATTTTATGGACCTTTTTAAAGTAGGGTAGCTCGGGGCTGGCCTGATGGCATAGTGGTTAGTTCGCATGCTCCGCTTTGGGAGCCCGGGGGTTCACTGGTTCAGATCCTGGGCAGGGACCTGTGCACCACTTATCAAGCCATGCTGTGGCAGGTGTCCCATATATAAAGTAGAGGAAGATGGGCATGGATGTTAGCCCAGGGCCAATCTTTCTCAGCAAAAAAAAAAGAGGAAGATTGGCAACAGATGTTTGCTCAGGGATAATCTTCCTCACAAAAAAAAAGAGAGAGAGAGAGAGAGAAGGGTAGCTCCACTCCTTAATTCTAAGTTTGTCCTGGGAGGTATTTTGCCATATATTCGGTCTCCTTACACAAAACACACAGTTGTACCATGAGAATAGGGCTCAAATTTCCCGAATCCAAAACTTCCCATCTTAGTCTCAGAGAAGCTAAATTTTTCTTTTCCAACCAGGGGCCACCTTGCCCTTATTCAGCATACAATACCAGTTACCCTTCAGTCCCCAATCCCAGAGTGACAGATGTTTATAATCATAGGACAGGGAGACTGACCTGTCAGATGGATGAGGGCCACAATATGGTGCAGAGTCCCACAAGCCACCTGCAGTGCCAGAGCTCTGTAACAACCCCCTATCTGATGGAACATGGGGAGGTCCAAGGAGTCCTGGGAAAACTGGGTAGGGGGTAGGCACTCAGGGCATTTGTAGTAGCGACTATTAACAACACCCAGGGAAATACTTCCAGAATTTAATGCCCAGTATGCACATGTACTTGAAGATCAATTTTGCCCATCCATTTCAGACTAAGAAACTCAATTCCCTTGAATGAGTCTGAAAAACACAACCAACTACTCAAATAAAAAGGAAAACCATTAATTAATTAGCTTTAGTTAGTATTTAGTATTTAGCAGTTAGTATTTAGTAGTTAGTATTTAGTTAGTATTAGTTTAAAAAAAATCTTACCAGGTTGCCCTGACATACATTTGTTTTGCAAATAATAAAATAAATGACCCAAACTTTAACTTAAATGTCATTTGTAATAACTCCTTAACTTTGTGTTTAAAACTTAGATGAAGTCTATGTGGTGATGTGATTACAGTATCTGATTTTTCTGTCATGTATTAGGTAAAATTAGAACACTCATATAGATGGTCTATGTTCAATTGAAAATTATGTTTTCATTCAAAGTTCTTCTGGATTTTACTGCCAAATTACAGATATAGTCTAAAATGCAAACATAAAAGTATTTTTTAAATATATAATTTTTAATATTCATTTCATGTTATAATATTAAGTTTTAGAAAATCAGGATGTTTTGAGATATTATTTGATTATTTATCCCTCAGTGTTTGTGTTGTTCAAATGAATGATGAAAATTTCTGTTGGTACTTCTGCAACTCTTAACTTCAAAACGGAATGATTTCAAATGATTGAACATAATATCTGTCTATCCACAGAGAATCTAGAGAGTGAGGTGTGATATAGGAACCCAGAATAGGATCAGAAAAGGTGAATTTTATTAATAGTTTTTCTCTTGACCCTGGGCTGTCAATTTAACCTCACTGTTCTCTAGTATTGGCATCAGTGTGATAATAATACATGAGGTAATATTATCTAGACATATCAGCAAATATATAATATATTTAATATCAGAATTTCATAGAAAAAATTATCTTAAATATAAAATTGCAGTTATACACCTAAGTCAAAATGGGGAAAAGCACAGACTATAAATCTGAAATAAATGCTTAGAATTGTAATAAACCATTCTCCTTTTCACATGTTTAACTTCTCTTTTCTCTTGGTGTTCTAAATATATTCTTTGAATTTTACTTTGTTACTGATGACCAATTACAAAAATAACTACTGACCCTATGACCACCAATTAAGGCAAACTGTAGGCAACCTGACCCTTTGGTTCATTTTCATTAAAAACATAATTTAGGGAAACAAATCAGGCTGAAATTAATAGCATAGACAGAATTTTCTTAAAGATTCCATATATCTAAAGCCTATAAATAGGTTGCATGCAAAATGCGTACTAAAATAATGTGGCTCAAAACTGACAAACCTTCAGTTTTATCATCTGTCAGTAATCATGGCAATGATCTAATAACCTTAACCAGAAAAAAAAAGTTTTACATAAACTTTGAGTAGTTTTTAATGTTTCACTTCGCCCCAAAGCATCAGAAGCACACCCAACAAAATAAATCTTTTCTTACATTTGAGTGTTGAATTAAAATGTATGTGTCTAGGAAACTAAATGTAAATAAGTTAGTGTCCCCTGGTAACATGCTGTAGTCTGTCAGCGTCTAAAGTCTGGTCTGATAATCTCTGCCTAACCCACAGAAAATCTAGAGAAGAATTTTTCAACTCTTGATATATAGAAGGGTGCCTGTCTATCAGGGGTGTGTTGTCCATTGAGATACGTTTTCATGTGCATTTCCTGGTCTCAACACTAATGGTCCTGCTTCAGTAGCCTGTGAGCGTTCCCTACAAACAGCATTTTTAATCAATGAACTGGTGATTCCAGTATAACCTGTCTAGCCACCAGTCTAGATATCCTGGCCCTGAGTCCTCTGCCTTTGCAGGCCTGAGTGTCTTGAGATGCAGATTCTACTGGGAATAAACCACCGAAGACTCGGCCAGTTAAACTCACCATAGCTCATAAGCTATCCTTGGTCATTGTCCAAGATGTAAACCCCTCCAGTATCAACCTACTACTCTAGTTTCATTCCCATGCTGTGTATACTTCCTTCCACTCAGTTATAACAATTTGCTGCTTTACAGCCACAGCCTCTTGATACATTTCCGTCTCCACCTCTCAGCCTTATCCATAACTTGGGTCAAGAAAGAACTGAAGATAGAAAGGAGCTGATGGAAAAAAATAATCGTAACATAGCTCTTCCTCTAACATACTAAAGATTTCTCACCCTGTGCATATGTCCATCAGTCCTTTCAGCTCTCTCACAGGACCCCTAAGTGCATTTCTTCACCTACCCGTGGAAGCCTCTTGTCCGCCTCTACTCACCCCACCATCTGCTTCCGCTATAGTTCTTTCAAGCACTTTCCACCACACTCAAATTCTTGTCTTCTTTGCCTTTTAATATGTGTTCTCTTTGTCCCTTTCTCCCTGTGGCCCTTATAGGGTAAAGTCCTATCTTGGCTGTGGTGGGAAGGGCAGGATTGTCTGAAAGTGACCCAGGGAACTCGCTTTTTATTGCCTGGGCAATGAAATGGCTCTTACTGGGGATTCTCTTTTTCCCAAGACGAAGGACTAAATCCACATTTAGTTTTTCTATCGGCTTGTCTCATCATTTCCATTTTCCTTATTGGTTTGCTCAGCGGCTGCAAGCAGAGGACAATGGCATCCGTCCGAGCCGCTCCGAAGTTGGCCTGACTGCCTCCTCGTAGCCAGTGTTGCCACCGAATGTGTGTCGACCCAGTCCTTCCATCACTGCTTCACGCTGGCCAGTGCCGCCTCCACCCTGCAGGTGGCCAGGCCTGGGGCGTAAGAACATGGACTTTGTGGATGTGAACGAAAGCAACGCGCTCTGGGTGTAGGACTTGCGCCTCAATGCCTGCACCAGCCCTGCCAAGTTCAGTCCATCTACGGTGCCCGGGACTTGGCTCTCTTGATTCCCAGCTGTGCCAGGGCCTGGCTGACTTGGCCCGCATCCTGCGCTTCCGCTCCAAGAGCGAGCCCATCTGCGCTGCTGGCCACCGCGTCACCGCCCTCTGCTGTGCCACCACCAAGGACAGATCCTGGTGTTCGGAGGCTACAGTGTGACTGGGCCATCCGCGTAAGAGCTTGTCAGGGCACTCAGTTTCAACCCCCTGCCCCTCGTCGTGGAGAATTTCGTGAAGGATGCAGGCATGAGCTTCAGTGCCAGTGAGCTTGACGCCATGCATGTCGTGCTGGACCACCACCTCGTCATTTCCTTCCTCTGAGTGGAAAAACTAGAACTTCTCACTGAGCGCTAGATCCCAGGCGCTGAGCAGCTAATTTTCTATCAGCAGGTCGCGAAGCTCGGACTGCCCAACCCATAAATCCTACTTGTTTATTCCCCACATCAGGTTGTTTTCTGCCACTCTGCATCCTGGATCCAGCGTTCAGCCCCAGAATAACAGAAATCACAACTTCTATCACCATCAGATTCTAGAGAAACACTTCGCCCATCTCATTTCTTATATCTTCAGAACAAAAGGTGGCAATGTCTAAATGTAGTTGTGTGGCTGCTAAAGTTGGAGACGGTCACTATTTCAGGGTATAGAGAAGATCTGAGAAGCAGAATTGCTTAGTTGAGATAAAAGATAAGTTAATTACATTGTCAAATCCTTCTTTCATAGCTGAAGACAATAGATTCTTGCATAATGAAATATGGTTTTCCAACGACTTGAATATCTATTTGCTTACTTCTCTTAAGTCCAGAGTTACTTATCATTTGAACAGTATTTGCAACACTGGCACGTGACAGTTGATAAATATTTTGCAATATTAGGCAATTCATATTTTTCTAAAATTTGCTTATGTGTAGATCTAGTCAGACATGTATGATGCATAACACTGATTCTTTATGTTGTCAACCAGAGAATAAAGAAATTGCATATTGTGAGCAGTTCTATTTTAATAAAAATATTTAATAAAATGCAATTCCATTTTCAAAAATTAAATAAAATAGTGCAGCCTCATCTAATAATCTTGATTTAAAGTTTTATATTTTGTTAATAAAAATTTATATCTCACCTTTTAGCTTAATAAATAATTTTAAATATTTTAGAAGAAAAGTAACCACATAAAATATATGAAAGTAATTTTATTCTTATTTTTACATTTACATAATTTGCATTATCAATAAAAATACAGTCAAAGGTTGTGCACATTTAATTCAGTTACATTTCATTTTCTAATCCTTTTGATCAATGAAAATAATTATACATTAAGGTGATAGAAATAAAATATGTAAAGATGGAGCTCTGGAAAAAGACTTAAGGAAATATAGATAATTATTTATGGAGATAGTATGCTTACATTTTTAAAAACTAGAAATAATTTCAGGTATCTGTGAAAGATTTCTCTAATGAAATTTGTTAATACATTCAAAAATCATTTATGGCAAAGAATAATTACTGATTAAAAATAGGGTTTGATCTGACCTTCTTGAGTTGTGGATTTTATCAGAAAACAATTTTTGCTCATATTCATTGTTTTTGTCAGACATCCTTGACATTTTGCTGACTTGAGTCATAAACACTATAACTTTGCACATATTTTTCAGTTTGCTATTACAAAGGCATTTTAGCACAGTAAAAGAATAGCATATATTTCATTTAACAGTTGTTAGATTGACTTATAACTTTTAAATATCTGACATATTATGGGTAGGCCTCCATTACTCTTGTTGAAGACCCAGCAAATGTTAGGGTCAGGACTGCTCATGGTAAGATCATGAAAAGAGAGAAAACATGGGAATGAACCAGGGTCACTACCCTGGCCTGCAGACCAACTGTGTTCATCTAGCCAATGGGTCCCAGAACACTTTACTTGGCTTGAAGGAGAGATCAGGAGACACATGCCATCTTTCTTTTGTTGACCCTTAACTTGAAATTTTGAGCATTTTCCCCAGTTATATCTATTTCTAAACCAGACCATGCAACATTATAGAATTTTCCCCAGTCATGGCTGCATGATAATAGATTAATCAAACTCTTTGCCATACCCATGCCTAATCCAGGTTGCAGAATTCTAAAGAAAGAATCATAGAAGAAAGCATACCAACGTCTTTATGAATCCACAGTCTCCAAGTTCAATTAAGTCCTCAGTGCTGCTGATTAATTAATACACATTCTACCCATTAGTGTATCAAAACTTTTTCTCATGCTTCTAGATTCCAATTTTTCTGCCTCATCCCTCAGCTTCTTAAAGATGATCTTCCTCTTAACACTTCCTTCTAACACCGAGAAAAAAATATCAGAGGAAATATCATCAAATGCCCCATACAAAAATGAAAACATACCTAATTTCCATCCAATGTTCCTCCTTCCTTTCTGTTATAACAGAAGTAGTTTCTTTACTTTGCTCTGGATACCATTCGTTCACATATTTGAAAGGCTTTATCAAACTCTACTAAATCCTCGATTCCTCTCTCTCTCTCTTTCCCTCCCACCGTCACCCTCTCCTTTCTCTCATAGTTACTTGTCATTAGTATCTGGCATAAAAAGAAATTTTACAAAAATTTCCTTTCATCCTACATACTCCACAAATAAAGATATTTTTACAGGTTTTCTCTTTCTATTTTCCAACCTTCTTTTTATTCTTCATACCCTACTCACTTCTTCCTTTCTTAGTCTGTAGAAACTATTCTTAACCAAGACAACAGTCACTCTCTACTAGTTCTCAGTTTATACCTCATTTGAATTTTGGCAGTGTTTGGCACTGTGGACCACTCTTCTCCCATAAGTCACTATAGATCCTTGTCTTCTATAACACCACATGCTCCTACTTTTCTTACTAGCTATTTGACCATCTTTTTCATTCTATCTTCTAAACTCCCTTTTCCTTTGCCATTTTGATTTAGGGACACCTTGGAGATCAATTCTAAGTGCTCTTCAGATCTCATACATTCTCCCTGTATAATCTCATCAATCATGTATATGGCTATAGTGATCAACTATAGCAAGGGTCAGCAAACATTTTCTGTAAAGAGCCAGAGAGTAAATGTTTTATGTTTGTGAGCTGTATGATCTCTGTCTCACCTATTCAAATCTACTCCTGTAGTGTGAAGTCAGCTACAGAATAAATTTGTCTAATGGGTTTGCATACCACTGTACTATAATATTGTAATTAATAAAATTTATAAGCTTCAGAACTGAGTTACTGAAATAAATGCAAACACAATCATTTTGACTCAAGTTAGCCCATTCTATTTCACTCACTGTGCTGAAAGTAGTGATCTTATTAGTTCTTCCCTGCTTAAAAGCCTTCCATAGCTCTCAATTTGCCCAAACATTGAACACGGCTCACAAGGCCCTTAATTAGAAGTCACTGCTTCTCTTCGACCTAATCTGTTGCCACTTTTACAATTTAATCTACTCTAGAATAATAACAGGACTCTTTCTCATCCACACGCTATTTATATGAGTTTCTGTCTGTCTTCATTGAGGGAGCATCTGCGTTTTTTCTTTTTATTCTTTTTTCTTTGTTTTTTATCCTTAATTTTGTTTTTGTTTCCTTAATTCCTAATTCCAATCCTGGCATATAATGACCACTTAATAATTTCTTTGCAAATGAATAAATTTTAGTTAAACATTGTATAGTAATAATGAATTTTTAGAAGTCCATAATAAAATCTAATAAACTTGCACAAAACACCTGAAGGTTAGGCTGCCTACTTACCTTGTAATTAATTAAGGATGACTCTGGAAGGTCGAGTTACTAGAGACACTTATGTAATTTTTCATTACTCTGTGTTAATCGGAATATACCTCTTTATGCAAGAATATGTTCTGTCATATTTAAAACCATTTGTAATTCTTGTGAAATTTTTGCTGGGAAAGATATTAAGAGGAAATTTGGCATTTATCCATTAACTCTGTGGAATTCATTTTAATTATATAAAATTTATTTCCATTTCTATACAGCCAAACTGGAATACCAAAATAGCATTTTCTGTAAAGTATTTTCCTTTTTTATTACTGTTGAGAACCTCTTAGTGTTGTGTAATATCATTTGCTTGAATGTTCAATAAAATAAAATGTGTTAATGTTTTTTCACTTCACAATCATTTTAAATTTATTATTTAGAAATTCCAACTTGTGTTATCATTACAAATTTTCCAAAAACGTATAAATGTTAGTACATGCTGATACAATAAGTAACTACTATGTGTTCCAAATATCCTAAATTCCTATTTGTACTTTTTCCTGGTACTTTGCTTCAAAATGTATTTCAAAAGTGGCTAACACAATGAGTCCATGAAAACCTGGATATTGCTGGCTGTCTAGCTAGACAGGTAGTTCCCCATAAAGTGAAATTTAACATGATCCATTCATCATCATTTAGGCTTTGAGTCCCAGAATTGCCCCATAAATTTAATTTTGTCATAGTTAAAGATTTGATTAGAATTAAGTATGCTAACATACGCCTGCAAAGTCACAAATGACTAATGTTTAAAACCAGTATATCCACTTATTAATTTACAACAAGAATCATAACTTCTAAGTAAACTGCTTAATCTGGTTGTCTATCTCTCTTGACAAAGAAAGTTCATGAGAATAACCCTTGATGAGCTTGAAAACAAAATATGGGGAATTCTTTATATGAGTCGAATGTTCAATAGGACAAGGCCATGATGTACTTAGGGATTAATGCTCACCAGAAGGTAGCCAGCCTCCAGGGAAGAATATGTTGCTTTCATAGGAGAGTACACAACTCTTTTTTAACATTTATTAGATTATATTAAGAGTGTCCCGTTAGACACATGTCCCTCCTATTTGCCTCCAAACTCCTCAAGCACTTTTTAGAAGCTGTCTGCAAAATTGGAAACTCTGAATGATTTCACTATAGTAGCCAATTGATAAATGTGGAATTAAGCTTGATGGTTCTCAAATGGGCTCATAGATGTTATCCTCCTGAATTCTTCCACACATCGTATTCTCTTTTAGGATTCACAATTCCATTTAAATATTATGGACTCCGAAGTCTTGGAGCAAAGAAATCACTTTTACGTTGTTTATGCCAAAATTTCCAAAGCATATTTGATCATGGATCATCTTCCAGTTGAGCATTTAATAAATAGTTCTCACAAAGTGATAATCAATTGGTTGGATCTGCCTCAGAGATGTGCTTTTTAAGGACATATTTGCTAAAGGAAACTAGGACACTTCGCATAAATTTAGAATATTAATTTTCTCTTAAAAAATGTTGATTGGCGATACTGAGTCCAAGCCCAGCATGACAACAACCAGATAGTGCTGAATATTAGCCACTTCTTTTAGAGAGAGAATATACAGAGTAAGGACAATAAATTTTCATGTCCACCAGAGTTCCCAGCACCCCTAATTATATAGTATTTGTCCAGACTGACTTACTGATGATATTGTCTGGCAATTGTGTTTATGACCCCTATAATTTAACAATAATAATAAAGTTTTTCACAGCAGTCGATTCGTGAAACAATGCAGTAGATAATCCCTAAGATTTCTTAAGGCACTAAGGATCTATGACTACATACGACTTGAGTTTTCTTTAATTAGAAATTATGGCATACTGTCTAAGTCTGGTATGTACTTATTTTGCCTAGACTACAAAGCCAGGTTGATCTCCACTTCACAAATACAATGAAATAATTTTTATTTAGAAAATCAAAGAGGATAGAATTCAGGGGGAAGCCAAGATGAAACATGCTGTACAGTGATTGAGATTCCCAGAGTAGCTGCCCAAGACAACTGCTCAGCCTTCTTTTGTCAAGGAGATTCTGCTAGTCTCAGGTAAGTACTTTGCTCCTGGCCTCAGAGGATAGTGGCACATTATGATGATGGACTTCGGTACCCAGAGGCTCCTGTGTTAAGGTTGAGACCAAAGGTCTCAAGTACAGAGGTTGGATCCTTGGCTTTCTGCTCTGTTCTTGTTTATGATCCAGTCATGTGGGACTTTGAGAATCTTAAGAATGTTGACTAAAACATATGTCATATCTAAGAGCATAAAGAAATGTGACAAAAAAATGAATGTAGGCATGCAAAGGAACTGAATAGATAATAACTACTTTTTAAATCAAGATATATTGAAGTGAGTGGAATTGATTGGTTATCATCCCCTTTTCTTACCTCCAACCAAACTTCCTTAAAAATCAGATAAGTGTTGCAGGATTAATTTGTTCTCTGTTGGAGGAAGTGCTATCCTAATTATGGAAGTATTTTTCATAGTTCAGCAGCTGAGACACGAGAGAAGACTGACTGAAAAATGACAAAAGACCTGTCAGGTGTTCTGGGAGGAAAATCTAATTGACTGCTCTTACATTTTTCATCCTTCCTGCTTTTTTCCTTTTTGTCCTCTCCCTCCCTCTTCCCTTCCTTTGTTCCCTCCTTTTCTGTTCTTTTCTTTTGTTACACTGGTGAAGACTAGATATCTCCTATATGCCAGAACTGGTTTGGGGCACTGACCGTGAAACTGTGCCTTGAAGGCCTTTAAGAAATGATTAAAAATGGCACATTCGTGGCAGAGCAACGACTGCACATCTCATCTGAGATTTAGTATAAACAGAAAGGCCTCTGGTTAGAATCCAGGGACTGTGTCTTCCCATTTTATTTTTGACTGTTATGGACGAACAAGAATTGTTTTTGAAGACTGAAATTTCCCATGGGAATGCCCAGTGCCCATCAATGATCTGGAAACTTAATGTTTTTTATAATATTAATATCTGTTAATTACGTATCTTTTCATGATTTTGAGTTACTGTTGTGGGTAAAAAAAGGAAGTTGGAATCTGCATGTCTTCAATATCTTCAGGAATGGGACAATAATAGTTCATTTAAGAAGTGCTGTTGATCAATTCAACAATTTAGCTTGAATTGTCACTTTTGGAAACAGTTTATTGCTTTCAGCACAATTGGACTGCAAATTTAGAAAAAAAAATGTATTCGTTAAAACAGAAGGAATGTTACCCCTATTTTACCTTTGAGTTATATAGATAAGTATAGTTACCAGCCATAACTATATATGATGCAAGGTTATGCATAATGGAGGAAGTAGAGGGAACATTCTTGAGTGATAGAGATGGTTATTTACCTGCCATGATCTCAGTTAAATTTGTCTCTCCTTACTTAATAATAGTTAAAAGCTGAGTACATAATTATTGCTATATAAATTGGACTCATTGCCTAATCCTGACCCTGTACTTTACCATATATTGAGAGGACTAGCAACTTGGATTGTGCAAGATTTTGTAACTGACTCTATTCTAGCATAAACAATTTATGCATAATTAAACATAAATAACTAATGAAAGGCAGTAATGGGTTACCACATAAATAATTAGGATATAATTACTTTCAAATAATTATTTTCAAATAGTAATTTTGGAAACAAAAGAATATATTAGATTTAGCATTCAAAGATCAGTATTTCAATTTGAGATTAAACTTCCTTCATAGTGTCTAAAATGAAACCCCATATGATACATTATATTCAATTAAACAATGTTATTAAATAGTTTAAAGAATAAAATTCATGTTTATTTTCATGAAGTGGAGGTATACAAACATATCTTTGAAATATTTGAACATCATTTAATTGTGAACATAGTTATACGTAGTGCATGGATGAGGATATGATTTGAATGTGCTTTTTAATTTTTTTATATAGATGAAATTCATATAATAATATTAATCATTTTAAAATGAAAAACAACGTGGCATTTAGTATATTCACAATGTTGTGCAATCTCTACCTCTATGTAGTTCTGTTATGGACTGAATTATCCCCCCAAATTCTTATGTTGGAGGCCTAACCCACAATGTGACTGCATTTGGAGACAGATTGCTCAAGGAGCTAATCAAGGTTAAATGTGTGACCCTAATCCAATAGGACTGGTGTCCTTATAAGATAAGGAAGGGACATCAGGAGTGTGCATGTACTGAAAAAAGGCCACGTGAGGACATAGCCAGAAAGTAGCCATCTGCAAGCCAAGGAAAAAGGTCTCACTTGAAACCAACTCTGGCGGCACCTTGATCTTGAACTTCCAGCCTCCAGAACTGTAAGAAATAAATTTCTGTTATTTAAGCCACCCAGTCTGTGCTATTTTGTTATGGTAGCCTGAACAGACTAGTACAAGTTCCAAAATATTTTCATTACTCTGGAAAGAAACCCCCTATCCATTAAGTAGTTACTCCCCATTTTCTCATCCCCCTCCACTCCCAGTCTGTGGCAACCACCAATCTGCTTTCTATCTCTATGGATTTACCTATTCTGGATATTTAACATAATATGAAATATTATGTGTGACCCTTTTTTTTCTGGCTTCTTTCACTTAACATAACTTTTTTGAAGTTCCTCCATGTTGTCACATGCATCAGTACTTTTTATGGATTTGTGTCCCCAAACAAGATATATTGAAGTCTTAATCTCCAGTACAACAGAATGTGGCCTTATTTGAAAATAGGATTATTGCAGATGTAATTAGTTAAGATAAGGTTATACTGGAATAGGGTGGACAATTAATAGAAGGTATCCTTATAAGAAGACAATGTGAAGACAGGGAGAGAACACCATGTGACAACAGAGGCAGAGATTGCAGTCATGCAAGTACACATCAAGAAATGCCAAGGGTCTCTGGCAACACCAGAAGCTAAGAGAAGGGCATGGAACAGATCCTCCCCTAGAGATTTCAAGGGAGCATGGCTCTGCCAACTCCTTGATATCTTCTAGCCTCTAAGACGGTTAGCGAGTAAATTCCTGTTGTATTATGGTACTTTGTTATGGCAGCTCTAAGAAACTAATTCAGATTTTGGTACTGGGAAGTAGGGTGCTGCTATAGTAAATAATTAAAAAAGTGGAATTGGCTTTGGATTTGGGTAATGGTGGTGACCGGAAGAGTTTTAAGGTGCATTATAGAAAACAACTAGATTGCTTTGAAAAGACTGTTTATAAAAATATGGATGTTAACTGTGATTTTAGTGAAGTCTCAGAAAAAAGGAGGCTGTAGAGGAAGCTTCTATCATCTTAGAAAATAAATATATCATAATGAACAGAATGCTGCTAGAAATATGAATATTAAAAGTGATTCTGGGGAGGTCTCAGATGGAAATTAAGAACTTGTGATCAGAAACTGGAGGAAAGATGATCTTTGTCATAGGTGGCGGAGAACTTGGATGAATTATGTACTACTGTTTTGTAAAAAGTAGAACTTGTAATTGATAAACTTGAATGTTTACCTGAGGAGATTTCTAAGCAAAGTGTGGAAGGCATGGCCTTGCTGCTTATAAAAAATGTGAAAGGAAAGATACAAATTGAAGAAGAAACTACTAGGCAGAAAAGAATCAGTACTTGCTGATTTGCAAGATTATCAGCCTATTTAGATACCTTGCTCTAGAAACAGGGCCAAGCATGTGACTAGACAAACATTTGAAAAAGCAGTGTGAAACACTGCCAGATCAGCCTGAAAGGAGCAGAGGGGGGATGAAATGAAGGAAGAGTGACACTGAGGGTACAGATTCAGGGACCTGGGCGCACAGGACCTTCTTGGTTCCAGAGATTGGGGCCACCACCCAGGGCAGGGACACTCCAGCTACATCTTCATATTGCTTTTTCCAGGGTTGTGTGTGTGCGTGTATGTGTATGCATATGCTTTCTCCCTCTGCATCTTTCTTGTAAGGCTACTTCTGATTACATTTAGGGCCCACCCAGATAATCCGGGAAGATCTTGTTAATTCAAGATCTTTAATTTAATCAGGTCTGCACAGACTTTTATCTTTTTTTCTTAAATAAAGTGACATTTATAGTCTCCAGGAATTAGGAAATGGATAAATCTTTGGGAGACTTTATCAGCCTACCACAGCTGGATTTCATCATCAAATAAATTTTCAAGGTGGACAAATAGAGATAATGTACATGAGTCCTAATTTGAGTATAAATAGCTCCCAATGTTCATATGGCTTTTATAACTATTATGTCATTTGTTTTAAAATTATTACTCTTGAATAACAACTTGATTGGGCTCGATTGGGTATAACGTTCTTGGACCATGAGTTTCACCTTTCTCCTAATCACTGTGCTATTACTAGCATGTATTCTGACAATGACTAAGGCAGTAAAGAATTTAAGAGCCCCATTTTTGTCCTTTTAGGTAACTGAAGTTTTTTCATGTGTATATATGTATATTTGCCTAGGATTATTTCATTTGTATTTAACATAAACTATTGTTCAATATTTTTCCTCTCCTGCTGGATGTCATTTATAATCTATATCTACATATATATCTAAAATTTTCTTCAATCTATGCATAGAATTAGGTTAGATCTATATTTATATCACAAAACCTCTTGTATTCTGTAGATTTAGATCATCACTAAGAAAAGTTTTCATTTATTCTATCTTTAAATTGTTATCTCTTTTATTGCATGTTAGAAAATGTTTCATTTGCTTCATGTATTTTATTTTCTTCTGAATGACACCGATTATCTCTTTATATTTTACATTCTTAGTTATCCTTAAAAAGAATTACTTATTTGTCTTTGTTCCTTTATACTTGATTTGCTTGATTTTTTTTTCTCAAGCTGGCCTTCTTGCCACTAATTTAATTTTTGACAAGATCTATTGCACATTCCATTGCTTCCAACAGAGTTCTTATTTACAAAAAAGTTTATTATGATATTCAGTTTAACTCCTAAGCTCTTTTACGGCACAATTCTTTAGCTCTTGATTTCTTGTGATCTTCCTCTATCAATTTTTCTAGAGTCCATATTGTGTTTTATTTGTTTAGAATATAGAAATATTTTAAATGTCTTTGCTCATGGACATATATCTTTTGTACATTCTTCAACTGTTTTCTCCATGCTATGTTTCTTTTATTTGGTGTCCCAGTTTGTGTGTGGAAGGGGATTTATAATTTCTGTGCATCCTATTTGGGTTATTTTTGCTTATTAGCTTGTTTTGCTTGTTATTTTAGTGTAGACCATTCCATTTGGATCTGTCACTTTTATTTACTTCTGAGTTACTATGAAAAGAAAGTTCTAAGAGTATACCAAGTGGTGGATGTGATGGCTTAGATATGCCACTTTAGAACATTTTCTCGCAGATTCTATCATCTTTTCCTTCAGCTTCCTTCAGATTTTAGCTTTTCTCACTTCAGATAAGAATATGTCCTGGATAATAAGACACATATCTTTCTCGCTCTCATCATTATATCAACAAGAACTCTTGGTACACAAATAGAAACTTCCAATCCTATTCTGAATAATTCAACCTTCTATAAATCTCAAGTAACAGTTTAGTTTTAAATAGTATACATACAAACAGATCCACTTTTTAAAATAGGTGTCCACTGAAATGTGTCTCAATATTTCCCTTTAGACTACAACTCTTGTCATAATTTGGAATAACATATGATATAAAATCCAACAATAAAAGAAGTCTGATGAGTATGCTTTAAAAAGTTGTGGAAATACTTAGCATACCTTTTATTAACCTTTATGTGTGTTGACTGAGAGGCCTAAAATTAGCCATTCACATTTCTGGAACTAAAATGAAAAGACTGTATCTCTAGCAACTGAATAATCTTATGTCAGCCAAGGTCTGAGAGGAAATAGATGATACATTTGAAAGGAGGATCAAAGAGAGTTTAATGAAGGGACTATTTAAAGTTGAAGGCAGAATTAAGAGAAACCAACAAGGTATGGAGTTAGCAATAGCAGGCTTTTACCAATCCTAGGTCTGAGGGGTTTGGGGAGGGAGCAGTTAGCTGTATACATGGAGAGATAGAGCTAAAGGAGGAAAAAAATGACCCAAACAACTTTCCGATCTCCATTTTCCTGCAAACCTTGATGCCTAAGAACAAAGAAACCCAACTGATTCATGCAATAGCCTCCAGGGAAGAGAACATTGCCAGGAATGTAGATTGGAGATTTGAAGGGACAAATGGAAAATATATTGCATAATCCATTTTGCTAAACTGCCTCATTTATTTAGTGAGTCAACATTAGGAAGAAATGTGAAGGCTCTAAAACCTTAGGTCAGTATGGTTGATAGTCAAATAGATAATCTTGGTGTGTTTCTTGGTATGTTTTGTTGTATGAACTTCTGGTTTCAAACAACATATTGACTTCTCCTATTTGGACAGTTTCTGCATTTAAATTATGAGAAAATTGTTTCAGTCTGTTTGATGGTTTGGCCTATGCATGCATATCACATATAAAATAAAATACTATTTAAGCAGACATTTACTGTATGACCAAGAATAATTTATATGGTATTTTATGTTTCTAATATCTGTGGCTCTAAAATCTTTTTTTTGCCCTGGCTTTCATATTTTCTCAGCAGGAGCCATGCAAGAAAAAAGAATCTTTAAAAAGTGTATTGTGTGTTCCTGATGAAGTTATTTTACTTCTGTGTAATTATAATTTATTTTAAAAGACTACTCAGTGCTAGAGTTGCTTGATTTTTATATTAGACTTCAGAAAAATCTATTTGAGAACAATAGCAGAAATTTAATTCAGAAGAACATAGTACGTTTTTGTAATATTTTAACTAGGTAATTTCCTTCACAAATCAGTTTATTGCAACGTTATTTGCAAGAGTAAAATACTAAAAACATCCTGAAAGTCCATAAATAGAGAAACGGTTGACTAAATCATAGTTCCTAAACTTTGTGAAATAAAGAAAAGCGAGATTTATATGTACTGACTTGAAAAGTTATCTATGATGAAGTAGCAAAAAATGTGTAGAATAATACATATCAAGCAACTAAATTTTTATTAAAACCCAAGAGAAAGAAATAAAACTAAATTAACTGGTTGTACATTTATATACATATTGAAAAATGAATGAAAAATCATATTCTTTATAGCATTTTTTAACTTTTATGGCTGGAAAAATTAACGGAAGAGGAAAGATTTTTCTTCATACACATCCGCATTGTTTAGAATTGTTGCAAACAGCATATTATTGCATAATTTTTGAACATACAAAAATTATCATATAAATTAAAACTAATATAATGGTAATTCAAGAAAGCACCTGAATATTTTGTAATGTCTGACTAGTGTGTTTGTTAAATTACAAATAGAAAGAACACAATATTGGTTGTAGCAACTACAGGTAATGATGAATTTTGAATGTGCATTGAGAAATTATATGTATGTTTTTATGCAGGCACACATATATTTAAATTAAGAATATCCAGCAATGTTTAGACTCAGAAATACAAAATAGGAAGTGGTATCCAAAGATAGTTGTTCACTCCCCATCATCACTGTGACCAGGAAAATAATAATAAAATAAAAAGACTAATACTTTGTCTTCTCCTTTCTTTGTATATTAGCTTTGAAATCCACAGAAAATATGGCATTGCTATGACCAGAAATATCTAGGGGTGCTCAGAAGATGCAAGGTAATATTTTGTGCCTTATATAATACAAGGAGCCTCTGAATATCCTAGCAACTCCTATCATTTTAATAAAACAAATTTAACATCATTAGAATATTTACTGTTGCTTTAAATAGTTTTGTCAGAATAGTAATTCAAAGCAAGATTCCAGAACAGTGTAAGCAGATCATCACTATCATTGAGATCTTTTACGAGAGTGGAACAAAGGTCTGACAATGCCTGATCAACTCCACGCTTCGTCCTGGAACAGCGTCATCTGGATACCTGAGGATGCTGGATAATCACCCTAATGAATATGAGGATGTGTGCTGCAAAGTTAGCAAATATGTGTGTTAAATTAACATTCTGAAAATAATGATTTGGCAGGAAATAAAATCTTGAGGACCTCCATTACATAGAAAGTGGGTGTTTATTGTCTTCATGTGGTGCCACATCTCTTTAAAAATTCAGAATGTAAATAAAGCATGGTGAAAGGGAATGCAAAAGTTTCTTTTAAATCTCAATACTTTGTTTTTCCATTGCTTTTGATAGGAATTCTCAACTGCCAAGTCAAGAGTGGGAAATAAACATCTACAAGAACGTTTAGACACAAGGTTACAAGCTCCATATTTATGCATACAGCATTCTGAAATAAACTGGGTGTTAGGACAGTCGTTCAGAAACCATTTCTGAGTGCTTGTGTGATCCTTTCGTGTTTCCGTTGGCCCCAGGAACACTAACCAGCCTGCTCATCTTTTGATGAAGTCATTGTTTATTCTTGAGAGATCTCTAACTAGCTTTTAGTAAGGACATACTTTGTATCAGAAACTGATTTATGTTTTAGTTGCATTATTGCTAGTCTTTATGTGCCTTGACTTCTGTATTCTACATCAATCCTTGCTAGTTTCTACTGTGATATTGCTTGCAATCTCATCTAGTCAATATGTGCCCATTGTTGGTAGTTATGATAACCTCATCATCTAAGGTGATCATTGATAATAAATAATAGAGATTTAAATTATTATATTAAATTCAAGTGTGGATTAATGATGTACAGAATTGTCAAAATGCATTTACTCATTTGTATAGTACTTATTCAGTAACTGTTTATGAATGCTTACTTTATCTCAGGCCCAAGTTTAGGAAGAGAGGACTAAAGAAGCATAGAATTTAAACATAAGCCATGCTACCAGGAAGCTTTCATTCTTTAGTCAGTGATAGCAGACAAATCAAGTAGTCAAACAAATAAACCAGGCAAAGAAAAGTGTAAGATCAAAGGCCCTAAAGGAGAAAATAACTTGACTTATAAGATAGATAGAAAGGAGGATAATATTGATGAAATATAATGATGAAGAGAGAATGTGGCACAAAATGAGGTATGAGAGTCAGGCAGGGGCGAGACCATGAAGTACATGCATTATGGGCTATATGAAAAGACTCGTTGCTTTTACAAACCCCATGGGAAACTATTGAAAAGTTTTAAGCAAGGAAGTATCAATATCTGTACTATATTTTTAAAGTTGCTGGGTAAAGTACTGTAGATAGGGTGGGGTGAAATTTGGAAGCAGACTTAAGAGGTCATTGCGATTGTGAAGAAAGGAAATGAGAGCTGCTCAGACAAGGATGATAGTAATAGGAATGTAAAGAAGTGGACATTTTGAGGTAAATTTGGGAGTAGAACTACTAGAAGAACCAAGAATATTGCCTTAGACTTTACAAAATTTAAAATATCTGCTCTTCACCAGACATTATGGACAGAATGAAAAGACGAACCACTTGCAAATGATATACTTGATAAGGGACTTATATTGAAATACTTAAACACAGTCAAAACTCAATAATAAGAAAACAAGCAACCCAATAAACACAACTGGACATAATTTCATTTTTTATTAATAAATTTAATAACTTCAACAAGGAATATGTATGAATCAAAAATATGCATGTGAAAATTCTAAACATCATTTGTCACTATGAAAATGCAAAATAAAACCATGATGAGACACCACTACACACCTATAAAATTGGCTTATATTAAAAAGCCTGACTATATCAAGTGCTGGTGAGGATGCTGGTGGAGGAACAGGACCTCTGGTAGGACTGCTGGAGGGAATGTAAATGTTAAAACCACTCTGAAAACTGTTTGACAGTTTCTTAAAAATTTAAAAATACAGCTTCCATATGATCTTACTATTTCACTCTCAGATATTATCCAAGAAAATAAAGAATAAAAGTTTGTGTCCATACACAGATGTGTACACAAATGTTGATAGCTCCTTTTTTTGGTAATAATCCCAAACTTTCAACAGCTCGAATATTCATCAACAGGATAAACAAGTTGTGCTATTTTCGCATAATGTAATACTACTCATCAAAACAAAATGTGAACCATTGATGCACGCAATAAAACGGGTAAATTTTAAAATAGTAGTGTTGTATGAAAGAAGTCTGACATAAGAGAGTTCATACTGTATGATTCCATTTATGTAAAATTCTAGAAAGTGCAAAGCAATTTATAGTGACAGAAAGTAAATCAGTTGTTGCCTGGAAACAGGGGTAAGAGTTGGGGGAGAGAGGTCGGAGGAGTGGAAGAGAGAGATTATGAACGGCACAAAGATTTTTGGGGTGATATATGTGTTTATTATCTTGGTTGTGGTGATGGTTCTGAAGGTATATTCATATGTCAAAATTTGTCAAATTGTAAACTTTACATATGCCCAGTTTATTCTATATAAAGTATGCTCTTAAGAAAAAAAAACAATGCCTATTTTTGCCTTTAGCGAATGAATAGAATATGTTGGCACTTTCTGAGTTGAGATAGAAATATGTTTGGCAGTAGGAATGATGAGTTACTTTATTAGGCATAGAAATAAGACCTCACGGCATGATCCACCCAAGCAAGACCATACCTCCTCCTTGAAATCCAACTCTGGAAACTGTTTTTCTTTGCTCCTGTTTTAACTGATGGATTCCTGACATCTTGACCTTTGATATCTGTTATCTTCCACATTATTACCTGACATCCCTTATTTTGTAAGATTTAAAGATTCTTTTGATGACAGGACACAGCACAGCGACATTCAGAATGACAAAAGGCAAAGCTCCAAAATAGATAAGACAGCCAGGCAGGGCCACACAGAGGGTTGCACTTGAGGACAGAGTACAGCAAGCTGGAGCTGAAAGGGTCAGCTCATGTATAGCAAACCAGGTAGGATTAGCAAACTGTGGCAGGCTCCCTGTGGATTAGTTAAATTGATTGTCTGAGGGTTGGGGAGGGGCTGTCCCTCCTTGACTGATACTTGGCCTCTGGGGCAATGATGGCTGAGACCTAGTGGTCCTGGAGCTTGCGAGTCTCATAAGTGAGGACTTACTCATCCGCTCAAGAAGGGGAACTGACCAGCCCATAGCCAGGATCTAAAAACTGGGTCAAGACAGCATTCCCCCCAAAACAACTATATTACACCGTGCTGCTGCAGCTTGCTCTGTGTCTTTTATCTTTTCCAAATGCTCATGAGTTCTACTTAATTTCAATTTTAACCATATTCCATTCCTCAGACTCAGTTCCTTAATGCCCATCCTTTTTTCAAACTTTACCCATCCATTGTACATCCTTTGCTTCTATAGCCTGGAAATGGACATCTGGAAGTGAGATTAAAATGCTTCATAAATCACATATAAAGAAAACTCGTCATGCAAGTTAATTATAGTTTTAAACTTAGAAATCTTATAAATATGCAACTTGGAAAAACTAAAATGGAATATAACTTAACGCGTGCCACTTTCCCCCTTTTTGGCACCAAATAATAACTCTGCTTTATAATGCAGTATCTATATAAATCAGCCAATGACCTTCTTAACATATCCACTAAACATTGCATTTTAGTGCAGCTCTTGTGTATGTACACACTGCTTACCTCCACTGTTAATGATCCCCACACAAACACAACCACAAGAAGAAACATACTTGGCCTTTTCTTTCCTCAGTCAGAATTAAATCACAGAGGTCTGCATTTCTTCTTCCATCTAATCTTGAAAACATTCTTCCCAGATTCTAATGCTGGTAGCTGAGTCTTTCATTAGTACATTGTCTCATCATTACTAGAACTTCAGGATTCATAGCAGATCCCATGACAATAGGTGCCATGCATCAAATCTCTGTTATAAATTATATGACAGATGCTGCCCGAGATAACTTATCTACATATCTCTAATATTGACATCAACTCATAAAACAAGGATTATTGTACCCCTTTTAAAGATAAAGATACCGAGATAAAGATGATGTGCCCTGGGTCACAAAAGGGTGAGGGCAGAATTTTAAACCAGAGCCTGTATTTTTTCCACTAAGCCAAACAAATTATTTTTTCTTTTTTTTTTTTCACTTAAAAAGACAAGATCCATGACCTAAAATTTCAACCAATAACTTTACAATCCTGCCTATTCATTAGTCAGGCATAGTCTTAGGGAAATTTTTCTTATCTTTCGCAAATAAAACAAGTATCCAAAATAAGGTATAATAAACCATACAGTTCTTTTGTGTCTTCCTTAACTTTGAAACGATTTTGACAAAGTATACAATTAATGTTTATGGAAAATCCTCTATTGAAGCATAAATTTGGCATATATTATCTGCCCTTTTACTTTACTTCAGACCATGAATTAATTGAATTGTTTTAGTAGAAACCAAAATTGAAAGTAGAAATTTATTGGAACTGAATTAATGACAGCGTATTTGTTGTCAAAACCACTAAGCACTGGCTAATCATTAGTCACTAAGCATTAGTGCTCAGTAAAATTCGGGAAAGATGTATCAGCAACTTGAGTTATGCTCATTCTAAGTCATTCTCAGTCATTCTAAGAAGGTTTTCATTCAAATAGGAATGGTAAATCTATCCCAGCCTCCCACCCCTTTCTCCACTATACCTACACACTTTCTACACTCACAATACAGTTGATTGATTTATTATAATTAAGCTAATAAAGAACCAATTCATTTGAAAACTGGGCATCTAAAACCAGAAATACTAAAAAATAATCACATTTGAGTCACCCACAATTCCTTTTGCTCAGTGACCGAAGAGTCCCTTAAAGGTAAACAATGAATATTGGTTAGCTTAGGTTCAAGTAAGACATTTGATACCTAGAGAAAAATAAGCAGGAGAGTGAATAAAGCAGTAGTCACATTTCTGAAGAATGAAATCGGTAGATTGCAAGTGACAGGTTCAATTACTGGTCCATGGACCACTGACACATCTGCCTTAAACTCTGAGGAATGGGCAGTGGGAAAAGGATGAATAACTCTTAAGATTTAGAGAAAATATGTAATCACTCAGGCAGAAAATTAGCAATTACATTTCGTGCCATCAGTAATAACTATTTCAACAAAGATCTTAGGTTAACGTCAGACTGTGTGACAGTATATCAACCATTACACCTGTGTTCAATCAGCAACCACATCCTTCACTGCAATACTGAGCTGTTTAGTTCAAATGTGGCTTGTTCAGTGATAAGCAAGATGGCTGACATCTGGTACAGAAGTATTCAAAAGCAATTTACTTCACAGTTGAAAAGAGAAAATTCTGTAAAATTTGGACAGTTGTGATTTGTCTTTTCAGGTTTTCTTTTGATTTTTTTCTTTTCAGTAATGAAAAAAATTACAATTTTTAATGAAGCTAAAGCTCCAGATTACATCAGCAAAAACTTTTTATAGTGAGATTCTTCAGATTCACAGTTAAATGAAATATCGTCTTTAGTGAAAAGGATAAATTCCTGATATTGTTTCTGAGTAAAGAAGTAAAACTATAGATGACAAATTTGAAATAGAAGAATATGAACCTATAATTAATTAATTACCTTCTTTATGTTCTTAATTTAAATCTGGTCTGACATTATAGAGCTAACCAGTAAGTTTTCTAAATTTGCACACTTATTAAAAATAATATGAGGATGATAATTGATTTCTTTCCAACAAATGAATATAATTAACTTGCCTGTGAGCCCTGTTATCTTATACTTTTACCCCAAGAATAAGCTAAATAAATAAAAATAGTACAAAAACTCAAAAACAAAATGTAAAGAGGATTAAAGATGACTAACAATCCAACAAATGGCTAATCAGAAGATTATAACATAAAATATATCTATAAAACTATTGCTTAGTTGAGTTATTAAGTGACCATAATTATTCCAAAAATGTATTTGAAAACAGCTATAAGCTATAACAAGACAGAGATAAGATCTTACTCATGAACATTCAGGTACACAAGCCAGATACTGAATATTGCCATCCAGGTAGTCACCCTAGTTATGAATTTTTTTAGTGTTTGTGGGTGAAAACAAACAAATTGAATTCCCTAAAATTAAATCATTAGGTAAATTTCATTATGAAGTTTATTAGCATAACATCAAATTCATGTTATTGAAGCCCCAAACCTAAGAGAGATTTCTTAATAATAGATTGAACTATTCTCATATAACATGTACTCATTTTATTATAATTTATTATGGCTGGTGTCAATTTAGTGATATATGTGTTCATGTATAATATATATTATATAAATTCACATATAATATATACAATGTGTAATATGTTGCATATGATATTATTTATATCATATGATAATATATATACATTTAATGTATCTATTAATCAAAATATAATCATCTTGGTCTGCCTTTCAAGACTGTGTAGGAAGACAACAAATTATCATGAAAGAGGAGAGATGGTTCTTCTTAAAAGATCTCCAAGAATTGTCCTTGAAGCCAGAGAACCACCCATTTAATCATGTGTGACTCTCCTGTTTAACTCTCGACAAATACACACACACACACACACACACACACACACACACAAATAATGATCATGATGAAGATGACAATGATAGATTAATGAATTCTATTAAGTGCTATGCAAAGCACACTGTCTTATGCAACTTACACAAGAAAGAATATAAATGCAGAAGAATTAGAAGGCATGTTGCTTTACTAAGTAGACATTTTTCCAAAAAGTTATCTTTAGACCAAATATTTGTAAATCACAGATATTTTACATGATCTAAAAAACCACTCTATTTAAATCAAACCAGGACACTTTTAAACAGTGAAGACTATTTTTATTTATTGTTTCCTGTGTTATTCTGATAAACTCAAAATACATGTGTTAATATTCGTGTTCTTAAAACAGGTACATTTAAACTGACCGCATTAATACAGATCCCTGCCCATACTGGGGTGATATGTCAGCACCGTCCAGCATGAATGGTAGTCCTGTAGGCAAGAAAGAGGACAGAAAGAATAATTTATTTTCTTTAAATGCAAGTAGGCCACTTTACAATAGCAGTCTTTTCTTGAGCCTAGCACACTACCTCCAATAATTGTTTGTCACCTGTGATTCAACCTCTTTGTAACACTAAATTGTAACGTTTATTCTCAGCATTCTCTCATTTCCCTTTTCTTTTTTCTTCCTCCCACCTCCTGGTCCCCCAGGTGCTTCTGTCTCATCTCCATCCTATCGATGCTCAATTTCAGACAACTGTAATGTTGGAAAGGGTTTGAGTGACTACTTCTCATTAAGGTATAAATGATGGATCGATTCGATTCCTGTACTGTCGTTTCCGGGGCATTTACATTTTAATAGGGGATAATTCTTTCATTCATGGGGAATGAGTTCTATAATAGCATCATTTCAAACTAAAGTAATAGGACAGTGTGAGGGGAACTTGGATTTGGGAAATCTTCCTTGTTCATCTTTATCAATGTCATATCCAATTGCTCATTACTCTTTAAGAGTTCAAAACTTTACCCTACATCTTGGGTTCTAGTGTCTCCAAAGATGGGACTAAAGTCTCTCCAAACCTGAAGTTATTTTCTGGAAGTAATTTAAACGTGGATGCATTCACATTAACTCTTTCATACCACTAAGGTAACGTTGAGTGCTCAGCCGTGGTAACATGGAAAGCCTCTGAAGTAGATGGAGTCAAAAGCCAAAATAAAGCAAACAAAAAATAGCAACAAACACAAATACATAAAGGCAGAGAAAGTGCAGTGAGACAACCTAATCAGCCATTCTAGCAGTAATATTTATATACCTCCCAGCACTGTAGTAAATATTGCTTTATGCACATACACTATTCCTTCAGGTTCAAGGAGAGATGAGATTTGTAAGTACCCTCTTGCTATACAACCCTAGTAAATAAAACCTACAATACTCTGATAACTATCCCAGAGAGACATGGAGATCACATCCTAGGAATTCTTATGCTCCCTTAAAACAATTTTTAGGAATTGTAAATCACATGTAATTCTAGGGAAAGGAAATACACATGAAACTTACCGACAACTTGTTTGTCTCTACATCACAAAGGACTAAATTTTAAATTACGTTATCTAGCATATCACTATATTTTCATTGTTTCTTTTACTGTAAAACCACAGCAGTCCCAGGTGTTTGTTTTTTTTTGAATTAAACAACACATTATAAGTTGGCTGAGTCTATGTATATTATCAGATTGAATTGAGATAGAAAATTCTGCCAAATAAGACATCCTAATATCTAAGGAGCATTCCAAAAATTAATGCACTTTCACCAAGTTTAAGGAAGCTTTGGTTAAAAACTAACGTCTTGCAGTTCATGGGGCATTGAAAAGCCAACTCATGTCACCAAATTCCATATAAATTAGATGAACTCTTAAACATTCTGCAAGTAAGTATTCTGTCTAAAATATAGCCTCAAATATGTAGAGGTATTTTAGTTATCTGGCACTGTTTGAAAAAAATACTGATTTTCTAGACAACAGAAATCTGTATCTTACATGATCTTTTTGTAAGCATTTCTTGTAAATATTTAGCGTTCTAAACATAATTTAAATTTCTCTGGTTGACTAGAGTTTAGCATTATAAACAGCAATTTTTAATTCCTTCAAGTTCACTTTAGTGATTTGGAATTGTTTACCTATAAATGAAGATAGGCAAATGTCTGTCCCATTTTACATAGTTTCCTCGTGAAACCTGAAGGTGAATTTGCTTCTTTGAGAGAGTTTGTGGTATTTCTGGCCATTGCTTTAAAATAGAATGTCAAATATGATACTTAAGCACAAAAACTATATTTTTAAATGTCTTGGTTGCTGAAAATCTGCCCCTTGAATAATGGGGATATCACTTTATTAGATGGATAGATAGATAACAGATAGATGATAGCTTTTTTTTAAATTCCAGTTGAAATAATTTATAGGCTCACCTGAATTATGACTTTTAATTTAATAAAGTCTTCACCTTTAGAAAAAAAATAGACTTCCTTACAATTTCTGGGGATTAATATATTTAAATCTTTGGGAAAAATATAGAAACATTAAAATACTGCCCATTACTCCTTCCTGCCCTTCTCTATATCCTAAGGAAATAAGAAAAAATCAGCAATTTCTGAACTAATGATAAAATACAATTTTTGCAATTTCATTTAAAGAAATGTCATAGGAAACTCTTTGCAGTATGATTGTCTGTGTGAGGATGAGTGAGAACGAGGGGAAATTTAAAAAAATTTCTCCTTTTGGCTGGAGGAAATATCGTTTAGAGAATATCAGAGAAAGATTCTTTCTTCTCTCCTTAATGCACAATACATTTTTAGTAGTACATTCAATTCAAATTTCATTTGAATTAAAATGCCATTAATGAGGAAAATAGTTGACCTGCTAACTCAAAGAAACTGCTACACAGAGGTTAATCAAGGTATATCTGCCTCAATTCAGTTTAACAATTGGCAAAAATAAGTATTCTCTTCCAAGTATTCAATTCAATTATGTTTTTCAGAAAATTTAAGAATGTGCTCATTGCACAAAGCTTCATATAAATGTAAGGAACAGATTGTACTTAATATTCATCAAGGTTTTCATAATCAACTCAAGATATTATTCTGGTGACAGGTTTTGAATTATAAACTCTTTTTATTTTGCTTTGAAATTTAAGTTTTTAAAAAGAATCTTCTGAACTTATTTTTATTTATAACAATTTGTTGTCAGACCTTTATTATTCTAACCTGTGAAACTAATGTTCTATAATTAAAGAAAATAAATATGAATATAGATCAAACTTTTTAAATGATGCTTGCTCAATGAAATTTTGCTTTAAATTAATGACCCATTAAAAGTATTTCCAGATATCTCTCACCTTAAGATGATTGCTAGGGCAAAAACAGAAATGCAGAAGGACTATAGAAGTTAGTTAGGATTTGAAGACTCAACACAACAATTTTAAAACTCACTAGTTTTGATTCAGATCATCAGTCAATGTTTGTTTTATTGAATCTCAGTGTATGAACATATTTTGTTTTCCTTTTCCCTATGCCTTGACAATTTCTCAGAATAAAATTGAGACAATTATTTTTTCTTGCTCCTTTTTTTCTTTGCCTTAAATATTGCAACAGAAGGTCAACCAGCGGTTTTCTTAACAAAAAGAACTTTATATCGCATAAGACAGTGGTTAGGCCTTAGGCTCTGTACTCAGGTAGCCTGGGCTCAGAATTCTGGTCCTTTTTTGCAACAGCTGTCTCTACAGCTTTAGTGTAGTTACTTAAGGTTTCAAAATCTCAGTTTTCTCATCTGCACAATGGTGATAATAATTGCACCTACCTAGACACAGGGTTCCAGTGAAGGTTAAATGACCAAATGCATACCGAATGCTTATAAGGGGTCCTGGCATATTTTATAAGCACCAGATCATTTTCATTTTATGTCTTTATTCAAGGTAATCAAGAATAATATTAAAGCTATAAATAATTGTGTTAAGTTTATCATAGAGGAACAGAAGAGTCAAAATTCCTTCCTTTCTAATTTCCTCTAACTTTTTAAAATTATAGTTATATAACTTCTTTATTCACCTGCATTGTTGTCTCCACTGACAACAGATCTATTAGACTACTAACAGACAGAGGATCTTGGAGAAGTCCTGAGGTCTCTGTGTTCAAAAATCACCTCATCACCAAGCCGTTGCCTGCCTTTTCTCCTTCCTCTCAACATCTTTATCCTGCTCTATCCTTCTTATTATTATGTGTCACCATCTACCATATTCCATGTTTTCTTTCTCCTCTTGTTAGGATGTTTGCTGCAAGAAAACAAAGATTTATCTCTCTTGTTCATTGGTGCCTAGAACACATAGCACATAGTAAGCCCACAACAGGTACTTATTAAATATTTGTTTAGTGAATGAATGAACTTATATTTGGAGATCAATGACTGGAAAAAGTTACAAATCTATTACCATGTAGATTTTCAATACCTAAGTAGTATTTCATAGGGAAGGATACATTTGACAGCCTTTGGCAGCAAACTCTACTTACTGCTTTTCATCCCTTCCTCAACACCTACCAACAAGAAAGACATTCTTAAAATTGGCAGAACTGTTTTATCTGCTTAAACCTCACCAATATATCATATATTTTAAGAACATAAAACTTACTAGGGTCTACAACTTGTGCTTTGGTATGATTGATTAGAAGTAGTATCTACATTCAATTTCATCCTGCCTCCCATCTCCCTATCTTAGCTTGAATTTCTTAGAAAGCAAAGCCTGAGGAAAGGCTTACGTGATAACAGATTATTTGGAAATGCATTTCCAGGGAAGAAGAGTGAAGGAAAAGGAAAGTGAGGAAGGGAAGGAGGGAAACAAGTATATTACCAAGCTGAATAGAGCATTATGGCAGGCTGACTGTTAAGGTCTCAATGGAGACTTTTATGGATGGCTTAGGAAGCCATCATGAAATATATAAAAATCACAGAGGAGATGACAAGAAGGAAAATAATTTATCTATAGACTTTCATTTCTGGTGGCTAAAGTTTGCCTCAAGAGCTTCAAATCTTTCCACTTTCTTGGTTGCACATGCTTGGGGTCTGAGCAGATCTTGCAATTTTTAGGAATTCAGTGGCAACCAAGAAGCCTTAGATTAGAAGAGCACCCTGCACACAAAACCAAAGCAAGCATTGTCAGGTTAGGCTCACAGGTGATGGCAAGGCTTGGAAGTATCACCAAGTGTCACACAGATGACCCCTGTGTCTGTAGCAGAGCCAGTAGCGGTAGCAGTGGCCTGGTTCCATGACCGTGATGGTCACATGCAAGCTGTTGCTAGAGCAGCCCCAGTTGGAAAGCTGAGCAAGATCCCTGATCTGGGGTAATAAATACACTGAGTCCCACACATCCCCTAATCCTTCATTGCATATGTGCTGGAAAAATGTTATGGGACTGTAGCACCAACCTTCCTAGATCCAAGGTGTTCCAAGTCTCCAAGATCTAAATGTAAATTTAAAAACACATAGCTTTAAAAGTACCTAACTCTTTCTTTAAACAAAATATAAAATAAAACTTAACTTCTGTGTTATAAACCATTATGACCTCGATAAAATAATTAAAAAAAAATTTTAAAGTCTCATTTGAACCAGAAAATTTTGTAAAGTTAAAACTTCCATAAAATTTAATTCATAATAATGTTGCAATTTATAAACAATACAGATTACCCAGCTAACAATGTCAATGCTTACTGTTGCATTTTAGTAAGAAATTATAACAGTGAAAATATTCAATCAAACGTGAACTAGGAGACAGCATTATATGCAGCTCTGTTTCTCAAATTTAGATACATATAACAACACTCCCCCTAACACCATGAAAACCAATAATAAGATATTAGGCATAATGAAGGCATGGGAACAATATAGTGCTTTTTCTGGATCTCAATTTTACTCAAAGATTTAAAGAAATATCTTGAATCTTGATTTTCCATGTCAGACAATCTAATGTGAGAAGAGAAGTATTTTTGTGTGTGATGTATATTATGTAAAATATCTTCCCTTTGTCTAAGCAGGAAAGCCTATATTCGTATGACATTCTCTTTATAGAGAATGGACTACTTGCTGTGGAGAAAGTTAATTATTCTAATATCACTGACTTGCATATCTTTTTTTTTTAGCACCAGTTAGATCTAGAAAATAGTAATAAACATCAGCAATCAACCTAAAACTTGTATGGCATACTTATATTTAATTTAAATATGAAATTAAAGTCGTATATATGTAACCACATTTAAACATAGATTTTTTTCTGGAGTAACTTGAGCAATAAATATCCCTCTGGAATGACTAACTAAAATTTTATATTTATGCGTCTTAAAAGAGGTTAGTCTTGACTGAGAGCAATACAACAAAAAATACAAGTACAAACTATATACATATAGTTATGTAGCTTGGCACTTTCCGATTCCTTTGTAATTGTATCTAGACTTCCTTTTTATGGTGAAGATCCTGAAAATGAACACAATTTCATGAATTCTCACTCTAGCAATGGCTGAATACATTTTGTTTCCAAGAGAAGCAAATAATCTGACCAAAAAAATGTCTCTGTCATACATCCTCAACTAAAGAATTTTAGCATGTTCAAAGGATATTCTGGAAAAACTGAAACACTGAGGTACAGACAAACACTTAGAGTTGGATAAAATTATGGACATTATTTTTCTGACCGTTTTCTTGGTTCTTGTTTGATATTTATACAATGAAGATATTTAACGAAGACACAATACTTTGCAAATTGCTAAAAACCAAAATAAAGGGTGAGGAAATTCTCAACGAATGTTTGAGGGCAAAAAAAAATGTGTGGTTGAAAGCATGTCTGAGCCAACTCATAGACGGTAAAATTGTTTTGGAAAACACTCTTTTGTACAATGAATATAACAGCAGCCAATGCTTCATTCATCAAGGACACTGCCTTTCAAAGTTTAGTTTGTGGTTTTCTCAGTATATTAAACTGATAAAAATATTAAGTTATATTTAAAAAGAACATTTTGAATCTTCATCCAGTGCAATATGTGTCAAATTCCTTACAATGTTTATATCCGTTGACTAACATTTCCTTCTCTAGGAATCTATCTTAAGAGAGGTGAAAAAAATTATATATGGGTATTACTGTAGGAAATTTTCAAATATTGAAAATTCAGAAGGAATGTACAGAACTAATACTAGGGAAATGATAATTTAAAATATAATACATCTATAAGATGAAACAGCATAAAGCTAATTAACTTATATTTAACAGCATTTATTGTGTGACATGATCTCTTAGTCTGCTCAGGATGCCGTAATAAAATACCACAAGCTGGATGACTTCAACAACAGAAATTTATTTCTCACAGTTCTGAAATCTGTAAAGTACAAAATCAAGGTGCTGGCAAGATAGGTTTGATTCTGAGACATCTTCTCCTGGCTTGCAGAGGCAGTCACGATCTCACTGTGCCCTCACATGACCTCTTCTCTGCACATTCACAGAGAGAGAGAGAGAGAGAGAGAGAGAGAGAATGAGAGAGAGCTCTCTGGTATCTCTTCTTCTGAGGACACTATTCTCTTCAGATCAGAGTCTCTCCCTTATGACCTTCTTTTACCTAAATTACTTCCTTAGAGGTCCCATCTCCAAGTACAGCCACACTGGGGGTTAAGGCTTCACATTATGAATTTGGTGAGCACACAAACATTCAGCCCGTAACGCATGGAAAACATTTTCTATGTAAAATTATGTGGAAAATCATTATAACATTTCAAATACTATATTATTTCACTTTTGTAAATATTACATTGTTTCTTATATGAAGGAAAAAAGCTGGTAGAAAGTCCACCAATCATAAAGAGCAGTTGCCCATGGATGGTATTATTTATTGTGGTTTTTATTTTCATTTTCTAGTTCACAGCAGTCCTATATTTTTTATAATTATCTTATGCTGGTTTTATGATAAAAAATATTTAATACATGTCAGAGATTAAATAAGGATCAGGTGGAATTAAATGAAATAAAGTATATGAAATCATCTACAGCAGTGCTTTAAGTACTCAACTAATTCCCTATCACAATTGACTTTTAATGTATTTGCATATTATGATTCTATGTATCAAGTACATAAGGCAATTCTATTTTCTTTATTTCAGGCAAAAACTTGGGGAGGGGAGAATACATATCATATTCAAATTCAGATAGTTATTGAGAAATAATGATAAGATCAAAACAAACAACATGATATGTTTAGTGTATATGGCTGTGTGCCCTAAAAGACAAGAAAATAATGCAAATTGATTATTTTATAAACACCTTAAAGAATTCTCAATTAATAGGTAGCTTATCATTGAAGATTATCTATTGTTTTAGATAGCATATTAACAATTAATTAGTGTAATTTTCATCACATGATCAATTTTCCAAATATTTATTGAGTGACTTCTATGTTCCAGAAAGTGTACTCAGATCTGTGAATGCAAAAATATAATATACCATCCCTTAAGAATCATATACAAGTAAAATAAATCACTTTGCAGCATGATAATTTCAGGAAGAGGGGACGGAATTAGCAAAAACATAGCATGAGGCAGATATCTTAGTGATGTCTTAACAGAGGAAGAGATAAGTAAGCTAGGTTTTTTTTTTTTTTTTTTTTTTTTTGTGAGGAAGACCAGCCCTGAGCTAACATCCGTTGCTAATCTTCCTCTTTTTGCTGAGGAAGACTGGCCCTGGGCTAACATCTGTGCCCATCTTCCTCCACTTTATATGGGACGCCGCCACTGCGTGGCTGACAAGCAGTGTGTCGGCAGGCGCCCGGGATCCGAACCCGCGAACCCCGGGCTGCCAAGCGCGAACTAAACCGCTGCGCCACCGGGTGGCCCCAGTAAGCTAGGTTTTAAAGAATAATTGCAAAAGCACTCACAAAAAAACAAAGGGCAAGTGGGAAGAACATCTTTTAGACACAAGAGAGAAGAAAAAGTTAGCCAGAGTAAGAACTCAGCACATTGACAGGTAGATGACCCTGGAACCTGCATGATGGGCTGTTTCATCGGTGAACTGGGAGACACCCTGAGGAACTGCCAATGTGAGAGCAGGCAGAGATGATCTTCTCAAAACGACAGTTTGGATGTGAATAATTTCAGTGGCTGTTTTGGAAATTATTGGTAATTTATCCCTTTGACTGTCCTGGGGCCCTTTTTACCTTTCAAATTTTCAATTTTGAACATTTTTATTTGCAAGCTGTCAAATCATGAATACTTTTAATATTGTTTTGTTGTTTTATTACTGTGTTGTTAGGCTTCTCTTTTTGTTTTCTGATTATCAATGAGCATACACATTAATTAAATAATAATGAAACAAGCTCTCCAAAAATAAACTAAATCTTCAATATTCAAAAAGGGGGCTTATCATACATTATGAAAAAAGTAAAAAGAGATCAATTCTAGCTTTACTATCAAATGACTTTTTAACTTAGATGATATAGGAAAAATAAATTCTGCAGAGTCAAACCCATGCATTCATTGTAAAAGCTACAAATTTGTTATCAGTATGGCTAGAAAACATGAGGTAAATGTCAACAGGAACTTTTACAAGAGTAGGTAAATCATTTTAAAATAATAATTTAATAAAATACACTAGATTTAAAAATCAAAGATTTTTGACAAAATATGGAAATTAAAATGAGAATATTAGGGTCTAATGTCCTCATCTGATGTGAAAAGATTCACTTGATGAAGTTTCTTCATAGATTTGCATCATTAGGATAATACAGATTCTATTATTTATTTAAAAACACTACTATAATTGAATACAAGATTATCCGTTACATGTGTAAGTCACTAGAGCATACATGCCAGCTTGAACATAGCAGAAGAACATAATTCCCCTTAGAAATCAATTGAAAACAAAAAGGGGAATGAGAAACACAAACTCTGTCTTCCACATAACCCTTAAGAAAAACTTGAAACACAAAGGCATAACCTGTGCAAAGGCTTTCAAAAATATGGAGACTGAGCAGGAAGGCTTTGTGGGAAAACATGCAGAGAATTTAATACCACTGAAGAGCTCAGGAAAGAGTCAACCGATTTTATTTCTCCAAGATAAAGACCACATTCTAAGAAGCAAAACCAAACTGTTTATTTACAACAGTGAAATGGGATGCACCAGCTGGCAGCAGGAGCTTCCCCAGGGTTCAAATTGGAAACGAAAACAGAGAAATCTGTACTTAAAGAGGAATCCCATAGTTGAGGATTCCCAGAAAGCAGTCTCCCTCTCTCTCTCTGTCTGTCTACAAGTGAGAGGAGATTGAACACAGTTGCCTATTTCCATTTACTGGTATAAGCTAAATAAGTTCACTAACAAAACCCTAGACCAACTGAAAGCCTACAACAAGGTCTTGGTCCTTCTTCTTTACCCATCTGCTATCAAGAGAACATAACTTCTTCAATAATGAGTTATCAAAGGAACCATACAGAATATATGCAAAGATACCATAAGAACATGTGAAAAAAGGCAGAAACAAATCAGATAGCAAGTAAAAATACTCACCAGAAAACTGTTACCACTGTATAGATGAAAATTGTGCTATCATTCGAATTGATTTTAAAGAATCTTATTCAAATAATTATTTCCACCAAGTAAAATCAGAGACATAATTGGAGATACAAGAGTTCAGGAAAGCAATGGTAAGAAAACATAAGGAGACAAAAAAGTGAGCTGGTAGAGCTCAATTTAAAAAATACAAGAAAAAAATACAAAATAATCGCATAACATAAAATTTAAAGAAACACAACAGAGAAAAACATTGAAAGAAACACAGAGGCCATAAATAATAAAGAGAATAACATCAAAGAGATACAAGTAAATAATTTTAAAGGATCACCGATAAAACAGTAATTCTGTGGAAATAAGGTGGAACTCAAAGCAGGGTATATTGTTGAAAGCAGTATTGTAGAAATTGACAAGTATTAAGTTATGTGTTTCTCTCTAATAAATTAATTGTATAGTGTAGATTATAATACTTAAAGTTATGACCATTACATTCCGTTTCTGATAGGATTTGCTTTTTACTCAATAATTTATTATTTACTGATACTACTTTCCATGTGGTAGAGCCTTCTGATGTGAGAGTTTCTTATGAATTTCTAGTTGAAGCCGGTGTGATCAGAAAATTGTTATATGATTCCTATGTTCTACTTTGGGAAAATTATTGATTTAAGATTTACATCTATTCAGTTTTTGTGAATGTTACATGTATATTTTAAAACAAGGAAAGTTCTCTGTTTTAAAATTCACTCTCAATATGTATTATTTATGTAACTTACATCATTTAAATATGCTATATTATCATTAATATTCTTTAATTTCATCTCTCATGGATAATGAGAACAAAACCTACTACTAATATGTTTTTGTTTGCTTCACTATGTATATTTTTAATGAATGCTATTGTTATGCTTTTAAAACTAGAGGATGTAATTCACTATGGATGAACAAAGAAACACAGTCCCTAACTTTAAAAAACCCTATTTTTCTAAATTAATATTTTGTCTTGAATTCTAACTATGCTTGAGTAAGCTAGTCCTCCTACAATAAACAATAAAACTGAACAATGTATATTAGGTAACTGATTTCAGGATTTGGATATCAAGCAATGCAAGATTATAATCATTGAGAAAAGGGAAGCTCATGAAGTGAGTCATATAACTGCCCAATTCTCTGCCTGGGGACAATTTTCTGAATGTAAAGAAGTATGCTGGAACCCAAGTAGAGCACAGTGGTTCACTGAAGGGAGATGTGTAGCGTGTGTGCGTGTGAGTGTGTAGGGATGAGCAACAGCTGGAATTAGCAGCCCTTGGATGAAGGCTAGGCTGCACGTTCCTAGGGCAAGACTACCTGAGGCTTACCAGAGAGCAGCTTCTATGTGTTTGAGAACAGAACAGAGATACCAGAAGTGAAACAATGACAGAGGCACTGAAAAACTTGTTCAATTATTGTACAATGTCTTCATTAATACCTTGTCAACACCTAGATGGAGACAAGAAGGCCAAACCTTAAGAGTAATACTGCTCTAGATTGCTCTGAACAAAGCCTAAAACAAGAATTTGGAGTTTGAGACCCACCAAGTTAGAAGAAAGAAACTCCTTGAATTTGTAAGCTCTACTCTACAGAAGCATAAAACCAAGCCTACTCAAGTTTAAATGTGATCAAGCAGCAACCAAGTGCATGCTAGGACAAAAATTAACTCTTTGGAGGAATATAACAAAATCAAGATTCTCTACAATGTATTATTCATGATGTCCTATTATAAGACATTAAAATAAACATGTAAATTTTGAGATGTAGACAAATAAAAGGCATCCAAAAGAAGCCAAACTCAAGATGACCTAAATTTTAGATTTGGCAGGCAAAAATTGGAAAGCAGATGTTATAAAAATATTCCAAGAATTTAAGAGATATGTGTACAGAGAACTAAAGGACTTTGGAATTGTAAGGAATGATCAGAGAATTTTAGCAGAGAAATGGAAACTATAAGAGAATAAACTAGAATTTATAGGGAAAAAAAGTAAGCTATCTGAAATTTAAAATATCATTGGATGACCTTAAAAGCAGATTGGAGATAAGTGAAAAAAAAATCAGTAATCTTTATGACAGACCATTAAGAAGTACTAATTTGAAGAACAGCAAGTAAAAAGAATGAAGGTGAAAATGAAAGAAATTCAGGAAGTCCAAGAAAGCTTACATTATGTGACCTGGGAAGAAAAAGTGGACATTTTTTTCAAATATGCATTAAAAAGATTATCCTACCCATTTTTTTTTGTTTGTGTGTTTTTGTGAGGAAGACCAGCCCTGAGCTAACATCCATTGCTAATCCTCCCCTTTTTGCTGAGGAAGACTGGCCCTTGGCCAACATCTGTGCCCATCTTCCTCTACTTTATATGGGACGCTTCCACAGCATGACTGACAAGCAGTGTGTCGGCAAGCGCCCAGGATCTGAACCCGCGACCCCGGGCTGCCAAGCGCGAACTAAACGGCTGCGCCACCGGGCCGGCCCTTACCCTACCCATTTTTTAAAACTCCAATTTGGAGATTTTCTTCAGAATTTTCCAAATGTTTTGGCTTGTTTTAAATGATAAAACCTTTTTAGCTTTTAGCTATGAATTCTTCAAATAGCCATATCTTACTTGGAACAATGTTTAGTGAATAAATATATAAACCTATGCAATACCTTTTAGGGTAAAAATAAGACAAGTTGATCAAGTATTGAGAGTAGTTTCCTTGTGATGTTCATAAATTGGTTCTGAAAATAATTCTGTAGAAATGTTTAGAAAACATTTTGAATAATGGTAACATCAACAGAAAAAGTAAATTTTTGGGCTTATATCTTTTCAGTATATTTTATTCTTTTGTACAAATCTATTTTACAAAGATTATATTTTCTTTTGGTAATTTTCAAATGTATTTAATTGGCATCATGCAAAAAAAAAGAATTCTGTAATATTTTATTCAAAGCTATGTTATTTTCCCCTTGAATTCTACATAATAGTGTAGATGTATCTAATTTATCCATAATTATTATTTTAATGTTTGATATTTTTCATATTTCTTTTAAAAATGATTTTAAAATAAGAAAAGAGAAAAGTCATTATTTTACTTCTTTTTTAGTTATAAAATCTTTCTTGTTGTATGTATCATATTCTTGTATTAAACAGAAGCAATGGTGATATTTGTCTTAAGAAGAAAATGCTCAGGAATGCGCTACTTTCACATTATAAGTGAATATACATACTTAAAAGGAAAAGATGTAGTATTTCTCCCTTTTATCAGTGTACAATAACAAAAGCTCAATGAAATCTAAGGAGGATAAATGCAAAGAAAGTCTCACCTAGGTAAAGCAGAGTTTAATCACTGAAAACTGAAGACAAAAAAAAAAAAAGTAGAAAATTTGAATGCAGTCAGAGATAAAAGATGCTTCATGTAAAGAGCAGCAAAACAAATTATGGTTGATTTTTCATTTGAAACAATAGAGAACAAAAGACAATGGAATAGCATTTTTGAAGTGCAAATATTAACCCAGAATTCTATGTACAGTGAAAATTTTCTTCACAAATGAAAATGTAACAGACATTTGAAGATAAGGGAAAGCTGCAAGAATTAGCAAACCTGCTCCACAGGGAATACCAAAAGATTTCTTTCTGGCTGAGAGAATAACAGAAGATGAAGATGCTAACCTGTAGGAAAAAAGAGAAAACACAAGAAATGTTTTCTGTGTGTATTTGTGTATGTAAAATACAACAACAATAGCTCAAAGCATGTTAGGGGACAAGTAAATGGAATTATATGTTTTATGGTTCTTGTATTGTGATGAGGAAAAGAGAATTTTGATGCTGGAATTCGGAAGCGTGAATGTAATGTGAAAGTGATTTTTTTGTGTGAAGTAAGAAGCATTAAGTGTGCAGGGAGGTGGATGGGTGTCATCTGTGTATTGTGAAGTATAATGTGAATGGTATCATACTGAATCAAGATAGACTAGATGTATTAAGGATAGATATTGTGAGCCCTAGGGAAATAATTTATTGTAAAGAAACCAATGAACTGGTATGTTTTAATGGCAGAATACTAAGTTTCAAAATTCAACAGAAGTCATTTTGGTAATATTTAGCAATAAATAAAAGTTTGTATGTTCTTTGATCATTTGTTCACCTAATCTAACATAAGATATATTCACACCTGGTCAAAACAAGCTGTGTTCAAAATTCTCACATACTGCTTGAGTGAGGAAATTTTGGGAAATGATCTAAATGATCATCAGTAAAGGAGTGATGCAATATATTGCTGTTCTTCTGTATAAACTTATGCAGCCATTAAAAAGAATAAATGTATTCATTAATTATTGATATAAAACAATAAAAAAAAGATATATTGTTAAGTGAAAAAAGGAAGTTTCAGAATAGTGTTTATGACACAATACCACTAGTGTAAAAAGTGAAACAGTGCATGCACGCACTTGTGTGTGTGTGTGTGTGTGTACTTTATGTAAATGTTCATTTTGTAAGCATAATTAATGTTAATAAAATGTCTAAAAATATTAAGTTTTGCAGGGAGTGACATCAGCATCATGGTGAAGTGAGTTCTCCCCTTAGATTCTCCACCATAAGAAACAACAAGAAGGACATTCACATACCAACAGAGGACATTCACACAACACAGAAGATGTCTGAGAGACCCACACAACCATACGTCTAAAGGTGGAGGTGCTGGACCCCCCCCAGAGGAAGTGAAAGGAGGTAAGGAGGTCTGGCAGTCACCCTGGGCTCTGGACTGTATGGCTCTCAGAGGAGAGAGGGGAGGGGCAGCCCTCTGTGGGAACAACATCGCTCTCCAACTTACCTCACAGCCTGGGAAAGCCCCACACAGAGGTGACTAAGCTGCTGCAGGGATGTATTCATCAAGCCAGCACCCCAGGAGAGCAGATACTGAGGGCAGAGCAAGAACGCCCCCAGGATCATGCAGGTGAAAGAAAGAACCCCTTCCCCCACCCAGCACTCCAGCTCTGCTGGTCAGCCAGAGCACCTGCACAAAGGATAGAAAACCAGCAGCTAGGACCAGGTGAGCGAGGGTCATGATGGTCTCAGATTACACAGCTCTTGACCCCCACCCAGTGGTGTCAGGTGGAAGCTGTGACCAGATACTATCACTATGTGGAGGCACCAATCTACACTGCCAAACAGTAGGAAAAAATATATTAAATCTCCAGACCAGAAGGAAAATGACAAGCATCCAGAAATCAATCCTGAAGGCACAGAAATTTATAATCTAAATGACAGAGAATTCAAAATAGCTAAGAAAAACTTCAACGAGTTACAAGAAAATACAGATAGACAGTTCAATGAAATCAGGAACTTCTTCACAGAAGAGATGGAAACTATAAAGGAAAACCATCAGAAATATTGGATATGAAAAAAAAATGGGTGAAATAAGGAAAAATCTAGAATCCCTCAACAACAAAGCTGATATTATGGAGAACAGAATTAGCAGCTTGGCGGACAGAAGTATAGAAATGCTTCAGGTGGAGAAGGGAGAACTGAGACTAAAAAGAAATGCAGAAATTCTCTGAGAAATGTCCAACTCAATTAGGAAATGCAACCTAAGGATTATAGGTATTCCAGAGGGAGAGGAGAAGGAATGGAGCAGAAAGCTTGTTCAAAGAAATAATAGCTCAGAACTTCCCAAGCCTGGGGAAGGAGCTGGAAATGTAAGTAGAATAAGCCAACAGAACTCCCAAATACATCAATGTAAAAAGACCTTCTCCAACTCATATAGTAGTAAAGCAGGCAAAAGTCAATAACAATGAAAAAATATTAAGGGCAGTAAGGCAGAAGAAAATAGCTTAAAAGGAACCCTTATCAGGCTTTCAGCAGATTTTTCAACAGAAACATTACAGGCCAGGAGAGGTTGGAATGATATATTCAAAATCCTGAAAGACAAAATCTTTCAGCCAAAGATACTCTATCCAGAGAAAATATTCTTCAGATATGATGGAGAACTAAACACTTTCTCAGAAAAACAAAAGCTAAAGGAGTTCAGCACCACAAGGCTCACTCAACAAGAAATGCTTAAGAAGGCCCTTATACCTGGAAAAAAAAAAAATGAAAAGAAAAAGAAATGGGTTCCAAAGCCTTGAGCAAGGAGAGAAACAAGTAGGCAAAATCTATGTTGAATAAGAGTGGTGAGAGTGGACACCATTGTCTTGTTCCTGTTCTCAGAGGGATGCCTTTCAGTTTTTCCCCATTGAGTGTGATGTTGGCTGTGGGTTTGTTATATACAGCCTTTATTATGTTGAGTACTTTCCTTTTATACCCATCTTGTTGAGAGTTTTTATCATAAATGGATGTTGGATCTTGTCAAATGTTTTCTCTGCATCTATTGAGATGATCATGTGGTTTTTGTTCCTTGTTTTGTTAATATGGTGTATCACATTGACTGATTTGTGGATGTTGAACCATCCCTGTGTCCCTGGTATAAATCCCACTTCATTATGGTGTATGATCTTTTTAATGTATTGCTGTATTTGGATGGCCAATATTTTGTTGATTATTTTTGCATCTATGTTCATCATTGGTACTGGCCTGTAATTTTCCTTCCATGTGTTTTCCTTGTCTGGCTTTGGTATTAGGGTGATGTTGGACTTGTAGAATGTGTTAGGAAGTTTTCCATCTTTCTGAATTTTTGGAATAGTTTGAGAAGGGTAGGTATTAAATCTTCCTTGAATGTTTGGTAGAATTCTCCAGAGAAGCCATCTGGTCTTGACTTTTATTTTTGGGTAGGTTTTTGATTACTATTTCAATCTCTTTGCTTGAAAGAGATTGGCCTATTCAGATTCTCTATGTTTTTCTTGATGCATGATGTTATGTATGCAGAAACAGAAGTATAATGATATACACCTGAAATCTATACATTACTGCAATAAAAAATAAATTTAAATAAAGAAAAAAAAACTACTCTAAAATATCACCTTACACTTGTTAGAATGGTTATAATCACCAAGACAAAAAAATAAAAATAACAAATGTTGAAGAGGTTGTGGAGAAAAGGGAACCCTCATACACTGCTGTTGGGAATGCAAACTGGTGCAGCCTTTATGGAAAACAGTATGGAGATTTCTCAAAAAATTAAAAACAGAAATACCATATGATCCAACTATCCCATTACTGGATATTTATCCAAAGAACTTGAAATCAACAATTCAAATAGACTTATGCACTGCTATGTTCATTGCAGCATTATTCACTATAGTCAAAAAGTGGAAGCAACCCAAATGCCCATTGACTGATAATTGGATAAAGAAGATGGGGTATATATATACAATGGAATACTACTCAGCCATTAAAAAAAGACTAAGTTGTCCTATTCGCAACAACATGGATGGACCTTGAGGGTATTATGTTAAGCGACATAAGCCAGACAGAGAAAGACCAACACCATATGATTTCATTCATACTTGAAAGATAAACACACACAGACAGAGAGAACAGTTTAGTGGTTACTAGGGGAAGGGGGTTGGGGGCTGCGTACATCTATGTGGTGACTGACAAATAATAATGTACAACTGAAATTTCATAATGTTATAAACTATTATGACCTCAATAAAAACAAATATTAAGTTTTGGTAAGGACAAGAACTGTCCTTGAATTTATAAAACACAATAGTAAGAAATGAAACATTTACATCTTTTTGAAAATATGGTTGTCTTTTTGTGTTCATTTACTCAGAAGAACTAACAGAAAATTATAACAAAAATTCAAAAAGTGAATCAAATTGCACGTTTTATTTTGTGTCACTCTTTCTATTTTGTTTTAGGCTGAGAAGAAATAAAATTGAATTAAAAGTTTCCATAGCATTATTAGACCCTGTTGAATAATGGGTAAAATGAAATTTTAGTTTTTCATATAATTCCTTTGAGTAAATCCCTTATGCAATCACTGACATAGATGGGAGAATCACATAAATAAGCATTTATGGCTAAAAGGGTTCAAGGAGAAGAAAAAAAAAGTGACAAATAGTCCCTACATAAGAATGGAAAGGAAATTGTTATTGTAAGTTAGCAACCAAAATATAAAATCTGAATCACCCTTCACAATCCAAGGAGCTTGACTCCAAATTAACTTGACTTAGACAGAAAAATGGATACAAGGTAAAGAAATATAAACTTCAGGGCACTGGAAGAAAATTCTCAATAGCTGACTGATGACTATGAGGCCATTGGGGAGATGGTAGAAAGAGGAATGTGTAGGAACGCAATATATTAGCGCAGTTTTTAATTGCCTATTAGATAGTATATCAAATATCTCTGGAATAGAATACATAAAGTAGAAGGTAAAAATAGAGCTCACAGAAAGCGCTAGATGAATCATTCCAAAGGAACAAAGGATTCAGGGAACCTATTCTCCCTTTTCAAACTGTTTTGAAACAGGAGGTCAGAGAGTAACGACAATAACAACAGCAATAACAAACTGTAAACCGAAACACACACGCGCGCGCGTGTGCGCGCGAAGAAATATTTTTAAAACGCTAACCCCGGTAATCTACTTTTAAATAAATCTCAATGGCCACTCAAGAATTTTGAGCATACTTCAAGGTAAAATTGTACTATAGGTGTAACATATCATTAAAATAATGCTATTTGGCTGGAGAACTAGAGGGTCCTCAGAGTAAATCCCAGTCATAGGAGTAATTTCAGAGAAGAGGTTAGCCTATAACATTCATTCATTCTTTTCCTGGTTATGTTGATAGACCATGAAATAGAATAAATAACCTCTTAATTAGACCTAGGCCACTAGTGGAAAGATTGCATTTTTAAATGAGTTCCTTTTTAAATTTGTTTCCAAAAGTCTTTTATTTGGGGTATGGGTGCAGAAACTGTATACATTTTAAAAAGGAGAGAATCTTTAATATATAATCCCCAAGTTGGAAGATATTACGTTGCGATATCCTCCCCCTTAAACTGGACGTTTTAGCAGGTGATCCATAGTTTCCCCTTCAGCAGAGTGAAAAATCAAATATGGAATGTTAAAGAAAATAAACTATTTGATTGTAAAAATATAATTCTGAGCATTTTATTATACTGATGAAAATATATTATGAAAATATTATTTTGGGAGTCAGCAAGATCTAAAACAACTCTCAGTTCCACCATATATTAGTTTGTAGGTTTAGATATAGACTTAATCCGATTTAGATCATCTGAGAATCATTTTTCCCCTCTCCAAAATGAAGGTGCTATATACCATATGACTGTGAAAAGGAATAAATGAGATAATTTACAGTAAGATTTGATTTAAATAAGTTTAAATGTATCAAAGTTCTATTTCAAAATGTCAAATTTTGTATCATAGTATTGATTTTAAATAAAAGATCAGATAGTAATTAATATTAATACTTTTTATTTGAATTTTGAAATAAAAGGAAATGTAGATATAGGTTTTTCAAAATTATTGCAGAAACACATTAGAGGCACATTGAGTAGATTCAACTTAGAAGCACCATACCTGAGGGAAGAAAAATTTTTCTGTCCTTGGTTATTTCTTATTCAATGTCTTCTTTAATCACTTGGTAAAAACTATAATAGCAGTCCTTAGATAATCTGAGCTATACACAAAGGCAGAATATATATCGTGTATTTGTTAGCAGAAGGGTGCCTTAAAACATGTTAGCATAATATTGGGATGGACTTGAACCAACAATGATATATTTGAAAGAGGTAAATGCAAAGATCCAATCCTTGAGGGGAAAAAAAAGTAAATTTAATGAAAAACTAGCATATGATAACTTAACGGAATATATGTAAAATAAACAAATATTTTAAGGTAGAGTAAGTCAAAGGTCTTTCAACTTTTTTTTGCTTTTGTAAAATATATCAGAACATATCAAGCTGTAATAACACAAGTATAGTTATTTAGCATTGCATAGCTCTTAGCATGGATTCCTTTGAAAGCAGACCATGACACAAGGACTTGGATGATATTGTTTACTTGGCAGGTCATTCAAGAAATCAGAAGTAAGAAAATGGGGAAACAGAGAACAAAGTAGGGGAAATGTAACAATCAAATTTTGATAATGAGTTTGTTACAATAATGGACAAGAAGCGAACCCTCATAATTCTTCCAACAGAGAAAGGGGAGGATGGAGCATCGATCCATCAACTCCCATTCCCCATTGGTTAACTCCTCTGAACTTCTGGGTTTCACTTGCATACATCTTGGTGGCCTTGAGCCTCTGAGAAAGCAGAACAGAGAGACCCTGTTACGTTCAGTTGCGTGGGATACTGAAAAGGGTACCAGGGATTTTCTACTACAGCTATACTAAATCAAGCAGGCTGAAGGGGATGTGGCTGGTGCATCACAAGTGTCCACTACACTTATTGTTCCCACTGTTTTGTATTATTCAATCAACACATGATTACTATGTTAAGAGGCCACAGTTTATTAATAGGAATTCAAAGTAGAACTCATTCAATAAAATGACTTGGCTATGAAAGATCATAGACCCAATTCTGAAAAGAAATGGTTGAAGAAAGTACAAATGTTATGCCTAGATATGATAATACTCAGGGGGAAATATGATAGAAGTCTTCAAATATTTGAAAGTTTTCATGTGGAAGATAGAATGCATTTTTCTTTACAGCTAAAACTATAAAGTTGAGGCAAATGTGTGGACATTAAATGGAGACAGATTAATCTTGAAATAGGAAAGACTCCACTATGAAATCTGTATAATAATGGACTGGGCTGCAGCCAGGGTTAATACATGTCCATCACAGGAGATGTTCAGAGACTACTTGACTGCATACTTGTTAAATATATTTTACAGCAGAACCAACTATCATGTAGGTGATTAGAGAGATGTCTGGTACAAATTCCTTTCAATCACAATATTATATAATTCTATAAATGTCAGAAAGAATTTAGGCTCATTTATGGATTTTTTCATTCAAAAATATTTATTGAGAATTGTGCTACACACCCAATGTCCAATGGCAAAACAAAAACTTGTTGAACAGTAGTAAAGGAGACATTTAATATACAATAATTATATGTGTAGTAAGTTTTATGAAGGAAAATAACAGACAGCAGAGTGAAGTAGTAACAGGACAAGTGGCCTGGATTTATTTTGTAGGGTTGAGTAAGTCCTTAAATAAGAAGACAGTATTTAAATTGAGACCTCAAGGAAGCCAAGAAAGAGTCAGCCACTGGAAGAGTTGTCCAATTCTAGGGGATAAAATATCCTGTAATTCAGGGTTTAACACTCCAAGAGTCTCTATAGTCACATATCTTTATTGTCAGCATATATATCACCCAATCATAAAACTCTTATGCAAATTACTACAGGCATATACTTTCCATTCCAGTATGAAACTGTACAGAGAGCTTAAATTTAATAGCAATAGGAAATTTTCTGCCTAAAGTATAATGAATGAGTTAAAGCAGTAAAACAGTCCTGCGAAAGATTTTAGACATTCTCAAGAAAAATGGTGTATTTTGTATTTTTATTTAAATTAAGCCTTTTGAAACATCATTAAATCCACATATGCTAAAGCATTTATTAATAGATAGCTCTAGAATTAAGTAAACAACAGGAAAAAAATAAAAAACAAGACCTTTATGAATAAGTTCTCCTGAGAAGTTATTTGCCTCATTAGTGCAGTTGATTTCTTCTTTTTTTTTAGTTTTCCATGTTGTTTTTCCATACTAATACAACATAAAAAGACTTAATCTCCAAGGGGCTTATGCTATTACCAGATTAACCTTTGGTCCTGGCGGTTAGAATTTTGCCACATAATGAATAAAAAAACTGCATTTTGCAGTAAAAAATTAGTCCACAAAAGCTAATTTTGAAACTATTTTCAAAAGATACATATGATCCACCTAGAATGTAATACATATTATTCTTAGGAAACAATCTTGCAACATAACAACACTGGTAATTTCCTGACAATATGTAATTTAAGAAGGTACAAATTGTTTCAGGAAATAATCAAGCTCATTTTTAGCATGTACTTTGAATGTGTCATATATTCACTTACCTACTGTAAAATAAAAATCCCCGTTTAGTCTTTCATACTTGAAAATGAGGTATGAGCATTTTAGGGAAATCAGAGTTACTGCTGAGTACTTCTTATGAAACTATATCAAGATTTTTAAGGGCTTATTGAGCATTGGTATAGCAGGATATATTTTTCTCATTTTTATGGAAATTGGAAAAGCTGAATGGTTTGCTCATTAGGCAAAGTGATTGCATTTTCAATGGCATAACAACCATACAAATAAATATTAAAGATTTACAAATAAACTTTTGGTTTTCTTTGGACAAAAATGTTTGTCCCATACTATGAATCACTTTTCTTTCAAGTTTTATTCATCTACTGGTAATTATTCATGTAAGAGCTCTGTATCATTTCATATAAACATTTTACTTTGAAATAAATTACATTATAGAAAAATATATATTAAGTATTGTGAGAAGTTTTCAGATTTAGTACTAAGTTAGACAGAAAATTTTATTTATGAAACAGATATTTTAAGAAATAATTGTCAAAATAGCGTAAATCAACTTCTAAAAATATTTTTATAAAAAGTTATTTGTGTTTTCTGAAACACTTTTGCAACCTTCTATTCATTATAATCCTTTGGAGTGTTTTCTCCATATCCCATTTTGACAGGAAAGTCCATGCCATCCACAATCTTTCTCTAGTCTGATTTCTAAAACTCTACGCTCATTTTTCAGTTATCTCCTAAAATGTTTCCATTACTGGTATGCTATTCACACTCCCGACTAAATACACCTAAAGCAAGTTTCAAATTCCTCTTCTCATCTTTTAAGAACTTATCAACTCACAATCATAATTGGTAAATATTTACTCACATGTTCCTGTGTCCTCTGCTTTCATTGCTAACGTATCTCATTTTTAAACTTCCAGAGGGATAATTTCTGACTTACACACTATTGTGGATTTATTGCATGACCTTAGGCAAATCACTGGAATCTGTTTCTGTTTTCCCATGTGTAAAATGGGAAAGCTTGGAGATTATATTTGAACATACTAAAACATCTGTTTATAACGCTTGGCTCATATTATGCATACTTTTCTATTATAAAAGTAAATGGTAACACTTGTCTTGATAAAACGTAATAATGCAATTTGTCCCAATTGTTCTTTTTAAACTAAAACCAGAGAGCAAAATTTATTCCAAACTTACAGAAAGTATCCCAAATGCCAACAGTGTTAACTCCCTAACATGCTACACCTCCACAGGTAACATAAGAACAGAACTTAAATCCTGTTTGAAGCTATATAAGAGGGGAGAATTTTAAGTGCAGAAGCTTAGATTGGGTTTAGAAAGAAAATCTAGGTAAATAGATTATGCAATTTACATATGATTATATTTGTTAATCTTTGTAGCTTCAACATCTGTAACCTCCTTTAAATGTTTCCTTAATGTTTTTAGTGTATATTTATTTACCTTATAGATATACTAAAGTTAACATTCCTTATGACTCTAAAAACAAATTATTGCTCATTTTGATAAGGTGGTTATTTGCAAAGCTGAATCATTAGCTTTTCAATTAACAAGCAAGTATGTTATTGGAAAATACAAGATTCCATTTAGATCTAATTTTGTAAAGATTAATAAAATTAAACCAAATTATCTCTCTTAGAAAACTCCGCCATTAGCCTCGTTTTGAAAAATTGCAAAGATCTGGAATATCCATTTAATCTTTTTAGAAAAGCTTTATTTGTGTACATTTTCATTGTTTTCATAATTATATTTCACTTGACCTTAGTTAGGTTTGTCCCTGTGCTATGATTTTTAAAATTTTGAAAAATTCCAGATGCTATACTATCTACTCCCTTTTCTCAGTTTCCCAAGAAATTTAAGAATAAATCAAATTTTCAGGTTTAGGTTAACTGGTGAATTGGAAACATATAATGCACAAGCACTTTTCTCTTGGGACTATTTGGCTTTTTATGATTCATTGTAAGATCAAGCTTAAAAGCCTTTTGACACAGGCATAGTAAAAATATGAAGCTGAAATTACTGTCTGCTGAGAGCCAGTCATGGTTTTCCACCTATAAAGGAAGTTGATAATTTCATTGATTTTTTTCCTGACATCATTATTGTCTGGATCTACAAAAAAGGTGGGTATATATTTATGGACTTAGGTATAATAAGATGACAGTAACTCAGCCTTTTCCACATGCAAATGCAATGTTGGAACTACAACCCAATCATACCAGGGAGTATAAATGTAGAATATTTACAAAGATAAATTTACCAACAGCTATTCACAATTTTAGGTATTTTAATAAAATTCAGTAATGTTTTGCAGCAATATGAAGAAGGAAATTGAGGGTTTGTAAAAGAGTGTGGTTAAACTTCAGAGTTATAACACACACACACACACACACACACGCACACACACATTCCTCCCTTGGACTGCATAGAATACATTAAGATTTTGTTTCATCTGTACTAATTCACATTTCAGTCCAATTTCTTGTATTTCTGTTGAATTCATTTGTTTCTCAAATCTACCTTAAGGATCTGGTTTCCTTTAGCAAACCTATATCTCTTATTTTCCTATCAACTCTTCACTTTCTCACTTCATGCAGTACCTACTTGAGTTATTCAATGTAGAACCTAATTCACATCGATTTATATTATTAGTTTTTTTAAATCTAAACTTTATATATCCATGTATTTGCATTTAATGTTGATTTCAATGGCATCTTCATATTTTAATTTTAAATGAATATAAGCTTCAATTTCATTTTTGTTTAGACATAGCTTAAGGACCTCACTTGAGTATGTACATTAAAAAAGGATCATGGATTTTAAATATCACATTTATGCTATTTTTGCTTTATTTCTGATATTTAAAAAATACAGAAAATTTCAAGAACAAAAAAAAAAACGAGAAATATTCCAAATGCAGGAAATTGTCTAGTATATTCATTTCCGTTTTTAACAAGTATATAATTTCAAAAACCTACACAAGTAATAAATGATAATACTTTCAGTATAACTTTAAAAATAAAGTTCAAGTCTCCTTTAATCATTTTATCTTACTCAGAAATAATGAAAATAATTTTTGGGCGTATATCTTTTCAGTATATTTTATTCTTTTGTACAAATCTATTTTACAAAGATTATATTTTCTTTTGGTAATTTTCAAATGTATTTAATTGGCATCATGCAAAAAAAAAGAATTCTGTAATATTTTATTCAAAGCTATGTTATTTTCCCCTTGAATTCTACATAATAGTGTAGATGTATCTAATTTATCCATAATTATTATTTTAATGTTTGATATTTTTCATATTTCTTTTAAAAATGATTTTAAAATAAGAAAAGAGAAAAGTCATTATTTTACTTCTTTTTTAGTTATAAAATCTTTCTTGTTGTATGTATCATATTCTTGTATTAAACAGAAGCAATGGTGATATTTGTCTTAAGAAGAAAATGCTCAGGAATGTGCTACTTTTACATTATAAGTGAATATACATACTTAAAAGGAAAAGATGTAGTATTTCTCCCTTTTCTTAGTTAATATCAGATTTAAAAAAATATGTATATATTATACTAATGGCCGTGTTGAAATAGGTTACTAAGAGACATGTTGATGAAAATTAACACTTAATGGACTCAGTCAAATATTTATACTATTTGGGACTTTTTCTCTCAATGAGAAAGGAGAAGAAGAGAGATACATAAGTTTCTCTAAATTATAGATTTGCAACAGTTATTAATAGGGTGAAAGTGAGGCCATGTCAAGAACTTAGCGTATTTTAAAAGAAAAGGAAAGCATAAGGTCACTTTGTGTAGCTCAAAAAACATGTTGAAAAGGGCAAGCTATCAAGAATCTGACAACAGAGATATGGAAGCCTTCAAAAACGATCATAGAAAGTATAAAAATACCCTCAGACCATGGGAAGAATTCCATATACAAACTGGATTGAATCAGACAAAAGAAACAATAATTTTATTTATAAAGACTAGTCTAGAGGCTGACCTGGTGGTGTAATGGTTAAGTTTGCACGCTCCGCTTCAGCAGCCCAGGATTTACTGGTTTGGATCCTGGGCGTGGATCAATACACTGCTATGCTATGGCAGGCATCCCATATAAAGTAGAGGAAGATGGGCACGGACGTTAGCCCAGGGCCAATCTTCCTCAGCAAAAAAGATGAGGATTGGCAACAGATGTGAGCTCAGGGCAAATCTTCCTCACCACACACACAAAAAAGACTAGTCTATTTTACAGCTAGTTTCCTAAAACACAAAGAATAATGGACCAATGCAAAAACAAAACATGAGAACAGCAAACCAACTGATCATGATGTCAATGTTACTTAATCAAAATGTCTATTAATAACTTCAGACATGACATAAAAACAAACAAAAACCCTACTGCGGTAGAATTAAGGAAAGGTCCTTAATGTGAACAGTCCAAATCCAGTTGATAATGAGGCCTGAGAGAAAAGAGTCAGGGACTAATAAAAGCAGCTTTCAGAGCTGGCAAACATCAAATGCAGATCAGAGGAAAACCTGAACTGTAATATCAGGCAGCACATTTATTTTAAGGGTAGTTATTGAGGTTACTGCTAAAACAAAAAGTAAAACTCAAAACAAAACAAAAAAGATTCAGTTGGAAACCTGGTCAGTTCCTTATATAATTCCATTTTTCCATATGGGGATGGGTAGAATTAAAAAATAAAGCCATAATAAAACTATGTTGCAAAACGTTTTATTTCTTTATTGTTTTACTACATTATTAAAGAGTACAGGGCATATTGGTATTTTAAAAAGAGACAGCTGCCGAAACAACTTGGGGAAAGACAACAGGCTTGCCATTAGTCATGCCCCACCCTCTATCTATTCACCCTGAGGAGAACGTGGTCAGGAAAGTGAAGGGAATGATTAGTACTAATATTGTTGGACATCAAATTAATTGAAGAGGATTTTAAGATGTGAACCAAAATAGGGAAGAATTTAGATTCTCCTGTATAGTAATAAAGCAAGTAATTCAGGGCCAGGTGGGGTGGTCTTGGTGGAACTCACTCTCATATATGGAACCTATTGGAACCCTTGGTAATGTAGCCAGAAAGGTCTCAAACTGTCACAAGACATCAAAGAGCAAAGTTAGCTAAATTGGGGAAAATAAAGCCTGTTGGATGTATGAATGAGAGTCTTGGTGTGAGTCTGTGTGTAAATGGGTCTGTGTGTCTTTCTTTCAATTCTTCTTTTCCCATATGGTCTAGATACAATTATCAAAAACTTTTCATAAAGAGCTTCTTTTTAGGTTTTCGTGTATGCTTCAGTGTGCAGGAACCAGAAGAAGGAAAAGTAGAGCCTCTTCTGATCCAAGGCAGACGTGCATATGGAGGACAGGTAGTTTGTTGAGGATATCAAAATGCAGAGATATTAGGATGCAGTCCTCCATCATTATGCACTCAGAGGAGAATTATAGCATATATAGGAGCCAAAAGCTCAAATTACAGGCAAAATAGCAACATCTTTGCTAGTTAGTCAAGAAATGGTACATATGTACATAGTACTTTATCTTCAGTAAATATATGCATTTTCTTAGGTGTATCAGAGAAATTTGAATTCGTGTAGTTGTAAGTAATATGGATCATTAATAAAACACATGTTTTCTGATAGAGTGCAATTTGGAATGTGATTGTTACCTCAATCAAAGGACTTCAGGTAGTAAGCTACCAATAGAATGATGGCTTATCTGTGTCAAGACCTTGTACAGTCAATGTCAATGAGGTACAAAGACCTCAACTTTAGTGTGTTATTATAATTTAAAGCACTTGAAATTATTACCTAATAAATAAAAAGAGATTTCTAGGATAGCATTAAAGGATACACAAATGGCTATAATTCCAAGAAGAGTATACAGAGAAAATTTAAGAAATCAACGTAAGAAATTTACTAGTGACTCTCCAATCTACTGGAATTTAAGCATCCTAGATCATTTGGAAAAATTCTACATATAGTGATAGTTCTTTAATCAAACTCTATTTCTATTGTGATGGCAAAGGAACTCTAAAATAATGAAGTGAGATGCTAGGTTATGAGGTATATAATTTTAGGATACTGAGCAAATCTTTCCAAATGTGTGAAAGATCCTGCCAATCTGACATAATTCCAATCTTGGAAATCTTACCCTACCCATTTTTTTTTGTTTGTGTGTTTTTGTGAGGAAGACCAGCCCTGAGCTAACATCCGTTGCTAATCCTCCCCTTTTTGCTGAGGAAGACTGGCCCTTGGCCAACATCTGTGCCCGTCTTCCTCTACTTTATATGGGACGCTGCCACAGCATGACTGACAAGCAGTGTGTCGGCAAGCGCCCAGGATCTGAACCCGCGAACCCCGGGCTGCCAAGCGCGAACTAAACGGCTGCGCCACCGGGCCGGCCCTTACCCTACCCATTTTTTAAAACTCCAATTTGGAGACTTTCTTCAGAATTTTCCAAATGTTTTGGCTTGTTTTAAATGATAAAACCTTTTTAGCTTTTAGCTATGAATTCTTCAAATAGCCATATCTTATTTGGAACAATGTTTAGTGAATAAATATATAAACCTATGCAATACCTTTTAGGGTAAAAATAAGACAAGTTGATCAAGTATTGAGAGTAGTTTCCTTGTGATGTTCATAAATTGGTTCTGAAAATAATTCTGTAGAAATGTTTAGAAAACATTTTGAATAATGGTAACATCAACAGAAAAAGTAAATTTTCTCCCACTTGACTTCTTTAAAAGAAAACATTTTCTATGTTTTCCTTTTTATCACAATGTTTCTTTTCTCAGAGACTAGGAAATGCAAGCACTTCATGAATGGGAGTTCTGTTTTTTGTTTTTTATTTTTCCCCCTCTTCCTTTTTAGTTAATAGTATTTAAGGGTCATTAGGCCTTTAAAGCAGGTATACGTTTGAAGATAGTTTCATTTATTTTAGCCTATATCTATATCAGACCGTAAGCTATTTATTCTTAAATAACTCCTTCCCTGTGATGGTTCCCCCATCTACTCCAGGCAGATTTATCATATCTTCATCAGTCATCTTTCTAATTTTGGTAAACGCATGAGTTGAAGGACATCACACGGTTTTATAATGTTCTAAATATCTCCTCTCCTTATAGATGGAATTACTCTAGGGGCATAAATGGTAACTTACTCAACTATGTATTTCAAGACCTTACTTTGTTATGGGTACATGGTAAGTATTCCTACTTTTGGGGGGTTGAATTTTCCTGAATTATAACATAATGGAACAGACAGAAATAAAGAGATAAGCACATGGTAAAAAGAAAAGCAGAAACAATTTTCTTCACAGAAATCTAGAGTTAGTAAGTTTCAAATCAAAAGGTCTTTATAGCTTAAAATTCAGAAGTTATAACAGAGAAAATATGAAAATGTCTCTACAAAATGGTTGAAAAATATCATCTTGATAAATGAAGAAAACAGGAAATCTAAAGGAAAAAATGTTCTGCAAACCAACATTAGGAATTAAAACAAAACAAAATAAAACAAACAGACAAAACTGTCAAGTCTCTCTGACTTTTGTAAATATGAGCAACAATAGCACAGTTTGAAATGAGAGAAGCAAATTATGTAGAAATGTATACTGCAAGGAAAATACCATTGAGTTGAAACAGAAGTTTATTTCAAAGAAGCGAGTCATATAGCAGGTATACTTTAGGTAATAGACTCAATTGTTACCTTGCCAAATAGGCTGAAAGGACTTCCATTATTTGCAAAGGTAAAAGTGTTTTTCTAAACTGGATATCAATTGTGTGCTAGACAAGCATGGTTGAACGATTTGAAGTTTTTTGATTTAGGAAAAGAATGAGAGAAGAGATGGAAAGTAGCTTGTGCTTTATTATTGTGATTTGTAGGTGGTAAAGAAATATAAAAAATGTGAAGTATTATTAAGATAGATTTATTCTGAAGGATTTTTAAGTCCTTGTTGGCAAGAACAGGCACTACAACAGAGGTGGTAGAGTTCGGATGAGTTCAGTTCAGAGAGCTCTGCTTGTTGTCTTCGGCTGGATCTGGGGGAAATGATTGCTCATCACAATCAGGATACAAAGTAGCTCATTGATGATAAACATCAAAGGAATCTGTGTAGTATTCGTAGGACATACTGAAGTTTAATAAATGAGTGGGATTGAATATGATCTATTATATTTCATAAAAATGTAAAAATATTCTGAAGTATATCAAGAATAAATGCTTGGGAGGGACTAAGGGATCGAAACCAACAAAATAAAAGATATAATAAAAGTAAACTAAAAAATATACAAACCACATGGGGCCAGCCTGGTGGCATAGTGGTCAAGTTTGCACACTCCACTTCAGCGGCCCGGGGTTCAGATTCTGGGCGCGGACCTACACATCGCTTATCAAGCCATGCTGTGGCCTCATCCCATATAAAGTGGAGGAAGATGGGCACAGATGTTGGCCCAGAGCCAATCTTTCTCAGCAAAAAGAGGAGGATTGGCAACAGATGTTAGCTCAGGGCTAATCTTCCTCACACACACACACACACACACACACTATATATATATATATATATATATATATATATATATATATATATACACACACATACACAAACCATAGAATATATAAATATGTAAACATGCAAACAAAGGATTCCAGGAAAATGACAACTTTAATGCATCTAGTTCATTTTCACTTCCAAGTCCTAAGATACCTTTCCTGAGCCAATCAGCTTCTGGGTCCAACAGGCAAGTGAGAACTCAGAGTCTGCTGGAACCCTGAAGAGGAAAGCTGGTGTAGTATTATTTTCCTCTGTTAGATGACAGCCTGTGATTCCATGGCTGACAGACCTGTGTTGAGAATCAGAACAAGGTGGGTCTTGGCTCACATTTGGCCTAGTGAGATTTGTGGACTCACTGGGAGAAGACTGCAATAACTGTGTCTGAAGATCCCTGAACACTCTCAGCTGACATGGAATCAAAGACATTGCCTGAATCCCTGCGAAATCTGCAGGTAGAAAAATAGGAAGAGACTGAAAGCCTTTTGCTTTGACAGGAAACTGCCATCCCATCAAATACAAGAATGGACTCTGCTTTTGAGACGTCTGCATCACCAGTGCTCTTAATTCCAAATAGGATGATATGTGTGGGAAAATTTAACAATTCATGACTCTGAGTTACAAGTATTCACAGCAAATGACTTAGAAAATGAAAAATTTTCAGTAATACCTTAAACTATGCTTAAATTTTTTTGATATATATAAAGAGTAATATATTATAAATATCTTTATCTAAATAGTTCTAAAAATGGGCTTTCAGTGTTTACAAAATTAAAATAATACCTGTGAATGGGAGCACTGTGTTATAATTTTACGAGAAGTGTTTTATTCTTTTCTAGAGTGCTTAAAATAATGGTGGGTCTTATAATTGATAATTCAATGAAATGCTATATACTGTTAGATAATGAGATAGTATGGGAACATGTTGCATAAGTATTTCATAAGGATCCTTGAAATAGAAGAGTAATGATATCAGGAAAATTCTAATAATGTTTTGGAAGTAAAGTACTTACATATATTAGAAAACACAAGAAACTGTATGTATGGAAGAAGAGGAAAGGAAAAGAGTCCCAAAAATTTCATTTGCTGATAGGCAGAGAGAAAATAGTTAGGGATTTTAAGTATCCAAATGCTTCATTGTATTTAAGAGAGATAAGAAAACAGAGGTAGACCAGAGCAACTTGATTGAAATAAAATATTTCCCATTTCTATATAATAAAAAAAATTTGTTTTCTCATGAGTCCTGAAGAAAGGAAGACAATCATTAACTGAATGCATCAATGAAATAGGTGACCCAAGGTAAATTTAGGAGTACGTTATTAATTCCCACCAGCAAAATAAAAGAACAAGATAAAACGATATAACAAAGTTAAATAAATAATAAGCAGTAGAAACATTGAAAGGATAATGTCAATTATATTAGTTGCTATAACAAATAAGAATAGTATACATTCTTTAAAGATGGCAGGAGTCAGATTAGATTAAAAACATGCATTTCCACAATTATGTAAAAGTCCCAATTCTCACTCTCCCATTCCCTTAGAAATGCCAACCTAATTAACTTCATATCTGCTTTTCTAGAAACTATTTATGCGTATACAAGTATATGCATAGATATTTTTGAATGTATGCTCTTTTTATACAAATGGGATGACATTCTAAATTCTTTCCCAAACCCTGTTTCTCTCACTAAAAAATATGTTGGTTTTTATCCATAATGCACAATTTACCCAATTTTAAAAAAATTACTGGGTGACCACGATTAAGTCTACTCAGAAATTGATGTACACCAAAATTACACAATGTTGTAAACCGTTATGATCTCAGTAAAGTTACTGGAAAAAAATTCTACTGATTGATCCATTATATGGATTATAGATCATTTATTTAATTAATGGCCCATTTTTTAAAGTTTACTATGAAGATGCATTTCAGATTTCCTGCTGCAGGGAATTGACTGAGGACCCCAGCTGCTGCACTCAGAAATCCATTGCTATATTTCTGCCAAGACCATGCTTTCCATGGACTGCTCCCAGCCAGTGTGTGGCAAGGACACGAAGGCAGGCCCATTCCCGAGGGACACAGGAATTCTCTGATGCACAACTTTGGGTTGAGTTCTCCCTGAAGTCTTGCTGAACATTTCCTAGATTTGCACTAGAGTCTACCATGCTTCCACATCAACTTCCTTTCTTCCTTCTCTTTCCTTCACTCTAGGTCATACTTGCATCTCACAGCTCTCCCAGCCTCCACTGGCTCCTTTCATTTTCTCTTATTAGCATTTCTCCTAATACATGTCTTGAATATTTATTCTCATCTCAGTGTCTGCTCCTCAGAGGACCCAGCTATTTTTTTCTCAGCTATTTAGTAATATACATAAAGCATACTTAAATGAAAAAGATCAACATATTTCTAAAGAAATCACGTCTTAAGATTTACTACATGTTTTCATCAATTATGCTCAGATCTCTTACACTCAGATAGAGGTGGATTAGATGTGATAGAAAGATTTGATTGCCCTTATTCAAATGTGGCTCATTAAAACTATGTTTGTTTTTAAAAGTTGTTTATTTTCCATCTCCCAAAGCTATGCCAGTTAACATGATTTATTGATATAGAGAGCAGGACTATTTGTTATTAATTATATTCTAAACAATAACCCTTCATCAGCAGTTTATTTGGTGTTAGTACTAGCCTAATGGGAGAAAATACTAGATCAAACTAATTGTCCTATTTTCATTTCAATCATTTTCTCCCTCCTTAATCACAAATCACAATACTTTGTGATATTTTGCTTTGAATCTCAGACATTTTAACATTTTTCTTATGTGAATTTATAAAAGAATTAAAATGCTATTGGACTAGTAAAATATTATTTAGGTAGTTTAGTATAAAATTTTATTTTTATTATAGTTAGAATAGAACAAAATGAAAGTATCAGATAAAGAAGGTCATTTGAGTAAATGAGCCTTATGCAATGATTTACAGCTCATACTAAAATGTCTTTGGATGTCATTACAAGTCAGACTAGTGATTGTCAAAGATATTAAAAGAAAACCTTGAACACTGTAAGGCCAAATTGTCACTTTTCAGTGTCTGAAGTTGCTAATTCAGTGTCTGAATTAACAGAATGAAAAATTGTTGCCAATTACACTTCATTTATTTGAACATTAGTCTTCATTTTACCCAAGGATCTCTCTGTTGACTATTAACTCTGACTAAGAAAAGGTACCAGTGTTCTTTAAGCAATTATAATTTATTTAAATATTTATTGAACAAGATATTTTAAAAGACACTATATCGTTTAGCATTAAGTAAACCAGATTTTAGCAAGTAAGTTTTTACTTTATTAATCACAGTTAGCAAAATTTCTCAATAGTCAAATGATTAAGCTGAATGGATAAATGTGTAAACTTAGATTTAGACGAGAATAAAGAAGAAAATTTGAATGAGTTGATGTCTTGCTGCCCTGGTGCATAGCTGGGAAAATTGAATCCATCTTATAAGCCACAGCATGCCAAGTAAATACCATAGGAGCAAGGCAAATGAACAGGTAAAGTAATCTGATAACATAAGAACATGGAAATGTGTAGGAGAGGCAAATACCCAGTATCGACTAAAATAGTCTTACCCTCTTGCTATTCAACAATTTACTCAACAAACTCATGATTTGTATTTGAGAATGGTCCCAGTTGTCTTTGAGCTTATGTTCTAGACCCATCTTTTTAAATTAGCTGCTATATTCATAACACAAAGCCTCTCAGGGAATCAGTCTTTGCTCTTAAACTGGTAGCAAGAATCATAATACACTAAGTCTAGTGTTCCTATCACAATTCTAAGAAGTCAAAATTCTTATGACTTAGCTTAGTAAAAATAGATAAAATTGAACTGTATCAAAATATAAAGTTTCTGTGCATCAAGGGACACAATCAACAGAGTGAAAAAGCAATCTATGGAATGACAGAAAAATTTTGCAAATCATCCATCTGATAAGGGTAATATATAGACCATGTAAAGAACTCCTACAATTCAACAATAAATAAACTGACTGAAAAATGGGCAAATGACTTGAATAGGCATTCCAAAGAAGACATAAAAACAGCCAACAAGCACATGAAAAGATGTTGAATATCACTTATCATTAGGGAAATACAAATCAAAACCACAATGAGATGCCACCCCATCCCCGTTAGGATAGTTACTATGCAAAAAAAAAAAAAAAAAAAATGCAAACAACAACAAAATCCAAAAAACAAAGGTTGTTAGAGACATGGGAAAATTAGAACTCTTATGCACTGTTGGTACAAATGTAAAATGGTGCAGCCATTATGGAAAACAGTATGGTGGTTCTTCAAAAATTTAAAAAGAAAATTACCATATGATCCAGCAGTCCAACTTCTGGGTAGATAACCCCCAAAATTGAAAACAGAGTCTTAAAGAGATATCTGTGCACCCATGTTCATAGCACCCATGTTCACAGCACCCATGTTCACAGCAGTATAATTTACAATAGCCAAAAGGTGAAAGCTACCCAAGTGTCCATCAATGAATTAAATGGGTAAACAATGTGGTCTATTCATCCAATGGAATGTTATTAAGCCTCAAAAAGGAAGACAATTTTGACATACGCTTTCTGACTCATGCTACAACATGGATGAACCTTGAGGCTGTTATGCTAAATGAAAATAAGCCAGTCACACACATACAAATACTGTATGATTCCACTTGATGTCAAAGTTTAGGTACTCTTGATACCTAGATATATGTATCTGGAGTAGTCAAATTCATAGAAAGAAAAAGTAGAAGGGTGATTGTCAGTGACTGGAGGAAAAGGGGAATGGAGAGTTGTTTAACGGGTATAGATTTCTGGTTTTGAAAGATGACAAGAGTTCTGGAGGTTGGTTGCCCAACAATGTGAATATACTTAACATTGCTGAACAATAGTTAAGACAGTCAATTTTATGCTATGTGTATTTTAACACAATTAAAATTTTTAAAATTTTATTGAATATTTTCTACATAGACAATAAGAACAGTGGCAAACAAGTAGGGAAAGGTTCTTTTCTTAATTGTATTATTCATATGAAAACATTCAATGTATTTCTCAGCACACAGGACTGAAAATGGTAACTGGCCTTATTTTTAAAGTATTCAGCTTTTCCTTACTTATAACTTATGAAGAACAGGTGTTAATTTTTCAGCAGGAACACAAAAATGCTATTTTAAAGGCTTTTTATTTTATAATAGAAAAAAATTTTACCTAGGATGGTACCTAGTGAAAAGATTTTAATCATAAGAGCTTCGTCAAAGCTCAATTATTTCTACTTTTTGTCCCCTGAACTCTTTATGTTACTTCACACAGTATCCTCCCTCATGAAATCGTGTTATCTAAGTTCCTTCAACTGCACAGACTACATGAATGATGCAGCCAACAAGAGAGGCAAGTAAACTAAAGGGAAGGGCAAAGGAGATTCACTGCAGAATCGAAAGATAGCTTGCTAAAAGATTTGGCAAAAATCTCAATTTAAAAATTAGTAACCTATGACCAGGGTAGTAATGTGATTTGCCACAAACTATCCAACTAATTGGAAGCAAATCAGGTAGAAGAGCCAGGAGTTCTAGGTTCTTTTACCGTAATAAAGCTACCTCACACACATCCTAATTCGGGTCATTATTCTCCACCTTATTACACATATGAAGCTGGAGATTCAGATAATTTTATCTTTTACTTGTGTGTGTGTGTGTGTGTGTGTGTGTGTGAGGAAAACCAGCCCTGAGCTAACATCCATTGCCAATCTTCTTCTTTATGTTGAGGAAGACTGGCCCTGGGTTAACATCCGTGCCCATCTTCCTCTACTTTATATGCGACGCCACCACAGCATGACCTAAAAACCAGTACGTTGGTCCGCGCCCGGGATCCGATTCTGTGAACCCCTGGCTGCCAGAAGCGGAGCGTGCAAACTTAATCCCTATGCCACTGGGCCAGCCCTTATCTTTTACTTTTATTAGGTGGATATTTTGATCTTCCCAGTTTGAATTTAATGCCATTTCCCTCCCAGTAAGAGTAAGAATATTTTAATCGAATTATTAGTTTATTTAGAAAACGTCTTCTCAAGTAAGCCAAATTAAATCTCTTTTAATTTATAGACACTTTTAAACGACATAGTAAAAACATCCTCCTTTCCTTTTTTCTTTTTATAGTACTAGAATTACTTAATAAGGTTAATTTTTATTATAAATTTTACAGTGAAGATCTTTATCACTGTTCAGATACTTGCCCATTTCAAACTTCAGGTATTAGAACTACTGCCAAGAATCACAGTAATTATTCCTATCAATATTCCTAATTCTAATTTTGCAATTTTCAAAGTTACCAACAAAATGTGATCCTTTTATGTATAATTTTGACGGTTATTTTTGTTTTAAGTACCAATATAAAATCATGTGAATTGGGTAAAAGTATGAGTGCTTGCATTTATTTCTTACCTAATCTGTGAAAAAGTGTGAGCAGTTTTTCTCAGGTATTCTAGACTTGCTCTACTGACCAAAATACTTCCAAATATTCTGCCTCTAAGAAGTTATAAAGAGAAAATCATCTGCTCACACAAACAGGATCAAAATCACCTCCTTTCATCACAACTCAAGGATTCTGTTTCAAAGGATGTTTTACCAACATCTGAGTACCACCTGAGGCAAGATGTGTAGTGAGAATGTTGCCTTTACTGGCTAAGATGAGGCTGTGGGGGCATTTGAAGCTCTTTTCAGAAAGAGCTGATCACATGACAGAGCTTTCTACGTCATCTTAGTGAAAATGCAAGCACTTGGAGAGCAGGAAGCCTGCAGAAGCAATGACTGAGAAAGAGTAATTTAACAGGATATACTGTTTCCTGGTGGAACTGCTCTGGCCTGAAACTGGGAAGTAGTGCCTGTAGCTTTGAATAAGCTGTGGAGGTGGAAAGTGGTTAAGAAAATGAACGCTGGGTCAGCCCTTACTGTAAAAAATGACTTGTACTGGGAGAGACACTGTCATCGGTATTGACAACAGAAAAACATTTATTAAAGCCACTAGTGTAAGTGTAATTCTAAGGTCAGTGGAATGATTTTGAACATCTCTGTTTCCTGGAAAGAAAAAAAGAAGTATTAGTTCACTCTCTGGGGAAATTTGACAGAGACAGTAGCTACTCCAACATGTCCCATTCATATCTAATTTCTAGGAAGGCAATATTAAAGTGAACTAATATTTGATATTAATTATAGCAAAAGTAACTAATAATTTTATGTAAGGATTTTGATGCAATAAAGTTGTATTTTAAATGCTATATGTAGCTTATTTTTGGTTGAGTTTACTTCCAGTTGACTGTAGTCCCTGCTTCTACCATTTAAAATGTAAGTACAATAATTACTATGGTCTGAATGTGTGTCCCCCTCAAATTCATATGTTGAAGTCCTAACCCCCAAAATTATGGTATTAAGAGGTGAGGGCTTTGGGGGGTGCTTAGGTCATGAGGATGGAGCCCTAATTAATGGGATTAATGTCCTTATAAAAGAAGTTCCACAGAACTCCCTAGCGCCTTCCACCATATGAGTACACAGTGAGAAGGCACAAATTATGAACCAGGAAGAGGGCCCTCACCCACCAAAACACAACCATGCTGGCTCCTTGACCTTGGACTTCCCAATCTCCAGAATTGTGAGAAATAAATTTCTGTTGTTTATAAGCTACCTAGTCTGTGGTATTTTGTTATAGCAGCTTGAACAGACTAAGATGATAATTAAGTTAAGAAACTTTAATGGCAGCAAATCAATGAAGTAGTGAAATGTGATTTCAATTTGAAATTTTAAAAAAAGAGAACAAAGAATTCCAGCCAGGCTACACACCTAATTCTGAGAAAAGTTGCATTAGACAACAAAATCTAATTCACAAACTTCTGAAAACTAAAACAAATACTCTGAATATAAACACAAGCAAGCAGAATGGAAGAGTTGGCAGGCCAAGGAGGATTCAAAAAATCTTTTGCATTAGATGTTCCTATGAAAGGATATGAGTGTTTTAGTAGAGGGGAGAGAAATAGCTTTTTCATTTCTCCATAGTGAATTGAGCTGAATTTCTAAGCCACAAGACTGTATACATTCACGGGAAGATAATATACCCAATATGGTTGATTGAACAATGCACATGATATTGGACACAATCTCAGAAGAGAAAGCAGAAAACACTAATATTAATTTTCTAGGACTGCTAAAACAAATACCACAGACTAGTGACTTAGAAATTTTTCTCACAATTATAGAAGTCTGATATTAAGTTGTCTTAGGGTTGACTCTTCTAAGATTCTTCTCTCCTTGGCTTGTAGATGGCCATCTTCTCCCTGTGTCTTTATATGGTCTTCCCTCTCTGTGAGTCTGTGTCTTAATCTCCTCTTCTTATAAGGACACTAGTCATGTAGGATCAAGGCACACCCTAGTGACTTCATTTTAACTTAATTTCTTCTTTAAGGGTCCTATCTCCAAATACAGTCACATTCTGAGTAATGGGGATTGGGACTTCAACATGAGAACTTGAGGGCACACAATTCAGCCTGTAACAGCACTATTCAATCCTGCGAGAAAGAACTACACACAACACCTGCTGATCTCTTTCCCTCCTTTAGTCTTGCTTCTTCGGAATGGTGTAATATACATAATACATCACCCAGTACTCAAACTGTCCTCAGAGAGTAGGAGTTCTCAGTTACACTGGAAAGCATATCATGTAGGAAACACACATTAGTCAAGGCGATTTGAAGATCTGAACAAAGCGTACTGTATTAATTTTGAGAAAATTAAAATATCTGGCATAATACAAACATGAGATTTTTTTTAAAAGGAAAAATAAAATTTTAAAAATTAAGTAATTTCTCTTTTAAAAATTAAAACACAAACGAAGTGTAAAAGAAAATATGCAATGATAGAAAAAAAAAAGAAAAAAGTAAATTTCCACAAGTGAAACACTGAAGAGAAATTTAATAAGAAAATAAATTCAACAAAGCTAGAGGTCCAAAGTAAGATGATAAATCCACAGAATGAAATGAAAGAATGAGTTTGAATTGAGAAAAAATAATGAAATCCCAAGCAACAAAGTAGAGAATTAAGAAATATATTAGAGCAATTTACAGAGTTTCTATTTCTGAAAATCTTGTCTCTGTCTTAGTGGGTTAGGGCTGCTATAACAGAATACCATATACTGGTTTGTATACAACAGAAATTTATTTCTCACAGTTCTGGAGACTGGAAGTTCAAGATCAATGTGCCAGCAAATTGGTGTCTGGTAACCCATTTCCTAGTTCGTAGCCAGCCATCTTCTCACAATATCCTCACAAGGCAAAAGGGGCAAGGTTGCTTTCCAAGGTCTCTTTCATAGGAGAGCCCTCTTATTCATGAGGGCTCCACTCTCATGACCTAATCGCCTCCTAAAGACCTCACCTTCTAATACCATCACATTGGACATTAAGAGTTGACATATGAATTTGTAGGGGACACAACCATTCCGTTTATAGCAGTGACGTTAAAGAAAAGTTTGAAATATTCAATGTGAAGTCAGAAATAAGAGATGATATGATTTAAATAATTAGAATGCAATAGAAAGGACAAACAAATGATACCAGTTTCGGACAATCAGCATCCATTAAATGGAGAACATAACGAATGTAACCTCTTTTAGAATCTTTAGACACACCAAGAAGTTCTCTGAAATTTAAGAGGACTTGTGTTACTAATGGTGCTAATCATTCCATGATTCATTCTTCCTTCTTGCAATAGAACAATCTGGCTTTTCTCACACAGTGTTATCCAGCCAGAGAATGCCCTTCTCAGGCTCCCTTGTAGCTATGTGTGACCATTGACTAAGGTTGTGCCAAAGGATGCTAGCAGGTGTGATACGCACGACTTTCAGTTCACATTTTTATAACTGGTATTTTTAGCCTTTCCTTTTTGAGAGCTCATTAGATGGTACTAAATTAATTGAAATTAAGGTATTAACCCACAATGGAGAGAATAGAAGTTGATCTACCAACACAAAAGTTTTCAATTAATTTCTGCAATAAGAAGAAAGATAAAAGTATATTAACCAATAAGTAGAGCAGAATAAAAAAGTTACTGCCTAGAACATGGCCCAAGTTTAGTATTGCAAAAAAAAACCAATACATTTGCCACAAAAGACTAGGAAATGCTCAAGATTTGAATATAGTTATAAAAGGCAGGAGTGACACATGACAGAATACTAGAGAAATAATAACCTTACAAATAATTATCAAATTCCTAAAAGTAAGCCTAATAACAGGAGGCAAAAATTAAAGAGTTCTTCTCTAAACAAATTCACTGAGTGATCTCTGGAAAATTAGGCAAGCTAGTGTGGGTACTGTTGTCTCAGAATAAAGATCTGCATATTCTGGTATTTTGGAAGCTCCTTACATATTTAACTTGCCTTACTCAAAGGAGGACAGAGGCACAAAGTAAATAACACCATGAGGAAGGAATCAAGAATACTAGCCTGAACATTTCAAAAATCAATGCCATAAAAAGGGGGGGCGGTTAGGTTAAAAGAAACCAAACAAGTACAATAACCAAATGCAATGTGTGAATATTCGTTGTATACTGATTAAAAATGAATTGTTAGGAAAGATATTCTAGGAGATATGCAATTATATCATGGACTTATTATTAGTCTTGTTTGCTGTGATAATGATAATATATTGTGGTTAGGCAAAAGAATGTCTTCATTTTTAGAGATGCATGCTGAGGAATCATGATATTTTGTTTTACCTCATGTTTCCCAGAAAATGGCCTGTGACAAATGCAGATGAGTTAATACCTTATTGGGAGTGTAACCACAGAAAAGAAAGCATGAGGGGAAATGGAAGTGAGGCAGGGAGGACAAGCAAATTCAACAGAGTGAATTAAATATTTGAGACATAGTTATGCAAAAAAACATGGCTAGTTGATCCATCTTGTAGGGCATCTTCAGAGAGATTATACAAAACTACTGTTTCTTGGAACACTACCTTTAAATATAAGATGGCAAGCTACTTATTTGTTACTTCTTCCTATCACTTATTTCTTATTGGTTAAATTCCACCCAACAGAAAGTTAACCCTCTTGATCTATCATGTCATGTCTCTTGGCCCCACCAGAGAGCCCCTCATAAAGAAAAATTCTCTGTGAGTACAGCCCAGCCAGGGCCTGGTCATGAGTTTCTCCTGTCTGTAGTTGACAAACATGGGATACTTTGGTCCTGATAGATGCAATGTCAGCAACATAGACTGATATGTTAATATCACCAAAGTAGTTAAGAAACTTGTAGGCTCCACTCTGGCCAGGAAACAAGGCAAACAGCTCAGATGGGGGTGGGGAGGGTGGGAGAAGCCAACCATATGTGGAGTGGTACAAAATTTGGGCATGGTATGGCTCACAGTTTGTGCCGCCGAGAGCCACTCACATCATTTTACAAGGTCCATATCTCATATGAGATCAAGATCCTCTCAATTCTCTGAAAATAGAGATGTATGTCCAATCTTTCAAGGTGAAGGCTAGTTGCAATCTCTGGAAATGAGATTAGATAATGGGTGTTAGCAAAGTTAGTTATTGTCCTCATGTTGCAGCTGGTTCTGGGCCAAAATTGGTATTTTTCATTTCCCATCCCCATCTCCCATTCTAGATTTTCATCACACTTGGCTAGATCTTCAGATGTTCTGAGTTTCTTACTGGTAAGGTGTTCCAGAATTTCTTCTCCAAGTATTCTAAACCCTGAATTGCTTATCTCTATTGACCCAAAGCTTTTGTAACTTCTCATTTAGATCTATCACTGGTCATATTCCAAGTAAATCCATTGGACCCTAGGCAGACTCTTTCCTGACAGATTTTCAGTAACAACCAGATTTTCAAGATAATTGGGGCTGATTTTCCTAGGCAGTACCAGTACTCTTGTCATTGTCTGATAATTCAATAGGATGAAAAATTCATAAGTGGGCAGTTAGTAGTGAAAATTTCCAATTAGTGGAATTCTTACTGTGTCTCTTGACAAAAGTACACTCCCCCACCTTTAAACCAAGACTTGTAACCCAGCAGAGCCTACTTCTCAAGAAAGAGAAGCATCAAGTGAAGGGAGTAATAGGAAGGAGCAATCCTATTTCTACTTCTTGATTCTCAAACTAGTGTATTCTAGCTCTCGAGGAGACATCACTGTGCACTTGCTATTGATTAAGTGCATAAATCACAGCCTGTAAGACTATACCCTAATGTGCATCAGATTAGTACCTCAGCTTTACTACCAGCATGCTATTTCACCATTTTTTCAGGCAGCAGTTTCTGGGTTTGGGGATAAAATGGTAAAATCAGTAAATTTCATGATCATAAGTAAATTCACATACCTTCTTTGTCATGAACAAGTCCTTTGATCTGAAGCAATGTTCTGTAGGATACAATACAGATGTGTCTGACATTCTATAAGCCCTCAAATTGTTGTAACGCTCAAGGTTTCAAAGTCAGAGAAGAAAGCTCAAATCTGGAGTATGTTGATTTCAATAAGGATGCATTGCTGCCTCCTCCAGGGTGGAAGGAATTCAAAGTATGCCATGCCCCGAGATGGTTAGCTGTAGCTGGTTTTTCCAAGAAATCATTAAGGATGCAAAATCCCTTCTGATGCTAGAAATTTGGATATTCAGCAGTGGAAGCAACTATCTCCATTTTGCTAAAAGAGGGCTCTGTTGGTGCGATTGCATGCTCTTTTTCCTTGGGTAGTCATGGAGGGAAAATGTTTGACATCCATTGGACGGGCCATCTTGTCTACCTGGTCATAAGGTCCTCCTTGATTAAATGCTCTCTGGTGGTCACTAAACTGAGACAAAAATATATGTGCACATATTCCCCATTCCCACAGCTGTCCAAATACATATGTCCCAGAGAGCATTTCCTGACCTTTTAGTATTGTTTTCCCAGGCTTTTGACCAATTTCACAATCATTTATCACATTTTCCTCTCCTTCCTTCTCCCCTCACAGACTGTTTCAAGATGCAGTAGATTTGCATACTGACACTGAAGAATCAGTCCCTATCTCTACCTCAGGCCGCTTCTCTCTCCCTATTAAATGGACAATCAAGTGTACCACTCACAGTCTGCACCCTGAACAATTTTCTCTCACTGCTACACTTCATGGCAATCCATGAGTGGAGCTGTAATATAGCAGCAGTCTATTTCTGACTGGTGCCAATGTATTGCATCTATTCATTTGTAAGCCAGGCCTAAGCCCTTTTCTCCTCTGTAGTTGATCACAGAGAACATCCTAGGAGGCCAATGTGTGTTCAGGGGACAACGGAATCCAGACCAAAGATTCATCTAATTTTTTCACGCCATCTGGAAGGGCTTGAGCCTGATCCTTGATCTACCATTTCTATTTTTCAGTGGATTGTTGCTGCTTTTATTCCTACAAAATATGTGACTCAGTCAATCTAATAACGACCAGCTCATCATCGGCTGCTCTTGCCCACAGCCACTTGATGTGTCATGTTCAATGGCTCAGTCTGTTAGTGCCTAGCAGCACGCCAAAGAGGAAAGTCTGCTCCAAGACTGCAGGACGATGAGAATCTCCTTCAAAGCTGCCATAGAAGCCCTCTGGCTTTCACCCTCTGCCTTTAGGTTGACAATCAGCTGCCATTTATCTGTCAGTCTTTTTCAGACTTTCATTGCCATCAGAACAGTCAAGCCACACTAATATCTTTGTAGTTAGAATTGCACCAGACCAGTCAGTCACATGAAGCAGCCACTTGATATTCCACTATGTATTTTTCACATCTACACCATCATGATGTCACTTCATATCCAGAATTGTTACCATCCCTTCACCAACAGCAATGTGGTTTCTACTGCCTTCAGACTGGAAAACAATCCAACTACAAAATCCAGCCCGAAGGGTCTATTTTCTAGTGCCATTCCTTGCACCAATCATACCAGTGCCCAATTCCCTAGGAAACAGAGCCTGAGAAAAAAGTATATGTGCTAACACTTAATGGGATGAGAGGGTGCAATTTCAGAGAAGCAGGCATGAGAGGAATGGGAAGTGAGTAAAGAAAAGGGGGACAGTGATTACTAGGGGCTGCATTATTGAACTGGCCCCAATTTCACAGATCAACAATTTTGGCTTCACTGGTTACTTCCAGAGAGACTGCGCATCTCTACTGCATCTTGAAACAGTCTGTGAGGGGAGACAGAGGGGAGGAAAAGCAGTTTACCAGTTGCTTCTTCCTTCCTACTTTTGTGTCTCATCATCAAAGTCAATTCCACAAATCTTAACTCTGCCTAATTTCCAGGTGGTATCACCTGACCGCCAGGCAGCATATGGTGAAACCAGAGTCTTTGTAGTTCAGTCTGGCCAGGGGTCAGGCATGGTGCCCTCTCCTCACAGGCACTGGGACATGGGGCTCTTAGGTCTTTGTAGCATCAGTGTCCACAATTTTACAAGCGTGGAAATGACATGATCCTTTGCCGAAGCTGTTCTGGTCAGGAAACATGGCAAAAAGCTGAGGCCTGGGAAAAGGGGGATGAGAAGTTCTGGGATGTTTCATAAGCTGGGTCTAGTACAGATATGTAACTTACTTTCAAATGGTTCAGAAAGACACAACAGATGGATAAAGCAAATATGGCAACATAATAACAATTGTAGACTCTAGAGGATACAAACACGTGCAAATGCATACACATTCAGATTTTCTGTTTGAAAATTTTCTTAAATCCAAGCTAAAAAAAATAATAAGGCATGATTTCTGGGAAAGAAAAATGGTGAAATTGAAATTTGAAGAAATTTCACAAAAGACAGAACTGAAAAAGAATTCTTGAAAATATGGGAGATATACAAGATCTATGAGTCATATTTTTTTCCTTTTTAACATTAAATGTCTTTTAAATATGTTTTACTTAAAATTCAATCGATACTGCAATCTATTTTTAATAATTTTTTTCTGTGATTCTATCTATATCTATATACATATCAAGGTAACATGGAATTCTTCCAACCCAATTTCAGTTTAATCGTGGAGGCAATAGATGCTACTACATTCCAAACTGAGTAGTGAAACAGTTCACAATGACAAATTTCATACCAAAAGTCATAAATCTGTTAAAGAACTCACTAACATGGAGAAAAATATAAGGATAGGATTTTTGAGACTGGAGAGCTTTTGAGGAGATTTTGTTTGGAAAGTCTTGTGGATTGTGTTGGAGAGTGAAGGGAGTTGGCTGCCCTTCACCCCAAGTCTGCTCAGTGGGGTTTCTGTGGGGATTTTTGTGTGTGTGAGGAAGACTAGCCCTGAGCTAACATCCACTGCCAATCCTCTTTCTGCTGAGGAAGATTTGCCCCAGGCTAACATCAGTGCCCATCTTCCTCTACTTTATATAGGACTCCACCACAGCATGGCATGACAAGCAGTGCTTCGGTCCGCACCCGGGATCCGAACCTGCCAACTCAGGGCCACCAGAGCAGAGCACGCGAAGTTAACTTCTATGCCACCGGGCGAAGCCTCTATGGGAACTTTTTATATGTTCCCTGCAGTTAATGGACACAGTATTCTAGGGTGTGACTACATTTAGGCAGACCAAAAGAGGAGAGACCGGCTAAAGCATCAGGGTAGCAGAAAAGGAGAGGCTTATTTAGGAGATGGTTGCACACTTCTGTGATGATATGACTAGTATGTATGACTTGTAGGACAAGATATAGAAGGCACAGAAGTACTTTTGGCCTGGGGTCATTCAAATGTGAAGAGATTCTGATCAAGATGTTTTTGCAAGAAAGATTTCAGCCAATATTTAGCCTCATCTGGGAAAGACAAGAAGATTTAACATTAAATTAGTTTCAAATTTTGATTATTACATGACATTAGGCATTTTTTATTGAATTGGGACAATTTTGCTTGTTAAAGTGTTCATAGAAACTTGTATCACCTTAGAATGAGCAACAGAGTCAAGAGTTCTACACATGTTATCATTTAAGATGAAGGATAAATTTAGCATTTGGCATTTTAAAAGACAATATGAGAATAAAATAGAGTATTTTTTATTATTGCATTTAATGATTCTTATTTTGTTCAAGTCTTTTCCATAAACATAGATGATAAGGATGGCAATTTTTATACAAATAGTTTCATTTATTTCTCAGAATTTTGTGTACTTAATTTTGAAATAATTACATATGTAGAAACATTTTAAAAAATAAATAAATAAGCATTTTTAAATATTTAATTTTATTTTGGGTTCTTCAAAGTAAATGTGTCTATTTGCCTATTTTTCTGGACTTAAGTTATTAACATTTAAAATTATTATGGACATTTATAATTCCTTTTATGATATTCTATCAATATCTTAAGGAAAATAATTTTAATTATAACAGCTTTCCTTTGGAAAACTACAACTCAATTTTGAGACATTACTTTATGATTCTAGTAATGAAAGGATGGGGCTGTCTGCTGCTTGTGTTTTTAGAGAGGCTAGAAAAATTGACTAGTGTCAGAGGAAGCAATGGGGAAAGAGGAAGTAGGTTGGGTGGAAGGCAGTGACAGTCTTGATGCTCACTCAAGTGCTTTGTGTGTGTGTGTGTGTGTGTGTGTGTGTGTGTGAGGAATATTTGCCTTGAGCTAACATCTGTTGCCAATCTTCCTCTATTTTGTATGTGGGTCACCACCACAGCGTGGTTAACAAGTGTTGTAGGTCCCTGCCCAAGATCCAAACCCGCGAATCTGGGCCATGGAAGGTGGAGTACCACGGACTTAACAACTTATGCCACAGGGCCCGCCCCAGTTTTTTTTTTTTTGGAAGGAGTTATAGTTAAATCTTTGCAATAAAGCAGAGATGCAAACTCTTCTTTTTCTCTGCGCCTTGAGAAACACCACCATTTGGAAGATCAGCTCCAGCTACAGTGCTATTTAGCAGATAGGCTGTCTGTTCTTTACAGAAAATTCTGACCAGGCCTCTCCCTTCAGATCAGAGACAGATTCTCTATTTGTTTTCTCATTTCCCGCAAGTGCCATTGATTTCCATCTGGACTGAAATGTTCACAGGCAAATATCTTAGAGACTGAGTTCAAGTCTTAAGGCAGTCTCTCTCTCATCTCTCCTATTAAACACCCACAAAGACAACGGCTTACTAATCATGTTACATAATCTTGGGCAAGGCATTTAAGATTGTTAGCCTCAATTTCCTTATCTGCACAATAGGAATAACTACACTGGCCCTAAAATCTGTAATATATATAGCAAGAGAGATATTGTAGGTAAGAGTGCATTTAAACAATAAAAGGATTTCAATATAGGATTTTACTAGTAGTAATGCTACTAATATTAAAAGGCAGTAGCTTATCACTAGAGCTTTAAATTATGTTAATTTAGAAAATTATCTTAAATGGACTGAATTTTAGCCAAGTGTAACTTTTTTTTTTTTTAATGGTGGTTGAATCCAGTGTAGAGCGCATACGAGATTTTATAGCACACTATTTCAAATTTTCTGCAGTAAAAGGAATGTAACAAAATGCAGTGCTGAAAGCACCATGGTGAAAACATTTTGGGTGAATTAAGCTTCCTATGAGTATAAAGAGACAGAAAAAAATACTGTTTAAAATCAAATAACATCTACCCATTTGAAGTCATAATAACTTCACAGTATTGAATTATCACAACATTACAGCCCTTCTCAGCAAAGGACTGATGAGTCTACAATATACACTAAACATTCAGGTAAAATCGACTGATTTTTATCTCAACTTTTATAAATTTTGACCTCAGAAAACCTGTGATAAAAGGCTACTGTACCTCAAGATTTTTTTGCTTTTCATTTTTGAAATGTAATTAAGCTTCAGCCCTATTGTTCTCTGACAATGGGAAAGCTATTGATTGTGCTGCTTTTGAAATTCTGTATCACATTAGGCACTTTCTAATAATGATGCCCTTGGCTTCAGAAGAAGAGAAAACTGACTTGACCTAATTAAAAACTCTGAAGATCCTATTATTTTTCATAAAACTTATTTGGGCCATATGCCAATTAAAGAATGAACATTTTAAAAAGTCTTCTGTCAGATGGAGATAAAACAAAATGATATATGTTGAAGTAAATCAGATTGTAAGAAGCGAGATTTGTCAGACTATAAAATTTCTAAGCAGAATGCACATCAATGAAGTTTGAAAATGGGAGCACATTCATCTCTGTTGGTCTTAAGTGCCTTAGATCCAAGAAAAGGCCAGAGCTGTGCCAGGAAAGGTGATTCTGTAGTATAAAAGCATCTCTTTTCAAGCATAATTACTACAAACTTCAGTGAATAATGAAGACTTGTTATCTTGGTATCATCTTTCTCTCTTCTTCCATTTTCTCTTATGATGAGATTGCCTCCATTATTATTTCTGAGTGAATCCAGAGCCAAGAAGCTCCAGACAGCCTGGAAGGTTTTCAACTCTCAGTTTTCATTCTAAATCAGAACTGCTTGAATTCACACAATGAACAAGTCAAAATATGGAAGGAAGTTCAGTTTCCTGTTACGCCTTCAAAAACCTAACTAGATTCACTATTGTTTAACACCTCAAAATCTATTTTCATGAAATCTCGGACATCTATCTTTCTCTCTTTTTATCTCTTACATATTTAGAATTGTCTATTACTCCCCTGTGCTCAGTGGTTGGTCACCACATTGTATAAAGTGGTCAACTGGCTGCTGTTTTCCTGGTTTTGTGCATAATATTTTGTCAATGCATTTTTTCTTCTGCTATTAATTCTTGACCACACACATACATACCCATTGTCTCTGATATTTGTTTTGTCTCAGAATACTGCTTCACGTTTATTCAGGTAATACTTCATATACATAATTATGTAATAAATACTTGGCATTTTATCTCATTTTACAAAATCCTACCTTTATTATAAGCTTACAAAATACACATAAATGTACAATGCTTTATTACTATGATTCAAAATTTCCATTGGCTTCCAATTGACCAGATAAAAAATTAAAATCTTGCCAGCATATATAAAATATTTTCTACAGTATGCCCCAAACTAACCTTCTAGCTAGTTTCCAACAGAAATTTTCATCTTACTCTACACCCTGGCCAAAATGAATTTTCCCCATACCTCAGAAACCAACTCTGCATGTCTGCCTCAGTGTCTTTGTGGAATTCTCCTTCACCTGCTCTTTGAGGCTCTCTGAATGCCAAATAGTCAACCTTCAAAACCCATTGTTAATGGAGCCTTTATAATTTAACTTTTCCTATGTGTTCCTCCTGGGGAAAGATTATGATTTTTTTTCCCTCCCAAACCCAATAACAGTTATTGGTGTACTCCTTTTATGATACAGTATCAGCTTCCATAATTCCTAACATGTATTAGGTCTTTGAGTATTAGATATCCACTGAATTTGTGTATTTTAAGTGACACATAGAGATTGTTTTATATAAACAATCCATATACTATACTTGTGACCTGTACAACTGTGAAAGAAAATTTGGCTTTGGTAAAGGAAAATATGACTGACTAACATACTAAACTCAGAAGGGCTAGATACATGGATAAAAACTTCTAGAGCAAGGTTAATTAGTTTAGAAAAATTAAGTCACCAGGTTATGGGGCAAGGTGGGGGAATGGGGAGGGAATTATTCTGAAGAGAAGGATGGCTTAGATAATAATAATGATGATGATGCTGGAACAAAGGGTCTTATACATAAGAAACAAAAGAAACTTCCCACACATAAAATAGCCGGTAGGTTTTTCTGGAAAAAATTATACAATTGTATGCACACACACACACAAAAGACTATATACATGTGATACTGAAAAAGAAGTGCACAGATGAAATTTTGTAGTTGCTGATGATCCTCAGGTTTTTGGATCAGTGAAATACCAGAAGAATGGTAATAAACTACAAGAAGATCTTGAAACAATCCATAAATATTAGAGAATGAAGCAAATCAACTTCAAAACAAGCTGTTACCAATAACGCATTGAATGAAACTAGAATTATCATTATACCTAGAAAAGAATTATCAAATAGAAACAATAAATGATTTAAACCTTCAACTGTGTGTGAACCTGTTCAAAATAATGAATAGTAAATATAATAAAAATAAAAGGAAGAGATACATCTCAAAAATAGACAGTAAAGCCTGTGGAAATTGCTAACTGCAAAGGAATTATGTAACTGAAAATGCAACAGTTTACCCAAAGTTCATGGCTACATTAGTACAAAAAAAACTACCCCAATATGCCAATAGAGCAGTGTGTATATCTTATTATCACGTATCTTTGCATTTAATAAATCCACTATGCCTCTCTCTTTCACTTGTCTGTGCATGCCCAGTGTCCAGTGTCAGTATCCACTGTAATAGCTGCTCATTAAAACTTTAATAAATCAATGAATACATGAATTCAAACATTTGAAAGTTGTATGGTATATACCATATTCTTCAAGATAGCACAAAAACCAGGAGTAATAGCCTTGAAGCAAATGTCAACTGAAATACCTTTATTTGAAGAACTTTTTAATGAGAATATTGGACTGAATGAACAGCGTCTACAATCACCATAGCACAGAACTTGCCAATCTAGAATGACGCTGACTGTATCCAACTCAACAACCAGAATGACTGTACTCGTGTGTCCTAGCAGAGTATCAGTTCAGTTGGATCCAGCAAGGAAATGCTTGCACTCTCATTGTGTGCCAAGAATCAAGATGAATTTTTCACATAATTGTTAGTTATGTGGCTTAGAATACTTGGAGGCTTGGGCTAATAATGCCAAAGCAATGGTTAGACCTCAAGGTAGTTAAGTTAGTTCTCTTAAACTCCACTGTAACAGACAAGTACCTCTACTCGCTTGTTCAATGCTCTAAAAACACTCACTTTTGACCACAGTGGTCAATAAGCAGAAGTGAACGGACAAATCACCTTAAATCTTTTAAAACTCTGAATCAAAAGAATGAACCCAACTCAATGTAATTTTTCTCATGATTACTGGTAAATTCAGAGAATTTTTGCATTGCTTTATTGTGTTATGATTACAAATACATTACGCAATCATTATGAGTTTTCAGAAAATATGGAAAATGTGAAAGCTATATTTTTTAAAGATTATGTTTGTGTATATAACACAAACGAAGAATAATATATGAAAGTGGCTACATTGCTTAAGTAAATTTTTCACTGCTTTAGGTAAAACTGGTATAAAGAAAGTAATGTCACGGGTTTTACATCTTATGTTAAATAATCAAAACTAGTAAACCAATAAAAAAATCTCAATATTTATTTGTCTTTAAATATTGAAGACCAGGGACATATACAATGGGTACACATATCAAATTGCTGTATCACAATTAAAAGCAAGTGTCATATTTTTTCAGATTATCATAAAATAATGTGCTTTGCCATGTTATGCTAAAGGACAAAATATTGTATATAATCTTAGAATGAATTCAATTGTTGTACTTACAGTTTGAGAAGTATAGTACATAACAAATATAAATGCATATGTGGTGTATCTGTTTTTAGATTACTCTGCTCTTGGAGCTTTAGTATATCATATTGTGACAGCTAAACTACACATAAGTTTTCTTAACCTGTGAAAACCAATTGCACGTTTGGTGGTTGTTTTTTCTTTTGTTTTTGTTTTTTTCACTTTCTTATACATGAGAGTCTATGCAAAAGAACAGTAATTTCTGGTAGAATTTCCCTACATTATCATTTATGGTGCAGGCTTCCCAATGAGGTACAGTGTAGTGAGTCAGTGGTATGAATCCTTACTAAAATAATTAAGTCCTAATTGGGAGAGTGAAAATAAAAATGACTCTAAGAAGACAATAAGTTACTCGGAATCTAAAACATATTAAACAGATTCAACTCTACAATTTTGCTTAACATGCACATTCAGAAATCAGAATCAGAGGAGAAATTTCATACATGCAGATGAGCACTTGAGAACGACTCACGAAATAAATGTTATTTAGTCTGAAAAGCCTGGTGATTTGGGAGCCAATCTACTAGATGGATGCCAAATTAACAGATAATTGCCCTAGGCTGAAACTAGCCATACTGTCTGGTACTGATAAGTACTTGAAACATAACATTTTCATGATTTGAATCTCTATTAAATGAAATAAACCTGTAAAAATCATAGAAACACCAAAAACCAAACATATTGCTAATGCAAATTACTCCTTTGTTAGAGAATAATATCTTTTTTTAACATTGCTTAAAGCAATTCAATTGAAAAGCTAAATCCACAATTATACTGCATGTTATGCTTGGATAATGTCTCCATTCACATAGCCCATGCTTTACCCACATATGGATGCTAAATTGTGGCAGTGTGTGTGGGTAAAGTAGTTTACAAGGTAAATCATTGTTAATCCTTGGCATCCAGAAAAATAATTGTTTTTGCCAAGCATCAGAGTAAAATTGTTTGCAGTGGTTTCTGCCCTCTCTAGATTATGCCTACCTCAGATTACTTGTATAGTCCATAATAATTCCATACAGCCTTTCTATCATATATTTGGTCCTTATTACTATGAAAAAGTGTGTAGATAGAATTCTATTGCCTTCAGCGTGGGAAATTTCTCAGAAATATGAAATTGTCCTTCAGGCAATTATTAGTCACCTATGGAAAATATTATGGTTACATACTTGTAAATTAGAGAAGCAAAAATGAATCATAAGCTTTTATAGTTTAGAAAAATGTTTGCTTATTTCTACTACCATATTGCCATATTTTTCTTATGCAGCTTTATTGTGCAATGCCAGTACCTAACATTTGTATAACTTTCTCTTGAGACAAATAATTGATTTTAAATTTAAAAGAATACATGCCAGCTAATTTGTTTAAATATAAGACAATTTAACGATGAGCATATGGATTAAACTGTTATTTACAGAAGGTATCATTTTTAAATGTCCATAAACATGGACAGATGGGGAGATGTAGCAATTTTCCTTGTTTGGACAGAGGCAGAGATGCTAATACTGTGTGTTTCACCAACATAAGAAATCAAATTAGTTTAAAACTTTAACTTTGATAACCAAAATAATATTAAGCCACATTATCACTATGGCTGTAAAATAAATACATTGTATGATTCAACAATAATGGAATTGTAGATGATCTAATGGTGAATTTCAGATTTGAGCTCACTTTTTATCAGAGTCAAGAGAAAGAATGGTATCCCCCGATGAGTTCTTTATGGTTCTTTGATCCTAAAAACTGTAACACAACTTTCAATGCCTTCAATTCTGTGAGATTGATAGTATTAGAAAATACTTCTTGCTCTCCATTTCACCACTCTTACTTTTCCACAAGGAAAGTCTACATCTCATAGCCCAATATTTGACATTGACTCACACATCTCAGTACATCTTCAAAAATGAAAAACATCCAATAAAAGAATTATATTCCCATATTCAAACTTCTTCACTTTTCACATTGTCCAAACAGTCAGAAGTTAACCTCTGATTGTATTCCAATGCTATTATCTGCTACAATCTATGAAAAGATATTGACAGAAAACACTGGGACTATGAGGAAGATGGGCTGGAACCTAAGGTTTTCAACTCTCTGTGAAGCTAAGAGATTTAGGCATTTTGTTATCACTTAATAAGTAATAAGTTTTCTTATGCCAGTGATTCTTCCATCACGGTAACTATAGGAAGTATTAAAAAGGGAAGGAACACATATAGAATCACCTGTCAATCTTTTAATATATTCAAATCTATGTTTCTGCCAGATTATTAAATCCAGATCCCCTGAGTGCAAGAGAGTATGTACTCATATCTCTTTTCATGATTATGCATTGTCTCTCTAATCTCTTTTTAGTTATATCAATTTCTGCTTTTATATTTGAAGATATGTTATTAAACACACATAGTGCTAAATACTTCTAGATGATTGCTCATTTCTCATTATGTATATCCTTCTTTATTTCTTGAATTAAAATTTATCTTCTCTGATATGAGTGTGTTTACACCAGCGTTCTTTTGGTTTAGAGTTTGTATGATGTATCTATTTCCAAACTTCCAACTTTTATTTTCAACAGTTCCTGGACCCTATATTTATATACTTTTATAAGCAACATATAGTGGGTTTTTTTAGTTATCTCCTAATCCTGCCTGAAAAATCTTTGTCTTGCAATTGGAATATTTAGTTCATTTACATTTAAGTTAATTACTGATATTTAGTTTTAGAATGACCACCTTACAATCTGTTTCCTATTTGACTCTACTGTTTTCTGTTAATTTTCTTCTATTTTGTCTTCTTTTGCAATAAAAATTTTTATTATTACATTTACTTTCAGTAGTTAATCAATTTTACATTATTTTTTATTATTTTAGTACCATAATGCACCACATATATGACAGTGGTCTCATAAGATTAGTACCACATATCCTAGGTGTGTAGTAGGCTGTACCATCTAGGTTTGTGTAAGTATGTAACCAAGCAAAAGGGGCTCTTTCTGCTGGCCACAATCCAGGGCGAATCAATTGAAAACCAGTCAGTGGTTGAGAAAGGAAAGTTTATACAATTAGCTAGCACAATCAGAAGATGGTAGGCTAGTGTCCTAAAGAGCCATCTTAAAATCATACAGAATCTTGAGGCAGTTGTATAGGGAAAATGGGCAGGAAAGGAAGGGGTTTAGGACTGTAAACCATCTTGTGTGATGGACTTCAAGGCGCCTCATTATCTCTTTGTCCTGTCATCTGTGACGGGTACCAATGCAGAGTTTTTCTGTCTGGAGGTCATCATGCTCCTGGTGCAGGGGAGACTCAGAAAATAAAGTCATCATCTTATCATAAGTAAGAGTCATAATACTAGCAGATCATGTATTTTGCAAAAGCGAGATGTGCTTAATCGTCTAGGCTATGTGCAGGCTAGAGTGCACTCACAGAGACTAGTGAGTCAGGGTCACAGTCACAGTATTGCTTCCTTTCCCTAAGATGGCTTCCCGCATGCTGACTTAAGATCTAGCCGTTACAAGGACACTCTATGATGTTCATACAACAACGAAATCACCCAATGACACATTTCTCATAATGTATCCCCGTCATGAAGGGACACATGACTGTTTATACCCTGGAGTTTACAATAGGAATATCTGATTTATTATAGTCAAACATATGTTAGTACTCTTACCAATTAGCAGAAAATATTAAGACATTAGAACACCTTATCTCCATTTACCTCTTTTTGTTTATTGCTCTCATTTTTACTGTACCTAGACGTTAACCCCCACAAGACATTATTTTCATTATTGTATGAACTTACCCGTTTAGATTCACCTACAAACACCTTCCAGTGCTCTTTACTCTGACTTATATTTTTGTTTTGTTTTGGGAATCACTTTCCTTCTCCCCCCAAAAAATTCTTTTAGTTTCCTTTACTGAGACACTGCTAATGACAAATTTGGGGGGGAAAAAGAATAAATACTTTTATATCACCTTCACTTATGAACTCTAGTTCTCCCCTGAAAGGGAAGATTGTATTCTCCTGAAAGTGATTTCCTTGTAAGAAGTTTGCCAGGGAATGTCCTCAGGAAGGACACTTGAGCAGGAGCAAAGGAAGAAAGATGGGCAGAGGGAGAAGATAACCTGCACTGGAGTTGCAAGAATTGCCTCAGGGAATCAACAGGGGCTCTAGTTCTGAGAAAGCAATATAGTCATCCCTAACTGAAGCAAGTGAAATGAATATCTGTTCACCCACATCAACCAGTTATTAGATGTGGGCTGTTCCTGGTAAGATAGTATAAGCTTGGTTAAGGCAGCTAACTTTAGCTGGAGGCATTTCCTGTGTTGACTCAGTTGTGAACCATCAGCATACCTGGGGGAATAAGAACCTCAGTTCTAGCTGGGAGATCCATCTGGACATGACATCCACTACAGCAGCTACATTTGGCAGTCTAGAAGTGTTGTTCCACAGTCTTCTGATTTCTGTTGAGATATCAGCAATAAGCCTTATTGCAGCTTCCTTAAACGTAATAGGTCTTCTCTTCAAGCTGCTTTTAAGATTTTCTATTTGTTAGCAGTTTTTCTTTGGAATGAGCTGTTTCTAGTTTTCTTTTTATTTACCTGGCTTAGGGGTAATAGGGCTTCCTAAGGGCGTGACTTGATAACTTTTATCTGGTTTTGAAAATTATCAATTATTACGTTTTTAAAGATTTCTTTTCCTATTCTCTTTCTCTTTCTGAGATTCTAGTTGCTCATACATTAATATTTGTATAATATTCCATATATTTCTTTCTCAATTTTCCAAACATTTTTTTGCGTTCTCTGCCTCAGTATGGATATTTTCTCATAATCTATCTTTAAGTTTAATAATTCTCTCTTCAATTGTGTCTAATATAAGGTTAAACCCTTCTATTTAGTTCTAACTTTAGTTATTGTATTTTCCTCTTCTATAATTTTATTTTGATTCTAGTGAAATTCTCCACCTTTATTTTCCAAAATATATGGTTGTTTGGTATAGATATCCTGAATGATGTTGTCTTCATTCAGAGAGAAGTTACTCTTAATTCTGGTAGATTGTTAGAATGTGGCAAGTTCTTTTCAATTTAGTTAGGGACTAAATTGATACAGAGTTGAGCTTCCTTATTTGTCAGGTTTACATCTGAATCACCTTATCCCTGATAGTGACGTCATTCACAGAATCCCAGCTGAGATTGTTTAATAGAGTGTTTCCTAGGCTCTTCTCTCTTGTCACAGAGAAAACTGTCACTTATGTATAATCCAAATAGATGGAGCAAAATACATTAAAAACAGCTCTTGGGATTAATTTATTGAATGATTCTCACAATTCTTCATTTCAACCCAAGGCATAGCCAGGTTTTAACAACCAAAGTTCTGAGTCTGAGATGTTCTGAGGTTGGGAGGGGTGACCTCTGCCTTAGTATTCCAGAGCAGCTCGTATACAAACATGACTCTTTAAGAACCTTCCCCACATGTGTCTGCTAATATAATCACTGACATTTTAATAACTTCTCATAAAATATTTGTATAAAATGTTTAATAGCCATACAAAAATTATTCCTTTTGGACAATTACATCAGGGGAGGACTGCCACTCCCCATCTCCACCAAGACATGAGTTCTTGACTCATTTCAGCTTTATTTTGCCTTGCCTCCCTCTGTAACTACATGCCTGTGAACTTATCTATTGCTTTTAATTTTTTGTGCCAGTTAACTTTGCCAAAATAATGTCACTTAAAAAGCAAACCACAAAATCTTTATGGATACAATAATAAAAACAATTATTCTTACATATCTGCAAGCCCACTGGGTATTGTCTGTTTCAGGCTGGGTTTAGCTACAATGCTCTCCTCTTGGGGAGTTTGGTAGGTGGGCTGTGGCAGCTCTGCTTCTGTTTGAACTAGCAGGCTGACTGTCTGGGACATGATATTTTCATAATGATGGAGTTGCTAGAGAGCAAGTAGAAATGTATATGATGTTTTAATTCCTATTATCAAAACTGCTTACTGATGTAAGTCACATGGCCAAGCCAAAGGCAAACAGTGAGAAATGAAACCCCACTCTGTTAGTGGGTAGAACTGCAAAGTCATAACACGACAAGAGTAGTGGATTCCAGGAGGATTATAGAATGGAGATCAATAATGATTCTACCACATCTTCCTTCCGCACCTCTAGAGTTTTTATTTGTCTCATCTACTTGAAGAAATTGGAGCTATTTCAGTGCTCAGGCAATAAATGGTAACTTGGGTCTCTTTATTTTTGCATTTCTGGGGTATCAGAGAAATTTGTCTTACAGTCCATATTCCATGAAATTATTAGGGATTTGTTTTAATGTAAAATAGGATTTATAACTACAAGGTGGTTATGCCTGGTAAAATTAATAGAAATATAACAGATATAGTCAAAAGTCATTAAACATTTATGATGACTGATTTGCAAAATTTGTCTTATTTCCTTATAGCTGTATGTTCTTGATATTAATTGAAAACCACTTCCAAGTACTGGGAAGATATTTTAAAATATGTTGCATGTGAACCTCTTTAATAACTCGCCTTTCCTTGTTCCCCCAATAAAAATAATTCTCATCATTCTTTGTAATGATCTTTCCAAACCGTTTATTTCATTTCCAAAAATGCTGCTATCAATTTTGAAGAGAATACATCTTTAGCATGTTTATCAATTGCATGCAATTTCTATTTCAGATGCTGAATAGACACTTAAGGCTCTTGTCTATTTCAGTATATTTAAAATTCTTGAAGATAACATTGTTGTGTGTGTGAGCATGCGTCTGTGCATATCCCTCTCATTGTCTCACATACCAAGTAAACATACTGAGGTTTGCCTGTGTGTGGGAAATCATGCTAGCTACTGCAGATACATTGAGCCATGTTGAAACAGAAGGTCGTAAAACAGAAAGCCCCCTTGGGGATCTTGATCTCCAAACATAATTTCAGCAATAAAACTATTGAAATAAGCACTGTAGTTAAATGTTGTAATATCATCATTCCTTCAAAGTAACACAAATGATGCACTTAAATTGAATTGCTTTTTAAAAGGAGCTGCAAAAGAAAAATATTCGAAATGTTAAAGTGTTAATTTTAATTTTCAAAACACACTTTGTCACAGATTAAAAACATGTGACATTATTTTTAATTAAACCTCAGTCTAAAATTTTACTATATATCTGATATTTTTAGCTTCTTTGTCACCGTCATCTTCCCTTAATCAGATAGACCAATTGAAGAAGTGTATAGATTCTCCCAGTTCAAACAAATGAGAAGCTAAATACGGAAAACAAATTAATCCTATCCCATCTGGGTTATTTTAAAACTGACTATAGAAATAAAAATACTGAATTAAAAAAGAGAAAAACTGGGGCCAGCCTGGTGGCATAGCAGTTAAGTTCACTCTCTCCTATTTGGCAGCCTAGGGTTCATAGGCTCGGATCCTGGGAGCAGATCTATACACCACTTGTCAAGCCACGCTGTGGCAGTGTCTCATATAAAGTAGAGGAAGATGGGCACGGATGTTAGCCCAGGGCCAATCTTCCTCAAGAAAGAAAAAAAAAAGAGATTTTCTTTGATTCTGAGGACTTTTTCACTAAAACTTTGCACATGGAATGAGAATCTAATTATATTGAACAATTTAAAAATGCTCTTTTCTTCTCTTTAATATTATTTATGTACTTGAGGATTATATTTGAAAAATAACTGCCTTATGTTTAACCGTTTATTAATTGTGTCTTTCATGCAGCAACTCAGTAACATAATGTTAATGGAAGCAAAGATGATTGATCTCAATTAGCACTAGAGAACATACATATATATTATTTATTATTTTATATTTATATTAATTCATTTTTAATCTCTTTTGCCTCTCTCAATATACAAGTGAATACTTGGATGGTTTTCATCTTTAATTCTAATTTTTTGACTTCAATTACTCAGAGATAACTGATTGCAATTTTAGAAAATATAAACACTGTGCTAAGGCTTCCAATACTTTCCTTAGAATGCATTTTGGAAGCCATGGGTCGCAAATTTTTTTTTCTATGATTCACAACTTCAGAATAGCTGTCTTGAGAGTCTTCACACAAGAGTTATATTTTTTTATATACATATGTCAAATACAAATTGAGAGTGTTAATCTGGGAGATAGAGCAGGCGAAATTCAGATCTAACCAAAATTCTTTATCTCCATCGAAGAAATGAACATCTTAAATTAGGAAAAAATTAATTATTTGCCACTTCAATTGATTTCACTTACTTATATTGCTTAGAATTTGATGGATTTATTATTTCTAATATAAAAACAACAAAGAGAGATTGAATTTTAATCCAAACTGCCACAGGTCTAAGTGAATAGATTTTGTAAAGACATCAAAGATTCTGAGTTTAGAGTATATATACAATATGTAATTTTATCATTAACTCAATACAAAAATTTGTGGTATAATATTATTAATTTTTTTCCAGAGATGAAAATATTGAGGCTCAAAGTAAATATCTCAAATTCACGTAACTGGTAAGAGGAACAGTCCGAGTTCTAACCTAAGTTTCTTTTAAACCTGACTCCACGCTCTGACCAACGCACTACGTAATATCCATAAAAAGAATACATGTTGGGGTAGGGGGAAAAAAACCTTAGTTCAATGCTTATATATAGGCATTTTAAATTGGTTTCATTTTCACAACCAACTTTCCAGGAGCTGTTCCTGTTACTATCTTCCAGGTGAAGAATATGAATGAACTCTGGGAGAGATTAAGGAATTTGTCCAGCTGAGCTCATAGCAGAACCATGTAGTGAACACAGACAGGGCTTCTAGACACAGTATACTTTCCAACATTCTGTGCTTCTTGTCCTGTGTTCTACTTATAACGTGGAAACTATGTATCTTCCCCAAATTAGAGACAAATCAGGTAATTGGCACTTTCAAAGGAGATTTCATACTTTTAAAAATCAATATTATACCTCCAATAATATTAGTATCACAGTGTATGATGGAAAGTTTGGAATGGAAGAGATAAGACTTAGTAGATACACCAGATTGTTTAACCATTCACTTATTGTACCACATTTTATTTGTTTCCGGTTTAGTGCTGTTATAAACAAATTTGCTATCCTGAACAGTTGGACACAGGTTTCTGAGTGGATGTAACCCTTCATTTCTTTGGGATAAATGCCCAGGAAGGCAATTTCTAGGTCATATGGTAAGTGTATATTTAGTTTTAAGAAACAGCCAAACTATTTTCCAGAGTGACTGTACCATTTTATAACCCCACCAGGAAAGTAAAAGTGATCCAGTTTCTCTGTGTACCTACCAGCATTTGATATTATCACTACTTTTTATTTCAAGGTGTTCTAATAGATGTGTAGTGGTATCTCATTGTCGTCTTAATGATGATTTTCCTAATAGCTAGTGGTGTTGAATATCTTTTCATATGCTTATTTCCCATTAAGTACGCTACTTAGTGAAACGTCAGCTCATGTCTTTTGCTCATTTTCTAACTGAATTGTTCAATATTTTTTACTGTTGAGTTTGAAGAATTCTTTATATGTTCTAGATATAGAGACTTGTTACCTACGTGGTTTGCAAATATTTTCTCTGTCTGTATTTTGTCTTTATATCTTCATAACAGGGTCTTTCATGAACAAAGATTTTTAATTTCAATGAAGTCCAGTTGATTGATTTTTTTCTTGTATACATTATGTTTTTTTTTCATGTGTAAAAATTTCTCAGCAAGCCCTAGGTCCTAAAGAGGTTCTCATGTTTTCTAAAATTTTTGTAATTGTATATTTTATATTTAAATCTATGATCTATTAGGGGTTACTTTTTGTACATGGTGTGAGATTTAGGTGAAGGTCCATGAATGCCCCATTGCTTTATTTATTATTTTCAGTCTTTTTTTCCTCTAAATGTTCAGTTTTAAATAAATTTTATTACTGTCCTTAAGTTTATTAATATTTTCATCTGCAATATCTATTCCATCAGTAAACCCATCCAGCATATTTTTAATCTAAGCTTTGTAGTTTTCATCTCTAGAAGTTTGATTTGACTCATTTTCACATCTTCCATGTCACTACTTAACATGCTCAATCTAGCTTCTCAATCATGTGAGACAGTTAGAAAAACTGTTTTAATGTTCTTGCCTAATAATTACATAATCTGTTTCAATTCAAGCCTTTACAGATGGGTTGATTTTTCTTCTCATTATCAATGGTGATTTCCTGTTTCTTTGTATGGTTGTTGTGTTAAAATAGTTTATTCTGGAAGACTGGGGAACAGCCTGCGCTGTTTAAAGAGATGTTTTGGCCTGAGAGTAATTGCTGGACAAAGCTTGAAATGTACTGATTAATGGTGGTGTTTTATAACTATGGGTCAGACTCAAGTTTCAGAATGTGTCTTTTGTTTATTTGTTTGTTTTTTAATCAGCTTAGCAGCATCGTTTGCTGATAAAATCATGGTTGATGGTTTATAATTGGTTTTGGCAAGATCCTCAGAGGGTTGAAGTTACATAGCAAGAATGTAACCAGCGGGGCATATGGAGTCCAGGCTAACACTGTATTTTGGACTCCCTGGATCTGAGGTGTCCTGAGCTCATGTTGTTGGTTCCTGTAGAGAGAAAACACATTCTATATATCCCTGTACATGGAAGACAATTGTATTCTGCTTCTGCAAGATCCTTCTACGAACCAGCTTTTAGCTGTGGTGCACGTTCTTATTTTAATGCTGTCGCTGTACCCTGTACTTTTCTTGCAACTTGAAATGCATAAGCATTGTTATTTTGGGTCCTATGAATCTTCTTTCACAATTAAAGTCTGATTTACCACCACAGTTAGTGCACCTGGTAATTTTTTATCAGATGTCAGACATTAAAATTTTACCTTGCTGGGTGCTGGATATTTTTGTGTTCCTATAAATATTCATGAGCTTTGTTCTGGAATGCAGTCATGTTACCTAAAACAATTTGATCCTTTTGGTTCTTGCTGTAAGTTTTTTAAGTCAGGACAAGAGCAGTATTTAGTCTGGGGCTAAGTTTGCCCCACTACTGAAGCAAAACTATTCAGAATGCTCTACCTGATGGCCTATAAATTATGACTATTTTTTACTTCAGCTGTTCTAAAGACGCGCTCTACCTTACCCTGTATGAGACTTGAGGATTGTCTTCTCTAATCCTTTCAGGTGATTCTTTCCCCAGGATCAGGTGTTTCCCTCATGTGTATATACTGATCAGTAGTTATCTGAAGGCCTGAAGGCTTGAGAGAGACTATTCTCAGATCTTTGGATCTCTCTCTCTCTCTCCCTCATTCTGTCTCTCTCAGACTCTCTCTCTCCCTCTCTGGCTCTCTCTCCTCCAGCATTTTGTCCTGACTACTCTAGCCACCTTGGCCTCCCTGGATTCATTCCCAGATCTCTCTCCTCTGTTCAGGCATATCCCACCTGAATTCCCTCTCCCCATACCACCAGCTGGAAACTCAGGCAGTTAGATGGGACAGTCATAAGGGCTCTCTTCATCTATTTCACATCTTTCAGGGATCACTATCCTTTGTTGCCTGATGTCCAGAGAAATCTATTATTTTTGTGTGATTTTTTTTCTTTTTTTAGTTTTTTTAAGACAGAAGAGTAAATCTAGTCCTGTTACTCCATGTTGGCTGGAAGTAGAAGTCTCTGAAAAATATTTCTTCTCATTTTATGAAACAACTATTAGGAATGCATTAGGTCCTTTATATTTTTTAAAGTTCTTTACTAAAGGGCTATTGTGATCAATTTCTTTCAGAATTCCATAATAGAAAAATATTATTTATGGTGAACTATTTTGCTTTCCTGATTCCATAACAATAATTTGGCAAGTTGTTCCTTTTCTCCCTTCTCTGTCTGAAAAGTAAAGAATCAAGATGTGAATTTTATGATGAAATGCCAATTTGAGCCCTATTTCAGCTGTAACTATCTCTGATAGTTCCTTATCTGTTATTTGTGTCTTGTATATATTAACTTTGCTTCAATAGCTCTGTTGTATCTATCCTTTTTGTTAAGGCAATTACAGGACTTAGGCAGTGTATAATATATTTTTTTAAAGTAGTGTTTGCATAAAATTCAACCAATATCTTAGCTCTGTTTCTTGCAGTCTATACCCCAGTTCCTCTGTATCATCTGAGTTACCTGTGTATCTGAGTAGCTCTTCCTACCCTCCTGGAGCAAATCTTCCATGACAGCTTCTAATTTTTTTGGCAAATATTGCCATACAATAGTTGCTGAATAAATATATGTTGGATTGATGAATTAGCTAATTAATTCAATTAGATATTATAGCCCATATAGTAATCACAGGATGGCACATCCTATTATATACAAGTAAGTATGGCAAATTCTATTTTTGCTATAGATTTCAACAAGCAAGAAATTTTCACAAAGAACAAGTTGTTGCTCATTTTCCTCACAAAGACAAAGAGACTGTAGAGAGTTGACCTGTGGATTTATATACCACAATATCCTCAAGTTGTATTTACACAACAAAGTACTTGAATTTTGTCAATAATACCAGAGATCGCACAATCCTTTCGTGTGTGTTGGGGGGGGGTGTTTAGAGAAAGACAGAGAGACAGAGGTAAAAAAGGATAATAGAAGTAGATATTATACCTGGTCAGGAGGTTGGTTTATTCCCTAGAACTCTTTTTTAGAAAAAAAGAAAAACCTACCAGTGGGCCTCTCAGCATGTCAGACCATTGGGTTGCTTCCAAAGCAATTAATTCTCAGTGGGGTGCAAATGAATTAATTAAAATAGAGAATTGTATTGCCTCTGAGGATTTGTGGGAAGGTTCAGATCTTTTAAAAGAGTAACAGCTGAATGAGCAAGTAAAACCAATTGTAACTTTTCCAGTTTCTTAGCTATAATTCAGGTTGAGATACAATTATGGTAAAGGGTAACAATTGTTTTATCTTTACAGTTGAGTAGAATCACTATAGCTTATATGTATATTTGTACCAATCTTTCATTTGACTGCTGTCATAGATTAAATCAGAGAGACAAATGAAATAGGTCAATTTTTTAATAAGGAAATTCTGAAGCAGGAAATTAGTTTATCACAAGTTGCCTCTGAACTCTAGTACTTTTGCGATTAGCTCCAAATAGGAGTGAGTCTGTGTTTGCAAGAGTGAGTGTGTGGGTATCTAAGAAACTGTATGCATGTGTACTAGGGGGTGGGTGGGTAAAAATGGTACAGTCAGCTTCCGAGAAAACTAGAACATGTTTCTGTCACTTCTGCTTTTCTGCACCAGTCCTAAACATCAGTGACAAAGATGAACATGAAAAGATATGTGTCATTGGAGGATCTGATTCTAATGACATATTGATCTCTTCTTTAAAACCATTAAAACATTACCAGAAAGTGTCCGCATTTATTTCTACATGTTATTTGACTTAATATTAATTTCTGTTTTAAATATAGCTAGTTTTATTTTATGAGTAAAATCTCAATTGTTATGTGATGGCAAATTACATTTAATCCAGGAATTATTTATATTTTAACACTCTATTAACATCATAGGTACTATGCAATATTTAATAGTTTTATCTTACATATTTACTTTATATGCTTGCACAGATACATTCAAAATTATAGAGAAAGACATCTTGTTTAAGATTTTAAAGAATTAAAATAATTACATGATAAAAATGGATATATGTGAATACTGAATTCCTCCCTTTTCTGCAGTAACAGAGGACTCAGGCTCTGTGTGTGTGTGTGTGTATGTGTGTGTGTCTATTACAAGAGACACAAATGTGGTTCTAGATAAAGTTACTATAAACCTACCAATGATATTGTTCCCATTAAAAAAGAAAATGTCTAGATAAATGTGTATTGGACCAGTCTCGCCTTGGTATTCTAGTTGTCACTTTCACTACGATAACCATTTGCTCCTAAGGGGCCTGCTAGTTCACCTAGCTGGTTCAAGGCGAAGTTGCTATGTGAGCGCAGAATTTATTTTCAGTCTTTACTTATCCTTTCTTCGCCATTCAGTTATCTCCCGCAGGCACTCAGTGGTCTTATGCTGCTACTCTCACCTGTCACTGTGGAGGAAAGTGACAACTCACTTTCCTTAAGGAAAAACTTTAGGGATTTAGTGCACTTAAGTGTCTGACTCCTCCCAGACACTTCCAAAGAAGGATGGCCACAGTGCTTTTGCTTCATTCATGCAAAGATTTCAATAGAAATTTTCGCACTCTTCCTCAAATAATGGCATGCCTATTTATAAAGTCAGTTCTATGTCTAATGCAAGCTTTTTGAGTTCCACTAGGCTTTGGAAAGAGATCAACATATTACTTAAACACACAGCCTTTTTATTTTGAAATTCACTGTTGAATTGGTGCCCATTCCACCTAACTTTTTCATGGATGCATGCCTCGTTTCCACTAGTTTGCAGATAGTCATTTTCTTCTCTGTTTAACTGGTAATTTTCCCAGTATCTAGCACAGTAGGGATTTGATAAATACTTGTTGATGAAGCTAACCTGCACCACAATATCTGACCTAAGTTGTCACTTATGGTTCCCCAGACACTGCTGTTTAATTGCTTTCAATTATCTTAGCCCGTGTCTACCCAAGCAAAATGAAGTGGTGAGTCAAGCAATTGTCTTGTGAATGTGATCAATATAGAAATTCAATACAGATAATTAAGGTACCCCCCCAACTCACTTTTTCCTTAGTAACAAGCTTTCCTTTCGCCAGAAATGTTCAGATAATTGCCTCAACTGTCCATTTTACTTTGCCTCATGGACATAGGTCTGTAACTAGCCTAACGGACCATGGAAAAACTGAATGATCAGTACAGTTCACAGATAGATCACCACCTAGTTCATTCATCTGTGATGCCTCTGGATAAATCAGGCTGACTGGCCTTGGAAAAGTGCATTGATTAGTTCTGCCTCTTTATGGCCGAAATATGTAGGACACAGAGATATAGTCCTTGATTCAGTGTTTCTGAATAGTTTCGTATCCACAATTTTCCTCAGGTCCAGTAATTGTCAACATACACCAAAGGAAAGGTATGACAAAGAAGTGAATTTAGGTTGTGTAAGTAGCCCGCAGAAACGTTTCGGGCCTCAAATGGATACTGTTTGGCACATGACAACAAAAGGAAAAGGCAAGCTTGTTGAATGTCATCAGACTGCTAAAGAAATGAGTTCAGTTTCATTAAAGGAAAATATATCCTTTTCTTAAAAACATGTCACCTTAATTGTTGAAGTAACCTTTTGGATATAGCATAAACTTACAAAAATATTCATTGAGAGCTTTAACCTCAAATATTTGATAAATGCCCACATTTTTAACTTTTAGTTGTCTCTATATTTCCTTTCTAAAATTATGAGCTAAATATACAATAAGTTCTGTGGGCCATGTGACTGTAGTTTTATTTTTTCTACAACTTTCTGTTGCTCCTAACCAAGTTAGTTACCTAGCGTATTGTTTTAGAAAAGACTGAAAAGAAGCAATTCTTTTTTTAAAAAGCAGTGTAAGACAGGGTGCTTAAAGAAAAAATATAAAGTGAGAAGTATTTGGAAAAAACAAAGTAAAATATAAAGTCTGAGAAAATTGAATGAAGCCCTTTTTTCTGTTTGTAACTATCTGAATATTTTGGAATCATATTTGTTTACACTTGGCCCCCAAAACCTTTTTTTTCCTACGGAAAAAGAGTTTACACGCTTTTTGACTATCTACCAGCTTTTGACATGCTATACTTGAATGGCACGTTTATAAAAGAATTAGAAACACACGCAAGGATTTTCCTCTTAAAATACAGATAGGCTTAGATTTTAGGGAAAATATCCTTGGCAAAACAGATTCATTTTAAATGAATTCAAACAAGTCAAACTTAGTTTTAGATAATCATTGAAGCTTCTCAAAACCTGGCAAGTTTCTTCCTACCTACCCAAAGTAAAGATTTGTAAAGAAAGAAAAGGGGGAGTAAGTGTAACATAGTAAATGCCACGCTTTGGACTTTTAAAATATTGATTCTCTATACCCAATTTTTGAACTTTTTGATAATTCCCCTGCTCATCCCACCTCACCCCAGAAGTCCTATGTTTACATTTTATTTCCATATGGACAAATGAACATATCCATTGTTAAGAAATGCCCATCAAATGAGAAAAAATTGATTCCTCATAATTCAGCCCTAAAGTGATTTGTTTTCCATTTTACCAATTAACTTGCCTGAAAATTCCCAGAAAATCACTTCAACGTGCACTTTATCTTGCCTAGGTATGCCCAGGCAGAATTGGATTTCCCGTGAAGTTGATGATTATCAAAATGTGTGTAATACAAGGCACAGCCAGCCTGGCACAAGCCAGATTATTCCCATCATAAATAGAAATGCCTTCTGCATTGACTGCTTTAAATACAAGTCACTTTGTATGTAAACAAACCTCTGCCAAAATGAAATCATTAAACAAAACAGCATTTTATTGCTGCATTATTCTGGTGGCTTACTACTGTCAGACAATATTCCAAATCACTACCGAACGATGATATGTAGGACGGTAAATGTTACATCGTACATTGCAAAATTAAAAAGAAATGCTAGCGATTATTTATACTTAACAAAGTTTCATTTATTGTAAACTTGTAAATCCACTAATTTTTATTGGACTAACTCTGTTTGGTTTGCTGTGTTTAGCAACCAACTGTGTTTTTGAAGAGGGCAGTCCATTAAAACAATTATGGGCCTAAACAACCTACGTTCCCTGAATATCAAAGCATGCTTATTATGCCATTCTAGGAAACCCACAGAGAGCAGCTGGGTAGGATTACCACCTTTAGCAAAACTCAGTAAGTGGTATGTTAAAGATTGAAAAATGCAGGGGAATAAGCTAATTAGAATTTCCAACAGTGGACTAAGGTAAAATTTCAAATGTTGCTGAGTCTATTAAAAAAAGTCTAAAAGAGGTAAGTAGGATTTTAAAGATGGTATTTTGATGGTCTAATAGATAGCTTAATACGTGTATTCTCTCTGTATTGTGGAAATATTTGTTCACGGATGTCACATTTTGTATCTTGAAATTGGCCACAGTGAGTGGATTTTACGATGGGAATAAGCAAAGGTCACAAATCATGGTTTCGTTGATTGTTTTTTGAATGTCCAGGCTTTAGAAAGAGATGGAGAAAATGTTAATAATGCAGATTAAACATACAAGCTTGCCATGTATATAGCTTTTACATTATAAATGGTACAATAAATTGAGGGAATATTCTTCCAGTACTCAAAAATCATTCTCTGATTCATCAAAAATGGGTCATGTCATTGAAGAACAAGTGAAGTTCCAACATATATCATAAGCATTTCATTTTGTTCTTACATATTAATGTAAACAAAATATCAACCATTATTCATGTTAGAACTACACTTGTTAATCATTGTAATCATATGTTTCACATGTTTACAGAAACTGGAAAAAATCAGTGAAAGCATTTTGTAAGAATCAATTAGCTATATGGAATTACAATAAAAAGTACATTTTATAATTATTTCTTAATTATGTGCTACACATCCATTATATCAGTAAAAGTCCTAACAAACTGTCCTAACAAAAAGTCCTAACACGTCTTAGCATACATTTTTTGAGATCCCACTGTTAAATGTTTGCTAGCATACCATTGAGTAAACAATCAAACAAACAAAAAGTATAAATCTTGAGTTTGATACTCAAAAGTATACGAGTTTGTCCTGGAATCATTAGAATGGTAGAGAAAGCCATTGCTAACATTACCTCCTCGTTCAAATCCTGGGCCCTATTTTGAAAAAGAGGATAGAAATAACGGAATTTGAAGAATTGGGGCATGTGTATGTGTGCATGTTTTACAATATTCAGGGCTTTCAAATATAGCTGCATTATTTTTCAAGCTAAAGAACGGTATCATTAAATGGTATACTTCAGCTAAAAAAATTTTTCTGTGGAATCTGGATTGATTGCTGGTATTGTAGGCATTGCAAGTAATTACTCCCAGGGTTACTCAGTTGATTGAAACATCATGCAGGGGAGCCATCTCTTGCCCAGGTATGGGGTAGAGAGTGGGAAGTTGAATAGGTAAACCACTGCTTGAAAGCCCATTTTTGCAAAGTGCAAGCATAACTGCAAGGCCAAATTTTAAACACCTACCCCAACTTTATTGTGTAAAAGATCTGTCTATACATAAGTTTCAGGAGGTGCTCAAGTGAATTTGTGGAATTATTTTGATGAAATAATTCAAAAAACAGAATAAAATGAATACTCTGTGTACAGTTTTGAGTATAGAGATGGAAACATTGAATACATTCAACAAATAATTTTTAATTGATTTTGATGCTTGATATATAGACATATATTTGTTGCTGTTGTTTTTTAACAACAATCTTAAAATGGCCACCAAATCCTAGGTAGAAATATTATTGGCATTTACCTCAATTGGTGGAAGAATGAGTTTTCTTACAGGATGTCTTAAATGTTAAATAATAAAGGATAATTTATACATTATTTTTGAATCTCAAAAGTCTATATTTCTAAAACAATTGGAGATTCTCAAATGAAAATACTATTATTGTTGTTTCTCGTTATTCATTCCCTGTTTTAAATTTAAATGTCCCTGCTATCCACATTCAAACTTCAAACACATGATAAAAATTTGTGACTGGAATTATTACCAAATATCGATGACACCATCTAATTGGAATAAATTGAAGAATAAAATTTCAGATGATATCCACACACCATTTCTACTAGTAATGTTAAATTCCCCATAAATAAATAACTGTTGTCTATAAAAATAATTAACTACCAAAACAATTAATAGGAGCCAAAAAGGAAAAAAAAAGAAACTGTTCTAAAAGTTGACTCTCTCTTAGATTATTGTTCTCATTCTTGCAGATATGCTAATAAGCAGAGAAGTGGATAAAAACAAGCAATTAAGCAGTAAAAGCAAAGTCTAACTCAAGTAGTTGTCCGCTACTTGGTATGGATATGAGGGCCTGGAAGAAAACTGAAATAACTGTGGTCTACGAAGTAGAAAATGAGAGGAAATAAACTCTTTAAGAGTTATTGAGATTGGAAAGCCCAATAGATCAAATATGAATATAGGTTGGGGGTAGTGGAATGGCATCTATTTATTCAACATTCAGCAAATATTTATTAAGTACCTTCTTGGTACTTAATGGGTCTTACACTGTCTGTGCCATGTGTAATCCATCAACAAGCTAAACAGGCGTACTTTCTACCCCGGTTGACTTACATTATAGCAAGTGGAACCAGACAGTCAGTAACAGACAAACATAATAACTAAGAAAATTACAGAATATTTTAGAGGATGTTAGGTACTACACAAATTGTATACACATCTTTCTTAACTTACAATGGGGTTATGTCCCAAGAAACTCATCATAAGTTGAAAATATCATTAAATCAAAAATTCATTTAATACACCTGACCTACCAAACATCATAGCTTACCCTAGCCTACCTTAAATGTGCTCAGAGGACTTACCTTAGCCTATGATTGGGCAAAATCATCTAACAGAAAGCCCATTTTATAATAAAGTGTTGAGTATCTCATATAATTTATTGAATACTGAACTGAAAGTTCAAAACAGAATGGTTGCATGAGTATAGAATTGTTGTAAGTGTAACAGTTGTTTATTCTCATGCTCACGTGGCTGACTGAGATCTGTGGCTCACTGCCACTGCCCAGCACCACAAGAGAGTATCATTTGACACATTGCTAACTTGGAAAAAGATCAAAATTGAAAGTCAAAGTACAGTTTCTACTGAATACTTATCACTTTCACACCATCGTTAAGTTGAAAAATCGTTAAGTTGAACCATCATAAGTTAGGGATGTCTGTAGTAGGTTAATGGCAAGTAAAAGCCTTGATGTGTACAACATTTCAAATACAGTAATTCATTGAGAAGATGAGATTTAACCAAAGATGACAAGGTGAAGAGAGAATTGGTCATGGCTAAAGCAAAGAGTATAAGGTGATAGTTTTACAAAGAGGTCAGTATAACTGGAACAAAGTAAGTGAGGGAGAGAATAGCGGGTGAGATAAACACAGAGGTTATTGGTTGTGGAGAGATAATACAAGGCCATGTGGGCCAAGGTAAACACTTTAGTATATCTCTCTAAGTGAAACTGGGAGCCTTCAGAAAGGGATGCAGAAAAGTGACATGATGTTACTTAATATCTTTCTATTTTTTTAATTGCAATCAAATACATATAACATAAAATCTACCATTTTAAATATATTTAAGTGTACAGTTTAGTGGCATTAAATACATTCATATTGCTGTGCAACCATTACTACCATCTATGTCCAGAACTTTTTTCATCTTCCCAAAATGAAACTCTGTGTCCATTACTCAATAACTCCCCATCCCCCTCTACCTCCTCAGCCCCTGACAATCACCATCCTATTTCCTGTCTCTATGAATTTGACTATTCTATATACCTCACGTAAGTGGAATCACACAGTATTTGTGCTTTTGTGACTGGCTAATTTCACTCAGGGTAAAGTCCTCATGATTCATCATGTTGTAGCATGCGTCAGAATTCCCTTCCTTTTTAAGCCTGAATAATAGTGTTGATTAACATTTTTAAAGAATCTCTCAGGCTACTCTGTTGAGAATAAACTGTTGAGGTATAAATAAGCAAGGAGACTTTTTTGTTAAAAATATATTACCATAATTCAAGAAAGAGATGATGTTGGCTTAGATGTTAGCAGTAAAAATAGAGAGAAGTGGCCAGATGTTGGTATGTTTTGTAAGTAAGAAAAACAAGACTTACTGACAGATTGGATGTGGATTTGAGAGAAAGGTAGATGGGGCCATAGATGGTCTGGGTAGTGAGCTGTGGTGTGTGTCATTTCTTGGCTCAAGCACGTATTAGCTCTTTTTCCAAACAGTGGTTGCTCCATCAGCCTCGGTTCCCAAATGAGGGCCTCCAGAGAGAAGACGCCAGGCCACCTGGAATGATGTGTGGAATGAATGAGACACATGGATCGTTTTTAACACACTGCGGCTCAGGAGTTCGTTTTCACTGTTGCTTAGCCCAGCCTGCTCTGACTGATATATGTATTATGGAGAAAGAAGTAATCAACTGTATAAAAAGCTGCTGACGGTTTCAGAAAGATTAAAATTGTATAATGGCCGAAGGATTTAGCAAGGCAGAGGTGGTTAGTGATGTTATCATGAGTGGTGTGTTTTGGACAGAAGACTCTTTGGAATGGATATATATTTGTTGTTAAGAGGGAGTGGGAAGTAAGGAATCAAAAATACTGGCATAAACAACTCTCTGAGGAAATACGTTGCAAAGGGTAGCAAAGAAATAGAGCAGTAGCCAGCAGGAGAAGTGAGATCAGTGCAAGGTTTTGTTTTCAAATAGAAAAAATAATGGCTTGATGCACTAGATGAAATGTTTCAACAGAGAGGAAAAAATAAGTGATCTATGAAAGAGAGGATAGAATTGTGTGGTGATGGCTTTGAGTTGTCCAAAGTGGTAAGGACAAAACACAAATGAAAGCACTGTTTCTGGGCACAGGTGTGGGCAGGAGTATATGGCTACAGTTGCTGGTACCTAGATAGATGTAGCAGGAGTTCTCTATTGCTTTAATTTTCTCAGTGAAGTAGAAGGAAGGGTCATCAGCTGAGAATGAGGAGAGGAAGGTAATGTTAGGAGATTGAGGAGGTAGGAAAATATATGAAACAGTCACACCAGCCACTAAGACACCATGAGCTCAGAAGTTTGGACTTCCAGGAATCCCGAAACCTCTGTTTTCCAGCACTATTACTTGATTTTACAACAGCCCTAAATTCAGGGTACTCCTTTACTTTGGGTTAAAGCATTATTTTAATTGCAATTAAAAGGAAATTTCAAGATACCAAGAAAAGGAATTCTATCATAGAGTTCACTTTCACTTTAATTTCTCATTAAAATAAATATTCACAATATGCTAAACTAGTATCTGCCCAAAGGTGAAAAATATCCAGTGTCCAATTGGTTCTGAACCCCAGACGACATTGTTGGTTCCTGTAGGCGGCTTATGAAAAGACAAGTGTCTGCAATTTCCAGGCAAACCCTACCTCTAGTCCAGTAGGAGGGATTTCCTGATTCAGATGAATAACATTTCTAGGATCCGAGAGGGCAGGGTTGTGACATCATGTGAAAATCTAATCAGTTTCCCCACCCACACTGTCTCAGTCCCACTAACCTTTGTTGAGCCAAGTCTGAAACCAGGAAATCTTTTCAGTTCATAGGAAGGGACAGCCCATCCTTAAGGAGATTAAGGAGACAACTGTTTGTTTGTGTGAGGCAGCAACAACCTATTATCCCATATACACTGGGATTTATATTGTAATATATTATGAATAAACAGAAAAATATCTGGAATTTGCATCGTTTTGTAACTATTAACTTGTAATGTTCCATTTGAAAATATTTGTTTCCTCCATTTTTCTCTGGTTTTTAGCACCTTTCCACGAAAAGACTTGTCAAGCTGTCTAAAAATGAACACTCTCTTTCAACAATTTAATATTTTCAGGTATGAAGCCCACATTCTGTTTTCCTTACACTGTGTTTTATAATAGGTTTGTTTAAGTATAATTGATATTTTATAAACTGCACAGGTGTAAAGCATACACATTTTCAAGTTTTGACTTATGCATTCAAATATGAAACCATCACTACTATAAACATCGCTCCCAAAAGTTTTCTTGACACCCCGTTTATAATCACTTTCTTAAACTAATCCATACTCAGCCCCAGCCCTGGGTAACCAATGATCTGTTTTCCGTCATGATACATTAGTTTTTATTTTCTAGAAATATAGATATATGGGATCATGTGAATACATGTTTTACTAGTCATCATTATTTTGAGATTCATCCATGTTGCTGTGTATATCAATAGTTCATTATTTTTATTGCTGAATAGTATTCTTTTGTATGGCTGTATCACGATTTGCTTATTCACTCACCTGTTTCTGAACAATTGATGTTTCCAGGTTTTGCTAACTTCAAATAGAGCTTCTATAAACATGCATGAACAATTTTGTATTAACATATGCTTTCATTTCTCTCCAGCAAATACCTGAGTCGAATGGCTGGTTCATATGATATGTGTACAGTTAACGTCATTAGAAACAGCTACACTGATATCCAAAATGGCTACACAATTGTACATTCTCGTGTGCAGTGTCTTAAGAGTTAATGTTGCTCTACATCCACACTAACACTTTAGCTAATTTAACATAAAGTGTGACCTTGATCACGTTCTCCAACAGTTCCAACTTACCAATTCTGGAAAATTGGGGTTAGCAGTGGCATATTAGCCCACTAAAAGACAAACACACTACATTTCTAACATCACAGGCTGCAAGATCCAGCAAGATCAGAGAGAATTGAAAGTTAATATCAGAAAGAAGTGGGAAAATTAAAAAAAAAAAGACTAGTGGAATGGACATAAACTTGAGATTCTTCCATTAATAATTGCCTTACTATGGTAAATCGTAAGATAAGCTTAGCTGGAATAAGGAATTTCATCCAAGTAAGAAATGGGAGAAATATTGAGTAAATAGATTTTACAAGAACCTCTTTGGGGAAAAGACAGAGCAAGTGGTGACCGGAAAATTTAGGTCTGGAGGGCAACTCTGAGGAGTGGAGGACCCTGGTGAGGCAAGAGATAGTCTACAAGTCCTGGATGAATGGACAGCGTGATATGAAGAATCAAAGGCAGATTTTTGTCTCAGCAGAAATACAGAGCTAAATCTTTTGGTTTCTTAGTGTAAGAAAAATGCTAACAAAAAGGCAGGTTGTCTTTGAAGATTACAATAATAAGCCTAGCAATTCAAATTCGACAAATTTAGAAATTTACTTGCAGATGTGTCACTAAAATTGAGTCAGGATTAATCGGAAGCTCATTACCTCTATACTCGGAATACTGAGTGAAAACACTGAAGGAAGTTTCTCTCTTTTGGCTTCTTATAAATTTAAAAAATCCAAATCAGCCAAGCAAAAAAAAAAAAAAAAAAAAAACCTGTTGTGAATACCTAAGTGGCAAAAAGAACACCTAGAAGGTAATCAATGCTGAGCAAAAAATGGGCTCAGTGGGGTTTGGACTGCTCTTTACGCTCTTGTTCACTCATTTTTCCAGCTACCAGATAGAAAGGGGGAGCCCAGCGACACCGCAATGAGAGGTCATTTTCTGCCCAGAGAACCTCCTCATTAAGTTTCAATTATTTTGCCAGTTTATAAAACGGCACTGTTTTTCTGTGTTTCTTACATTCCTAACACATGTAGGTGGTTAATGTCCCTTCACATATGTTTCACAGCAGGGTCTGAACTGTTAGAACACTTTCAGCTAAAGTTCTTTTTCAACTGAGATGTAAACGTGACCCCTGATAGGTGGTGTTTCTCCAGACATGATAAGAATCACTGACTCAACCACTACACCAAGCAAGGAGAACAGTAGCAGAAGACTCGCTTACTAAGGCTTCACTGGCAATGGATAATGACAAATAGACTACACACAATCCTCCATGATGTGTGCTATGGTCACTTGAATAGCTCGGACAAATGGATAGATAGATAGATACACAGATAGATAGGTAGATAGATAGATAGATAGATAGATAATGAAATTGCCTTCTAGGTGGTTAATACCATGAAACAATCTGTGAGGGGCCTTAAATAGTATCAAATGACTTCTATAATATTTACTCATGGGAATGACTTGGATTTGCCAAAATACAATGGTGCAGAATGTAGATGTGTTTAGTGAAATTAGTCTTAAAAAACTTTCTAGCTTATTGGATTTCTCCTTTAACTGAGAAACACTAATACACCTGGAACTTTATCCTAATTTTTAACAGGAGAAAAATAATCTATAAACGTAAGGGGACTCAAACAAATAAGAGTTTGTAAATCATATATTTTAATCTCATTGAGCCAAACATCACGTAAAATAGGGTATTACTAAATATTTAATAAAAACTGCTTTTTAAAATTTCATGGTTCTATATATATTTGTTGTCTCATTTGATTCCCTCAAGAATCCTGCTAAAGGTGAACAGAGCAGGTAGTCAAATGCTTATTTCAGAAATTGGTAAATTGAGGCTTAGGTTACCAACAAAATTGTACAGTCAGAACATAGTTCAGCCTGGCATTTTATCCACTATAACTTTGATACCACGTTATATTATGCCATAAAGTCTGTTTATTATGGGTCACAGGATGGTGATATGGATGCTTTTTCTATTTTCCTCTTTCAAACTGCCCTTCCAACAGCCAGGCAAGTTCTAATCTACACAAGATCTCAGACACACATTCACACCTCCTGCAAAAAGTTATTGTTTAATGAAAAAGAAAAATTTTGAGAACTGTGATTAAAGATTTTACCAGTTTCCTTCAGGAAACAGATGGCAAACTCAATACAAGGTAATTATAATTCTAGAAGGCTTTATTTACAATAATTTGCAAAGGTGTGAGTAAGGAGAAACAAGGGATGGTGCAGTGACCAGGAATTCATCACCCCGATGCCCTAAGGGATGTGGCTAAGAGATGTTACCAGAACCTAGGATCAGAAAAAGTAGGATAACGTCTTCTGTCTTGAGAGAAAAGTGATCTTTGGCAACCCAAGGAAATCTTTGAGGAAGGGTGTGGGGGATAAGTACCCTGACTTCACTATCTTCTTTATGAACTCCTTCCAGGACCACCCTATTGACTGAACACCTGAAAGCACTGGATGTATTAATGTGATTCAGGACAGAATGGCCTCTTGTTGCAGAGAGAAACATGGAGAACAGTGGAGAGTGGATTTAGAAGAGGGAAAGCAATGGCAAAAAATACTTCAATGAGAGTTTTATTAGGATGAATAGACCACTTAGAACACTTCCACCTAATGGGAGGAAATTCTATCACTCTTCTACCTACTTCCTCTTGGTAGAGGCTTACTTCATACTATTTTTTAAAGATGAGCAAAACTTGTACCTGCACACACATACATAGCATCTGATTCCAAGATCACAAGAAATGGAAAGATCTAGGCGATTATCCTATTACTTCACCTGTCATGCAAATGTAAATGATTTTATATGGGACTGCACATGGGGGACATTCCAGGATAGTTCTCAGGAATATAATAAGAAAGTTCAGATGCCCTTAAGATCCAGGCAAATATCATGAATGAGTGAATTATGCCAAGTTTAAGAAAATATCACATTTTATTCCAGTATTTATAATGGTGAGTTCTATATTTCTCTTTTATTTCTTCATATTTGATAGGCATGTGGCTATAATTTTATTTCCTCCTTTCATTTCTATTTGAAAAGAAGAAAATAAAAACAACAATAAAAGCAAACAAAGAAAACCTCAGCAGTCCAGTAGCAATCAGTTCATGCTCAAGGGTATTTGTAGTATCTCTTCGCTTCCTGCTAATTTCAGGAGGAATCCTAAAAGCACTGGACCATTTTCCCTTGTCAGATGAGAGAAGCGCTTCTGTTAGAGGGTCTCCGGGACACAGTCATTTTGGGCAGACAGAAAGATCTAGTTTCTGTTTAATCAAGCTACCCTGAGGAAGTGACTACAGGGTATTTCCTTTTGCGGATGTAAGATTATATCTTTGGTCACAAACGGAGTATATCAGTTCTCTAATGACAGAGTAGTATTGCCTGACATGCCACCCACAACCCAGAGGCATGCGACAATGAACATTGACATCCATCATGTGTTATGGCTTTCGCTGATCTAGATGGGGCTTGGCTGTAATTGTTCTTGCCTCTGTGCAGTAGCTTGCTCTTTACAGTGTCTGCAGTTGCCTCTGCTAGTCTTGACAGGGCTCACTCACATACCTGAGCCTTGACTGGTGATCTGCTCATCTAAGGTGGTCTCAGCTCAGTTGATTGGGACAAGTCAGTTCTGCTTCACATCGCTTATCTTCCAACAGATTACAATAGGCAGGTTCTTCTGGGAAAAGGGGGAGCAAGGGTAACAGCCAGCCTCTTTGCAAGCGCTTTTCATGTTTCTGTTTGTGTCACATTCACTAACATCTCATGGGCCAAAGCAGCACTGAGTTTTCCTTTTTTAAATCCTTTTGGACCTGGTAGCAATCTTTTTTTTTCAGAAAGCACTCTAGCTACTGAAATATTTTCTGGATTACTTAGGGAAGTGGGAGGAAGGAAGGGGATAAGTATTTATAAAGCACCTGGAAAAAGTCGTCTAGCCAGCTGTGGAAGGAAGAATAAATTCGAGGGAAGAGGAAGGGATTTTTTTCTTTTTGATCAAGAAAAGACTTTTACGTTGGGCAACTTCCCATTCATTTCAGAAAGATGATAGAACACCAGAATACAAAGCCTCATAGGGAGCCTGAGGCAGCAGTGACGCATTCTCAACGTTTACTTTAGAAAGAAACATTGGGTTTGTCAGGCTTGGTAGTCTGGGATTTATTTGACTGACTTCATGATCTGACTCTGGGGCATGACTGCTCTTCTGAATTCCCTCTGTTTTCTTAAATCCTACTCATTCTTGAACGTTCAGTTCCCTCCCTTTCCTCTCTCACTTGTGTTGTTTTTCCAGACTGCTTCAGCTCTTTTTGATTTTTCCATTTCTGAACTGTCAAGGTATATTTTAAAATTCAAACCATAAAGTTTATTTCTCAAAAACTATTGTTCGTTTCCTTACCTCTAGTAACTAGATAGGTGTTTAATATGTAGTAGATGCTTGAGACATATCTGCTTAAAAAGAAGAATATTATACAGTGTCTGTTGTGTTGTTTAATGGGTCTTATTTCCAAAGATTATTTGGAAGATGAAGATGCAATAAAACCAAAACCATTTTTATAGTTATAAAGGAAGGAAGAAGTTGCATTACTATTGAAATTCCTTAATGATAGCAAAGAACTAAATCCAGAGAATGTAAGTATACTGGCCACTAGAATTGACTTCAGCTTGTGGATTCTGAGAATGTTTTCCTGTCAGCAAGAGAATATATATCAATTTTGGCAACAGTAAATGGAAAACTTCCTTTGAATTTCTTTGGAACCGTGATGTGCCTCCTTCCAAATTTAATCTTATAAGACATAACCCTGAGGAAGAGCATAGGAATGATTTTTTTTTTAATTTCATGTTTTTCTGAGAAAATCCATCCTTGATAGGGATATAAGAAATGGAAGAGGAGTTGCTGAAAATGAAGTGGGACAAAATTTGGGGAAAACCAAAAACTTCTTGCCAGGTAATTATTTTTGGCACTACTTCTTGTAGGTTCAGGGTATGGAGAGGAGCGAAGTTGCCCAAAGAGACAGGTTTAAGCCTGGTGCTTCACGGAGGACAGATCAGACCGATAGAGGGTTTCTCTCCACCATGGTTCTCTTGGGCAGTGAAGTGTCATAAAGATGAATAGGTGAAAGTCATGAATGTTTCACAAAGGAAGAAAGGAGTTCCGAAAAAGAAGGTGTGAGAGGAAAAGCATTTTCCCTTGGGGTGTTGTTGAAAACAAATAGAGGCAATTATTTAGTTTTTCAGCTGCTTGAGGCAATGGATAACAGTTGGAGCAAGAAATAGAGTAAAAAACTTCAAATGAAAACCTGAGGAATGAAATGTTCATATGGGCTTTGAAAAGCTCTGATATATTCCTGGGAGCCTGGAAGGGCACATACATGCATATGGTGGCACGCATACCCAGGGTTGTGTGTATGCTGAAGAAAAGACCTAAGGAAGCCCTAAACTCTTGCTTCTGGCTAATCTTGAGGCTGCTCCCACATGCAGGAAGTGAAGGCTTAGTCACAGATGTCAACTGACTAAGTGAGATTGAAGGTGTGCCCCCAACATGAACAAAGAGTTCAGATTGAAATGAAAGAATACTAAACAGTAACTTGAGTCCACCTGAATAAATAAAAAGCACCCGTAAAGTAACTACATTGATAAAAGTAAATATTTATTTAATCCATTTTTGTTTGTAACCATCCTTTCCCCCACATCATTTAAAAGACAATTGTCTTAAGCAATACTTATACATCTATATTAAGGGACACATGATGTATAAAGATGTAATTTCTGTGACAATAATAGAACAAAGAGAAGGAACAGACAGAGCTATATAGGAAAAAAAGATTTTGTATATTACTAGAATTAAGTTGGTATTAACCTGAACTAGATTGTTATAAATTAAGATGTTAATTGTAATCTACAGGGCAACTATTCACAAAATAAGACTCAATAAATTTTAAATGATAGTAATAATACAAGATATCTTTCCTGACCACAATGGAATTAAATCGGAAGTCAACAACAGAAGGAAATTTACACATATGTGGAAATTAAACAGCAAAAACATAAATTTAACAATGACACAGAGGACATCACAATGGACATTAAAAATACTCCGAGATTGATAAAATAAAATATACTGAAATTTATGGGATGGAACTAAAAGAGTGTTTAGAGGGAAATGTGTGTCTGTAAATGCCTTTATTAAAAAAAGAAGAAAGATCAAGTCAATATCGTAACTTTCCAACTGAAGAAACTAAAAAACAAAAGCAAACTATAATCAAGCATAAGGATTTAAATAATAAAGTTTAGAGCAGAAATAAGTGATAAAAATACAGAAGCAACAGAGAAAATCCACAAAACTAGATTTTGTTCTTTGAAAATTTCAAAAAGTTGACAAACTGTTAGCTTGACTGCACAAGAGAACAAGACAAGACTTGGAATACTAAAATCAGGAATGCAGGAGGGGACATTACCACAGAACTTACAAAAATAAAATCGATTGTGGGGGAGTACTGAGAACAATTGTATGGCCAAAAAATTAGATACCCTAGATGAAATGGACAAATTGCTAGAAAGATACATACTACCAAAACAACTCAAGAAATAACATGAGCAGAACAATAAGTATAACAGACATATAGCAAGTAAATATATTGAGTTACTAACCAAAAAACTACTCGCAAAGAAAAGTCCTGGTTTGCACCTTAGTCAGTTAGTTAAAAAATGGCCAAAGAATTTGAAGTCATTTTTCCAAAGAAAATATATAAATGGCCAATTAGTACATGAAAAGATGCTCAGTATCGTCAATTATTAGGGCAACGGAAATCAACACCATGAGATTCCACTTCACACCCACTAGTATGGCAATAATAAAAAAGAAGACAATAACAGGTTTTAATGAGAACGTGGAGAAATTGGTACCTTCATACTTTGCTGATGGGACTGTAGAATGGTACAGCCATTGTGGAAACTGTTTGGCAGCTCCTTAAAAAGTTAAACATAGTTACCATATGACCCAGGAATTCCAATCTTAGGTGTATAACCACAAGAATTGAAAACATATGTTCATAACAAGTGTAGACAAATGTTCATAGCACATTCGTAACAGCCCAAAGTGGAAAAACTCAAACATCCATCAGCTAATGAATGAATAAACAAAATTGTGGTATGACCATATAATGAAATATTACTTAGCTATGAAGGGAATAAAATACCTATACATGCTAAAACACAGATGAACATTGAAAATATTATGCTAAATGAAAGTTGCCAGACAAAAAAGGCCACATACTATATAATTCCACGTATATGAAATGTCCAGAATAGGCAAATCTCTAAAGAGAGAAAATTAGTTATTGGTTGCCAGGGGCTGGAGGGAGAGGAGACTGGGAATGACTGCTAATAGGTTGTGATTTCTTTTTAGAGTGATGAAAATATTCTTGAATTAGAAAATGATGATGGTTTTACAACCTTGATGAATATACCAAAACCCACCGAGCTGCGCTTGAAGAGAGTAGTGTTAAAGCATGAATTACATCTCAAAAGAAGTCAACTTTATTGAGGTATAATTAATCACATTTACTCAGATCTTAATCCTTGTGAAATGTCAATACAGTATATCTCTCCATTTATTTAGTTTTTCAAACTCTCTTAGCAATGTTTTGTGGTTTTCACTGTATAGATCTTGCACATCTATTGTTCAATTTACCCCTAATTATTTCATATTTTTATGGTATTTTAAATAATATTGATTATAATTTTACTTACTGGTTGTTCAAGGCTAGTATATGAAAACAGAACTGTTTTGGAGTTTTTTTGTGTGTACTGACATAGTGTGCTGTAACCTTGTTACCTCAATTTTTAGTTCTTGTGGCTTCTTTTTTTGTGGGAGTAGATTTCATAGGATTTTCTACATAGATGATCATGCAATCTATAAGTAAACAGAGTTTCATTTCTTCCACTCCAATCCATATGCATTCTATTTCTTTTAAATCTAGCGAGCCATACTGGTTTTCGCTTTGTTTTGTCCCAGAATAATGTGTATCTTGGTATATATTCCATGTGTACTTAAAAAGAACTACTGTTGGATGCAGTTTTCTATAAATGTTGATTAGGTCACAGTGATTTATAGTTCTTTGTTTTTTTTCAAGTTACTTTCTATTAATTATCCTGTCGTTTATTGAGAGATGAGGTATTGAAATCTCTAGTTGCGGATTTGTCTAGTTCTCCTTTGAGCTTCATTCATTGTTTGCTTCATGTTTTTGCAGTTCTCTTAGTAGGTTTATCAGGATTATAATAGTTCTCTTAATAGAATAATTATGGCCACTTGACAAATCGATTGCTTTATCATTATGAGATAATTTTCTTCATCCCTGATAATATTTCTTGCTTTAAATTCTACCTAGTCTGTTATTAATATAACCACTTCAGCTAAAACAGCTGATTAATATTAGCATGGTATATATTTCTCTATCTTTTTATTTGTAACCTATCTGTGGCTTTACAGTAGCTCCTCTTATCTACAGGGGATATGTTCCAAGACCCCCAGGGGATGCCTGAAACCACAGATAGTACCAAACCCTGTATATACAATGTTTTTTCCTATACATACATACCTATGATAAAGTTTAATTTATAAATTAGGCAACATAAGAGATTAACAATTTACAATAAAACAGAACAGCTATATCAATATGCTGTAATTAAGGTTATGTGAATGTGGTTTCTCTCTCTCAAAATATCTTATTGTCCTGTACTCACTCTTCTCATTCTTTTGATGTTACGAGATGATATAATGCCCACGTGATGAGAAGAAGTGAGGCGAATAACTAGGCATTGTGACTTAGCGTTATTTTCAGACGGCTGTTGACCACGGGTAACTGATACCACTGATAAGGGGGAACTACTGTATTTAAAGTAGTTTCTGATTGATAGAATATAATTAAATGTGGTGGTTTTAAAATATAACCCAAAATTATTTGATATTCCTTTCTTTGAGAGTTGGAGTCTAAGTCTCTTCGTTTATGGTGTAGAGTGGACTCAGGGGCTCACTTTCAACAAACTGAATAAAGCAGACACAGAAGTAGAAGACTTCAAAAACTAGGTCGTAAAAGGCACTACAGCTTCCTCCTTGCTTTCTCTTTTAAATGACTCACTCTGGAGAAGCTGCTTGTTTTATCACAGGGACGCTCAGTCAGTGTTGTGGAAAGGCCCGCAGAGTGGTGACCTGAGGCATCCTGCCAACAGGTTCTTCCAGGCCCCGTGAAGATTCGGGTGATTGTGGCACTGGTCAACAACTCCACTGCAACTTCATAAGAGGCTGTGAGCCAGAACCTCCCAGTAAAGCTGTCCCCAGATTTCTGACTCTCAAAAATGTGTCAGATAAGACATTTTTGGGTTTAACATGGTAAGTTTTGAGTACTTTGTAATGTAGTAATACATACTAAAACTTTGGGTCTGACTGTGTTATCCACCCTAATAGTCTTTGCCTTTAATTGATTTATTTGGACCATTGACATTTAATGTGATTATCAATATCATTGGGCTTAAATCTACCATATTGCTCTTTGTATTCTCTTCCTTCCTTTTGCTCCAATCTATAAACATGATATACCTCCCATTTATTTAGATTTTCTTTCATTTCTCTCAGCAATATTTTGTAGCGGTCAGTTTACAAAAGTCAACGTTTTTAATAAATTTACTCCTAGATAGTATATGGCTTTTATACTATTGCAAACATCATTTTCAAATTGCATCTTCAATTGCTTGTTGGTAGTGTATAAAAATACAGTTGATTTCTTTATATTTACAATATATACTGGTATCTCAAAGTAATATTGTGGAATACAAAAATAGGTTAGAATTTCTTTTATGTAGCTTCTTTTTTTTAAATTGTCTTATTTTAACTCAAAGTCAGGTTGAATTTAATGTTTCAGACCTATGTTCAGATGGCACATAGATTCAATAAAGATTTTCTGAAACAATGATCCTACTTTGTATCATCACAAATCAAAGAGATAGACCAAGGGTAGGGATTTCAGGATAGATGGTCCAGGTGTGAATGCTCTTTATTTAGTAAGTCAAAATTCTCTGATATTCCCTAAATTAAGCCACATAAGTAACCATATAATCTGCCGATTTGTAGAAATGATGCAGTCTCCATTCTGCTTGGGAAAGCACTGACCAGCCATGCCAGGGATCTATGGCAAACATGATATTAAAAATAGATATGCAACTATATTTAGTTTTCTTTTTTCTCTAGACAAATATTTGCTATTTATCTTACTGCCAAAGAGGTGCAAAATGTATGTAGTTTCTACTCACAGCCCTAATCATTGCAATTCTAAAAAACCATCTGCATGCATTTTCATTTGTCTAAGAATCAAAAGAACAGGGGCTTTCTAAAAATGAAAGTTCCTATTCGTGTAATAGAGATTATAGAGCTTTTTTTAGACACTATTTATTCTTTCTAAAGACAATGAGCTTTGACTTCTATAAATTTGGGAATCTTTTTTTGTGATAAGAGCAATATTTCAGTACATCTGTGAGTGGGTGGGAGTTCAGGAGGACGATGTTTCTTTGTTGGTCTATCACACGTATAAAATATATTACATATAAAAAAAGTTTGTTTAAATTAAATGGGTTGTGTGCAACTGATCTAAACTGTTGAATATGTTTTTCTTGTTTAAAGGATATGGAGTTCATGTTAATTATTGTGAATTTTGGCATCATTTGAATAGTTCAGGATTTATTCCACAGGCAATAAATATTTAACTTCCCACATGTGTGAATATCTAAAATAAATAGGGCTTATATTACCCAGCATTTTAAAAAATGAAGACATATTACAAATTTCTAATAAAATTTACATAAAATACAAAGTAAATAATTTCAAACAGATAATTTTAGGTGCCCCAATTTAAGAGACTAAACATCCAAATTATAGGTATTCAGGTAAATAGACATTTTTAAATTATTAAAAATAATCATTTATTTTTGGGAGCCAAGCCAGTGGCATAGTGGTTAAGTTTGTGCACTCCACTTTGGCTGCCCAGGGTTCACAGGTTCGAATCCCAGGTGCAGACATGCACACTGCTCGTCAAGCCATGTGTGGCGGTATCCCACATATAAAGTAGAGGAGGATGGGCACAGATGTCAGCTCAGGGCTAATCTTCCTCAGCAAAAAAAGAAGAGGATTGGCAACAGATGTTAGCTCAGGGCTGGTCTTCCTCACCAAATAAATAAATAAATAATTTATTTTGAAAATAGCAAACTCAGGAAATATATTATCTTCCACTTCTTCTCTATCACCCATGATGCTTCATTTGTTGCCAAGTATAGAGAAAAATTTAGGATTTATGCAGAGAGTAATCAAGTATAACTGGATCAAAGATGGATATGATTGCCCAATTCCACCATTTCTTTTGCCCCCTTTTAAATTTAGAGAAGAATTTTCTCTCTCTCTACTTTTAAATTCTCCACTTAAAGCAAGGACAAATCAGAGTCATAGATCAAATCTACACATATGTAAAGCAATTCATTTGTTTTTCATTCATTAAAATATAACAGGCTTTTGTTTAATGCTTTTAGTGTAACAAGACACATGGTTAAGTAGTAAGGATATAAGGATGAATTATCTCTGCCTCTAGGGACAACAATGTTGTCTTAATTTGATGAATCATGCCAATGAGGATTATAAGAAGTTTTTATTTTAAGTATTCTTTTTAAATTTTCTAAATTTGTACAAAAAGCTATGAGATTCAGAACCACTATTCTAGGACACAAAGTTTGACTCAAATCAGAAAATCTCTACTATTTTTCAAAATCAATAGCAAGAAAAATACTTGATCTTTTATTGTGAGACTTAAGAATTGCTTAAAAGTTTAGTGATCATTAAAATTCAACTCCTTGGAGCTATAAAATAAAATTATTGCTTTTTCACTATGTGAATTGGTGCATATATTATTTAAACTACTGCTAATTTGTGTGCCACATTGAAATAATTGCTCTGGAGTCCATAACATCATTTGTTGAAGAATCAAGATACTATTGCTTGATTAGGTTTAAATTTAATCTTAAAAATTAACCTGAAAATTTTTTCATTTGATTAAGCACATGTACAGATTATAACTAGAAAATGCAAATAATATTTCCATATATTTACTGATAGACTAGAATTCTAAATTATTACAACATTGAAACAAGCTTCTTTAGAGTATATATTTTTACCTACTTCTAATCAATGTACCTGTTATAAACATAAAACTGAGCAAGTATAGTTAAAATATGAAAGGGTGGAAGCATAAAATAGTGAATTTAAAAATAATATTCCAAATAAATGTCATCCATTTATTCATTATAAATTATACAAGCAGAGAATATCACTTCAAGTAAACTTTATAATACATACTTTATTGAAAAATATCTTATTGAAAACACGGTTAAGTAAAAGATAATGAATTAGAAAATATAAACTTTCTAGTAGTGAATTAATGCCACAGAAATTAACCAATTGAGTTATTTTAAGATAATTGGGACTTTCTGCATTACATACTAAAAACAAATTAAATTTAAAATTGACATGCGATTTGACAAACCTTGCTTGTATATCTATGCAACATTTTCCATGTATGTAAAATTTGTATTATTTTGTACTAGTCAGTAATAAATGATTTTGTAAAAATCATCAATGATACTATACACTGCATTTGCCTCTCACTATACACTGCAACAGTTTGATAAACACAAAGCTTTTATTGTGTTAAAAACTATTTGGAAGTAAATGTTTTTCTCTCTCCCATGGTGCTTGCTGTATTGCTAGGAATAGAGGAAGGATTCGGGATTTACCTAGAGTATATTTGAATATCATTAGCTCAAGAGAGAGATATGATGTCCCAATTACAAAATAATAATGGTAAAATAGCATATTATTATTATCACACTATAATATATACTTATTATTATTATTTTTTTTTTGGTGAGGAAGACCAGCCCTGAGCTAACATCCGTTGCCAATCTTCCTCTTTTTGCTGAGGAAGACTGGCCCTGGGCTAACATCCGTGCCCATCTTCCCCCACTTTATATGGGATGCTGCCACGGCGTGGCTGACGAGCAGTGCACCGGCGGGCGCCCGGGATCCAAACCTGCGAACCCCGGGCTGCCAAGCGCGGACTAAACCGCTGCGCCTCTGGGCCGGCGCCTGTTTATTCCTTTTAATGGTTGCATTTTAGTCCAATCATTTTAATTTTATAACTACAGAAATGAAAGGTGAGCTAAATTATTTTGTTTAATAACGCCAATTTAGTGAATTAACATTCAGTTTCCTTTACTGTCGGGCCAGTATCTCTTCTACAACGTAGCAGCCACTTTCGTTTCCATCCTGTGTGATCTTGCATGACCCACCGTTCTGGATTTCAGTATTCCCTGGTAAATGAAGATGCAGCTGAATTAGATGATCTCTACTTGCATAAGTCTAAAAGCCATAATTCTGAAAACCCATTTCATTGGGACTAATTTTTTAATTTCCTCATGAATATATTGACTTGATATTACATTTTTCGTGTTCTCCTGAAATTTCTCATATTTCTGGGCACACAAATAGGGAGGCATCAAGACTTGTGAAAGTTATCTGACTACTTCTGTGCACTGATCTATCCATGATGTCCTCTGACCAGCCTTCCCAGGACAGCACCTCCTCTGTGTACTCTGCTTTTTCTCTTTATTTTGCTTTAGGGACTAATTTAGTGATGTCAAAATAAATAATCTGACTAAAACCTTTTAAATAATCTTTCCTTTGCCATAGCAATTAAAACTGTTCTTTACACTTAATCTTTTGTGTGTGTGTGCGCGGTTTCTTGATCTTTAAAAAACATTTTCAACGAAATCCGCTAAATGATAGTTTTCTGTAATCTGTTTACTATAAATGATTGAAGGCTCACACTTCCATTTTAATTCCAAATATATGCTTTCCAAATGTTTTTGTATAATGTGAAAAAATCCTTGAGTTCAAGAAGTACTAGGATTTTGTTTATTCTCTAGGTATATAATATTTCTAGTCTCCAATGTCCTTACAGTCTCCAGTTTCTGATAAATAGCCAGAAGATTAATGTTTTAGTGAAAGATAGCTTGTCACCTTCAAAAAGAAACCTCTTCAAATCAAAGTCTCTTGTGTGCCTTGACTACAAAGTGCATTTTAAATAAACACTGTGAAAAGAGAGAGAAATTATCTTTCCAACCGTTTGTCTGTTTGTACCAATTTGTACCTATGTTATACATACGCAAATATATATAACTGTATATACTTGCTTGCAGAGGTCTTTATAGATGTAGACATCCTTTTAAGGGAAATCTCTCTTAACAACAATACCAGTGAAACTAAATGACTGCTCATTGTTTTCTTTAAGAAATTTAACAATCTATTATAGTTCATATATCTTAAGGTAATGTGAATCCAAAAATATACTGTGAACAGATAAAAAATAAAATCACTCTCCAATTATTTTTGAGGTTGATGGATCCTAATGTTAAAATTTGATTTCTCTAGCACGGTAAGTTGGTATATCCAAAAATTTTATTAGATCTCCCATATGCTGGAAACATAGAGAGATTTAAATAGGAAACAAACATGACAAAATTGTTTTATGTTAATAAAGCACTAGAATAATGTGGAAAGATGTTATCCAAACTATTAATTCTTGTTTTCTTTTCATCCCCCAATTGCTGACCCACTACCTTCCTACCAGGGTCCAATGTGCAAAGTAAATTAATACAGTAAACAGATGCTGAAAGGAGGGATTTCTAAAAGAATAAATAAATCAAAACATTTTCAAAAATCTATCCTGATTCTACTTACCTGATCTAATTAGGGGAAATCGTGGTGATTTTAGAAACTTATAGTTATAATTGTTTAGTTTATTGCATTTTTCTGAGACCCTCTTGGTTTCCTCTTTTTCTAAGTTTTAGGGTAGTTAATGATGATTCGGTTTCCTTTATCTAAAAAGTCTTATTGATGTAGAAATCATCAGTTCTTCCTCCAGCTTCAGTAGCCTAGAAACAGTTGCATTTGTCATCACAAAATCATGCTACATAATGTCAGTGTTACTTAATAACACATCTGACAAACTAATTGTTTTTATTCATACATTTTAATTTGACTACTTCATAATAGCATCCAGGGAGGCACTATGAATATTTCCAAATCCATTTTAGGCAAGCTGCTTCTGGGAAGTTTTCATGCTGTTAGCTAATCTCATTCCTGGTGATTTAATTATTATTTAACCCAAAAAAGTTTTGTTTTTCTGAGATTTGCCTGTTTCACCTTTTTTCTTTAATTCTCAGTGCCAATCCTTACGATGAAACTCCTGGGAGATATAAAGTCTTTTGTGGTGTGAACTCAAGTACAATGTGGGGTACTTGCGCATGTTTGACTTAAAAAAAATTCATGACCAAATAATTTATGGAACAGACAGTGTTCAATACCATTTTACCATTTCTTTTATGTATCTGATTTAAATCCTTCACACTGTAGAGTGCTAGATTAAGGCTTTTCTAAAATATAATGAAAATATTATTTCAATATGTATTTACAGTCTCATTATATTTTCAAGAACCAGGCTCATACTAATGACATGTTGTATTTTTAGCTTCATGGCTTAATAAAAATATTGTGTAATGAGTAAGGATACACGAAAAAGTGTGTTTGACCTAAAACATGAAGTGGGAAGCTCATAAAAACTGTTTCAATAATGAGTTCCATAAAAATGTGGAAGAAAGAATAGTATAGGGTAGGATAACATGTGAAGTATTAACATTGTCAATTCTGTTAATTTCCTTCTCAATTTCCATATTAACTCTGTGTTATTTCCTTATTTTGGCTTATGAGATATGAGTCTGGCATTGCTAAGGGAGGGAAGTGATCCTAGGGTAATTATTGGACCAAAAAGACAAATTTACAACTTTATGTTTGAAAAATAAACTTTCCCCAAAAAAAGACATAGCTCAAATAAAATAAAATAAAAATGAAATATGCAGGAGAAGACAAGATCGGGCATAAGCAGTCACCCCACAACCCCCTACCACTACCACTACTTTTTAAAGAAGAGATTTGAAAGGAATGCAACCAGAGTGTTAGATGCCAATTTTGTGGACGTGTATCCTTCTCTGTCCTCCATTCCACATCTGATGTTGAGACTATAGGATCTCCAAGTAAATTTAGGACTCTAGCAAAAGGACTTGCACCCACTTTTTGTGTGAAATTCTGGGAGTTGGCAGTTTTAAGATAATCCCTCTCACTACAAATAGCGTGGGAAATGTAGAGTAGAAATGGCTGTATGGGGTGTTAGAAACAGATTGGGTCTGGTGTTTGACTGAGATAAGCAAAGAAAGCAGTCGAATCTTCGCAGAGCCAAGAAGGCTGTGAAACTTGGCTACAGCTGCAGGACAGCATGTGACCAGGGGACTTTTGCTGGTATAATGAGACTGAAGCCATGGTTTCAGAAGGCTGAATGAAAAACAGGGCATCTCCATACATGTATATGTGGAAGTTGAGTATATTAATTTCTCTGACATCAGATGAAATATTACTTGCTATAGCATTGCTGAAATGTTACTCATAGTGAGGAGAAAATCAATCTATAATTAAAGCAAAAGTGTCAATACTCTATCTCATAAACAAAAAGAATCTCTCCTGATAAAGGCATTATAAAATATATAACTTAGAAGCACATTAAATATCTAGATATATGAAGTTTCTATACATCTAATGCATAAAATAATTATTGAAAATAGTCCATATTATAGAGTCAAATACCTATTTAATAATTTTCAGATAATAATTGTATTGGCAAAATATTGTGGTCAATTTCAAACTGTTTAAGGTAAATGAAAGCTTGGATGATTAATTACAATTGTCATCAGACATGAACAAAATCTCTACACAGATAGAAAAATCACCTTCTCAATATTAAAAGACCTAAAAGTTTTCATTTTTCATGAGCATGTCAAAGTTCAGGTCAGTGATTATTTTCTCCAGACATACCAAATTAATATTTACCTTCAGCTTGATTTTACTCAAATATTTTGGATTTCTTAACGGTTTTGCTTTTTCCCAAATATTTTGAATCCTAAACCTTAAGAGGGGTTAACTCTGAGGGCTATTATTTAATATACAAGTAATGTCAGGTTTGTGGATTACATGCAATAAATTAAGCTCAAATATGCAGGGACGATAGTCTACTTGATTTGAAGGATGTAAGTACAGAAGAATTGCAGATGGGCAAGGAAGAGACTTTTAGCACAGGGAGAGCATGAATGTCCATGTGAACTCCCAATAGTCAGAAAGCTGAATGCCCAATTCTGCCAAGCCACTCTTGATCCCTCTAGGTTTGTCAGGTATAGGTGTATTTAACAAGTTTACCGTTTTCATTCAAACACATTGAATTTAACATAGTTGACTTTACAGGGTTCACCTAACACATTCAACTTAGTTTACACCTGTAGAGAGGAGGCATGGAGTTAGATAACCAAAATTGCTCTTTACTTGTCTCCACAATGAACACCTTTATGGAGTAGTGGCAGAGGGATTATTCTAAAGAGATGTTAGGGAGTATTTCACTTTTAATTTACATCATTTTGTTTAATTGATTTTTAACCAACATGTTAGTTTTATAATTAAAACAAAGTAAATAAGGAAAGGAAAATATGTCTCTTTGAGCTGTCTAAGCATAGACATTTTTTGAATCTAGGATGAGAAAATTATTTTCTATTCTTTATATATAAATTAATTATTCCAATTTCACTTATGTGTAACATTTATGTCAAGCCAAAAATTACAAGATACCTTAATCAAGCTAATTATACAAGAAGCTGATTGCTGCTGGTGGGGGGGGTGTGTGCAATTTCTCTTATGGACTCTCTCCCTCATACTTCCAAACTTTCCTTAGGATTATTTAGCAATATTCACGAATTTTACATCTCTAAAGAGACTCCATTTACTTTTTCTAAGGTTTACTGATCTTTAATTTTCATACAATAAAACTCACCATCTATTGGTGTACACTACTACATATAATTTATTTTGATAAATTTATGCAGTGGTGTAACCACCACCTCAACTGAGATATACAACATTTTCATCATCCTAAATGTTTTCTATGTCACTTTGCAATCAATTTCCCATTATTGCCAAAGTCAGACTCTGGCAATCACTGATCTGATTTCTGTTCCTATAATTTGCCTTCTCTAGAAAGTCATGTAACTATGCAGTGTGTCGACTTTTGTGTCTAGCTTGTTTCACTTAGCACATTTTTGATCTTTAGCCCTGTTGTTGCTTATGCCAGTGATTCGTTATTATTTTTTTTTTATTTCTGAGTTGTAATAAGTATGCATAGACTGCAATATTTTTTAAATCCAATTCCCAATAGATGAATGTTAGAGTTGTTTTCAGTCTAGGATAATTATGAATCAAGCTATTATAACCTTTCAACATACAAGCCTTTGTGTGAAAATACATATTCCTTTCTCTAGGGTAAATAACTAGAAGTAGGATTTCAGGATCTTACGATATGTATAAGTTTTTCCATGCTCTTTTCCATAATGGCTGCACCATTTTGCATTCCCGCAGCAATGTACAATATTTCTAGCTGATCTGAATCCTTGGCAGCTTTTTAAACTTTCTGGGTTTTGCATATTAGCTTTACTAGTAGGTGCATCATGATATCTCAGAGTGATTTTAGTTTGCATTTCCCAAATAACTAATGATGAATGGCTTTTTATGTTCTTATTTGCCAATCATCTCTTCTTTGATGAGATGTTAATTCAAATCGTTTACTTCATTTTTTAACTGGATTGATTTTTGATTACATTGTAAATGTTCTGCATATATTCTGGACAAAGGTTCTTTATCAAAAATGTGTTTGGCAATTGTTTTCTCCCAGCCTGTGACTTGCCTTTTCATTTTCTTAATGATGCTTTTAGAAGAGTATATGTTTAAATTTTCACACAGTCCAGTTGATTAGCTCTTAGATTTTTCATGCTTTTTGTCTAATATGGAAGAAATCATTTCCTAATCCAATGCCACAAAGATTTTCTTCCATGTTTTCTTAAAGAAATTCTATGGTTTTAGGTTTTATAGTTAGGTCTATGATCTATCTAAAATGGAATACTATATATGGTACAAGATATGAGTTGAAGTTCATTTTTTATATGAATATTTAATTGAGCCAGCACCATTTGTTAAAAAGACTATTTTTTCCCCAATGAATTAACCTAGCACTTTTCTCTTAATAAAAAGCAATTGGAAAAAATATATATATATGTATATTTCTGGACACTGTATTCTGTTTTATTGATCTACCTCTTTTTATTTATTACCTCTATTAAACCTCTATTTATTGTCTACCTCTTTGCCAATTCTGTACTAACTTGATTATTAGTTTGTAATAAGTTTTGTTTTAAAGTTGTTTGGTTAATGTAGGTCTTCTACATTTCCACATAAAATTTCAATTATCAGTGTGTGTACAAAAACCCTGCTGATATTTTAATTGTGATTGCATCGAATCTATATATCAATTTGGAAAATTGCTAACTTAACAATATTGAATTTTCCAGTCCATAAACTCAGTAGATATTTCTCTGCTTATTTGGATCTACTTTAATTTTGTGGCTTTAAGCATACAATTCTTTCAAGTATTTTCTTTAGATTTATAGCTAAATCCATTTTATTAATGCTATAATCAATGACATTTTCCACTGCTTATCAATTTTTATTGCTAATATCCAGATATGTATTTGATTTTTTGTTGATCTGAAACCTGCATAAACTCACTTAACTTGGGTTTTTTCCCAGATTGTTAGGATATTTTATGTAGTTCACGTTGTGTGTGTGTCTCTCTCTCACATGCACACACCCACACACATATGTACACACACACAGTCACAGTGTTATTTCTTCTTTTCAATCTTTATAACTTTTATTTATTTTTCTTACATTATTTCACTGGGAAGGACTTTTAGTACAATATTAAATAGATGTAGTGAAAATGAATATTATTGCCTTGAGATTTCAGGGGGAAAATATTCAGTCTCTTACCATTAAGTACAATGTAAGTATGTTTTCCATAGATTACCTTTATCAAGTTGAGAAAGTTTCCTACCATTCCCAGATGTTGAAAGTTTGTATAATGTACAGATGTCGAATATTTGTCTTCATCTAAGATAATCATTTATTTTTTTAATTGAGAGGGTGATTTACACTGATTGGTTTTTAAATGTGGAACCAATTTTGCATTCCTGGAATGAATCCCATATTGTCAAGATTTATTATCTTTTTAATATACTGTTGAATTTTACTTACTAATAGTGATAAAGAATTTGTGTGTTCATATTTATGAGGAATATTGGTCTATGGTTTTCTTTTCTTGTAATCTCTGTCTGGCATTCCTATCAAGCTAATGCTGGCCTCATAAAATGAGCTGGGAAGTGTTCTGGTAGAGATTGTCTGGAATTAGTATTATGTCTTCCTCAAATGTTCTGTAGAATTCACCGGTTAAAACATCTGATCTGCAGTTTTCTTTGTTGGGAGGTATTTAACAATAAAGTTTATTTAATACGTAGAACATTGTTAATTCTTCTTCAATGAGCTCTGTTTTTTTAGATTTCAGAGAATTTTCCATTTCATCTCATCTGGTGAATTTATTGAGATCAAATTACTCATAATATATTTTCCTATAGTATCTATAGGATCTGTAGTGAAGTCCCCTCCTTCATTCTTGACGTTTGTAATTTGTGTTTTTTCTCCGGTGTACATATAGTCTGGAGATTTTTGGCTAGATATTTATTAATTTTACTGATTTTTTTCAAAAGCAAACATTGGTTCTTTGATTTTTTTAATGTTTTTTCCTGTTTTCAATTTCTTGATTTCTGCTTTTATGCTTATTGTTTTCTACCTTCTGTTCATTTTAATTTGTTCTTTTTCTAGTTTTTTAACAGGAGAGTTTAGATTATTCGTTTGAGACAACTCTTCCTTTTTTAACATCAGCATTAATGCTGTAAATTTCCCTGTTTACATTGCTTTTTCCCAAGTCTCAGAAAATTTCATATGTTATATTCTCGTTGTTACTCAATTTCAAATATTTTCAAATTCCCCATGTAATTTGTTTTTTGAACCAAGGGTTATTTAGAAGTGTGTTGTTTAGTTGTCAAACTGGATTGATTTCTCATTGCTATTAATAAATTACCTCAAACTTAGTGGCTTAAAATAATGCAAAAGTATCACATTACAGTTCTAGAGGTCAGAAGTTTGATATAAATCTTATGGAACTAAAATCAAGTTGTCTGCAGGACTGTATTCATTCTGGACGCTCCAGGTAAGAATCTGTTTTCCTTGCTTCTCCTAACTTCTAGAGGACATCTAAACTCCTTGGCCCCTTTCTTGATCTTCAAAGTGCATCATATCAACCTCTGCTTCCACAGTCACATCTCTTTTTTTGACTTTAAGCCTCCTGTCCCTCTCTTATAAGGACCCCTGTGATTACACTGGGCCAACCTGGATAATCCAGAGTAATCTTGCTATCTCAAGATCCTTAATTTAACCACATCTCCAAGTCCTTTTTACCATGTAAAGATATATCTATATCTAAATCTATAACTATATCTATCTAATCTATTTTACTTTTAACCTAAATATATCTTTATATTTGAAAAGGAAACTTTGTAGATAGCATAGTGTTGAGTCTTACTTATTTATCCAATTGACAATATCTGCATTTTGATGTGGATTTTTAGACCATTTATATTTCATGAGTTTTTGACTCTACTTTTTTTCTCCACTCTGGTTTTATTAATCATAACTCTTTTACAAATATTTTAGTGCTCGCTCTAGGGTTTGCAACTCACATCTTTAACATATGATGGTTACTTTCAAATCATAGAATATCGCTTCGTAAGTTTCATAAGAACCTTATGACAATATATTCACATCCCATCCTTTGTGCTATTGTTGTATACATTTTTCTTCTACATATGTTATAAGCTCAACATGTGGGCCTCGGGGTCGGTGCCATTTCAACATTTCTGCCGCCATTCTAACATGCCCTCCCTAACATGGCATTTAGTTCTGCATTCTGTCACTGCAAGTTCTTAGACAGAAGAGGATTTCCTGCCCTGCACCTAGCTGTAGAAGTCCTCCATTTTGTTTTTATGTAGCATACTGAATATGAGAAGTTTTTTGTCCTACTACTAGAAACAGGAATCTTCTACTCTTCCTCCAGAAGCACTGGAACTTTGCTTGTGTCCTGAAGGCAGGAAAAGGACTTGCTACCCTTCCTTCCATCCCAGAGGATAAAGGTTTTGCTTCTACATCTCCCCTAGCTGTTCTGGGGGCAAGAGGGTTCACTGACCCTCCCATAGTGGCTTAAAGCTTTTCCTTATCTGAGAGGTGAGTCTGGCAATAGGGACAGTGTTTCCTATCTGTCACCAGTGGCAATTGGTAACCTCCTAGTTGGCACAACTAAGAGTGGGCTTCTCTGGTTTCCTGTCCCTCTCTCCAGTCTTCCTTGTGAACAACCAGTGATGTTCCTTGGAAAAAAAGCTTGTGAATGAGTGTAAAGTCCCTTATGTCTTGGGTTCCAGTTACTCTAAATCAATGGTTCTCAACATGGGACAATATTTCCCTTATAGTAAGTAAATTTTGACAAGGTCTGGAGACATTTTTGATTGTCACAACTTGGGGGCATCTAACCAATAGAAACCAAGAAAGCTAATAAACATACTATAATATACAGGACAGCCCCCCACAACACAGAATTACCCAGTGCAAAATGTCAATAGTACTTAGGTTGAGAAATCCTGTTCTAAACTCATGCTATCCAACATAGTCAACATCTGTCCTAGAGTCATTCATTAAAATTTTAGCTGATTACTTGTGATTAGCTTTTAGAGCAGCCACCTCTTCCTCCCATGCTGTGTTAAAGGTGAAACAATCCATATACATTGTGTCTCTTCAAAGCAGCTTGTCACTCATTGGGTATTTCAGCTGTTTGACAGGAAAATTTATAATTTTGTAGGTTATTTCATTTTTCTCATTATTAGGATCTGAGAGACATTCTCCTGCAGGTTTCTACATCCCAAGTGGAGAAAAAATCCTGTTCATTTATTTTTTTTCTTTCCGTTCTTTAGTACTTTGGAATTTTTCTGGGAGTAAAATGCCTGTAAGTAAATACAATGAAAATTTCTCCAATGTAAAAACTTCTGCTTTCTATTTTAAATATAAGTAATCTCTTATACATGAAGGCATGTTTCACAGAGGTATGAAATATGGATTTGAATTTCTCTTAGTTTATGTTTAATCCTCAATTAAACGACCCTTGAAAAGTTATGAAATCAGGGAATGCCCTTCTGCATCAAATATTCCAATGTGCTTATCCCCTAGCTTCTGTCGGTAATTCATTGAGGGAAACATGCTGTGTGCAGCAGAGGTGCAGAATCTGAAATGGGAATACAAGTAAGATAAAATTCCTGCTGCTAATGCAGTGGTGCAATGCCCTGGCTATTAATACTGGAGGCTTCTGTTTGCTTATGTGTTTGTGGGGATGGTAGTGTATGTTTGGAGCGGAGAGAAAAATAGAAGGATGTGCTGAATTTAACAGCTTACTAGCTTAGTCATTAACTATATGGGCTAGCCAAGTAAATTATTTGAAACTAAATTTCTTTACCCTAAAAGCCTTAAAATTAAAGCATTAGACTAAACCAATTGTTTTCAAATTGGTGGTTTGTTAAATTAGCAGATTTGTGGCTCTAGTCTCCAATATTCTCTCTCATTCACTAGCTCTATGATTGGGTCAAAGTGTCTTCATTTTTATTGAACTCCTTTGATAATACTGAGGCAGGTGCTTGAAGATTACATTGGGAGAAATTCTGATTCCTCACTGGACTGCAGCATCTGGGGACTAGGAATATACTCAAATTTAACTTTGCTTCCTGGCAGCTAGAACAGCATGTAGAGTATATATAGTACACAGTAGATATATAGTAAATCCAAAATATATAAATGTTAACTTGATCCAAAATGCTATACAAGGATTTATATGGAGACTCTGCCAGATCTAAGAGTCGCCAAGTTGGGTGTTTGACGTAGTAAATAACAGAATGGGATTTCTGGACTTCCTGAGTTAGTATCCAAACTCAGGAATGACTGTCTTGCCTGTTTCATGATAAGTAATATGCCAATTACCTACTGCATGGGACAAAAGTAGAAAGCAAGAGAGGTGCATTTTATACTATGGACTCTATATAGAGAAGTATGTAGTTTCTGTGTGAATTAGACAGTATACTTGTTTTATTAACTAAAAATATTTTTATTTACTTTTTCAGAGTTCATTTAGGATAAAACTGATACATTTTGGCAATTTTAATATTACAAAATATAGATAGGAAAAGATTTAGTAATTTTTATAACTACATGAAATAGCTGTGGAAATGTGAACACCACCAACTTTATAGGAGTTAAAATATATTGTAATCTTATTGGAAAAATTGCACTGAAGATAAACATTTTCATTCATAAATATCAAAAACATATTAAAGTTATTATCCTTATCCTAATGGGAGTAAGAAGAAATACGATTCAAGCGTGGTACAACTACATCATATGGGATACATATGGCTAGAAAAAGTTTTATCCAAAAAGCGCAGCACAGTTCAGTTTCTTTGAACTGCAAATGGCCAATCTCCATGATCACCTGCTGTGCCAGAGGAAAATTAAATTGAATTTAGTTTTCCTTCAATTTATTTGCAACTGAGGGGACAAACCCTGTGTACACCCGTAACATTTTATCTTTGAACCAATAACTAAAAAGTCTCAAGTTGTTAAGGCATCTTGTAAAAGTTGAGAGGTCAGTGAAGGGTTTGAACCTGAATAACACAGCACTCTTTCAATCTTTTAGTTCAAAACAAACATAGAAGACACAGTAAGCTCACTGATAGAAAAACTGTTTTATTTCCCTGGTGTAGATAATTCACATGACCTGTTTGGTTCACCTCTCTCTTTTTATATAAATAGCGTACTCCCTTCACCTTCAGATCCTTCTGTGCAGATGGCCTGTGAGACCGTCTTTTCTGTTGTTGCTCTACCACAGTGCATATGGTTTGGGGAGCAGTTTTTTCTACTGCAATTCCCAACAATTTCTTTAATACTGCTAATCTTCATGTATGCTTGTAGAAGAGACAAAATCACGTTTGTCAAAAATGTGCCGTGAAGAACCCATAAACATAATTCAGTTATTAAACAAATATTTATTGAGAACCTATCATGTGTCAGTCAATATTCTAGGGACGAGGTAGATAGTGGATTTCACACATACCCGTACACACACACACAAACACACACACACACACACACTACCCGTGGGGGTCTAACAACATCAGAGGCCAAGACCTTAGTGTCTTCCAACAAAATTTATTCATTACAAACTAAGTTTAATGTTTGGATTTAGCGTGAGAATGTGTGTGTGTGCGTGTGTGCTTTACAGTCACTTAGCTTTTGGAAAGCTGAATAGCATTATAAATATTACATTTTCTGCTGCTTGATATTAGAAATTGTAGCATGTATTTGTTTTTCCTACTTCAGATGTCATTCAAACTGAACTACCGGAAAGGTACCACACTCCATTATGCTACATCACCACATTTCATTTGCCCCATAGAATTACTTTAAAAACATATTTACCGGGGCCAGCCTGGTGGTGTAGTGGTTAAGTTCGTGAGCTCTGCTTTGGTGGCCCGGGTTTGCAGGTTGGGATCCCGGGCACAGACCTACACACTGCTTATCAAGCCATACTGTGGCAGGTGTCCCACATATAAAGTAGAGGAAGATGGGCACAGATATTAGTCCAGGGCCAATCTTCCTCTACAAAAAGCGGAGGATTCACAACGGATGTTTGCTCAGGGCTAATCTTCCTCACCAAAAAAAAAAAAAGAAGAACATGTTTACCTCCTCAACTTTATAATTAATATTCTATTCCCTTAGAATCCAAAGATGATATGGTTTCTGATCACACTAAAAGTGGAGAATGGGAATGTCTTTGAGAAAAAAAAATGTGATTATAAATGCAAATGTCTGATAATGGTTCAATCAAGTATTATCTTAATATAAGGAAAGACAAGTCATTGAATAAGTTTTAAAGAATAACTTCTTTTAATCTTAATACTAAACTTAAATATCCAAAGAAATTAATGTTAACACTAATTAAAATCAATGTGTTAAAATATTTTTATTAAGTATCCCATTATGTATTATTGGATCAGAAAGAATTTTATTGTGGTTAACTATGAAACAGTAAAAAACACAAAATATTGTTGTCTATGGGGCATATATGGCCAGCGGATTTGTTTTGTTTGACCCACATAATTTAAATTATTTGCCCAGATTTAAAAATTAGATATTTATATAAAAATTTAGATTTGTGGATTCTGTAGAGAAATTGCAGACCTTCAACACAAGGTCTACCTTATCAAGTGGCATCAATTGAATCTAGGTAGTATCTGCCCATTTTTGATGAAGCATGTTCTCTGTAGCCCAACAAAGCCCACTACACCCTTATTGTTTCACATTCTTCCTTCCCAACTCATTTACAGTATGTTTCTGCTCACTGTAGACTTTATAATTTGCTAGTGGATCCTTTAACCTACTGTCATCATTCACTAAAATAGAACTAATATGACATAATCATTTGTTTTACTTTTGTAATTTAGTTGCTTGTATTTTTAAGTTGGGGGATAACGATATTTCTAAAAGACAATTTAAAAACTTAAAAGTGCAAAAAAATAATTCACTGTTTAGAATTTCACAAATTGAAGGTAGTGTGAACCTGTAGCTCAGAGAAGTTAATGATTCACCAACTGCTGCATAATCACTTACTGGCATTGTTGAGAATAAAATAAAGATTTCTTACAAGCAACACTGCTTAGGAAATATTTTTGATGCTCAAGCAATAACTTGCACATCACAAGTAAATATTTGTATGAAGATTATATTCCCTACAGAACAAAATAATCCATATGTGGTTTACATTTTCCAATAATCTGAGACATTTTTATAGTGCAATATCATTTCAGATTTTAAAATCTTGCTTAAAATGTACTCCATTTTATATTATTATTAAAATTGTTAATCAAAACTAAAATATACCTACCTTTCAAAAATACATTAAATATGCTTATAGTGCATAAAAATGCTGACTATGGCATACTGATATATTATACTATTAATAATGCTAAAATAATATGTGGTTAATTTTAATTGCTTAGAATATATGGTTCTCATTTGTTCCCACTGGTTTAAAAAACATTATTCCTGATACTAAATACTCCCAATGAGTGAATAATAAAAATTTATAAGATTATAAGTATTAAAGTACATAAAACTATTTTCCCAAAATGCCTAACATTTTTAGTCAACCTTAGGTATATATATATTCTTCAACTAGACTCCAAATATGTTATTTTAAATTGTCTTTCAATTCTGAAAGACTTTTCTAACAGAATGCAGAGTCGAATTTAATGCGATATAGTCAACAATCCGCTAAGTTTGCACTTAAGTTGGTTGTTCCCAATAACCATGATACGCTGTGAACTATTTGACTTAATTTAAAATATTACTAAAAACTATCAGTTCTCCAATTAAGCTTATGCCAAGGCCCAGGCTATTTTTGCAGCAATATATTAGTTGAATATAGTTTGAAAAAGTCATGTATTTTATACTTTTAATTAGTTTTAGTGAAATTTGGTAACAGATTAGGGACTTAATAACAACTTTACGTCAGAGCTGGTGATTACATAATTATTATTTTAATGGAGAACTCATAACTAAATCTAAAATTATTAATATATAAACATGACTTACAAAATAGAAGAATATAAATGAAAAGTGTCTTACCCATTCCCCAGTGCATTTTTATTAACAGATATTTTAAAGGATTTTTTTGTGGCTGATTCTATATCGATAAATAGTATATTATGCTTTTCTTTCTTAATTTATGAAGTTTAAACATCACCTGATGTATGCATACAGTAGCAGAAAAGAATTTGTCGCATTACACACATGAACTGTCCTTTCCGTTTATATATTTTTATGATGCTCTTTAGTTCCATAGATCAAATTTCTAACTTGGAATAATAATCTAAGCTTTTATTATAGATAGCACTTCTTGACTCCTGTCTTTGTAAAATGAGAATATTTGTACATCTTCTGTTCCCTTAAGATTTTTCTCCTTCCCACCTCCTAACCTTTGTTAAATAAACTTTCACATGTCACTGCTGCTATACTTCACATTCTGTTCTTTAATTATAACTAAATTTGTTTTACAAACTTAATATACAAAGATACATACAAACAATATATTAATGAACAAAAGGCTACATATGGATTCATTCTAAATGTGAAAAAAATCAAAGCGTTTATTGTTTTATTATTAAGATTCTAAAGTCTTTCTTCATAGCACAGCCAAGTAATTCACAATGATTAAAATTCCTGCTTTAAGATCCTAATAGCTCAAGCCTGTGCTAGGGAAAACATTTTCTTATGTTCATTAATGAAATTGTACAAATATCTAAATTTACTTTCTGAATTTATAGTTTCCATTTTGATGTTATTAAGCTGAACAATCCAGGTGTGGAATAAGTATACTGAACCTTTTACCCTGGATCAAATATTTTCCATTTTATTCCCTGTCTACTCTCCCTAAAAAAAGAGCTGAACAAAAAGAAAGTTTAATTTTATTTGTAGTGATCACAGGGGTTATTTTTATTACTCGGATTTATTTTCTACTTTCTCGATCTCTTTGTAAGCTGACAACATTAAGAATTTAGAATCAACTTCCATTTCGCTGAGCTACAAACACAATGTGGCATGTTTCTAAGTTATATTATTAAGGTTATCTACTTAGAATATTTAGAGGTTGTTTTGATATTCTATATTTGTTTTTCATCAAAGTTGATTCATGCAGCTTACAGTTTTGAAATTAACTCCTCCAAGTTCCTTGCTGTGTAAATAAGGATAAGGTAAACATCTTTCATAAAGTGCACCTCTTAAGCTGTGTCATATTTGACTTGTCGAATCAATGTACCCTTGTGATCAAGTGATTAAGCTATTTACTGCTTTTTCTACGGAAGGCTATTAAATAGATCATGAACACAGCATTATGGAGTGGGTGTCAGGATCTCTAAATTCTACTCACCCGTTGTTTGTGTGACCTTGAACAAGTCGCTTAATCTTTTTGATCTCAACTTCTCTACATACGTAGCAAGGAAAGCAATTATCTCTATGGGCCTCTTTGCTTGTAAAGCTCTATGATTTCATTCTACAATTATCTTTGGAATGGATTTAGCATGAGAGGAGAAAGCTTCACTGCAACAGTTATGCAAATAATCTCATATAAATTATGGAGTTAATTTAATAAGCCTCTTAGCTATTTTTGGGTAATTTTCAGAAAAAGTAAATATTCATTTAAGAAGTGATGTGCTAAAGATTGCTTTTAGCAGAAAAGTTGTAAAATATTTTCTCTTATAACTGAGTGTTTCTGGCAGCTGCTTATCAATCAAGAGTTTCAAACAGTTTGTGTGGCTCAGAAAGTTCTACCTTACTGGTACTAATAGCTAAAAAATGTAGCAATAGAAACTACAGCATCAAATTTTATTTATATACTTTACTACTAATAATAATTTACCAATATACATATAGGAAACATATTTCTAAGGAAAAAGTACAATTTTTGATATGTAAATATTTTTGTACAATTTAGGAAAAAAGAGAGTCACAATGCCTGGGGTCTTGCGTCTATTTGGCTGCTTTTGACTTGCTGGGTGGCCCTAAGGCAATCTGATCAAGTTACTATTTTGCAAAGCTTGCCAAATATTGTCAGGGCTTTGGAGAAGGTAATGAAACCATAAGTGTAAAATGCTCTACAAATAGAAAGGTCAAAGACTAGCATATGTGAAACACATTTTCTTTCTTAACGAGCAGTTGGACACTTAGTAGGGAATGCTAAAACATCTAAATTTCAAAGAGCCACTTCATTTTGGAACAATTCATTGAGAAGTGGCAATATTTATTGAGTTAATGTTGCGTCATTATTTGAAACATCAGTATTTGCAAGCATACCATAGCAATAATAATGTTCAGACTAATATTAATGTCAATAGCTAATAATAAATGCTATTAATGATGTATTAGAAAAAGCAGAGGCTGAGTTGTTCAGTAGAGCTAGGTTCAAATTACAAAGTTACTACTTATTGGCTCTGTGGGTCAAGCTTCTCTGCCCTTCTTATCCGTTTGAGTGTGTGGTGGGCTTGTTTTAAAATAATTTTCTAAGAGGAAGCATGGCCTTGCCGGCACCTCAGTTCAAGGGAGGCTGAGGCGGAGTTCTCTTCCAGCACGAGTCATTATTAGCCTCTGAACCTCCTCAAACAGGTCTTCACTCTTCTCTTGCTGTGACAGTAGTACATACGTATCTCTGTGAGTATCTTCCCAACTGGCAATGTGTGACATTGGCAAAAGAGGTATTTCACAGAGCAAAATCTCATGCTTAGTATAGTTCAAGAGTTACCTAAAATACAATGGAATGGTTTTCACTTATTCTAGAATATTCCCCTAGATGACAATGCTGCATTCTACTGTGCTTCCTTCTCTCACCCTCAATCTTTGCCTCAAAATTTTTGTACTTGTATATGAATTGCACCTGTATGTAAATTATCCATCTTATATCAATACTATTGTTATGAACAAACAAAACAAAGCAGCTACCAAAAAGACAAAACAAAACAAAACCCTAACAAAACAAAAGCCGTATTAAACTTGTACCTATGTAAAATGTGTTGTTAAATGTGTTATCTAACATTACAAAGACTTTAATGAAGATCTTAGAGGGAAAATTTCTATTGACTTCTTGTCCTATGAGCAGTTGAATTTCTTCCAACAATATTCTTTCCGTTTAGGCAGAATGAATTTCAATGTGTAAAGATTTCCTCTTCATGATTTTTTAGACAAATTTGTGACTCCCCAAAATTGTATACATGAAAATCATCATGATATGCTCTTTATCCTAATTCCATCTCACATCACTTTTCCCTCTAATTTTTCTTTTCTTTCATACAGCTTTTTATATCACGTCATTTTGTATTTTTTTAATGTTTCTTAAGTAAGTAATCTGATAATGTTTTTGGAAAAAAAGTAGGGTATAAATCAATCAATTAATTAATTATATGATGTTGAGAGAGTTGAGATATTTTGTAGTCATCTTATATAAAGCCAATCTAGGGCTGAACTAAGACTCTAAAACCCATTAGAATAAGGAAGTAGCCTATTGCCACTGGTAGTGCTAAGGATCTCTTTCTTGGTTCTTGCCAGCATTTGATAAAAGCAAACTAAATCCGGAAGGCAAGCAAACTTGTTAAAGAATTCCCTAGAGGTCAGCCTTAAGGGACAAAGGGTAGAGTGAAGGGTGAGGAGTAGATATGGAAGGTCAAATAGAAAGTATGAAGGACAGAGGTAGTTTGAGGAAAAAAGATAGGTCATTATTCATTCTTCCTTTTTAAAGGGCTGATTTTAACATATCACAGAGCCTCTTTGGGGATGCTATCAGACTTTATTGACATTATTTACAATCCTATTGTAGCTGTATACAGTTTATTGAGGAACATGTCATTTAACCAACAAATATTTCAACTGGAGATCAATTTATTAATTATCTACCACCTGCAGCATACTGAATGATGTTTAACTAGATGAACTTGACTCAGTCACTTCCTAATTACAAACACAATTGAATTCAGTCACTGTTCTCAAACATCTCATCTAATAGAAGAGATATGTAAGCTAGTAATGCCAGAAGGATGTAATGTTATAATTTATCTGTTTAGTTGTTAGTCTCCCCAACAAACTATAAGCTCTTCGATACTAGGTATGTCAGAGTATTACATTCAAAAAAGTTTAAAGACATGATTTGCATACAAACATAGATTGAACATGTGTCAAAGTGTTATTTACCACATTAGTAAGAGAAAAGGCAGGATGATAAAGTTGATTCAAAGCTGAACTTGAGAGAGTGAGTGTATATGGGCTCTGAAAAAAAGAACACTCAACAGATATTTAGGTCAAATATAAAACTAGTTACTCTCATACAGGGCAATAATGACATCAAATTTAGGATTATTTTTTCTATAAGGCAGAAGGTATTGTCGCTTCTATAAGAAAACATCTACAAGTTAACACAAAACTTCATAGGGACCGAGTCCTATTCAAGCATAAGTAGGAAGTCAAACAAAGGTACTTTCCTGTGGAAAATTGAATAACTCTTGGGTGTGCCTACTAAATAATATTCCAGGATAGCATTGAAGGGATAGCCAATCATACTTTTCTCTAATTTCTAAGTCTTAGATGATTTTTGTTCTATGTGTGACATAATTTTTTTTCTGTAAGAGAAAATATGCATGGGTAGGTATGGAGACAAGTTTTGTGCATCTGCATAGCATATATATAAGCACATATCTGGCCCCTGGTTGATATGTAAGTTGAGTAATGTGTTAGTGGTTTATGAACAATTACTTTAGCAAATTTAATATAGTAGTGATGCCTTGAGTAAAACTGATTTATGTGCATATGTGTATATACTCTGCTGAGCTTCCACACAGGATCAAATTGTCAAATAAGACTTATGAATCAGAGATGTTACCCAGTATCGAGCTTACTAATGATCTCAGAGGTGAAGACAAAGAAGAAGATAAATGCTAAATGCCTGGGACATCCCAACTGCTTCTCCAGATTAGAGTTGCCAGATAAAATATGGGATGTCCAGTTAATTTAAATTACAGAGACACAACAAAATTTTTTTAGTGTAAGTCACAAATATTGCATGGGATATACTTACACATGCACAAATTTCATTGTTTCTCTCCAGTTCAAATTTAACTGGCCATCTGAATTTGTATTTGCTAAATCTCGCAAACCCATTAGATCCTTCCTTCCAGTATCAGCAGCGCACTCTCTCGCTCAGAATAACAGATGAGGTTTCCAAAGGAGGTTTTGTGGCTTTACCTAACACAGCAAGAGGCATTTAAATTATGTAACATCTCTATTTTATACCAACAGAGCTGTATGGCTCTCATGACATTCTCCAGGGAGCCATGCCTTATAAATCTGGTGGTTGCTATTTTATTTACTATAAGTAATCCTTTAGCCAGGAACATCCTACTAAGGGGGTCTATAGATAAGGTCTCTTCCTCCTGGAAAATATCATTAGTCTATTTACTCAGAGGTCCAGTTGACAAGGAGATTAGGCCAGGTCACCAGCCCTCTTTTCTTTCCCCTGGGGTTGTACCCTGGTAAAGGGAATGAATGAATCTCGGGTCAGATACTTTAACTCCTTCCTCACCAACTACATTCATGACTGTAATATTTAAGAAAAACATACTTCCATTTATACCAGAAATAAAATCGAAGTCAGATTATAAAATGTAAACCTTCCATATTTATGTTAGACACTTAATGTCCTTCAACTGCAGAAAAGTGTTTTTTTGTTTTTTTATCACAAACTTGACCCTTAATAAAAATTCTGTTGTATTTCATCTATAAAACTTTGAGTGCCAAGTGAAAAAGTGAGAGTAGCAATTTGAGAGGAAACATTTAACACCAGTCTCTTAGTTCCATCAAATGCATCTATTTCTCCAAAATTGTGTTTAATCAAATATATGTTGTCTAGTAAGTATCTCAGAAGGATTATGACCGAAATAAAAAAGAACAATTTGATGACTAGCAGCCCATGGAGACCAAGGTATTATCCTCAAACCAGTGAATATAGATTCTAAAAATTCTGACAGAGTAAAAATCTCATATTTAACTTGGGCTACATAATGTTTGTGTACAAGAATAAAATAGAAGACTCTGTCATATGTGCAATTAGAAATATAAAATTCAATCAGGGATTCAAAGTCTTTTAAAAAAAATGCAATTGTATGACTGACTTAAAAGCCCTGAATCTTTTCTCGTAAAAGTTCTTTTTCATTTCCCTTTTTCACGTCCAATGAGCAGTGGAGAAAGGTGTTGACTATAGAGTTCCTGAAGGGAAAACTCTGCAGCTGTAATCACTACTACGGAGGAGTTCTAGAAATCGTAGAAAGAGTCGAGTGGGGTGGCAGATTGATAGCAAGAGAGAGAGAAAGGGGATGTCACAGGCAGACATATAGTCTCTACAAGTATGTAAAATGTATGGGTTAACCCAGATCTTTGAAAATGGTAAAATGATAACATTTTTATAAATTAGTAAGAAAAGAATGGTGACATTTGGATAAAATGGTGGAGGAAAAGCATTTGTCCCCTTCTTCTGTATTGATATGAAACAAAACATGTCAAAAAACTTTGGAAATAGGAAACCTCTCCTTTCCCACTCACTCCAAACCAGTGTCCTGGGTCCAAGATTGAAGGGGGAAAGGCAATAATCTGAAATTGGAGAGAGAGGAAAAAAGTTTCCGCTTTATTTCTTGTTTGGGAACTTCTTATTAAAATGTGAGATAGAATTTAATATGCTGATAAACAAATATCTCCACAGCAAAATTTGAAAAGCACTTGGTTAATAAAATGAGAGAAAGGATGATGCCTGGATCTAGGAAATACTGATAATTAAAAGGCAGTTAAATATCCAGACATTTCCAAGCCCATGGATTGGAATCACATTTATTTTGCTAGAGTCACCTTTACCCACAGTACTTGGTATCATTTTCTCTAAAATGTCTTGCAATTTATTCACCTTAAAGGGCCGATAAACCATTTTAAAAGTGAGGTAAAATATAACATAATTTTTTCATAAAGCATACTCTTAGCCTAGAAAATTGTTAGCTTGAATATCAAGATAATAGTACCCTTTCTATTCTAGTATAAAAGTAATAATGCAATTCATTATACTTTTCTCAACTAGTTTAACTACTCTGAATCTCTGATGTTTTATATGCAAAACAGATTACAGTTGCTAAATCAGCATTTTGACTAATTTCTACAACTTCCACCAACATGGAGATATAATGAGGATTGGCTATGACCTGATTAACATTGCCCCTCATTCTTATAGGAGTTTTACATTTCTCTATATTAAAATAAAATAATGAATTATATTTTAAAAAACTTAAATAAGCACATTGTATTGCATATTATGGTTTCCTTTGGTACATTATTAATTATATCAAGTAGTTTTATTTTTCTTTTGTTTTAGCATAAACTGGTGAACTAAATCTTGATATTTATATAGCTTCTACTGGTGTTGAAAATGCGTTCTTATAGTTAAACTCATTTTAATCTTACAACAAGTCTCTAGGGAGGCACAAAATATTTTTTGATTTCACAGGTGAAGAAACTGATGATTAAATAAGTCACCATTTGTCCAAGGGAACACCCCTAATAAGTAGAAGACCCAGGATTATGTTTTAGGACCTGGCCACATTGTTCAGGGTTCTTTCCGCCACGTAGAACAGCATCTCTTTTAACAGCCAGCAGATTTTTCACAGTCTAAGACTAATATCCAGTGGTTATCCCATCTCCTCTTTAATAACCCTAACTTGAAAAAATAAAGTAATTTCTGAAGGGGTTTACTTGGACCTATATATTTCTCAATTTCTCTCTCTGCAGCTTTTCACAGGAAGAAGAATTCCAAGGAACTGAATGCACTCAGTACTTCTGTATTCTTATCACCTACTTATCAATTAATTCACTCATCTCAGCTACCATCCTGGCTACTTCACTAAAATGGATCATACGGATTTCACCAATGACTTTCATGTCGCCGAATACAGTAGATGCCTCTCTGTCATAGCGGTCATTGTCACACAGCACTTGAAAAACTATCCTCTGTTGTAGTCCATAACACACTCTCGGAATTTTTTTTTTTAAACATTCTCTTCTTTTTTGTTGTTGTTGTTGCTGGGAAGGATTCACCCTAGCTAATATCTGTTGCCAATCTTCCTCTATTTTTCTTTTTTCCCCCTCCCCAAAACCCCAGTTCATACTTGTATATTCTAGTTGTAACTCCTTCTAGTTCTTTTATGTGAGCTGCCGCCATAGCACGGCTACTGACAGACAAGAGGTGTGGTTCTGCACCCGGGAACCAGACCCGTCCATGGAAGCAGAGTGCGCTGAACTTTAACCACTCACTAGGCCATCAGGGCAGGCTCCTCTATGACTTTTTAAGCTTCCTCCATGCTAGTATTTTTTTTTTCTCTTCCCTGAATACTTAATGTTCTTTCTTATATTATTTTTTTTCCTTTTTTCTTTGCATTGATGGTGGCTTCTTATTCTCAGGTCTTAGTTTCATTAGCTGAAAGCATTCCCTTAAATATGTCCATCCCCACCCATATATCCATATATTTCCTGTATCTTATCCTATGTAATTTCTGTCTAGTAGATATGATTGTTAAATCAGAAACTGTAAAGGATCTGAGATTTTTACCCTACTCGCTAATTAGCCAGCCAGTGTTACAGATACACACAGAAACAGTGGTGTGTGTATATATATATACATATATTTTAATATATTATATATTTTATATATATTGATAAATATTTTATATGTTGATATTATATATATACATCTCAAGAAAAGATTCAGATTGCTGAGTCAAAAACAGACCACAAGAAAAGATCAGGGGCCGACCCAATGGCGTGGTGGTTAAGTTCCCACACTCTGCTTTGGCAGCCTGGGGTTAGCAGATTCGAATTCTGAGTGCAGACCTATGCACCGCTCATCAAGCCATGCTGTGGCTGGTGTCCCACATGTAAAATAGAGGAAGATGGGCACAGATATTAGCTCAGAGCCAATCTTCCTCAGCAAAAATATGAAGATTGGCAACAGATGTTAGCTCAAGGTCATCTTCCTCACACACACAAAAAAGATCAAAAACAGTAGGAAGAGCCGCTTCCCGTGTCAGTTCCCTACACCCCAGTTCTCACAGAGCAATATAATGAGGGCCAGATGTTCACCTACATGTGCGGTGGGTTGCAGCATAGGAGAGGAGGCCTGAAATTAGGAGACTTAGATTTTATGGGGCCGCTGGCAAATCTACCCACCCTCCTCTCTCAAGAGAGTGATTTCTTATTTCTCTTGAATATAAGAAAATCTCCTTCTGGAGGAAGAGGCAAAGCTCTATAGATTTAGTATTCTGGAATATAAGCAAATGTCTCTGGCAAGGGGACAGAGAGGGCTTTATCTTTACTAGTGTGGACTTCTCCAGGCAAGTAGATCTCTAAATCTGTCCAGAGGGAAATGCTCCCTCTAGCTTCCAAGGTTGTTTGCTCTGCCAATGTATCTTCTGCTCAGTAAGTAGACCTGACCTGTACAGAAACCTGAGAAATCCATGGAGAATTTTCTCCCAATAATGATCATTTGTAAATATGTTGTTCATTTATTGGTTTATTTTTTTTATCCATAGAAATTTTTGTAACATGAGTCTCCAGATTCTATGGTTCTTGATCACCATTGTATCCCTAGTGCCTGAAATATTCCCTGGGGTGTTAGGTAGTAGGTAATCCAAAATATTATATATTAATATATATGATGTAACATAATATATTAATCTATACATAATTCATTTATATATAATGAATTGTCAAATGAATGAATTAATGAATAGATGAAAAAATAATTGATTAATAAACTTTTTGAATGCTGGCTGTTGTGTTTTTATTTGTCACTGTTTTTAAGCATAGCTTTCCTCTTTGGTTATATTCTGAAAAGTTTTAGTGGCCTGTCCATATTGATAAAGTCATTCTCAGCAAGTTAGGGACGTGTGACTCTATATAAAGAACTCAATATGTTGCTTGAACTTATTTTTTTAAGTAAGAATTCTGGAATTATTTAAGATGAAAATATATGAGAAAGTGCTAAGCATAGGTTTTCCTGTTACTTCAGACATTTTAAGAAATATCAATAGATGTAAGACAGTCTTACTGGTGTGAGAGATAGTGAGCAGAGCTGTCCAGTGAAGGAGGAAATTGGCATCTTTGCAAGAAGGAAGATGAAATAATTTTTTGATCACACACAAGTCGGGGCAAATAACAAATGGAATTATTTGGCAACAAAATCTTCAGATTGCAGCACCAAGATGGTGATAATCACGCTCCTTTTACATTAAGAAGAAAAATATTCAAAAACTATCACCAACTTCTTCCTGGAATCTGAGAAGACATGAAGTAAAATTTTCAAATTTCGGTTCTTTTAAATATGTACATTAGGAGAAAGAACAAATTTTAGATCAATATTCTATCCATGAGAATCAGTTAATCCAATTGAAGGGGACAAAAGATATAGACAGATTAGAAAACAGGGGTGGTATATTAATGGTGTGAGCTCTATAATATGACTACGTAAATCCAAAATCCTGTCTCTGCTTCTTATAGATAATACAACATGGGACAAGTTATCAAACCCCTGCTGTCTCAGGTTTCTCATTGAACAAAAAAGGAAAATTTTAGAGATATGAGATAATATTTGTAAGCATCTCATACCCAGGACTTTTGTTAGTATTAAATGAATCAGTAGGGACAATGTGCTTAGAAGAGTATCTAGAAATATATGTGTTTTAAAATGCTAACTATGATTACAAAAGTGGAAATGCAAAATTGTGTGCTGGACTGATAAAGATGAGAGCATTTTCCAATCCGATGACATAGATACTGAGGCTGTATATATATATGTGGAGAGAGAGAGAGAGAAAGAGAAAATGAGAGAAAGAGAGAGAAAGAAAAAAACAGATCCTAAAAGAGAAGGAGAAATCTTCAAATTCCAGAAACGAAAAGTTTCTGAAACCAGAGAGGTACCAACCAATTTAAAACTGTTACCTAGGCAGAATACTAGACTTCAAAAGAGAAGAAATACAACATTAAAAAGCCAACCAAAGTGTTACTTTGAGGGAAAGTCAACAGATTGAACAAAAAGGTTAAGTCACACACTAAATATTGGAAAAATAGAAAATTTTGAACATACATGTTTTAATTATTTAAGGCATAAAATCAGAAAGATAAACCATATTGGAGCAACAGAACTGTATAAATAAAAACAAGCATGTTGAATCAAAAAGCCAGTTAGAATTTCTACCAAAAAAAAATAGCCATGAGCAAAGATTTACACGTAATTTGGGGAATTATTTTTATTATTTTCATACTTTTCTATACATTTGAAATTATCTCAAAACAAGTTTAAAGAGAATCTTTACCATACAATGCCGTATATTCTCCTTTTGAGGGAGCAGAATTATTTTCACTTTCTCTGTGGCTATGGGAGAATATGAGATATGGGAAGGTTTGAAACCAGCTGCTTGAAATGGGCACTTAAATCACCATGTATTTCAAAATATTAAGGAGATGTTTGCTATGTTTATTGTGAATTGTCTGCAGGAATTGGGAGTATACAATTTCTGGATTGTCAAAGACCTTATTCAGGCAGAAGCATCACGGAAGCCTAGAGGCAAGATAGAAAGAGAAAAAAATCATATATAAATTCCCCCATCTTCAAATTTAGCATTTGAAGTATTTTGATTTCAAAAGTCAAATGAGCAAAGGGGGTTTGAACAAACAAAAATAAAAGACTTAAGGAGTCAGGGAGGTGATTGGAACCCTTCCATGAAGATTAGAAGTTAAAAGGATCAACTGAGATAATGAAATACAGTGTGTGTTCTTTGATGTGTGTAGAGAAAGAATTGTGTTCAGGCAAGTTTAAAGAACCCATGAATTGTAAAAATCAATCAAAATGCCTATAGGACATGGAAAACAGCTATCAGTTGAAGCAGCTTAGTACAGCTATTATTCAAAATAGAGCTATATCTAGTAAATGCACACATATCTATTCAATTCAGTCAAAAAAAAATCAGTCCAGTAAAAAAAAACAAAGACAATTTCTTGCTACATTGTCATCTAGACAAAACAACTAATTGAGTGATGAAAAATGTAAGTTATGCAGTCAAAACTCTCTTACTGAGTGATTACTGATGTATGCTGAATTAAACCAAAACAAAGATGCCACTGCCTTCACACATTTGCTTTCTTAATTGAGAAACATATTACTTAGTACAGTATTTAGTGTAAAGACTGAAAACTAGGGATATGATAAGGTATAGTGTGGCACGTAAGAGGGAATGGCCTACAATGCCTAGGACATGGTAGGAAAGGCCCCTGTGAGATAATAATCTTGACCTGGTTCCCAGGTTTCACTCATTCATGCAACTAACCAGAGATCAAGAGAGTCTCTAGGACTCTGTTCTCCAGCATTCAGCATATTTTTTTCAGTTTCAAATATTATTTCATTAACTTAAAAGGTAAATAAAATGTGTATTTCAAATCTTATTAAACTCATATATCTGAAAAATATGTTTACATAGAGGACACACAGATATAGGATTTCAAGTAACTTAGGGTAAGTTCATTGTCCTGTACCATGGACTGAGCTGGCCTTTGAAGGCTGTTTATCATGCAGGCTGCTGGAGTACAGGTATCTTCCAGAAACTGCTTCACAGGACACAAAAAAATACCTGAATCCCTTGCTGCCTAAGGCTGAGGGAAAAGAATCTCAAAAAAGATCTAAATTTTAAATATATCAAATAGTGCTACTTTAATTCATTTAGTTCTACAATGAATAATAACATGCTCACCTTTCTTGGCTGATCAAAATAAAACCAAATCAAGTACTCACTAGCTTGTAAGCCTTCCTAAAAACCATCAATCAATGGTTATCTATGATTTTTGACTCCCATGTTAATTATTGTCCATGTTGTTTATTTGTCAATTAATCATATAAGTCTTGTGGAATCTACTGCAGTACTATATTGAAGTTTATTTTTAAAATAATATTATTTTTAACTCTAAACATTTATATCAGGTTTCTCTAACTTTATATTTAGCTCCAAGAGAGTAGAAGTGGTAATTTGAATTTCTTCCTTTCCCACAATCCTAGAGATTATGTTTTTTAGTTCATATTAAATAAATGCTTATTGATTGGTTACTTTAGATAAACAGTCCAAGTAAAAGTGGCAAGGGTTTATACTAAGTCAATGGCCATGAGAAAATAAAATAGTGGTTCTATTTAAGAGAAATACAGAAAGTACGATTGGCCAGACTTGATGACTGACTACTTAATGGAAGACTGAGAGATAGCAGATGGATGACAAGAATTCAATGTTTGTAGCTTGAATAACTGAATGGAGAAGGCTATATTTAACATACATATAGGGAATATAAAAGGAGAATGTCTTGTTTTGGGGATGAGGTACATGTTTTCTCAGTGCATATTTCAAAGCCAGGCCTAGTCAAGCAATTTGCAGCCTCATAATAAAGCTAATATCATTTTGCACTCTTGAAACATGGGAAAGATAAGACCCAGAATCCTAAATCACTGAATAAGTGGCTAAGATTCCAACCCAGATGGTTTGAGTACAGAGCCCCTGTTCACCCTTACTTTCCCTCAGTTGCTTCATTAGTACCATGTAAATTAAATACAAGTATAAAACTTCTATATGAGCTCATCTAAGCATTTTCTACACATTAATTTTCATAATACTTGTGAATAACAATAAAAATAGTTAGAAATTTTCTAGATAGAAACAACTTCTGAAGAACTACTTAATGCACTATAATACCAAGGATCTTTTTTCACTTTATCAAACACATTCATCTTCTTTCCACTCCAGGAAGAACATCTGCATGATCCAGACTCAAATACCAAACACTAAGCATAATGGTTGGCACACAGTGAATACACTAATAGTTTTTGTTGAACAACTGATGAATGAATCAGTGAAAAACTGACATAGAAGGAGTGCATAGGGGCTATTACTTAACTACCTTATGTTTCAGTTCTCCTCTTAAAAATGAAAATAAAAACACAAAACAGATATTTGTTATAAAAATTAAATTAAATGGTTATATAATTAATGGCCTGCTAATAATAATCCATATATGTATGAGTAAGTATTGTTATTACAATAATCGGAGTCAAGTTGGTGAGATGCTTTTTGTAAGTATATTAGACTACCAGCTAGAAGATATAAAAACACATGGAATTAAGGATAACTGATTTCCCAATGAAATGTTTCTTTTTACTCTTGGTTTCATCATTAACTATAGGAGAGCTATGAATCATAAGACATAATACAATTATTATATGCTAATTTCAACCAGAGCACCTGTGTCTGTGTGAATGTGTATTTGCATGAATGCAAGATTTTGCAATAAATTGCTGTTGCACACTGTACAATCCCTAAAGAAAATCCTCAATGTCATTTAATATAGTAAAGATACGTTTTGTATTTTAATTTTCAAAGAAGAATGTATGACAAAAATAAAATTAATTTCTTATCAATAGTATGTGTAATAGTATTTCTTATCAAATAGTAGAAAACTGTTATCATCCTCAAAGATTAAAAAAATATTTAACAAATGCACAGGCAAATAACTAAAAAGTAAAAAAATAAAATTCAGAGTAGCAGTGAAGTAAAATGTATATACAATGGTGAATTTAATGTCTCACTAATTAAGAGAGGCGTAATGGAGACAGGGATGTTTTGGATCTGTTGCCTTCACTAACTCCTACTATTTTTGAAACTAGAGCATCAGCAAAGGCCATTTAATAGTAATGAAGATAAGAGATAATATATAATCACCTTGTGCATGGATGTAAGCTCTTTACTGTAGGTGTGGTTAGGAGATTACCACTACAACAAAAGAAATCTAAAGGATAGATGTTTATTTTACATTCAAAATTGTCATTTGCCTTAAGAAATTGGAAGTCTCGAAGGACAATCATTTTAGCCTCTTTCTTATTTTTGGTTCTATTGGCGTGCACTAAATCGGTCCAATATTTATGTTTTTAGAAATACCCTGAAATTTAAAACTCATATAAATTTTCACATTCAACTTTTTTGTATTCTCTTTAAAGTTGTCAGTGGAAGTTGAAAATTCAACTCTTTGCCACTCCAGAGAGTAGGTTATTTTTATGCTTATGCCAGTAGAAGTCTAGTGAGTCAATTTGTGCATTTTTTAAGAGACAGCCTCTATGTGGTAAATAGTGGCATCTGATCTCTGACCTAAGAGAAATACATTTGTGTCACTTACATGAGATGAAGATGGCATGTCATATCTCTTACATGACCCTTTCTTCCAATTTTTAAGCCTATGCCAGACTTTCATGAAAAGAAGGCATCATGGAGAGTTTTGAACAAGGAATTTTTGCTTGATTTGCAATGTACAATATAAAACCCATTCTCAAAATAGAATAAGTTGGGCCAAAGTCCACATACGTTTTGAATAGACCTACTTCAGGTTACAATAGAACCTGGGAATTTTTCAAAACTGTTTTGTGGTTAGGTGTGAAAATCAACAGAATCTTTGTGGTTTTGGCTGGAATAGCAGTAAGACCAAATTATTACTATAAGATGGATGTTTGATTTCATTCGGCTCCAAACCTGACGAAAATTTTGTTATGCGCATCAACAAAAATATAAAATTTTTAAAATTGCCTTGTATCATAATGTATAACGTCATAGCTAAGAAGCTTAAGTTCATGTTAAATATTACTCCCTTGTATAATTACAATTACACATCTATTTTTGATATCTCCAAATACATTGCTACTTATTTCCTTCACTTCTCACCTTTAATCTACTATTGTATTTCATCAATTCTTCATCAAATATAGATGCTAAATAATCTGTCTTCTACTTATTTTGTTAATTTAATCTATAATGCCTTCATATTCACATTTAAGGATGGTATCCTCCCTTTAAATTCAATAGATGTAATATTTTATGATAATACAGGTTGAATGTACTATTTCTCATCTCATCAGCATTTTAGCATGACCAAATGTATCTGATATTAAATGTGAACTTTAGATTTTAAGTTGTAAGCACTCTATACAAATTGCATGAAATTACCCATTTACTTTACCTTTGTCTGCCTCCAAACAGTTACAGTTTCCAAATGCCTAAAATAGGAATTATTTTCACATTTTTTTCCTAAACTATATTCCTTGGCCTCCTCCAGAACTGTACCCAGAATTCTACTCCAAAATTTCAAATTATTCTCAAACAGGTAAGAGTACACTACAATCATTCATAATTTGCTTTCTGTTTTTCTAATTACCTTTGCATTTCAGTGTACAAATAACAATTACAAAATGTATGAAGACCATTTATTGCTGTTCTGAATTGATCCATGACAGTGGGGTTGTCAGTAAATGATTTTGAACTTGACATGTTGCAGTACTATAAATCATGTTCAATATTTTATATATTGGAATATAAAAATAGTATGATTTTAGTTTCATAAACACTGTTTTTAATTAGTATTATGAATATTTAAATTTAATGTTTTTACTATTTGGACAAAAATCTGGAATTTAAACTATATTTGGTTGACCATCCACGAACATATACAAATATAAACATTTCACATTAATTGATTTGTAAGTTTGCTAGAGATGCCATAGCAAAATACCACAAACTGGAAGGCTTAAACAACGGAAATTTATTATCTCATACTTCTGGAGGCGAGATGTCCAAAATCAAGACGTTGGCAGGGGAAGATGATTTTTAGGCTAATAGTATTTAGATAGGTAGACATGACTCTTATCAGAAATGGAAATATTTTTATCAATTAAAATATTTTCTATATTTTTAAATTCTTTGTGACTTGAAAAAATGTCAAAAATGTGTTGTTTATTAGTCATATTTACAGGTATTAAAATATAATAACCAGAATAATAAACATATTGCACATTTTTAAAATGATGATTATTCATTATAAGTAACTTCTTAATTAGAAAAATGTTTTCATGAAATGAAAGTGGCTATTTTTTCAGTGAATTTGTTTGTCCATGGGTAGAAATTACTTCTTTTTTAAATGTGACAGGATGTGTCAGTTAGGGTTCAACCAGAGAAACAGACATAACAGACAATATATATTGAGAGATTAGTTACAAGGAATTGGCTTACATGTTTGTGAAGGCTGGCTACAGTAAGAAAGTGTGAAACATAATGTGGGTGGAAATTTAAATCACTCCAACCAACCTACAGTGTCTGCCAACCTGAAAAAATTAGTTACAATAGAAAGAAGTTTAATAAGATGAAAAAAATTCAAGGAAAGTAAATTGTAATAATAAAGTTAAATAAAAGACAATAAAGAGTAATGTTGACATTGTGGACATGTTAATCATAACTTGGAGAACAAACCTGGAGATTTGTCATGAATCATAGAGAAGAAAGTAAAAAAGATTGAAGAGAAAGAGAAAAACTGATAGCCAAGTAGGTTAGGCAATGAGCATCTGAACATATAATTATAAACATCTTGGAAGACTACACAAGAACAGTTGGAAAGCTATATAAGAATCAAAGATCAAATCTGGAAAAGGAAAATTGTCATCTTGAAGAAATACTAAAAGGTACAAAGTAAAGTGGCTCACCTTATTCCAGGAAAAGGTATTGAAAAAAATTAGAAAGTGGAAAATATTTTTTAAAAGACCATAGAATTCATAGAGATGAAAAAATACAATATATTAAAGGAAAAAATGTACAAAGGGAAATTAACAGCTGAATAGACACTGCAGAGAAGAAAAAATAAGTGAACTTGAAAATGTAGCAAACTATCCAAAAAGAGTCAGATATAGAGAAAAGACTGAACAAAACTCAAAAAGTCTAATAAACATGTGAGTGAAGACCTAAAAACAATGAAATGAGTAGAGAGAGTCCCTAACTAAAATATTTGTGGAAAGAAGTTCGGCCCTCTGTACCTGTGGGTTCGCATCCAAGGATTTAACCAACCACATATCAAAAGGCCTGTGATGGTTGTGTCTGTACTGAACACGTACAGACTTTTTTTCTTGTCATTATTCACTAAACAATACAGTATAACAAATACTTACATAGCATTTACATTGTATTAGGTATTGTAAGTAATCTAGAGATGATTTAAAGTATATGGGAGGATGTGTGTAGGTTATATGCAACTACTATGCCATTTCATATAAAGGACTTGAGAGCATCTGTGAATTTGGCTGGAGGTACCTGCACGGGGTCCTGGAAAAAAACCCCTGTGAATAACAAGGAATGACTGTAATAGTAAAAACAAATTTCCAAATTTAATAAAAACTATAATTTCACAGATTCAAGATGATAAACAAACCCCAAGTAGTATAAACAGAAAGAAAACCATCAAAATTAAAATATTATCAAATTATTGAAAACCAATGATAGAGATTACCTTAAAGGCAGCCATAGAAAAATGACAAAGGAATAAAGATTATAGTGACAATAGATTTCTCATCAGATACAATATGACCCAGAAGATAAAATGTCTTTAGTGAACTGACAGGGCAAAACAAAAAAATTGGCATCTTATTTTTCTATTTTATAATTAGAAATTTTTAAAAATATTAAAAATGGCAGGCAAATTAAAGGCTTTTGACACACAAGATATGAAAGACTTTGGTACTGACAGAAATGCACTAAAAGAAATTTTAAGAGAAGGTCTTCAGGTAGAAAAGGAACGATACAAGATGAAAATTTGGATCTAAATAAGAAATAGAAGACACAAACAACCACTATAACAAAGAAAACAGAAAAGTTAATCTGCAGAACACTATGCAAATAAATTTGAAAATATTTGGGAATTGGATACTTTTCTAGAGAAACACAGATCATCATATTGACCCTAGCAGAGTTAGAAAGCTTCAACAGATAAATTACTATACTATGACTAGAGAAAGTTATTGAGAAACTACCCTACAAAAAAGAACCAGGTTCAAAGAGTTTCAAAAGGGAATTCTACCAAACCTTCAAAGACTATACTGTTTTAATGTGCTAGAAACTGTTTCAGAGCATTGAAAATGAAAGAAACCATCCTAATTCCTTTTATAAAGTAGGTATGACATTATGTCTAAAACTGCTAAAGAAAGTAGGAAAAAAAGAAAAACACAGATGAAAATCACTCAAGAATATTGGTGCAAAAATACTATATAAAATATTAGCAACAGAATCTAAGAGCACATTAACAAAATACAAAATGACCAAGTGGTTTTTATTCCAGGAGTAATTTATTCATATCATTACTAAGTTAATAAACATACAGAAAAAAATCATACATATCATATGGTCATCTCCAGTGATGCTAAGCCTTCAAAAAATTTCGACACCCATTTGGATAATGGGATAGAAATTGAGTGACAATTTATACTATGAATATATAAACACAAATATAAATATATAAATAAGTACAATATGTAAATATATTTGTTATGTATATTAAAGGTACACACACACATATGTAATCTGCCAAGGCATAAGGGGAAAGAAGAGATACATCCACTAAGGTCAGGAAGACAAAGCAAGAATACACACGTAAGTGTGCTACTATCCAATAGTATACTAGAGGTACATAAATTCAGGGAGAGAAATCAATTTAAGGCACACAAATTGATACCAAAGAAGTAAAACTATCTTTTTTTTCACATGATATAATAGTATACCTAGAAATACATAGAACATCAATGACAGAATTAACTCAATCAATAAAATAATTCATTAAAGTAGCAAGATATAAAGTCAATATATAAAAACTAATAGCTTTCTATACTAAATAATAATCAATCAGAGAATATAATTGTAAAAAAAAATACCATTTAAAATAACATCACCCAAATAAATGCTGAACCTTTAATTTAAAAAAATGTATAAAACCTATGTGAGGAAACTAAAACTTTAAAATGCTCCTTAAAGTAAAAGAAAAATAAAAAAAGTCTTGGATAGATGAACAGATATTTTCTGTTCTTGGATAGGATGACTCAACATTATAAAGATGTCAGTTTTTCCTAAGTTAATTCATAAATTTAATGCCATTATAATAAAGATACCTTGAAGCTTTGTTATGGAATTTGACAAATTAATTTTAAAATTCATATGGTAGACAAATGTGTAAGAATGGTTAAGGAATTACTGGAGGTAGATTGGGGAAGGGGGGTACCAAAACACTATGAAGAAACACTAGCCCTGCCAGACTTTAAAACACACTAAGCTTCTATAATTAAAACAGGGTAGTCTTGGCACATGAATAGTCACAAGATCAGTGAGAATAAAATAGATAAGCTAGAAATAGATCCAAGTGCATAATATCAGAAAATATGCAAACCAAAAGATGATAGAGAGGCATATTTAAAACAGATATTAAAATATCTGTTACCTGAAAAGTACTTGAAAAGTAAAAGCATAGAATTAAAAATACGTAATACAAATACTAATCCAAAGAATGCTGGAATGACTTTTTAATAAAAGACTGTGTAAAAGTCAGAAAAAGAAATATTACCAGGATAAAGAAGGAATCTCATAAGAAAAGCATTTCAATTCATCAAAGAGGACATAGCAATCTTAAATATTTGGGGAAATAAAAGAATTTCAATATGCATGAAGCAAAATCTGATAGAAATGAAAGAGAGAGACAAATCTACATGAATACTTGGATTCTGCTGCACTGTAATCTCAGTAATTATTGGAACAAACAGAAAATCAGTAAGGATATAGAAGACCTGAAGAGCATTATCAACTAACTTGAACTAACATATTTATAGAACGCTCATATGAAAATAACAAAATTTACATTCTTTTCAATAATACATAGATCGTTCTTTAAGACAGACAATATTTTACACTATAAACAAAGCCTCAATAAATTTTAAAGACCTGGAAAGTCACTTCTACTCTCTGGCCACAATAAAATTTAACTGAAAATCAATTACAGAAAGATATCTGAAAATTGGCCATACATTTGTAAATAAGCTATAGATTTTGTAATAATCCATGAGCCAAAGAAGAAATCACAAGAAAAATTTTAAAAATTGAACTGAAAAAATGAAAACATAATATCAAAATTTGTGAAATGCCATTAAAGTCATGCTTAGAGTAAAATTACAAAATGCTCATGTAAGAAAAAAAGGATTCAAATATATGCTCAACTTTCCACTTGAAACTAGAAATTAAGGACAATCTTAAGCTGAAATAAAGTTAAAAAAAAGAAATATTCAAACAGAATAGAGAAAACTCAAGAAAATAAAAATAGAGAAAAACAATAAAACCAAAAATAATTTCTTTCAAAGGACAAATAAAACTAATAAATTCTGTTATGAAAAAAGAGAGAGGACAAAACAATGTCAGAAAAGAAAGAGAGGAAATTACAAAGCCTACAGACATTAAACAAATAAGTCAATGTTACGAACAATTCTTGCCAGTATATTTGACATCTTAGAATAAAAACGCGAACTACCAAAGCTCATTAAAGAAGTAATAGAAGGGGGCTGGCCCAGTGGCACAGTGGTTTAGTTTGCGCTTGGGCAGCCTGGGGTTTGTGGGTTTGGATCCTGGGCACCCGCCAGAGCACTGCTTGTCAACCATGCTGTGGCAGCATCCCATATAATGTAGAGGAAGATGGGCACAGATGTTAGCCCAGGGCCAGTCTTCCTCAGCGAAAAAAAAAAAAAAAAAGAGGAGGATTGGCAATGGATGTTAGCTAAGGGCTGGTCTTCCTCACCAAAAAAAAAAAAAAAAAAGGAGTAATAGAAAACCAGAATAGGCCTATATCTATTTAAAAAATAATTTTCCCATGAAAAAAGACCTCTACATGTCAAGCTGCCTCCGCAGTAGAAGTGTATCAAGTATGTCGGAAAGAAAGAATGTCAATTCTATACAAACTCTACCATAGAATAAAAGAAACAGATCAGTAAAAAAATCCTTTGATGATGCCAGCATTATTCTGACAACAAAATCTTTCAAAGACATTACAAGAAAATATACTATAGACCGACATCCCTCAGGGACGTACATGCAAATGTCCTTACCAAAATTTTAACAAATATAATTTCACAATACATTAAAGAGATGCTATCCCATGACCAAGTAGGGTTCATCCTAGGAATGGAAAGTGGTCTTAACATTTGAAAAACAATGAACTTTCCATATAAATGAATTAAATAAGATAATTCATATGATAATTTTTAATAAATCAGAAAAAACATGCAACAAAATTCAGTTACCACTCATGATTCTTAAGAATCTCCATAATACAGAAGAAAACATTCTCAACCTGACAGAGGCATCTTTGTGAAACCTAAATTTAAATTATACTTAAAATGAAAGACTGGATGTCTTCCTATAAGTTCAGGAACAAGAGGAGGAAGTGTGCTCTGACGACTTCTACTCAACTTGTAACAGAGGTACCAACCATTGCAATAGATGAGAGAGAAATGAAAGGCAGACAGATTGTACAGAAGAAAGAAAAATTGTCTTTATTTGCCAACAGCATGATCATCTATGTCAAAAGTCCTAAAGAACCTAAAAATCTTTGATGATTTAGAAGTGAGTTTAGGAAAGTTGCAGGATTCACAATCAATGTGTGAATATTAATCATAATTCCATTTCTAGAAATGAATACTGGGAAATTTAAATTTTAAGAAAGACCACTTATAAGAGCACCAAAAATACAAATTATTTAGGGATGAATTTAAGAAATATGAATACAACCTCTACATTGAAGACTATAAAATATTCCTTAGAGAAATTATAGAGGATCCAAATAAATGGAGAGAAAAACTATGCTCATGGGTCAGATACAATGCAATCTCAATCAAAATCTCAGCAGGCTCTTTTCTATAAAAAGTATTTTTTGATGAACTGCTTCTAAAATTTGTATGAAAAGGCAAATAATCTCAGAGAGCCAAAGCAACTTTGAAAAGGAACAAAAATAGATGATTCATACAAGCTTAGTTCAACATTTATGATAAAGCTACAAAAATTGAGAGAGTGTGTTATTGTGTAAGGATGGACAAATAGATCATTGGGATAAATCAGGGAGTCCAGAAATAGACCAAAACATATATGATCAATTGATTTTTCAAAAAGGTGCCAAGGTATGTAATTCAATGGGTAAGTGCTAGAACAATTAGATATACATATACAAAACAAACAAAAATGTGAATTTCCATATTTTTAACTGAAATCAGAACTTTACTTGAGGGGCCAGCCCAGTGACATAGTGGTTAAGTTCACGTGCTTCAATTCAGCGGGTCGGGGTTCACAGGCCTGGATCCTGGGCAAAGACCTATGTACCACTCATCAAGCCATGCTGTGGTGGTGTTTCCCACATACAGAATAGAGGAAGATGGACATAGACGTTAGCTCAGGGCCAATCTTCCTCAACAAAAAAAAGTTAACTTGAAATGCATCATAAGCACAGTGTAAGCACTTGTGTAAAGAATGGATAGAACTTGTGTATAGATGTATAGAACTCTTGGAAAAAAATATGAGAAATTCTTTGTGGTCTTGAATTAGGTGTAGAGTTCCTAAACAAGTCATAATACATAAATAAGTCACAATAAGAATAAAATGATAAATTTGACTTCATTAGAATAAAAATGTTTTTTAAAATATGTTGTTAGGACAATAAAAAGGCTAGCCACTGGAAGAAAATGTTTGCAATATATATATATCTGACAAACAACATGTATCTAGGATATATAAAGAACTCACAACTCAATAAGAGCAACCACATAAGACGTGCTCATTGAGCAAAAGATTTGAATATGTCACCAAATAAGATATAGATATAGGAATGGCAAATAAGCACAGAAAAATGTGCCCAAATAATTAGTCATTCAGAAAGGAGAGGTTAGAGCAAGGCCTAGGTCTGCTCAGGCATAGCTGCAGTCACTTTTCATGGAATATTTCCAGTCTCCATCTTAAGCAGGGAAAGAATTGCTATAGAAAAGGAGTCATTTGGACTTTGTCCTCTAATAAACACCTGAGACTTAATGAAAATTAAAACAAGAAAAAATAAATTTCTTAAAATCCAGTTGTGATAATAGGTTATGTTTAAATAATTTCAGTCTTATGCTGTATCTGACATATTGAAAAATTTTTGAAGGAAAAACTAAATTTAAAAATTCTATTGCTCTATAAATATCACTTTAACTCAGTTTGCTCAGTTTGAAGAAAATAACAGGAGAAGGCCTACCATATTTCTTAAAGTAAAGAAAGGCTTGGTTTCATTAAAAAAAATTATTGCTCACTTTGATGAATTTTAGACAAAAAAAAGTATGTATGTCGTTTAGTTAATAAATATTTATTCCCATTTACTAACAATGTCCAGATTCCATTATTTACTTTATCCTTTTTAGGAAATAAAATAAATACACCTTTGTATTTTAAACCTGCAGCTGTTTGGGAAACCTTCCCAAAATGGTGAAAAAACTAACTGTTTCCCTTCACTATATTTAGCGTACACATGTGGTACTATGTTTTTTCTCCTTGATTCCACCATTAAATACACAATCTATGAAAAATTCAGCATCTAATCTCCTCTTTTATGGTTCATGAGGTATTTTAAAGTGTCCATAATATAAACTGTCCATGCAACAGTTTTATTTTTCTTAAGGAACTATAATTGCTTGATTTAGTAACAATCAGGAATTTGTGTGTTTTTTTAAACATGGATTTTAACACAGAAGTTGTTTTATGAATGATATGGAAAAGTTAAGATAAACTGTTAAAATGTAGTTAAATTTACTATCTTTCTGGAGAAAGACCACAAAGATGGACCAATGATTACTTATACCTGTAAAGTTTTAGGAGTTGTACCAAATCTCCTAAATTTCTTGTAGTGGCTAAGTGTGTTTCTTCTTGAAGATTTCAGTTACTCAAAATGAGTTAGCAAAAATGTATTATTTTAACTAGGCTAATTGGTCAGGGAGAAGAGTAATAGTTAAGCACATTCCTAAAGTCTACGGGGCACATAATATTTATATCCTCATAGTCTAACAAAAAATAACTTTCTAAAATTTTGAATACAAAAACTGATTCATATATCGAATGTACACATAGGTATGTAACCATATTCTCTTTTAGGTATCTATCTTTAAAATGTTAATAAGGGTATATAAAGATAAACCGTTCCATGAGATATTTCATACATAGCGGTATTATTAGAACATTTATTTTCCTTTTTTTAAAATAAGGGATAAAAAGGTAATGGCAAAGGTCTTCACTTTGAGCCAGTTCCAATGAGACACCTTAGCTGCTTAGAGTCTGGTGCTAATGAGGTCAAGGCTAAGGGTCTAATCCCCACCTGAGCCAATTAGCATTGTTCTGCTTTCTGATCTCACACCATGTAGCTTGCAAAGTGTCCCACTTGCAAAAGGGAAGCCAGGTGATAAAGTGTTGGTGGATCAGTAAAATTCAGAAAATCTCAGCTGGCTAACACTTCGGCAGCATCTCTGTCCCACTGTAGATCTATTATGTTTCAGCTAAACTGGTCACTCGTGATTCCAAAATCATTCTTTAGTCTTCTGTGTTATTCATATCTTTAGGAATTAAAATTTTTCTTATTCCTTAACTCCTAGGACATTTGGCACCTCTTCCACAAACCATCACCACGTTCTTCTCTCAAATTACAAGAATCTTCCTTATAGCAATCCTGTGCTACCAGTCTGATAATTTATATATGTGTATGTGGCACACACACACATGTCCTTTAAGAAAATAAATCTTTGAATGAGATATACTGTGTTGTTATTCATCCTTATATCTCAGTGTGCCTTGAACATCATCTCTTTCCATAAATATTTGCTGAACGAATGAATAAATAAAAGAGATAGTAAGTGAAAGAATGAATGTAGTTCCGGGGTTGCAATTAATTCTCTGGCCACTAATCCAGAGCCTGACTTCACAGCGTAAGTTTTTTATTATGAAGGGACAGTCTCTATACCCAATTCTACTCTCTCTCTAATATTTCTAAATAAAGTTCCACTATTAGCCATGGTTAGTTTTCTCACTTTATCCAAAATTCTTATTACATATTGATTACGAATGCTTCAGCTTCAAGTAATATTGTTACACTTCGTCTTCCTCCTGAAATATAATTATAGTATTATTTGGAAAGATATTAGACTCAGACAAGTAATGAGAAGGGGAAAAACCAGATTTGGAAAATAGTCTTTAATTAAATAAGGCAGTTTCAGAGGAGCAAAAAGTAGACAGCCACAAAATTATCTTTTATGTGGAAAAGTCTAGCCAGAAAGCCAGCACATTACAGGAATCACCACAGCTACTTTCCTCTGTGTTACTCACTCAAGATTCAAAGTCCCAAGTAGCAGAGTCCTGCTGAAGGGAACCTGGCTGTGTCGAATAACCGATAACCATTCCACAGATAAGAGAAATAAGGTGAGTTCTACTTGAGCCAGAGTGAGGATTGAAACCTGGGAAGGCATTAGAAAGCGTTCTAGGGAAGCAAGGTTTTCAGTACAGTTTTATATCTTTTTAGAACAAAGAACATACAGTAAACTCACCCAGGATACATTTTCATCAAAGTTTTAAGGAGGAATTTAGTTGCAAATTAGCAGGTCAACTTGACCCTGATGTCTGGAAAGAGACTAATCCTGGCTTTACCAATATGGCATCACCAATAGGGCGTAGGGGGGGAAGTATGCATTCTTATCTTAAGAAAGTGCATTCTTTATTTTAACTGCTAAAGCAGATGTACAATGTATGTTTGACAGGCCATAAATCAGGCTTTTTAATTCAAGCCGAATCAATTTGAACCCGAGTAGTTACTCCATATACCTCAATATGTGAAAATCTCTTAGCTCTCAGGAGGTGGAGTGAGCAAAGATCTCCATCTGTACTTTCGGTATGGTAGCCACTAAGGATGAATGTCTTTTGAGCCCTTGAAATGTGGCTGGTCCTAACTGAGATGTTCTGCGAGTGTAAAATACACTGGGTTTTGAAGACATGGTAAAAATTGAAAGAAAATAAAATTTCTCAATATTTTATATTGTTTACATGTTGAAATTGGTTAAATAAAATATATTATTAAAATTGATTTTACCTTTTTTAAAGAAAAAATTATTGTGGCTACCGGAAAACATAAAATTACACACACAGGACACTTTAGATTTTTAATTTCTGTTGGACAGTGCTGCTGATCTATATCTTTTAAGCGTTTTTAGCAAGTAACTGGATGGTGCCCACCACTTCCCCAACCAATGGGGACCCAGACAAGCCTACACACAATGGTGAGTGGGGAGGTGGGAAGAGTACAGAATGTACTTGTGTCCCTCATAGTTTGTGAGAGAACACATAATTTGTGAGAGACTGACAATATAATAGTGGGATTAGTCATAGAATGGGCACCACAGAGTCACAAAAGGCTTTAAATTTGGCCTTTGATTTTTGTTCCAAGTGAGGTAATATATAACAACACAGAGATATACTAAGACATAAACCTGAAGATTCTCATTAACCTTTAACATTCATCTCATTACCAGATTTTAGTGGCTATTTAAAAAAATCTTGTGAATGTAAAAATTATATTTCATGATATTTATGTGTGTATACTGAAGTGTTAATTTGTTCAATGTATGTTTTAATTTTCTCAAGATATGTATTTAAAGCAAAAGACAAGATACATATATATTCACTTCTGTGAAGTCCTACCTATAACTGTCAGGTTTTCATGTGGAAAAACAAATCCATACTGTAAAAGCTCAAAATTCTGTAGTAAAATTAGATGAATTCAAGTCCTTTCTATGTACCTAGCTTCCTCTTTTTTCCATTAGTATTTATTAGTATTCCAAATAATTCTTTAATTGCCTCTTTACTGTATAATGCAACCTGTAATAATATCATGAATATAAATATTTTCTTTCAAATATTTTATGAGCTTTTTGAAGTGACGGAAAAGATTGTATGTGTTAGTTTTATCCCCCATCTCTGCTGGGTAGTTAAAATATTTTCAGTTAACGTGCAACGTATGGGACTTTCCTCAAAAAAGAAAATGTGCAAACCATTAGAAAAAAAAGAGGAAAGGCTAGGAATTTCATTCCAAACCACTTTTAGGCATGGAAGTTAGTCTCCTGGTTAGGATTTGGAGGGTAGGAGAAAAGGCTCTGTCTACTTTGTTTTAACAAACATGTTTTAAATTTCATTACTCCATGAAGGTGAAATTTCCATGTGAGACTTGAATGAGTGCTGTGCAATGGGATGTTTACTATTCACTCCCAAATACATTGGAACTTCTTTATAAAGCTTATTTTTGAAAATAGGATTAATACATACTTCAGGTTAAATACAACATAAGGAAAGATTTCTATATGTGGCTTTATTTTGGAATATACAGAACATATTGAAATACATTTTTTTGTATTTGGAATTTCAATGGATATATCCCAATCCCTATTAATTCTTATTCAAACTTTGTGTTGGAATTAAACATAATATGATTCCCCTTTGCATTTTTATTGATTTTCTTTTCTTATTTGTAGGTTCTTCTGGTATTATGGTTATACAATTATGTGCTTTCACTTTAAAAATAAAATAATTCCATAGAGCAATTCTTAGGAAAAAGAGTGAGCACATCTTTGATCTGTTAAGATTATTGGAGAAAGTGGAGCTATTTATTTATAATGTTCTCCAGACTTTTTTCTAAGACAAAAGACATTGTTAAAAAGAGAGAACTGGAAACAAGAGACTCTTAAAATTTACCTTGTTGAGGGAAGAAGTAATCATCCCAATCTACTGTATATATCTCACTTAAAAGATAAATTTAGCACTGAGTTTTGTGTCTTTGCAATCCAGGAAGTCTAATGGAAATTACAAATTTAATCATATTATAAAATAGAGAAATATTTTTTATTTAAATTTGTATTTTTGTGTCTTTGAAAAACTAAAAAATAGCTCTATTTTTAACAGAAAGGGAAAGTATTTTTATTTTAAAAAGTCAAAGAATTACACTGTTTGAAAAATAGAGTGAAATTCTATCACTAAGAAATAACAACTGATATTACTTTTGTTTTCACATTTCCAACTTTCCTGTGCAAAATTTAACTTAATTATCATATATTATTATATTTTAAAATATATGTTACATAATTATATATAATCTTTCTCTTACCCTTTGCAATCTCATGTACGTATATCTGATGTCCTCAGTCTGCATCCTTCAACAATTTTCTCTGTACTTGTACAAAATAAACAAATACTCTGTATATACCTGTTTATAAAACAATTGTATTGAAATAGGTTAAACACTCATATTTATTATTTATTTGACATCCTACTAAACCTTTAGATGTAGATGTAAGTAATCTTTTTTAGTAACTAAAAATATTACATGGAATGTATATTTTATTCAAATATTTATGTATATTCAGGGTTTTTCTGGCCCCACAACTCTTCTTTTCTAGTATCTTTATTACTATAGCAAGGCTTTCCAGAGACAGATTCCTTAGTCAAAATGTATAACTAATTTTAATTTTAATATACTGAAGAAGTCAGAATTTTTCCTTAGGAGGTTTTACAATATCAAACTCTCATGTCAATGAGAGAATTTCTTTCCTTTAACTCTCATAAACTGGACATTATGGTTCATTTTCTTAATTTTTAAGAATCTAATGAGTCAAAAATGCATTTCTTTATTCTTTCAATTTACAGTGCCCTAACTTCTAGAGGAATTGAATATTTTAAATTTGAATAATAAACATCCCTTTATTTAGCTGACACTGTTAGAAACTGATTATATTAGTAACCAAAAAGAAGTTTTTGAATGAGTTTGAAGCCATACACAGCTACTGCTGTAAACAGTGAAAACAACAATATTAAAATGTTGAATTTTATGTTATCATTACCATGTTTTAGTCTCTGAACAAATCTTATTTCACAGATAAGATAAGATTATATATTCATTCTATCTGAAGAATATAAAAATTTAATTACACCAAATTTTATTATAATAACTAAACTCTGATACTATCTATACAAGTAAGGATTTTATTTTTCTCTCTTTCTATATCCAGTAGTCTAATAAGAATTAGAAAATACAAAATTCTGTTTAATGTTGAGCATCTTTGCATATGTATATTGGCTATATGGATTTTCTTTTCTGAATATTGTCTTTCCACATTCTTTTCCCACTTTCTTTTCTTTCTCTCTCTTTTGTATTTAGAAGCATTATGCATAATCAGAATGTTAACACTATCTAACACTATCTAAGTTTACAAACCATATTATAATTAATTTATTTACAATTAATACTCTCTTTCTCCTCAGATATAACACTTAATACAAGTTCAAACTTTCAAGAAAGCAATTTGAGATATACATGACTATTGCATTTTGGAAATGAATAAAGATTTTGTCAAAAGTTTGTCACTCTCTCAGGGTCAAAAATGTAGTCAAATCTTATAAATCCTAATGAATTGCATTAATGGAAAAGAGTGGCTGTTTTTTAAAGTTATATTTTGTGGAAATTCTAATATTGTTTTTAAAAAGCTTCAGTAAATAAATTGTCGGAAACACCTGTATTCTCATACAATTATTGCCTTGCTGTAATACCAGTATCAGTATTTACAAATTAATTTACTTGTAATCTACCAGTGTCAGTATTTACAAATTAATGTACATGATTTTCAAGCAACTCTTGCTTCCTGGCTATAGTTGTCAAGTGAATATTTATCTAAGTGAAATTTGAAGAAACATATTACTATATGATATACATGGAGAGGAGAGGAAATAATGTCTTTGAGCATTTGGTCTGGCCTTATTCCACCTCCTTCTTGCAACGTGGCCCATTAGAGCTGACCACATAGAGTGGCTGTGGGGCTTAGGGTGATAGCGGTTTGCTGGTGGATACTTAGTGGTCACTATGGGATTCTCAGTATGCGTAGAAAGGATGGTGAGATTACTCCAGATTGTGTTTATGACGAAACTGGCACATCTGACCTGTCCCAGCAAATGGAGAGGTTCTAATTATCCAATGGGGGCAATAAGCCCTATGTGGTTAGACTTTCAGGGAAATCATCGTGTCCAGTTAGGTCAAGAGTTCTAGTCTGGTCAGAGTGTCTGGACTGACAAATGTGCTTAGGGATATCTCTCTGTTCTAACTGATCAGGATCTCTAGGCCACTGTGGTGAGCAGAATATTCAGCCCACCTGGCCACTTATACCAGATCCGGTAAGAGTATGGTTCAGATGAAATGTTAAAAAAAAGGTCAGTGAATGAATAACAATTCAGTAGATGACACTGACTTTTTGTTCTACTCAAGGAAAGTAAACCACATACACAAGAACTTATCCTTTAGCTTTAGGGATGCACAGCTGCAACTAAACATATATAGTAAAACACACAGTATTGGGGAAACATGGGAGTGTATTCACAGACTTCAATAGGTTACTATGCTTACTATGTTACACACACACATACACTTTATTCTTTGCTGTGTTTATTTAAACCAAGGTTTTGAAGAAAGAAATGAAGGAATAGATGGCTTTCCAAAAACAGCAGCATTGTAATACTTTTCCTTTGCCTTTTTATTTTCTGTATGTTCATTCATCCTGTGCTCAGGCACATGAAGATGTGTCACTGACTAGCTAATTTACATTACTGGATTTGTGTCCCCTAGATTGAATTTCTTTTAAAAATATTTTATAGTTTGTGGCCATTTAATCCATTATTTCGTTTTATTGTTCATCATCCCTCTATTGTGCTTACATTTTGCCAACTTCTTGAATTGTATTTTCAATTGAATAGATATTAAGGCTTATTTATTTTATTCTTTTTTTCCTTTGTTTTGAGAGTATGAGCTAAAGTTAATAAACACACACACACACATAAAGAGATAGAGTTATTTGGATAATCTGTGTGAGGTGTAGAAGTTTTAGAGAAGGATGGGGCTTTGGAGGTCATCTAGAATGGTTTCTCCTCTTCTTAATACAAACAATTATTTTCTTTTATGGATTAATCAGAGATGGAAAAAAGTGAATAGTCCTAAATTCTACTCTCAGATCTTCAACCAATTTGTAGTATGATTTTGAGCCAGATCCTACATGCATTGTGTTTCTGTGTCTTGCCAATTAAACTCTTTACCAGATACTGCTTTGAAGAATGTCAGCTTAATGTTGAATTTGTATTCAAAATTTCAACATTTCCACTTGGAAATCAGAAAAGGCTAGAAGGTCTGTTTGAAAATCCACAGGGATGATAATCAAGACCTGAAGTAATGTGGGAACGGACAAGCGGAAAGGAACATCATTCTAAGGTTAAACTAAACCAATCAAAAGACACTTAGGGAAGATTTGGTCCTGATAGTATGTCAGCAAAAAGAATTTTGATGCTGTTTACAATAAACATAAATGCATTTGGTAATTGGAGATAAAATGAAGCCCATTAGGGAAATAAATCTGCATTATTTTTGGTGCAATTGGATGGAAAAAATTTTATAACAGTAACTTGCTGTTCACAAAAACTAAACAACTCAATTTATCCACTTACAGAGGAAAATGTTATCTGTCTAGAAGCGGCAAAAGGGTTTTGCTGAGCCGTTTACATATTCTTGCCTAATCGGAATCTGGTAGCTCTAGGATGTATCTGTGCTCCCACATGCATAGGAGTCTGTGGACATGGAAAAGGACCAGGGTCTAGCTATGATTGAAGGTTGAGTAGGGTAGAAAAACTCCAAAATTTATTTGAGAATCTGTGAAGAATTACCTGTTTCTCTATATATTTACTCACAAAGTACAATTAATTAAACAAAGAATTTGAAGCTTGAAGAGAGAGTAATTCCTATAACAGAATTATAATGCTTGAATAAAAACGAAGTATTACAACCAAGGATGATGCAAAAATAGGACATACTTATAAAACCAAAATGTCAAAACACAGGTACATAAATGACAAATACTTCAGTTACTATTCATAAGCACAAAATGTGGCTCTAAGTTTCCTAAAAGCTGGAAGAAAACAGATCTTACTGCCCCAGATTATAGTACTGATGAATGTAATTTACTGGAGAATGAGAAACTGTTCCAAAGATATACGTTCAGGTAAATTCCTCCAGCTATCACCATCACTCTTGAAAACTCCCACAGCTGTATGTCAAAATGAGGTGAAAACTTAATAAGTATTACTGTGTCAATGGAACTGAAAGTGGTCCAAATTAATGTGGACATTTTTTAAGCTCTGAATGCACCACTCAAGACAAAGTCAGTCAAAGACAGCAAACCCTGTGGCTCCATTTAGAAAAGAATATGGCTTAGTCAAGGGGTCTCCATGTCTGAAATAGATATTCTTAGCCATGAGGGTCTCATCATCCAATACAGCATCAAGTAAACTGAAAACATCAGAAATTTATTTGGTTGAGCCACAAGCTACTACCATGCTTCTCCACATCAAATGTAAATGCAAAGCCACGCACACTGGTGCTGAGCCACTTTCTCCTTTCATGGCCCTTGATCCCTCCTTCCAGTCTAGCTTGTTCTCAGCAGTCCTAAGGAGAATAATGACTAGAGGTGCAGCAAAGATCTCCTTACCTCTGAAGGGAACTCAAAGGCTATATGCACCAGTGTGAGTATACTGAGGAACTTTGGGGAAGGGAGGGACTCAAACTGTGTGGTTCTGTTGAATACAGACACCCAAGTCACCACTGCACCTGCTCTTGTCGGGTAGAGGTAATTCAAATTCAACTGATGGATTTGGGGTAAGATTAGCAGCAAGGAGGGGAAACTGAAGTTATCTTATGGGTAGGGCCCTTTGGAATGATTCAATGTACTGTTGTGTCTTCTGCTGCATGTTCAACTGTGAGTAATGTTTTACATGCTTGTAATATGAATGCTCATAAAGTTCAGAGGGGATCTTCCTCATTGGGAAGAGCTGTATGCAGAGAAGTGCTAGCGGGATGCGTAAATCACTTCAAACCAGCTTCTGGTCCCTGCTCTGATGGTCCAACAGAAGCACTGCAGAATTCCAAGGAGAGAAAGGGAAAACACAACTTTGATTAGGACTTAAAGGCAGCACAAGTTATAAAAGATGAAATAGTTCAATACAATAGCCATGGTGCTAGTAAAAAAGGCTCACGGGATCTGGAGAAATATAGTGGATTATTGTCAACTGAATCTAGTTGTTGCTCCCATAGCCCCTACTATTCTAGAAATTCTGATTGTAACTGAATCCATTGCACAGACTGATGACAGTGGATATGCTTAGACACTGCTAACAACCTCTTTTAGAACCTATTGGCATCCAAGGGCCAAGATCAATTCCAATTCATGTGACAAGTCCTCTAATATATGTTTGCAGTAGTTTTTAAGGGATCTATAAACTCCTCTACTTCTTGCCATCAGCAGTTGGATCATGATTTAATATGAGTGCCTTCACTCTCTGAGATAAAAAAGTTTTTCTAGTATAGATGATGTCCTGCGGGCAGGTCAGAAGTCTTAAACCCAATAGACCTGAGTACAATGTTACCATACATATTTATGGCTAAAATGGCTAAAAATTTATTTGAGGGCTTGATTGCCTAGAAATGTTACTTGGACTATGTGGGGAGATTTACAGTGTTGAATCCCTTCAATAGCGAAGAAAAATCGTGACTCATCTCTTTGACCATCACCAAAAAGAGACCCAGGACTAGTTTAGTCCTTTGTGTACTCATGATCAAATGTGCCTCACTTGGTTGTTACAGTTGATCCTTTATATCAACCAACCTACAAATCAGCATAGGCTGTGTTGGAAGATATTTAGCAAGCTGAGGCCTGATCTCTACCTTCCAGGCAAATAATCTAATGACTCTTTGAGCTACAAGTCTCTGTGGTTGATGATTTTATTTATCAGAGCCTCTGGCCCAGAAAAGCACACCTCGATGTTTTGAATTCATTGTCCTCTTGGTGTGGAGCTCATCCATTTTGAAAAAAGTTCTTAGTTTTCTACTGGGCTCTTGTCAAAACTGGATGTCTATACTATGGAAGCCTAGTGATTCTCCAGATGATTTTGCCATTTTGAGGTAAGTTGACTTGGATACAGTGACTAATGGGGTGGAAAGGACCTAATATGCATTGCTTATCAAATGGAAATGATATATTCAAAAACAATAACCCCAGTGACATCTCAACTTTGCCTGATAGAATTCCAGCTATCCCTTTTGAGGAAATATTATCCCACACACTTTGCCACCGACATCAAAGCTTCTGGCTTAAAGTGAAACTTGATTTATGGGTTTAAGAAAACTCTAGGAGTAGGTTATGTAACCCTCAGATCACTTGGAGATCTCTCCAAAATGAGGCTACCCTCACTTCCTTGAGAGAGCTTCCTGTAGGGATAGGTGACTCATTATTTCTATGTTACCGGTGGGCAGTTATCCCTATAATTGGAGTCATCCAATTAGAAAAGTTGGTGCAAAATTTGTTCCAACATTTAGATGAAGTGATCAATGACACCACATCCCTGGGAGGTATTCAGATAGACTGCAACTCACTGACCAGAATTAGAAATTATAAGATTACCCCAGATTTCCTCCTTGTAAGCCAAGATATGGTATGTAATCACTTCTATATCTTGCTCTGACTGATTAATGCCTTGGGCCACATAGAAAGACTTTTTACAGAAATTTAAGGAGAAAGCCATCTGGCTTTTTATAGTATACACTGTAAGTTTATGAAATTATTTAGCTGGCTGAATCTAGGTCCCTGTTGGACATGGTCGAGTTCAATACTGAAGGTTTGGCCTTGAATGCTGCTTGGAGTCTTGTTTATGGTAGCCTTAATTGCATGCTGAATGAAACAAATTAAATGGATATGATCAGATTCTATCAGTCAGACTAATCAGAATGACCAACCAAATGACATACTTGTGGGAAAATTTTCCAGAAAGTAAGACAGTGTAGAAATGAGATGTGGACGTTGTTGGAAGATAATTCTCCATGGTGATACTCTGACTATGGCTATCACCATCATTATTAAAGTCTGTGTCTTTAACCCAGTAGTTTCATGTCTTCTGCTAGGATCTATGAAATTGGCTGGCTAACTTGTTGGCTTGGTTTACAAGTATGGTAAAATCTCAGACTCTTATAAATATAAGGGAGTGTGTGTATAAATTTTATTTGTATATATATATATATTTTTTTTAAATTTTATATTCACTTTTAGTCATGTCAAAGTTGAGCTTTTCAAAGGAATATAAGAATGAATAAACATTACAAATGCAGTCAACATAATCCCACACATTAATAGATTAATGATAAACAGGCAAAGACCACCCGAAGAATCCTGTGAAAAAATTCAACATCCTTTATGACAAAAAAAGTTGTCAAGTTAGGTCTAAAAGAAAATCTCCTATACCTGATAAAAGTAATTTATTTCAGCCAATAGCAAATTGTACTTCACTTGTAAAACATTGAAATCAAGATTGCAATCCCAGACATAGACTATCTAGTAAGCAAAGTTAAATAAATAAATAGATAGATAAATAATTTAATGGGAGAATAAATACATTGATAAATTACATTATAAATTTTTTTTGTGTGTTAACGTTTTAGCTTTTTAGAGCAGTTTTAGGTTCACAGCAAAATTTAGGGGAAGGTTCAGAGATTTCCCATATAGTCCCTGTCTCCGCATACACACGTTCTCCCCCATTATCAACATCCCTCATCTCAGTAGTACATTTGTTACAACTGATGAAGCTCCATTGACACATCATAATCACCCACAGTCCGTAGTTTACCTTAGGGTTCACTCTTGGTACTCTTAGGGTATGTTCTATGGATTTAGACAAATGTATAATGACATATATTCATCATTATAATAACATGTGCAGTATTTTTACTACCCTAAAATTTCTCCATGTTTTGCCTCTTCATCCACCCACCCTGCCAACTCCTGGCAATCACTGATCTTTTTGCTGTCTCTATAGTTTAGTCTTTTCCAGAATATCATATATTTGGAATCATACAGTATGTAGTCTTTTCAGATGGCTTCTTTCACTTAGTAATATGCATTTAAGTTTCCTCCATGTCTTTTCATAGCTTGATAGCTCATTTCTTTTAAGCACTGAACAATAGTCCATTGTCTGGATGTACCACAGTTTATTCATTCACTTACTAAAGGACATCTTAGTTGCTTCCAGGTTTTGGCAGTTGTGAATATAGCTGCTATAAATACCCATGTGCAAGTTTTTGTTTGGACATAAGTTTTCAACTCCTTAGGATGCAATTGCCATATCCTATAATAAGATCATGTTTAGTTTTATGAGAAAGCGCTAAACTCATTTCCAAAGTGGCTGTGCCATTTTGAATTCCCACCAGCAATGAATGTGAGTTCTTGTGACTTCATGTCCTTGTCAGCATTTGGTGTTGTCAGGGTTAGATCTTGGCCATTCTGACAGATGTGTGGTAGTATTTCATTGTTTTAATTTGCACTTCCTTGATGACATATGAAGTGGAGCATCTTTTCATATGCTTTTGTGTGATTTGTACATTTACTTTGTACATTTACTTTTTTTAGTGGTTTCCATATAGTTTGCAATGTACACTTACAGCCAATCCCAATTCACTTTTCAATAACACTATACCATTTCACAGGTGTGTGAGTACCTTATAATACAGTGTCTGTTAAGATCTTTGGCCCATTTCTTAAGCAGGTTGTTTCTTTTCTTATTGCTGAGTTTTAAGAGTTCTTTGTATATTTTGGATAACAGTCCTTCATCAGATGTGTGTTTTGCAAATATTTTCTACCAGTCTGTGACCTGTCTTCACCATCACTTGACATTGTTTCTTGCAGAACAGAAGTTTTTAATTTTAATGACGTATAACTTATTAATTGTTCCTTTCTTAAAATTTTATTTAGGGGACTGATAGGTAAGAAAAGTTACTTGGACTATGTGGGGAGATTTATAGTGCTCAATCTCTTCAATAGTAACAAAAAATCTTGACTCTTATCTCTTTGACCACATCACCAAAAAGAGATCTAAGACCTTTTTAGTTCTTTGTGTTTTGGGGATCAAATGTGCCTCCCATGTATTTCTTTTATTGATCTTGCTTTTGATGTTGTATCTAAAAACTCATCTCCATAATCAAGGTCTACTATATGCATTCAATGCTATAATTTCCCTCTAAGCACTGCTTTTGCTACATCCCACAAATTTTTATAAGTTGTGTTTTCATTTTCATTTAGTTCAAAATACTTTTTAATTCTATCTTGAGATTTCTTTTTTGACCCATGTTTCAGTTAGAAACATGTTGTTAATCTCCATGATTTTGGAATTTTCAAGTTATCTTCCTGTTATTGATTTTTAGTGATTTTATTCCATTGTGGTGTGAGAGCAGACATTGTATTAGTTCTGTTTTTTTTAAATTTGTTAAGATATTTTTATGGCCCTGAATGTGGTCTATCCTGGTGATGTTCCAAGAATGTGAGACTAAGAAGAATGTGTATTCTGCTGTTGTTGGTTAAAGCAGTCTATAGATGTCAATTATATCCAGTTGATCAATGCTGTCCTTGAGTTCAACTATGTTCTCACAGATTTTCTGCCAGCTGGATCCATCTATTTCTGATAGAGAGATATTAAAGTCTCCAATTATGATAATGGATCCATCTCTTTCTTTGCAATTCTATTCCTGCCTAACATAGTTCGACACTCTGTTGTTAGGTGTATACACATTAAAGATTGTTATGTCTTAGAATTGACCCCTTTATTATTTCGTAATGCCTTTCTTTATTCCTGATAACTTCCCTTACTTCAAAGTCTATTCTGTCTGAAATTAATATAGCTACTCCGCTCTCTATTGATTAGTGTTAGCATGGTATATTTTTCCATCCATTTACTTTTAATCTATATGTGTCTTTACATTTAAAGTAATTTTCCTGTAGACAACATATTTTTGGGTCACGTTTTTTGATCTGTTCTGACAATCTCTGTCTTTTAATTGATGCATTTAGACTATTGGTGTTCAAATTGACTAATGACATCGTTGGATTAATGTCTACTACATTCATTACTGTTTTCTATTTGTTGCCCTTGTCTGTCTGTGTTTCTATTTTTGTCTTCCACACTTTTTCTGCCCTTTGTCATTTTAAATGATTCCATTTTCTCTCCTTTCTTAGCACACAAGTTATACTGCCTTTTTTACTTTTTTTAGTGGTTTCCATATAGTTTGCAATGTACACTTACAGCCAATCCCAATTCACTTTTCAATAACACTATACCATTTCACAGGTGTGTGAGTACCTTATAATACAATGTAATCCTAATTCTTTCCTCCTGCCCCTTGTATCTCAGTCTTTTAGTGACTCTGCTTCTGGACTGTGAACTTCACAAGTGTTTCTCTGTTTTATTTCTTCCCTCTTGTTGATACAAAACAACCAATGACCATTCTATAGATAAGAGAGGTAGGTAAGTCTTACTTGAGTGAGAGCGAGGATTATAACCCAGGGAGGCCTTTCCAGAAGGGAAGAAAGCATTCTGGAGAAGCATGATTTTCAGTACAGTCTCATATCTTTTTAGAACAAAGAACATACATTAAACACAACCAGGACACATTTTCCTCAAAGTTTTAAAGAGATATCTAGTTGCAAATTAGCAGGTCAACGTGACCTTGATGTCAGGGAAGGGACTAATATGTGGGCATTACTGACAGGGTGTGATCAATAGGGTGTAGGAGGGGAAGTATGCATTCTTATCTTAAAAGAGCGCATTTTTTAATAGCTGGAGCAGATGTACCATGTATGTTTGATAGGCCATAAACTTTTTGATTCACTCCAAATCAGTTTGGAATCTGAATAGTTACCCCATATACCTCAGTATGTGAAAATGTCTTGTCACCCTTAGGATGGTACAGTGGGCTGGACTTTGGTACTTCCCTTCCCCCAGGCCAGTTAGTTTCTGATAACACCCATCAGGTTAGGTTCTGGTTTACTAGGTTCCCTGAAGGCAGTCCTTGTTAAGAAGAACAGAGTGCTTGTGTCTTTTTGGAAATGTTTTCTTTTTCCCTTTCCCTGGCTGGAAGTCTGAAGGAGTTTTTCTCTGATATTTACTATGGGAACCTGGTTGAGTTCTGGAGGTAAATCTCATCATATTGTGGGGGCCCACCATGTCTGGGTCTCCATGAAGTTTTTAACTCAGAGTTGTCCACACTGAGCCTCCAACAATTAGTCAATTACAGTTCAGGTTGTCCTACCCCTTCACTGGCTCCCAGGTTAACCTACTCCAGTAACCTGTGACTCCCTGAATTTGCCTGTCTGTCTCTCTAATCTTGGGGGCATAGGTTTGCCCTCTCTTACAGATGCAAGAAGAGTTGTTGGTTTTTCAGTCAGTTCAACTTTTACCTGTTAAGATGGAGTGATGAATTCCAAGCTTCTTACATGTGAAATGGTAAATGATTTCTGAGTAAAATTAAAATGATCATTATTTGCAGATGATATGATTGTCTATATAATAACTTCATATGTTTAATAAGAGGTTACATCGATTTTAGAATAAAATGTAGCAGAGTATATTTCAAATCTTTATAAAGGAAGGATTTCTTAACTAAGAAGTAAAATCCTCGAATTTTAAAAAAATACATAAACTGGGCTATACTAAAATGAATAATTTTAGTTTTATCTAAAAGCACTATAAATACATTTAAGAAAATTAGTCCAATGCTGGAAAAATATAGCTGAAAAATATAAAACCAACAAAGAATTCAAAAGGAACATCTAAAAATCACAAATAAATAAATACCTAAACTAAAAATATTGGTAGGATGCAGTTAAAACATGTGAAAATGCAATTAACATAAAAGAAATACAAATGAAAAAGAAATATATTAAAGATACTTAAATTCACTAATATTAGGGAAATGCAAACTAAACACACAATTACTACCTCAGACTGCCAAAATTTAAAAAGTATCACCACAGCAAGGATTAACAATACTCATTCTGTGCTGTTGGAGTATAAAATTCGGATCATGATTTTGGGAAAAAAATTAGCACAATCTAGTAAATATATAGACACAAGATTTTGTTGGTCATTACTCTCCTATTTTCACAAACTTATAGTAACTTGTGCACCTGTATACAATTCAACAGGAACATGAATATCCCAAGTAGCTTTGCTTATAATATCAAAAAACAAAAACTGAAGACTATCAAATGCATACTAGTAGAAGAATGGACAAGTGGAATAATATACAGTAAGAAAAAATGGATGAAAGCCATAGACATCGACACAATAAATATAATAATTGAGCTAAAAATTAAGTCTCAGAAGAATGATGTGATATCATTTAAGTATATTTTGAAAATGTAAAATGATATCTTATTAAAGGGTAGATAAAAATATGTAAAACTATGTATCACTTCAGACTATACTGACTGTACATACACATCTGTACTATGTATAGATGTATACATCCATCCTTAAAACTATGAAAAAATTCATTTGAACAGAAATCACCAAATTGTAATTAGTAAATACTAGTTGAAAAGGAGGAGGATAAAATCAGGGAAGGGCTCTCTTATAGAATGAATTTTTGTGCCCCCCCCCAAACCATATGCTGAAATCTAATCCCCAGTTTAATATATTTGGAGGAGGGGCCTTTGGGTGGTGATTAGCTCATGAGGACAGAGTTCTCTTGAATGGAATTAGTGCCCTTATGAAAGAGATCCCAGAGAGACCCCTTGCCCCTCCACCACGCAGAGAAACAGTGAAAAGATCTCCGTCTTATGAACAAGGAAACGGTCCCTCACCAGACACTGCATCAACTGGCGCCTTGATCTTAGACTTCCCAGCTCCAGAACTCTGAGAAATCAATGTTTGTTCTTTATAAGCCACTCAGTCTATGGTATTTTGCTATAGCACCCTGAAAGGACTAAGACAGTCTGATATATTCTTCAACTGCAGTAATATGTTCTTTTTATAAAGTAGAAAGACACAGTGTTTGCTGTGTCATTCACTACATGTTTTTCAGTACAGGAAAGCAAGCGTTGAGGAATGTTTAAGTTGGGTTAAAAGACACGCTAGCATTAAACCGAGAATTTCTCTTTGAAGGATCGTAAGGAATTGAAATGGGAATAACTTTCTCAGTATGTGATTTACTACTATCTAATGCTGTTGCCATGTAACAGCCAAAATCATCTTGAGAACTGTAACTCATCCTACATCCCAGTAATTTGAGAAACAATTGTGTGGATACAAGACTCAGAAGACCTAGGTCCTCCACTCAATTCTATCATTTACTAGATGTGTGATTTTGAGGCAAACCCTTTCTCTGCTCTGTCTCATTTTTTCCATCTATAAAATGAACCTTTATAGGCCCTTCAGACTCTACAATAATAGAATTTTCTGATGTTAAATGTAAGCCACTTTCAGCCTTCAGAAATTACTCTTTCAGAAAAGTCCTTTTAATGGAAGAAATGTACAGAATTTTCCGAGAGGAAGGTATGGACGTGTGGCCTGGTTCTCAACCCTTTGGCCCTCTGGTGAGGCTTACTATGCTCCTCTTATCCAGAAGATGAGAGAAAGAGGAGAGAAACAAAGTGAGGTCTTAAAGAAGAAAGGCAGAGAGGAGCAGCAAAGAGAAGGGTGGGGATGGGTAGTATAGTGATATTAGTGGAGTAGATGTTCTGGAATCAGCAAACCTGGTTTTGAATCCTGGGTCTCTATACACATAATTACATCTTCTTATGCAAGCTACTTAAACCTCAAAGCATGCATTTTCTCATACAATCAGTTGAGATTCTTATACTTAGTATATGAGATTGTTGTGAAGAATAAGTGAATCATAACATAAGCCAACTGAGGAAGTTACGCTTGGTCCCCGTAGCGGGGATATGTATTGGGATACCCAAAATGAGGGATTTTGACCTCTTTTGTACTGTCAGCTCCAGCCACTTGATTCTTCTATCTCACTTCTTGTGAGCACCAGGCTTAGAGTATGTACTGAGGAAGACATTGCTGTTATTAATATCATTGTTTTTAATAACAGAGAATATAAGAGTGATACCAACTAGTAAGGTTAAGGAGCAAAATAATGTCTAGAGTATGGTGAGTTCTGTAGGGCAAAATAAATGTTAAAAGAAAACAAATTTGGCTTTTAAGTTTATATTAAAATTAAGAAGATAAATAACAAAAAGAGGGTAGATCAGACTGGTTCTTAAGACAAATGTTATAATATTATTAAATGATATAAATTAGAGTGAAGCAATTCAACTCACATATGTGTTGGTTATTTTTGAGAATAATGATAGTTATTACACTGTAAATTATGGAACTAATATTGGAAAGGAAGGATTGACATACAAGGTAGTCGAGATTTTAAGGGATATCGCAGGTCTCCATGTGTCCATATTTTATATATGCTCTGCTGCTGGGAGAAATTAAAGATAATCAACTGTAAAACAGCATAATAATACTACCTGAATAGTGTTTCTTTTGATATTTAAATGAGATAATATATGCAAAGTTTTTAAGAGAATTTTAACATTCGTGTTAGTTGCAATAATAGGAGAGAATCTAGAAATTCTCCACGAATCCCAGAAATCACCACTAATTTATCTATAGAAATTAGGATAACTATAGTACCCACTTCATGAGATTCTAGTGAGAATGAATGATATATGTCAAGTATTGGGAATTTCACTGACACAATCAGAACTCACTTGGTGTTATTTATCAGTACTTTTAAATATGACTTACGAACCATTATCTATAATTTCTGAGGAATCGTGAAGAACAGGTGAGACATTTTATGTCAGAATGTGGGTTTAATGTGTGACTTTTAGGAGAAAAAGATAAATTTGTTAAATATGCACCAATGAATCTGATGTTATTATCCAGACGAAATTGTGGAAATGTTTATATAAATGGTTATTTGTGGACAGTTTATATAATTGATATTATAAAAATTATGTAACTATCAATTTTCACATATCTGGGTTTTCATTAGCAAGACACAGTTGTTCTTTTGAGTACAGAATTGTGCTTCAAGTGCAGGCTCTGGAATCAGACTGTGTGGATCCAAGTCCTTGCTCCCCGCTTTCTAAAAGCATCACCTCTAGTAATCAATGAAACTATTAGTCTCTCAGTTTCATCATCTATAATGTGAAAATAATAAAGGTATCTACCACACTTTTTGGAGAGATTTAGAACAGTGCCTCGCATATGATAAGTCCCAGGAGGTATTAGCCTTTATTATTACTTTTCAGAATTATTATAAAATATTTTGATAAAGTTCCTCTAGATTTCTGTGGACGGATTAGGTGTGGTACTTACTTTTTATTTTAGTATTCTCCATTCTATTCTTTTGCTTCTAATTGCACATTACTCTGAGGTAGAGTTCCTATTTTCTTCCTGTCCATTTTTAGTACTTTAAAAAAAATATATATATACATATATTTCTTCATATATTTACATATATACATATATATAAACAGATCTTCCAAAACCTAGTTTTAAACAAACATGGTGAGGTGGTTAGGAAAGGTGACTGGACAGATCTGATGTTGAAGACAGATTTTGTTTCATTCATTACCCACTTAAATTTACAATTAGAGCAAAACCTTATTCTATTAGAATCACAGAACTTCAGGTTCCTAAATACCATTCAGAAATGTGTATGAAATATACATATGATTCTATATGATTTAAATTGAATGGTGTTTTATCCCAGGACACCACTGGAAAACTTACCTTTGAATATAGGTTAACAGTCTAGCCACAAGTTCTTGAGGCTGTTATAGGGTTGCTGCTAAAAACAATTTCTAATATGGATGATGATGACATAAACTATCATCAAACCTGGATAATCTGGAGACTGGGAAAATTACTTTGGGATGGTGGATGTAAGCTGAGGCTATTCAAGAGAAGTAGGATATATTTTAACCCTACTGTTGTGTATTAAACAATAGCAACAACAACTAGTGGTTGATGATATAATTGTTTAAGAAGCCCAGAGGTAGCGTCTGCTTTCAGTGTTATACATACAATTATGATAACCTCCCAAATAGAACAGTTTTATGTTTTCCCCACTATTATATTCACCTATTGGCAGCCTGCTGGGTGTCTAAATCAAGAACTTTCTCTCAGAGGCAAATCAAAATGGCTATGTGTGAATTTTTAATTTTCCAGTTCCAAAGCTTAGAAGAACCAATAAGCATACAATAGATTTTAATTTAAATTGAAACCCACTGCTGTACTTACTATAGATGGTCTTTCAGGGAACTGAATCTAGTATAATTTCTTCACTTATCTAATCATATTGAAGGGATGTTTTGGCCAACCTGTTACAAGGAGAATATGTAATGAAATAGGAAGAGATGATGTTATGTTTTATGATGTTTCATATTGTTCTGTTATTCTTTGATTGTGAGAGTAGTGAGTCAGTTAGATTAAACATGTCAGAGGATGTAATGACTGCTGATAATAGTACAAAAATCCCCTGACATTTTGGCTATGGATGGAGGCACAAGTAATTCAGGAAGGGCTGTTACATAGGCTCACACATGTAGTGCACTGTCTAACTCTTGCGGACATCAACACATAAATTGTAATGTGAAGGCTCCCCCCTCCCAGAGAATGTGATTCAGTGGCTCTATACCCAGGCTTTAACAAACTGTTTCAGTAGAAGAATAACAAACTGTTTCAGAAAAGAATATTATTCTTTTTTATTTATTTGATTTGTTTGTCCTAGAGACTTTCAAAAATAAAGTGCTATATACCTGGGGATAAAAGAGGAAATTGGTCCCAAAACTTCAAAAACTTCAAAAATGTCTTGATGGAATGAATGGGTATAGAAATGATGATAGATAGATAGAGGGATAGATAGATAGATAGATAGAGACCTAGAATAGAGAACAATGTTTCTCAGTGCTTAACATCTGTGCTAACTAGACATATAGCAGGAGTGAAACTGCATAGCTCAATGGCTAAATATAAAATCAGAGTCTTAATTCTGTTTCCTTCCTTGATTTGCTATGTAATCATCCGCAAATCACTTAACCTGTAAATGTAGTCATTTCCTCACTGAGACTAACGGGTGATACATATAAAATGGTTTTCTAAAAACAAAGTTATATTCATAAAATATTTCAAACATTTATTTGAATAATGACTGTGTACTTTTCTTTTATACAAGAACAAAATTCTATGGAAACATTTAACTTCTTTGAAAAATAAACTTTTCTTTAACTTTAAAAATAGAGATATTGGGTTTTAATTTGCAACAGGCAGAACTCTTAAGATGCATCTTGATGTAGATTTAGGCTAACTTGTCTTACTCTTCTTAGAAATAATTTGGGCCACTAAACAGAAGCTTCATTCAGGATTGTGGGTAGAGCCATCTCAGGCGTTTCTACTGCATCTCTGAAACTCATCCAGAATTTTTCTGCTGTTCCCACCTAACTCTGCTATGGTTTTAATATTCCTTATCAGAGTTCTCCTTAGCAAAGATCTAAGGAAACCCAGTGTAGGGGAGATAAGTTCCGCAGAAATCTAGAGGCCCGACCAAGAAGAGAACCAAGGAAAGAAGGGGGTTTGGAAATGTAAAGAGATTCAGAGAAGGCTGGGGTGGATGAGGGCTTTGTGTGTGTTATAATAGTTTTCCTATAAGTATATTGTATTGTGGGGGCACTTTATCTTGTTTTTGTATATCCCTCCAAATGTTTTGCTTCCAGGCAGCGCTTGTTTTAAGAAAAGTATTTCAGGAAATCTCTATCACTCTGTTCACTTCCCCAAGTCCCATTAGGGAACTGGTTTCTAGGTGGGGTGGAGTTGAGAAGTGGAAGCTGGGTTTTGTTTTGTTTTGTTCCAGAAGGGATGTGAGGTGAGAGAAAATAGATGCTATAATTTCAGCTTCTGTGATATTACTTTTGTAGGTACTCATGAAAATGGCTTTGTAGCTGACAAACATATTTCCTTTCTTTTTCTCTATGCTCCGTGGGTGGTGGGGAGGATGTGAGAACAAGAAAGTGCTCCAAAAGAGGCTTTGAATAAATATTACGATGTCGATGAAGCTCCAAATAATTAAGCTCAATAAAAAAAATAAGAAAATGTATATATTGTATGATTCCAATTATATAAAATTATAGGAAATGCCCTCTAATGTATAGTGTCAAAAAGCAGATCTGCAGTTTCCTGGCAATAGGGAGAAGTGTTCCGGAATGTGAGAGGGAGGAAGTACAAACAGGTAGGATAAATTTTGGGGGATGATGAGTATGTTAATTATAGTGACTGTTTTGTCAATTTCACGGGTCTATACCTGTATCAAAACTAATCAAACTGCACACTTTAAATATGTACAGTTTATTGCATGTCAACTTTATCTCAGTTAAGCTATTAAAAATAATAGATACTAGATAATAAGGGATTGAAAACAATTAAAATTATTCTAGAAATAGTTATAACAAATACTTTGTGTGCCTGACTTTTGAGATATATGAAACAAACCAAACCAGAAAATAAAATTTATGTTCTCTGTTATTCAAACATTGTTTCAAGACCTTTCAGGCCATTTTCCCAACACCTCCAAGATTTTGCTTCTCATATTTTCATCAAAATACAAGTTAGTTAAGACCAAAATAATATTTAAAATAATGTAAATAAGGTGGTTACAAAACCAGTAAACAGCTGTTAATGATTAGGTAGCTAGTAACTATAAAGTTTTTCTTTGCAATTACTAATTATAGCTTTTAGTTGTTCGCCCACCTATTGTTAACTGTGCAGCTGAGGCAATATATTATCCAGCTCCTACTAGGTTCCTATAGATAACATCTCCCTGGTGCCTGGGTCAGCACGATAATGGAAGTTTGAGCTGTCTTTCAGGAATTAGGACCCCTCGTCCAGCTCAGACTGACTGAGACCACCAACTTATCAACTGGGCCTGGGCAGATGCCTGATAAGTGACATTTTTGATATCAAGAAGATGAAAACTCCACCTTCAGATCATGCTAACCACACCACTTGTGAACAAGTTTCCTATGAAGAGCCATGAAGCTTAACTGTGCTTGCTCAGATCATCAATTACCTCACTTCTACTTACCTCCATTCATATATCCTCACACTTCAGATTACCTTGCCCTCTACCCGATAAATATCCCTGAGTCCCCATTTTCAGGGAGGTGGATTTGAGACTCATTCTCCTGCCTCTTCACTTGGCTGCCTTGGGATTAAAACCCTCTCTCTGCTACAACATTATTGTTTAGGTGATTGGCTTTCTGAGCAATGGACAAAGACAAACCTGGTTCAGTAACAGTTATAACTATGTTTTTAAAACAGCTGCTATATTTCATCTTAACACTGTAATGGCTGGTTTTCACTAGTTTAAATTTCTTAGATATAATGAATAATTGTAGATCTTTTATTATTCTAGGAATTTGCCTTTACTTCTCTCTTTAGCTTCCAAAATATACTCATCTAGAAAACCTATGTTTATTATACTTTTAGTTTAGAAATTTTTGTCTGACTTTCCCTAATCAGATCTGAAAACTATTTATAACTGGATTATCAGTCAAATTTTGGTAATTGAAAAATAAAAGTGTATTTGAATAGAAAATCAAACTTGCTTCAGTGTCATTTTAAATTAGGCCATTATTTTAAAGTTTCCTTCCATTGTTGCACACTTGCTTTTTTTGTATGGTTTTTGAAGTAATGTTTTGTAAGATTGTAGATGAATCTTCCTTCATTTCAACCTATGTTATATCAGAAATAAATTTTTAAGTGAAATCAACAACCTATCCAAATATGTAAACTTTTCATAGAAGAGGAATGTGTTTGTATATGTGTATGTAATTTAAAATTTTGGACTCTTGAATTTTGAATTTATGAGTAGTTGATGGCTGGTGTTGTCCTTCCTATGGTTATTATCATGCCTAAAGGGGCATTCATATAATATTCTAAAAAGTGAGAGAGGTATTGACTTAGAGACTTAGCACCCATTAATGTCAAATGCCTCATTGCTTAGAGCAGTTTAGTCCTCTGACCAGCAACACTAACATTAGCTAAAAACTTATTAGAAATGCAAATTCTTGGGCTCCATCCTAGACCTACTGATTCAAAATCTCTGTGCTTTAACCAGCCATCCAGGTGATTCTGATTTGCAATTTGAGAGTCATTCTCTTAGAGGAACACCTTTACTGTCAACGGAATTAAAAAAAAAAAAAAAAAACAGACAAGAAAATGGTAACAATCTGAGGCAATAATTAAGACTCTGATCTCAATGGAGAACCTATATCCACATGCATTTGTGCAACACACTCACACAGATTTTCACAATTACTGAATTCAAAATAAGAATCTTTTTAATATTTGTTGTTGCGGGAAGTGTCGATTAGTGTCTCATTCAGGATTTGAGCTTAATCATTTTTTGCCTTTGACGTTTTTCTAGATTAGACTTGAATTGGAATATCTAGACAGCAATTCCAAGAGCTTGGCCTAAAATAATTCATCTCAGTGGGAAGAGATCTAAGTGACAAAAAGTTTGTCTCAGGTGAAATACACAAAAAAGCAAGCTACCCCTTCAAATTTTGACAATTCCTTTTCACAAAGCACGGTAAAAATGCAGAACACGGAGGTGAAAAAATTGGAGCTCATATCAGAATAGATCAGCATGTTGCAGAGACTGAGAAAATGCTACAAGCTCCCAGCTGGGAAAACTTGTAATTGCAACCAGCCAGAACATTGATATAGAGATAGCAAAATTACTAACAAGGGAAAAAGAAAATTTAGGAGACAAATAGAGGAAGCATTTTCCTATGTATGACAAGAACCCTAGTAAATATGACAAAGTGCTCGTCAAGAGCACAATGTTGAACTGGCGTGAAGAAAATATAAAATTGATTACTACAATGACAAGCCACATAAAGTGCCATAATAACAGCACAGGAACTCATTTCAAATAAAAGTGAAATAAAAACACTCTCCCAAATTAAGGGGGAAAATGTGAACAAAACTAAACTTCTTGCTTTGGGCAATTTCGTAACCATTGTCAAAAGCAATCAAGACTAATGGTAACATTATCATAACAGAACAATACGTATGGCTCTAGGGATTTCTTCAATATACACATCTATAGACCTAGCTCCTGTAACATCAAGAAAGCAGCAATCTAGGAGCCAATACCCCATTGCAGTAGAATTTGAACAAAGCTATGACATAAATTCATTTCTAAGCCACGAAGTATCTCTTCTTTGATTCAGGCATACCAAAATACAGGTAAGTGGAAATACATTTCAGTTAACACATTCAGAATTGTAATACTATATATGTTGATGTCAACTCAAAAATTTATCATTGCAACTGGTTATTATTAATGACGTTTTATTCTAAAGTCAGACAATTAAAGGGATCAGGAAGACTCTAGATCTCTTCTGCGATGGTCATCCCAGAAAGGTGTTCAGCTGCAAAAAAATGACAAGTGCTATAAGTGATTTGCAAATAAGTAAATGTCTGGTGAGTATGAGACTCATGTTGTCCCTAGAATCACTTATTCTAACCAGTCAGATTCCACTGGACAAGCTATCCCATGTTGGACAGCAACCATGGGACAGTTTATTAGCAATGTGTTTACTATTCAAATGAATTATTTTAAGGTCACATTTAAGCATTCAAAATTCCTCCCCAACTTAATGAATTTATGTGATCTAAACATCCTCATGTTAAAGAAAACTCAAAACACCTTTTTTTGACAAAAAGCATAAGATGAACATAAAAGAAACAGATACAAAGTAAAATTCCTTATCAAAATAATTTTATTCAAACAAAATATATGTATTTGTAATAAAGTTTTCCTTATGATTATAGTTTCATTCCTCACTGCTACTTTTGACTCTCCATCTTTTCCTCTAAAACAAAGATATTTAGGTATTTTAGAAAATAATATGGATACCACAGAGTTTTCCCCCCAAGTGCTCAATGCCTTTTTTGTTTTTCTGGATTGTCATCTACTTCTTACATATATCACCATTTCCCAAACATAGAGAAAGTAAGATATATATGAAAAGCCAGGGCTATATTCCATTTTCTCTCTCTCTTATAATGTCATCTTTTGAGAAGAACTCGGTTCTTTTCCTCTTGATATTCATATGGATGTAGTACCAAAGTTTTGGAATGCTTTTCTTTAGTTTCTTTCATGTCTCCTGATACTGTATGGCAATAACCTACTTCTCCCTCTTCCACTCACTTTACCTGCTTTGTGTATTGTCAACTCCTGGGTCCCAAAGGAAGACCTCCTAGGGTAGTAGTGACAGCAGACCCTCAGGGTCAGACAGGGGATCTAGTCCCAATTATGCCAAACATAACAGGTGTTCACTTCAGAAAGTTCAAACTACGTAGAGTCTCAGTTACCCATCCATATTATTATTAACGCTAGAGTTAATAATAGCAATTTGTGAGAATTAGAGATGCTTCATTCCATATGGAAAAAAGAGAGATTGCTTTATTTTAAAATGTCTGTGGAAAGTTACAAAAATAGTGTACTATGTTTAATGATACTTCAAAATATTAAAAAGGAACTATGGGAGAAATGGGTGAAGGAGGTATAAATTTATTTTAAATATTAAAAAAATGAAAAAAGAAACATTATACATGACATCATCTGACCACAAGGAAAGTATGTTAGATATTAATATAAAAGGATAAATAAACCAAGGGAAATGTTTGAAATCATCCCATTTAATTCCCTGGATCAAGAAAGAAGTTAAATGATAGTTTAAAACTATTTAGAATACGATGAAAATAAGAATGTTAAACACAAAATGAATAAAATAGGGGAAATTTATAACTGTCAGAGGAAACTTTATAACTAAGATACTTTCATTAAATAAGCTAAATTGCAAAGATAAAGTAATCCATTGGGCAAAATGGTAGAAAAATAATAGTAAAATAAATCTAAAATGAATAAAATGTAGGAAATAATTAGAATGAATTTAGGAATTGCTCCATCAGAAAAAATTAAAGAGAGTTTACACTTTGTCTAAATATATTTGTCTAAATAGAGTCAAATATATTTGACTATAGACAAATATATTTACAGAATGGCTCACCAAAGACTCACCAAGATTCCTGAAGAGTGTAAACTTTTAAATACTAACTAACTTCTAGGGGCACTACATCCCCTCCCAAGGAGGAACACTGTTCTGATACCTCGGCTTCAGACTCTTGGGGAAAATATAGCCTGATCCAAGAACATTCCTGAGGTCACGTCTGTAAAACCAGAATAGCAATTAGCGTCTGACATATCTCCAGGAGAATGCCAACAAGTCCACCAGGGAGCTACAGAGTTTATTCCACAACATATATAGTTTGTGTATTGAAAAAATTAATTTAAAACTGTTTTTGGCATGCTCAAATAAGAAGAGAGGAGAGACACAAATACATAAGAGTAAGGATTAGGAAAACATAAATCTAAAAATACAGAGAGAAATATTTTTTAAAACTGTTTAAACAATTATAGAAGCCATATTTAATAAAATCATGAATTCAAACAATAAGATACGAAGAAAAAACCCAATGCATACATACCCCTTCACCCACCCCCACCCCCATTCCTACTCCAAATCTAGGAATTTATTTCAACGAAATAATGATGAGAATGTACAAAAATAAATCAAAAGAACCATAGTGCCATGTATAATAGAGAGAATATACATATAAAATTTTACAATATGCCTTCATATAACTATATATAGTCATATACATAAAGATAGATATATATATAACCATACATATAAGTATACATGTATGTAATGTACCTTCATGAAGATAATTGTTCAAAGCAAGAGTCCTCCATGGAGGGAAGAAAGCCCCCTTATCTTACAAGTTACCACAGAGATGTTTTGCTGTAGCTGACATCTTCTCTCAGATCCTTTCAAGAAATATGGGCGGTGTGTGGGGGCCAGAGTAGTAGGGAGAAGTGGTTCACATTCATCAGAATATTCTGGAGTCTCTGAATATGTTTGTGCCAGCCCATTGCCTCAAGTAAGTGGTAACGAAACCAACACATTCCTGAGTGCTTATGTGAGGATAAAGTAAAGTTTGGTCTCTTAGGGTAAGTCTTCCTGGTGCTCCAGCCCCTAAGAACCCTGGGCTTCAGGCTGATGTGAAGTATATTCCTGCACATACCAAATGCCCAGTATCCAGAGATTTGTAATAAATGATGAAGTCATACAATGAAATCCTACACAGATATAAATGATATATTACAAAGTAATCTATAAATCAAACAAATTACAAAAGGATCTAATTATAGTTACAGCATAGTTTTTGAAAATCAAGAGGCATCAAATCACCCTCTCTAAGTCTTAAAGAAATATCCTTTCGCTCATCATTGTGTAATGGGCACCTATATGGCTAGTTCCAGCCACCATCCAAATTTGGCTCTCAACTAAGGTAAGAACTTATTAACAAGTCCCAGATTTGGTAATCCAGTCAGATTTCAGATTAGTGGTTATTTTTATCAACATCATTTTACTTTTCACTTTATTTGCAGAAGGCATGATAAAAATTAAATGTTAATCTTTGCAATTCAATTTACACAATAATTTTTCTTGTATCAGTGAAGGATGTGCATTTTGCTAAAAGGGAATTGCAGTATTTGGTACTTTACACTTGATTTAGCCACTAACTAAAACTCAATATTTTATGAATTTTCTGAAGAGAGTATTCTTAAATATGTAAACTGAAGTGGAGCAATACTTTTTGATATAGTTTTCAATGTATCATTAACCTAGTTAATATAAACTTATGTTAAGAGCCTACTAAGTTTAAGATACTGTGTTTCATATTATGAGCGATACAATGTGATCTTTATCCTCAAGGAGCTTAGAGTCTAGTGGCATTGAGGAGAGGCACAAACATATCCATAATACAAAACAGAGTGTGCTAAGTATTTTGAGAGCTTTACAAATTGCTATTACGGCACAGACTGCGCCCTTTGCCAATTACTTCCAGCTGGGAGGATTAGGGACCACTTTAAGGAAAATCTTGAAACTTGAAAGCTGAGCATGCTTTGGGCAAGTGAAAATAAGAGAAAGGAAATCCACTCTTAGGCAGAGGAAAGGCACCAAGTCAAGAAAGTTTAAAGCGTGAATCAGGAGCAGAAATTATTTACATGTGATTAAAAAGTAGAGGATAGAAGAACGATTTCTGGGAGACAGGGTTGACAATGTAAGTTGAGACACGATTAAAAGGAAGCTCTTTTGCATTTTGTTTTGCAAAATTGCTTCAGAAACACTTTGTATCTCATTGTTCTCTTTCAATACTTGAAGTGAGTTGCTTTTAGGGGAAACATTTCCAGGAATATGTTTCATTGACATAGTTAGGGTTACATTGTTTAGTTATGTACTGAGGAACACATCCCAACTGAAGAATATTAAAATAAGATTCTCAATGCCAGACTGAAGATTTCTGATTAGATTAGAAACACCCAGCAGGTAATTGTAAAATTACTTTCTCCAGACTAGCTCTGATAAGACTTTTCCTTGCGTGGACTTTTGAACTTGATGTTACTCAGTATTTTATTTACTATTCCTTTTCTGAAAACAAACTTGCAGAACTGAACTACTAATTTAGTTGTATCATTACTACTACCTGAGATGTTTCACATTATTTTAATATTGCAGAACGCTTTCAGTCATAGAGACCAACATTTCCAACCTAGTAACTCTTCAGTAATTCTTCTGATCCAAGTGAATTTTATTCTACTTTTCCCTGAGAAGTATTGGAAATGATTCAGGTCTCATTACCTCATCAACTCTCCTCCTAACCCCGTAAAATAATGAAAAGCAAAACAGCTTTTCATGGGCCTTCCTTGTAATTGATTCTCCCGGGTATCTTTGCACTGCCCCATTAAAATGGTGTTGTTGCTATGATGATATTTCTCGGCAGGGATGTTCTAAATAACTGATTAATATGCAAAGCAGTAAAAATGTAACTTTTGCTGTTCAATTGGGAACTCAGAGCTGTTGGAACAAAACAAAACAAAATAAAATGTTCAAGCCATTCTTCCTGACATTGTGTCATCTAAGATGCTAACAAGCCAGGTAGCTAAGGTGTATTCATAGCATTGTACGGCATAATCCATCAATATATAAATCATTTTCAAATTCCTTGCATCACTTTTAATTTTGTAGTACACCAAAGTGCTTTAGAATTTATGGCAAACCCTTGAATATTGCGTTACTTCTTTAAAGTTAGGGTTATAACGTATCTATAACATGCCTTATTTTATTTAATGACTTTATTTATAGATCTCTTTTTTAATGTTGCTAAACATACTAAGCATTATTACAGTCTGCTTTCGAATTTCTTCTTGAGGTCTTATTTATACTTTTAAAAGAAAAATAGAAACCAGATGGTTTTGTTATTGTCCTGACCCACAAAACAAAATCAGACAAAACTGTTGAGACAAACAGAATTAAAAAAAAGCGCATAATATCAACCTTCCCAACCCATATGTTCTAGATACCCTAGTTTTGCCAGAGGTTTTGAACTACACAGCAGACCCTGAGAAAGTGCTTTTGGGAGGGAAGCCAATAAGATGTCCCCCTCCCCTCACCCACATAGTGGCTATGGCACAAGCATACAAGCCCTTGTGTGAATTCTTCACATATGATTTCTGGGTTTTGCTCAGTGAACAAGTACCAAATCACTGGAGATTTTATGCCCAGTGACTTCTCACCAGGCAGATTTTAATTTGGCAACGATTCTAGGGTCCTCCTGGTGAGAAAGCTGCTTCTGGCAGAAGCTCCCCCACTGATGGAGGGAGGTGTTTCTGCCCATGGCTCTGTTCCTTTAGACCAGGCCTGAGATCACATCTGTTCCTAGGGCTCCAAGCCCAAGGGACGTCTGAGCAAAGCATCACCACAGAGAACTCTGCATTTTATGGTTAAATGCAATCCTCTTCCCCATGTCAGAATGAATGCTCCTCATTGCCTAATGACCCTGACATTTTTTTTTCCCTAGCATGAAATTTTACCTGAGATGTGTAAAATGACATTGTGAGTAGGAGAAAGCAGGACAAATTAGACTGTGGCACTTCATGCCGTGTAGGCAAGTGTGTAGGCATACTCTTCCTGCAGAAATGTGGCTACAAAATCACCGACAAGATGAGGTGTTTCAGAAATAAAGACAATATCAACAAAAACGATTAAGAGTGAGTAAAAAATGTTTGTCCTGTCTACGAAAAAAAATTGTTCTCTGTGTGATGAATTACTTTAATCATAAACTATTCTCGAGTAGACTATGAAACTTGGAATGTGTGAAGTTATTTCTTATGAGTGCTGCCAATTCCTCCGATACTAACCTCACTAACTTCTATTTATACCTGCACATGTTGAACACTCAATAGAAATTTCTGGCTTCATTTGAACAAAAATGTTTAAATAGTAACAGCTTTGTTATAAGATAAGTCAGCCTATAATTTTTAGGAATGTTCCAAAAGGGAAAATTTAAAGGGAGAGGCTCGTTTCTTTGCAAACTGTTAGGGTAGATATTTCCAACAGGAATACCACATAGTATTCCTAATCAAATCGTTGCAATATTTCCAACTCTCCATTCATAGTTGTATGTGAGATAAGTAAATATTCCTTCCATTTCACTCCATTCAAGATACTTTGAATTTCCACAATACCAGCTACTCAGCTAAACCATTCCTTTGAGATCTCTTCATGAATTAGTAACCACTTGAAACATACTCTTTTCAAAGACAGAGACAATAGTTTGTCATCTCTTTGTATGCTTCATTTAAATAGCTTTGTATGTGTGTGAAAGAAAGATAGAAATATTTCTGAGAGAAATGGCAGACCAAGACTCTGCTGTGTAGTATGTGTGTGCCGCCTGTGGCTATTTTACGAGGAAATCTACCAGCTCTCAATAATGTGAAGATCTTGAGAGGCGCCGTGGCACAGCAAGTCACTGAACCACAGAAATTCAATTTGCCTACTGTAAAGTATGTTTTGTCTGTCTCAGAAAGCTCTAATTCAATCCAAAATTACTTTCCAGAAGCAGTCACTCTGGCCAAGGAAGACTGCCCAGAGTCTGGAATAGGACACAATACACTGGGCTAAAATTGTCAAAAACCATTCGATGCTGCTTCTCACTCTTGGGACGTGAACCACAGACCCACCTGAGGTCACTGATCTCTCCATGTTTTAGATCTATGTATATTCATGATTGAATAACTTTTAGGTAACTTTTATCTTTGATCTACATTTACTCTAATAGTGCCAAGAAATAAATGGGAAACAGAGAAGATGGTTAGATTAATAATATGTGGATAGGTAAGGAGACATATTTCTGCTTGAATTCTATGAATCATACATTATTTGCAAGTAGCTTTGAACATGCCTAGAGGGTTTCGAAATAGCTCTCTAATGCATATCTTTGTGGTTTATCATTGGGGAAATAAACTAATGATTCACATAAACTGACTCAAAACTTTTCTCTTACACTACATGTTAAATTTTTATTTTCAAAACTTGGCAGGTTTTGTCAAATGTCGTGTCTCACATCTGCTTTGTCTAGAAATTGTGATACTAGCTTGCCTATGGTAAAATTATTAAATTAATTATACTTTCTATGATATAAATTATGGGATTTCATAATTTTTGAGTCATTAATATTAAGTAAATATTTGTCACACCTCTTGAAAAACTAAACTAAGTTTAATGGGATTGTTGGGTTCTATATCTAAATTCATAAGTGATAAAGAACCTTAAAATTATCTAAGAGCTATGTAAGAACATAATGATGGGGGTTTGGCAAATATCTTTACCACCTTGGTAATTTTTTTTAAACTAAGAGCACTTTCACATTTCAATATTTGTAGCCAAATGTAAGAAATAGCAAATAATTATATTAAGTGTTTACTAATAAAAAGCAGCAAGATTATCATTTTTATGGTGGTTCATAAATTTCAGCATGCAAAAGAATTCCTTGGATATCTTATTTTAAAAATGTAGATATGTGGGACCCATACTCAAAGATTCTAGTTCATTGGGTTGGAAGAAGATCTTGGCATCACCAGTTTAACAAGCAACCAGTAATTATGATGCAGATGATTATTTGAGTACCTTTGGAGGAAAAAAAAATCCCACCATACAAACATCTAAAAACTATCTGGGAACTAATTTTTTGAATGCCTAAAACGAATGTAGCATGATGATATTTTAGTTATATGGATATCTTTTAAAGTGATGTGAAACATTCTATAATTTACTTTAGGGGAGGTAAGAATAGTCAACAAAGAAGACTATAGCTTAAAAAAAAAATCTATGTATCTTTAAAACACAGGATTAGTTTTTTTCAACAGTGATTAATTCCGTTACCTTTTTAATAGGGAATTTTTGGATTTGTAGTGGTAGGGACAATTCTTGTTACATAGAGACCTGATTGCATTATTTACTTCTCTACAACCGAAATCTCCAGGTAATCAATAATTTTATCCCTCACTGATGAATAATATGTCTCGGTACTAGGGAAAATTCTTGCTCATACTTTCAGATTTGAGCATGAAACTGTCAAGTATTCCAGATTTCTTTTTAAACAAAAGCAGGAATCCTTTATTTTGTTTTGCTAACAACTGTGAGATGAGCCTACATATGTAAGGAGAAAAATAATTTTTAAGTTTCTGCTTATTCTAAAAATGAAAAGGAAGTATATGCATTGGAAAATTATTAGTACAGTTGGGTATACTTTCCTGACAAAAATCTGACAAAATAACTACACTAGTATTTCTTCATTTTTCCTTCAAATTAATTACTACTTTAAATTTTTTCTATAGTGGAAAACATGGGAGAGTTAGTAAAGCTATTTAGGCTCTTTGGTGTCTCATAAGGCATTACGAAATGAAAAAGTATAAGGACACTAATACCTTTAAAATTTTAAAAAGAGTACTTCCCTTAAATAAGAGGTTAAGGACTACAAAACATATGATAAAAATATATTCACTATTCATGGCTTTTTGCCAGGAAGCTCATGAAAATTAAACTTTGTGGCTTCTTCCTTTCATTAGCCCCTTCTAAGCCTCCCTTTTTCTCATTCTAAATAAATATTCAGTTTCCTATGCAATTACATACTTTTAATTTTTTTCTTCCTTTTCGAAAAGAAGGTTGCTGAACTGTATGACTTTCAGGACCCCAAACTTGGATCTGCCCTTCCATATGAAGATATATTTTTAAAGTTGAAAGAACAAAGTACACACCTCTTTTGTCTGCATTTTGATAGCTCTTATTCTACAGAAGCCATTAAAACGTTCATTTTTCAAAATGGAAAACAATACTATGTATATGCATATGATCAAACCAGAAGAACAGGGAGGAGAGTTCTTTAAGACAGGAGGGAATTTGTCATTATTTTAATCATGTACCGTCTTTTCAGCATGCAAAGCTGGGGTTATAATGGCTGATACTAGTGAGACTTAAACAAGGGAGGTATCAGCTGGGCTGAGGTCCTGCTAGCCAATCTGCCACGAGATGCTCATCTCTGTGGGAATCCTGCCTGTGTGCTTCTCCAAGTTCCACTAGAGCCATACTGCGATGACGTGACATATACATTTTTTCAACGTATTTCTAAAGGCTGGATTAGCAACTGTGAAAGATATTACTTGCCTTTAGGGTCTCTGTGGTGACAATAGGATTTGGGAATGGGGAAGCTTTCAGCTATGTCCTTAGTAAGTCACATTGAAGCCCTTTCTGGCAAATTTCTCTTATGCTCCTGTCCTGACCACTAACAGAACTACTGCTGAAAATAAAAATAGGTAAATACTTAGTTTAGTTTTTTGTTTTAAATGGGAAAGCACCCACCATAAACATTTCTCTAGAAGGAAGGTATAAAGGAAAATGATCAGCTTTGGGATTAGAGTTTAAAATTGTCTAAAACATAAACTGATTAAGTTCAGAAAATGTCTTCATCCCAATCCATATATATAATATATGAGATTATTGAAAGAGAACTGCTTGCAGCTCAAAGAGAAACAAATTTATCTGATCGTATGAATATTTTGCTTCTACAATTCCAAATATTTCAATTATTTAGCTATTTGGATTTTTTATGCATAGCCATGTAGACACACAAAAACTTGAATATGTAAATAAATGTTTAGTTAGCAGAATTTGGCTATTCTAATGGTCTGTTCTGGACTTGCCATCTACCTCTTGCTTCCTTATCTCCTACATCCTCTTAATGAGAGGCTTGACTTTTAGAGGTGAACTCTGAAGCCTTCTGATTCACTTTGAGACTGAGGAAATCACTTATATTTTTAGAGCTTCTCCTTTCCCATCTATAAAATGAAGGACTTACGTTACTTTCTAATACTCAATCCAGCTTTAAAAATATGTACTTCTGTGATTTGGGGAAGTATCAGCAAAAAAGAAATCTTAGACACTAGCCAGCATAGAAAAGCAACTATTTAGTACTTGGGGAAAAAAATGATCTCTGTATTACCAATTTTAGGTCATCTACCTTTTCCTAGTGAATTTGCTCTGCCATTTGTCATTACTCTTTTTGTTCCTTTTGTGTATGCTTTGCCTGTCTGGGGGGGAAAGAAGGAGAAGAGGAGAAGAGGAAGGAAAAGGAGAAGAAGAAAGAGAATTAGAAGAAGGAAAAAAAATAAAGGTAATGGAAAGAGTCAGTGAAGGGAAAAGAGGGAGAAAAATTCTTACCATTTTAATATTTTTAAATAATCTATACCTTGAAAAGATTGTAATATTATTATACAATTCAACCTGAGTATAAGTCTATCTTTAGAAAAAAGACCTTAGGTTGAGAAATAAAACAGCAGCATAATTTTGATAAGGACCTTAAAAAGCTACAGAAAAAATACTCAAAATTATTCAACTACAATGAAATTCTGGTTTCTGGAGAACGTTTCTAGAATGATTTTAATATTAGATGACCTCATTTGTATTTTTCTCTTCCTCTTCTTGCTGAAACTCCAGCTAAATGAGAAATTAGCATTGAGACAAATTGATTAAAAGTAATCCCTTTGATTTTAGGTGACAGCAAAAAAGAAACTCAGAGTAATCAGTGTTTAATTTCATATGTTCCCTCTTTCGTATGAATACATGACTATAATTACCATAGTAATTGTCAACTTGAAATATAGTTTTCTGTCTTTCCCACTAGTAGACAAATTTTTGAAAATAAGAAACCGTATTTTACCCAGAGCTTGGCCTCATAAACAGAATTTGTTTTTAATGATTATTCAGTAAATGAATTAGTAGACTAATAGCCATTTTAATATACCAATACAATTTACTAGAATTCTATTCAGATTATAACGCAAGTAAGATTAACAAAGGTCTGTGCTTGGTAATATACCACCTCCAGCTGCAATTATTTTTCTCCTCCACAAACCTGTTGGTGGAAGTAAAAATATATTTGAAGTGTTGCATATTTTGTTAGAAGAATTTTCAAGGTGAAATTAGGTATATTTAATTCTTACTAATAATTTTTAAGATGTTATCTCTAACTCTATAGAGAAAGCTAAGAATCTAAGAAAATGTATATACATAGAACACGATATGTCTTCCTTATCGTTTTGCAACCAATTTTTAAATGAAAAAGTACAGAAAGTCTTCTTTTAAAAAGACTCTTTTCCCAAGACAAAGAGAAAATAGGTATAATTTACAATGTATGTATAACTTTAGGATTTTATAAAATCATAAACTGCATGTGTCACCAGACAAGATCATTTCTTCTGTTTTCATTTATATAATTTACATTATTGTGTAGATATCCCTTATTGTTTCAGAGTGTACTGAAGACAGCTCTTTGACATGTGTGACAAAGAGTGAGAGATGTTGAGAAAACAGCAAAATGGCTCAAATGGAAATTAGATTATTAAGAAGGTTTGTTTTATTTCATCTCCTGCTCCTTTCAAGAGGGTACAGTCAACAATTCTAGTAAACAAATGCTTTTCAGGCTGTGATATAGAGTGCTTATTTATGGGTCTTTGATTCAATGTGGACTTGAAATTCCAGAGTTTCTTATTTTTTGAAAGACTAAGGAATGTTTTTTTCCCCAGTTAATTAAATTCATTTTTATTTCTCATTCACTCATTTTCCTTTTTACATTCAATAGGTGGAAAAAAATCTGTGCTCATAGTTTCTTTTGAAACAAAATTTTGACCTCAGATTCTAAATGCGTGCAACACCCACGAACTTTTATGACTCTCGTGCTAGACTTCTAAGAAGAAATATGGCCATGCATTTGCATTAACCAAGTTAGAGACCAGCACGCTGATTTTCCTTTTGAATCATTCAGTTTAAGAAAGAAAGTAAACTCGTAAAACTAATATTATTATAGCTTTCAACTTCAGTAAATCTCACTCTATTATTGTCTGCCACTACCTCTCTTCCTAGCAATAAGAAAAAAACATCCTTTCAAAAGGCATCTTACTTTCAAAACCAAACTAAAAATGATCTGAAGCCTTCATTTAAAGCCTTCATCACGGTATGTTGCTTTTCCTTTGGTGGATAGTAGAGAACTACTAAAACCCCAAACTGCTTGCCATTGATTTTCTCAAAAAGCAAACGATCAGTTAACTTTTGTCATTTAGATTAAAAAAAAGTGTAGCAATCTTTTAATATGTTTCGATCCTTTTTGATTTTTTGAAAGTGCAACAAAGCATAGAATCCAGCTCTTAGCACAGTGACTGGCACCTTAAAGAAGATTGACAAATACTGTGAATGAATGAATAAAATATCAAATAAACTCCCCAAAATGCTTATCTCCCATACTAGAGTAATTTTTAATATTTGTCAATTCCTGCTATTTACAACACTACAGAATGTAAAGTCCTCAAAGAATGGACTCTTAAAAATATATCTTTCACTATAGTTGAGACTGTTGGCTTTAATCTATCTCCTTTTCAGAGAACATATTCTAAATTTTGAACTTTCATAACAAGTGGTGTGATTTATTTGTTCATAATGTGCCACTTCTATTGCTTATTTGGCTCATTCAATTAGTAGCTGTGTGAAGAGCACCAAGCAGGGGAAAGAAAACCCCATTAATTTCCTGTCTGTAAAAAATATAGCTATTCTTATGTCTCTACAGTAAGAATCTAGAGGCAAGCTTTCTAGTTATCAATCAGGTCAATATAGTATGTATGCAATTTTTATTATTATATTGAAAAACAATGGCATTTTATGACAAGTGTAACAGACACTCTTCCTAACTTTTCAAGCATTCATTCCATGGGAAAGGAGGGTTTTGAAAGATACGAAGCAAGAACACTTAGCTGCTTGAGATACTGAAGTACTTCACTAAAGGTGAAGTTTCATTTACTAGTATCAGTGATATCATCTTTGCTGCTTTTCTCCATGTTGCTCTACACTGATTTGAATGACAATCATAGTCCTCTTCTCTGAAGGAATCTCTCCCCTGCCTCACAGCTCCTCAGGAAGATTGACACTGCCCTTGTCTTATGGATAGACTCAGGGGTTTCATTCCTCAGAGAGTACTTTCTACCTATTACAGCACAGTTGGTTGCTGCCTTGTCATTTGGAGCCTGGATGTAGAAGCTATTTTTTTCCTAAGAATATGTTCTAATCTAAGTTCAAGGGACAAAGCATCCTTCACAGGAAGAAACATCTAGCCCTTCAGAAAGATTTAGACGTATTATCTAAGACTATTCTTCTCTCTCTTTCAATGATCCTCAAGATATATTCTTTTCTAACCTCTCTATTCTGGGGGTTGCACTCAATAAGCCCATCAGGACATTTTTCTTTTTTCTATTTGTTCTGTGAGGCACTTGATAGGTCTTTTCAATCTAAAAAAATAATGTCCTTTATTGGGACATTTCTTCTTTACCAGTTTCTTTTGCTAGATTTCCCCCCCATTCACTCATTCTGGAAATACTGTAGTGAATATTGAATTTTATAGATTGACCCTGTGTTTATATTTATCTTCTACTTGGTGAAAATTTTATTTTACTTTATCTTCTAAAATTTGATTGATTTTTATCAAACATAACAGTATTATTTTAAATTTCCACGAGCTCTTCTTTCCAATTGTTCCTTGTTAAAAATAACGTTTATACTTTCATGGATACACAATCTTTTTTTCTAATCTCTACAAAGACATTAATTATAGTTTTTAAGTTGTCTTCATTTCATCTGATTTCCTTTCTTTCTTAATGTCTCCCTTGCGTTGTCTTTATTCAAATGACTAGAGATTCTTGGGGGCCTATTCTTTTTTTTTAAATTAATACACTTTATTTTTAGAGCAGTTTTAGATTCACAGCAAAATTGAACAGAAGGTAGAGAGTTCCTATATGCTCTCTGTCCCCACACATGCACAATCTCCCCCACTATCAACGTCCCTCACCACAGTGGTACATTTGTTACATTGATGTACCTATACATTTCTTAAAACAACGTTCTAAAATATTGGAGGCTCTATGTAGGTAGTGTAGAGGAGGAAGAAATATTCCTCCACCCTTCTAGGTTCTTCTGGCTGGTCTAGGAATTAAATTGACATGAGACAGAATAACAGGAGAAAAATCAAACAAATTTAATAACATGTATACACAGCAGAAACCCAGTAAAACTGAATAACTCACAAAAATGGCCCAAGCCACCACCTTAAATAGCATCTTCAGCTAAAGATAAAAGAGAACGTTAGGGGTAACGATTAGATTAGGGACTTCAGAGAGGAGGAAGGCAATTCACTTGGAAATGGAAAAGCAAATATTTGGTAAACAAATGTTTGCCATGCTTTGTCAAGACAGTGGGACATGGGGGCCGGCCCGGTGGCGCAGTGGTTTCGTCCGCGCTTCGCAGCCCAGGGTTCGCGAGTTCGGATCCCGGGCGCCCGCCGACGCACTGCCTGTCAGCCATGCCGTGGCGGTGTCCCATATAAAGTAGAGGAAGATCGGCACGATGTTAGCCCAGGGGCAGTCTTCCTCAGCAAAAAGAGGAGGATTAGCAACAGATGTTAGCTCAGGGCTGGTCTTCCCCACAAAAAAAAAAAAAAAAAGACAGTGGGACATGGAGAGGACTTTGATCAAATGGGCCTTGCTAGGTTCCTCCCTGTCTACTACACTTAGTTCATATTATACTATAGTTATCTATGGTGATAGCTCCTTCCTGGAACAGGCCTTCTATCTTAAATTCTTTTAGGCAGTTAGGGGAAAGATCAAAGTTTCTGCCTGAGTCTTTTCTTCTTAAAAATAATCAAGCCAAAGAGACAGAATTTGGAATGGCAAATACTGTTCCCCTACATTAGTGTATATTGACTGATGGACTTAATGCATAACAATTGGTTGAACAGCGCACTTTTCATGGGAGACACCAAAATGATATTTCTATATGTCTTTTCCATAGAGTAGTAGTTCAATATCCTTCCTGGGAACAAACACAAGCTGTTGTGTTTTATAACTGTGGTGGGAAAGAGGGCTGGCCTGGGGGTTGTCACCATTTGTTATATAGACAAACGGAGCATACCTGAAGACAATAAATCTAGCGTCAGCCTAACCCAGCTGAACTCAGATGGAATTAGCTGAAACATGGGAGTTGAGATTTGGGTTCCGTTTGTTTTGCAGCATTTTCATTGCAATAACAGAAAGCTCTAACTATATGTAGTAGGGGGAATAATGGTCCCCAAATATATCAGATCCTAATCCCTGGAATCTGTAAATATTACCTTATATTGAAAAAGAGTCTATGCAGATATGGTTAAGTTAAAGATCTTGAGATAGGGAGATTATCCTGGATTATCCAGGTGGGCCCTAAATACCATTATGTGTATCCTTATGAGAGGGGGCAGAGAAAGATTACATACAAAAGGAAAAGATAAGATTATTTAAGGGGGAGGTAGGCATGTTAATGATAAGGCCACAAGCCAAGGAATGTTAGCAGTTACCAGATGCTAGAAGAGGCAAGAAATGAATTCTCCCCTGAAGCCTCTGGAGGGAGCCTGTCGCGATAAACCTTGATTTCAGTCTAGTGATAAGGATTTAGGACTTCTGGCCTCCAGAACTGTAATAGAATAAGTTTATATTTTTTTAAAGTCATCAAGTCTGTGATCATTTGTTACAGCAGCCATAGTTGAGTGAAATTTGATTAATTCGCCTTGGATTTCTGCATCACAGTTGACATGATTTTCCTTTCTTCCCATTTCAATTGTACTGGGTAATTACATGTGGTATCCTAATGTAATATTCTATGTTGGGTATGCCCTGGGTTCTGAATAATCTTTAAACCTCTTCCAGCTTCTCCTCAAAAGTTAACTCTACTTTTGTTATATTCTTTCAGGTCCTTAGTGTTAGTTGATAGCTAATATTTTGATAAATGTATCCACATTAATTGTAGTTGTTAAAATCTCTGCATCTAAAGGTAATATCACCTTTATTACTATAGCCAAAAATCACCCCAAAATTTAATGGCTTAAAACAACATGTTATTTCATTTAATTATCTCTCACAGTCTGTGGGTCAGAAATTTGGAAGCGTATGTTAGGAGACAATACTCCATGTCTCTTGCATTTCTGCCCTACTTCTGAGCAAGAGGCATTGACATCTTATTTCCATACTGTGTTTTCAAGGATGTTTCTATAGCAATGAACCTTGGAAGACAGATCTAATGTCTCTCCATTGTTCTAGATAGGACTTGTCTATGTTTCTGGCTCAAGGTATCTCAGAAGTTTGCAGTGAGACTGAGACTTACACATCAGGGGAGCTGGAGCAACTGGGGACTGGCTGGTTGAAGATCTTTCTCTGTCTTCATGCCAGCTTGCCATACAGATTTCAGATTTTACTGTCCATCCCCTCAATCAAGTAAACTAATTCCTCACAATAAATCTCTTCTCTCTATGCACATGCACACATATATGTGTGTGTATACATACATACATAACACCTATGTACATTTATATATATGTACACACATACATATATACACACAATTGGATCTGTTTCTCTAGAAAGTCTCACTGATACAAATGGTCTGAAAAATATCGACTCAAACAAGACGGCAGAGACAGTTTGACTCCTTTAATAATAATACCTACTATGTATTGAGAATACCATGTATTGAGAATATTCTCTAAGTCAAATGTTTGCTAAATTAGTCTAATTCATACCACAACTATAATGTAGACATATCCCAAAGTACAAATGAGGAAGCAGAGGTTGAGTAAAGCTAAGCAACTTGCTCTGGTCACCCAGGAGATGGGAGCCAGGGCTGTGATTTGATGTTATGCCTTTCCACTCTAGAGCATGCTACTGTCACTCAATCATGTTACTACTAGCCTTAGTATTTCTCATAAAACAGCAATAGATTATTTGCTTCATACTGAAGAATTTGCTCAATGATTGGTAACTCAAATTTCAATGCATTTTTAAACAAAAAGTGGAAAACTACTTGCCCATTTGTACTAGATACTTTAACTAGTTGCCTCCCTTTATAGGCAACTCTTTATATTCAGAAAATATAAATCTATCAGTGTAAAAGCATCTCAAGGAAATATTCCTGAGTAGAGATTTATTATCAAGTAAAATGCAATGTCAGAATACTTTCACAGAAAACATTGATGTTCCATTTTTTCATAATAACATTGACATAAAATTGAACTTTCAGTTTCTGATTACAGAAATAATATATATGAATTAGTGGAATATTGCCAAGTTTAATGACTATAATAGAACATAATGAAGGAAAAGCAAACTAACCGTAAATTGACCATTCATATGCAAACACACTTAGTATTTTAGTGTGTAACTTCCAAAAAAATTCAAGGCATACAATGACAAATTTTATCACATTTAAAATTTTAACTAGTTTTTCACTTACTGCATAATATGCAGAAGTTCCATGTCATTGAATATGATTTTTAACGGCTATAGTGTTTTCTATATAAGTAATGGGCCACAGTTTATTTACAGACTCCTACTTTAGACACTTAGTGAAAAGTAGAAACAGCATATTATAAATGGCAATATCTGACATCTTTACACATACATCTCCTTGTTCATTTCTGATGATTTCTTTAAGAAAGTGTCCTGAAATTTCCGGCTCATCAATTATGAACATTTTAAGCTTATATAATATTTATTTCTCTCCAATCATTTTATTAAATGTACTTGCCTCCTATCACAAAGAGTTGTTTTAAAACCCTCACAAACTTTTTGAGAGCATCAGATGCTTACATTATTATAGTTCTTCTCAAAAATTCTTAATTCTGACTTCTACTCTATTAATAGTATATGATGAGAAAAACTAACACTTTTTAGAAATTTGTGATGTAATTAAATAATAAAATCAAGTAGTGAGCCTATATTTTTTTCCATGCCCTGTGTAACACAGTTTTAATATATAATATTCTTGCTTGCATTGTTTCATAATATCTGTGAAACAAAAACTGTTATTATCCTGAAAGTGGTATCCTTGCACTAGGTCACATAGGTATTAAGAAATGAATTGTACAGATGAACGGATAAAGAAGATATGGTATATATATATACAATGGAATACTACCCAGCCATGAAAAAAGACAAAATCGTCCCATTTGCAACAACATGGATGGAGCTTGAGGGTATGATGTTAAGTGAAATAATCCAGACAGAGAAAGACAAATACTGCATGATTTCACTCCTATGTGGAAGATAACAAATACATGGATAAAGAGAACAGATTAGTGGTTACCAGAGGGGAAGTGGGGTGGGGGTGGGTGAAAGGTGTAAAGAGATACATATGTATGGTGACAGATAAAAATTAGACTATTGGTGGTGAGCATGATGAAGTCTATTCAGAAAATGAAAAATAATAATATACACCCGAAATTACACAATGTTGTAGACTATTATAATCTCAATAAAATTACTGGGAAAAAAAAAGAAGTGAAGAAGGACTTCTGCTTCAAGAAATGGAATAACTGGGACTGGATTTATCCTCCCTTCTGAAACAACCAAAAAACATACAAAATATATGAAATAATGTTTTTCAAAACACTAGACATCAGGCAAAGACATTGATCTCTGAAAGCTGGAAAACAAATGATGTGACCACTAAAATTGGACCAGATTATAGCCTTTAGAGGATATACCAAATGTGATGCAGGGAGGGGAGCCCAGGAAGAGTACAGAATTGTAGAGAGAAGGAGATAGAGCTTAGAGTCCAGGGAGACCAAGACAACTAGTGTTTGAAGGACAGTGAACCAGACAGAAGAAAGCTACACATAGATATAACCCTGGAGATTTGCAAAAGGTGTCCAGTGGAGTCCTGATCAGTGCATGTGTCTGAAGAAACTAAGGCTGGGGAAAGACTATTAAATGGATTAGAGGGAATTATCACTGATGTTATTCTCCAGCCAGAGTAGAAAACTCATAATTCAAGGGAAATTACTCAGAAGTATTTTGTATCAACAAGCAGAATAAATGCTGCTTTACTTCACTAAACAAATATTGTAATCAAGACTCAAAAATTTCACTGTTTTCATGTAACTAAACTGTGTCCCTTAAGAAGCTCAAGACTTTTTTATAGGAATACAAAGATATCCAGGGCCTAGCAAGGTAAAATTCATAATGGCTCATTGTCAATAAAATATTACCAGGCATGTGAAGAAGCAGTAAATATGACCCATTACAAAAAGAAAAATCAATCAATTGTAGTGGATCCAGAATTAACACAGATGTTATAATTAGAAAACAAGGACATAAAAACAGTTATTACAACTATACTAAACATGTTTACACTAAGTAGAGATAAGGAAGATATAAAAGATCCAAACTGAATTTTTAGAAATAAAAAGTACAGCGTCTGAGATGAAACATACATTGAAAACAACTAATAGCAGATTAGACATGGAAGAAGAAAGGAACTTAGTAGGATAAACTATCCAAGAAGAAACACAGATGGAAAAATAGAAGTGAAAAAATGGACAGAGGATCAATGAACAGTCTAATATACACATAGTTGGAGTTTCCAAAGAAGAGAGAGAGTGGTGAGAAAGAAAAATATTTGAAGAATAAAGGTTGAAATTTGCCAAATTTGCTGAAACGGATAAACCTACAGATTCAAGGTCAATGCACCCAGCACAAGAAACATGAAAACATTAAACCAAAACACATTCTAATCAAATTGCTTAAAATCAGAAATAAAGACATAATCTCAAATGTATGCAGAAGGAGGGAAAAGTTGCATACACAGTAACAAAGGTAAGGATGACAGCAACTTTTTCACCAGAAATAATGCAAACAAAAAGAATGTAGTGCAACATCTTCAAACTACTGGAAAACAATAGCACAACACAACAAAACAAAATGTATCGACCTGGAATTCCATACCACACTTAAATATTTTTCAAAAAATAAGTAAACCAGACAAAGATAGTGGGAGAAAAAAAAAAAAAAAACTCCAGGCTAATCTCTCTCAGGAACTTGGATGCAAAAATCGTCAACAAAATATTAGTAAGTCAGGGGGCCGCCCGGTGGTGCAGCGGTTTAGTCCGCGCTTGGCAGCCCAGGGTTCACTGGTTCGGATCCTGGGCGCCCGCCGACGCACTGCCTGTCAGCCATGCCGTGGCGGCGTCCCATATAAAGTGGAGGAAGATGGGCACGGATGTTAGCCCAGGGCCAGTCTTCCTCAGCAAAAAGGGGAGGATTGGCAACAGATGTTAGCTCAGGGCTGGTCTTCCCCACAAAAAAAAAAAAAAAAAAAAATATTAGTAAGTCAAATTCAAGAATGTATAACAATAATTAATTTTACAACAAGGACAAGTGAAATTTACTCCAGGTCTGCAAGACTCATTCAACATTCAGCAATCAATCTCCAATATCAATATAATTCACAATAGCAACAGGCTAAAAGAGAAAATGATCAGTTGACAGAATAATATGATCAATTGACGCACAAAAAAAGCATTTGACAAAATCCAATACAATTTATGACAAAAACTCTCAGCATACTAGGCATAGAGATCCTCTTCAATCTGATAAAGAACATCTCTGAAAAATCTCTACAGCTAACATAGTACTTAAGGGTGAAAGGTTGAAAGTTTTCTCTTAACACTGGGAACAAGGCAAAGATGTACTCTCTTAACACTCTTTCCAACGTCGTACTGGAATTTCTAACCTGAACAATAAGGCAAGAAGAAGAAATAAAAGGCATCCAGATAGGAAATGAAAATGACATAATTTGCAATTGTTTATATAGAAAATTCCCAGAAATATATATATATTCCAAGAATTAATAAGAGAGTTTAGCAAGGTTACAGGATACAAGATCATCATAGAAAAATAAATTGTGTTACTACATACTAACAACAGTCACATGGGTACAACACAATACCATTTAAATTTTTTTCAAAGAAAATGACCTTGAGACTACTAGACCTGCCTGAAAGTATTAGTTAAGAGCAGATCTGAACTGTAAGAAAATTTTAAAGGAAGGCCTTCAGGTGGAAGGAAAGTAATACTGGATGGAAACATGGGTACACACAAAGCCATGAAGACCACCAGAATAGAAACCACACTGTAAATATTTGACTTTTAAAAAATTTATATAAATCTCTTTAAAAGATAACTGACTATTTAAACAAATATAACACTGTATCATGAGAGTTTACAACATGCATTAGCAAAATATACGAGGGAATACTGGAAAGACAGTGAGTTGAGAAATGGGAGTATTTTAATATTTCTGTACTTAACAGGATGTGATATATCATCACTGAAAGGTAAAGAGTGATGTTAAGGATGTATAATATAAGCTGCAAAGTAACCACTAAAATAACAAAACAAATATTTATAGTTAGTAAGCCATAAAAAAGGAAAACAGCTTATAAAAAAAAGCTCAATATATAAGAAGACAGGAGATGAGGAAAAGGGAACACAACACAAGGGGATAAATAAAAAACAAATAGCAAGATGGTAGATTGAAGACCACCCAGATTAAGAACCCCATTAGAAATAAATGGTCAAAACATCCCAATTAAAAGGCAGAGTGTGTCAGGTTAGATAAAAAAGCAAGATTGAACTATATGGCATTTACAAGAAATCTACTCAATATAAAGACACAAATAAGTTTAAAGTAAAAAGCTAGAAAATGATATACAATGAAAAATCCAGAAAGAGTTTATTCATACATACACACAAATATGAAGCAGATATCATACAAAGTAGATTTTGGAGTAAAGAACATTACAAGGGATAAAGAAGATAATTTCATAGTGACAAAGGGATCAATTCATCAATAGGATGTACAATCCTAAATAATTATGCATAATAGGGTTTCCGAATATATAAAACAAAATCTGATAGAACTGTAAGAAGTAATAGACAAATCTGTAATCATACATAATAATAATTCAAAACCCCTATCTTACCAATTGATAGAAAAAGTAGCCAGAAAGTCAGTAAGGTTATACAAGATGAGCAATGCTATCAACCGACATGACCTAATTGACATTTATAAACCATTCCACACAACTTTCAAGTGCACATGGAACATTTATGAAGGTAGACCATAACCTATAGCATATTAAATTTGTGGGGTGCCACTGGAGCAGTTCTTAGGAGGAATATTATATCAATAAATACCTTTATTAGAAATAAACTCAGCTTTTACATTAAGAAAATAGAAAAGTGACAAGAAAATTAAATTGAAAATAATTGAAGAAAGAAAATATGAAAGAGCAGAGTCAATATAAATGGACTAGAAAAAAGAGAAATGATGGAGAAAAACCAATGAACTAAAAGGTGGAACTTTGAGAAAATCAACAAATTGATAAAATTTGGGCCAACTGGGCAAATACTAGCTGTGGGCCAGTTTTGGCCCTTGGCCTGTTTTTGTATGGCCTATGTGGTATGAATTTTTTTTAAGGGTTGTTAAAAACAAGGATTTCCTTCTTTTTTAAGGCTGAATGAATAATATCCCATTGTATGTATGTACCACAATTTAACCATTCATCTGTTGATGGACTTTAGGTTTTTTCCACCTCTTGGCTATCGTGGACAATGGACATGGGGATGCTAATATCTCTTCGAGATCCCGTTTTCAGCTCTTTTGGATAAATACTCAGATGTGAGATTGCTGGGTCATATGATAGGTCTATTTTCAATTTTTTGAGGAACCTCCATACTGTTTTCCATAATGGATGCACCATTTTATATTTCCACAAATAGTGCACAGGGTTTCAATTTCTCCACATCCTGGACAGCTTTGTTATTTTCTATGTTTTTGATGATGACAGTTTTAATAGGAGTGAGGTGATATCTCATTGTGGTTTTGATTTGCATTTCCCTGATAATTAGTGATGTTGAATATCTTTTCTTATACCTATTGGGCATTTGCATGTCTTCTTTGGAGGAATGTCTATTAAAGTCCTTTGCCCTTTTTTGAATTGAGTTTTCGTTTTCTTTGTTCATCAGTTTCTGCTCTATGCCACAACATGAATGAATCTTGAGAACATTATGTTAAGTAAAATAAGCCGGTCATGGAAAGACAAATACTTCATGATTCCACTTATATGAGGTAGCTAATGTAGTCAAACTCATAGAAGCAGTAAGTAAAATGGTGGTTTCCAGGGGCTGAGGCGAGGAAAATGAAGAGTTACTATTCAATGGGCATAGAGTTTTTGGCATGGAAGATGAAAAAGTTTTAGATATCTGCTGTACAACAATGTGCATATATTAATAATGCTGTGCTGTAGACTTAAATGTTTTTTAAGAGGGAAGATTTCATGTTAGGTGTTTTTTACCACAATAAAGGAGCAGCAGCAGCAGTAGCAGCAACAGAGATCTGATGTGGGCCACAGCCTAAGATACCTACTCTCTGCTTCTTTACAGAAAAACATTTGCCAACCCTTGCCCTAGTCAGATTCATCAGGGAAAGGTAAGAGAGACAAATATTAACAAAATGAGGAACGGGAATGTTGACATCACTATATAGATACAGATATTAAAAGGATAATAAGAATATTGTGAACAACTTTATGCTAATAAATTTGGCAATTTAGATGAAATGGGAAAATACCAAAGTTCATTCAACAATACATAGATAACCTGAAAAGCAACTATGTAATTTAAAGAAATTGAATTTGTAGTTAGAAACCAACCCACAAAAGAACAATGGGCTCAAACGGATTTGCTGGTAATTTTTAACAAATATTTAAGAAAAAAATAATACCAATTTTGGCCAAGCTCTTTCAGAAAATTGAAGAATTCTCTGAAACCAACATTATCCAACATATTAAAATCATGCAAACACATTACAGAGGAAAAAAAAATTACAAAATATCCCCATGAATTTAGACACAAAAATCCCAAACAAATGTTAGCACCTCTAATCCAACAATATATAACAAGGGTAAAGCACCATGACCTAGTGGAGTTTATCCTGGGATTTTAGGGTTTGGTTTAACATTAGAAAAATAAGTTAATGTAATTCATCACATTAATAGACAAAAACATATTTTAAAAAATATAATCATCTCAATAGACCCAGAGAAATCATTTGGCAAAATTCAATAATTATTCCTGATAAACTCTCAGCAAATTAGGAATAGAAGGAAACTTTGTTAACCTGACAAAGTCATTATGAAAAAAGTACAGCTGATATTGTACTTAATTGTGGACACTGAATGCTTTCCCTCTAAGATCAGGAATAAGACATGAGTATCCGCTCTCACCACTTCTATTTAACATTGTCCTAGGAGTTCGAGACAGAGCAAAAAAATTTAAAAAGCAAGAAAAATAAATAAAAGGCATACATATTAGAAAGGAAAAAGTGAAATTGTCTTTATACACGGATGATATGATCATCTACGTGGAAAATCTGATAGAGTCTAGAAAAAAAGTTACCAGAACTAATAAGTGAGTATAGCAAGGTTTCAGGATAGGAAATTTTATTTCTATATACTAGCAAAGAAAAATCAAATATAATTTTAAAAAATCAATGCCATTAGTAATAGCAACAAAAGTATGAAACACTTAGGGATAGATATGACAAAAGGTGTACAAAACCTGTTCACCGAAAACTATAAAACATTGTTGAGGAATTAAAGACCTAAATAAATGGAAAGATAGACCTGGTGTGTGAGTAAGTAGACTCAATATCTTGAAGACATCAATTCTCCCAAAATAGATCTATAGATGCTATACAATCCCAATCAAAATCCCAGCACTTCTTTTTAAAAAAGAAATTGCCAAGGAAAAATTCATATAGAAATGCTAAAGACCTAAAAAAGCCAAAACAACTTTAGAAAATAAGAACAAACTGGGAGGATTAATAATATCTGACTTTAAGACTTAGTATGAAGCTACATTATAAAGCTTTACTTACTATACAATTTATTCTAAAGTTTTATATTGTCATAAAGTGAGTCAAATTACATCAGTGTACCTAAATGTAGGCTCTAGAAATAAATCCATTCATATATGACATACACTGACAATGGTCAGAATATGATTTTTGACAAAGTTGCAAAGGTAATTCAGTGGCGAATGGATAGTCTTTCAACAAATCTCACTGGAACAGCTGAATATCCACATAAAAATAATGAACTCGAATCAATGCTGACATCATATACAACCATTTACTCAAAGTAAATCAAAGATGTAAATGTAAACCTAAATTGATACTCTTCCAGAAGTTTGTGTTAGGCAAACGCTTCTTAGATATTATTCTAAAACCAGAATCCACTAAAAAAAGATGAATTGTAATTTATCAAAATTAAAAAATTCTCTTTGAAAGATACTTTTAGATATGATTCTAAAACCAAGATCCATTAAAAAATGATGAATTGTAATGTATCAAAATTTAAAAATTCTTTGAAAGACACTGTTAAATGAATGAAACGCCGAGGCACAAACTGGGAGAAAAATGTTTGTTCAGCATATATCTGATAATGGATTTACATCTAGGATATGTCACATTAAAACTTAGTAAGAACATTCACAAGAAACAGGCAAAGGATTAGAACAGACACTTTACCAAAGAAGATAAACAGATGAAAACAAACATGAAAAGATGTTCCACTTCACTAGACCCTAGGGAAATGCACAGTAACATCGCAATGGAATATGATTACACACATTAGAATGGCTACAATTAAATAGCTGACAATACAAGTGTTGACAAAAATGTGGAGAAACTGGAACACTCAGACTTTTCTGGTGGAAATGTAAAATATTATTACCACTTTGGACAACAGCTTAGCAGTTTCTAAAAAAGTTAAGCATGCACCTACCGTACAACCTAGCCACTCTAATCCTAGATATTTAACCAACATTAAAAAAAAAAAAAGTATGTTGTTGGAGAGGCTCGTACAGGAATGCTCTTACTAGCTTTATTTGTAATATAGCTAAAAACTTGAAACAACCCAAATATTTGTCAACAGGGGACTAGATAAACAAATTGTGACATATCCACATAATGGAATCCTATCCAACAATATAAAGGAACAAACAATACCTTAACATGAATAATTCTTGAAATAATTATGTTTGGTGAAAGAAGCCAGAGTCCCCCCCCCAAATATATGAATTTGTATCTTTTTATATCTTTTGTATTTTTTTATAATTCCATTAATATAAAATTTCAGAAAACACAAACTAATCTATAGTAACTGAAAGCAGTTCAGTGGTTGCCTGGGACAACGGGAGAGAGGCAGAGAGGACCAGGGCAGAGGAATTACAAAGCAGCATAAGGAAACTTTTGGATGTGGTGAATACGTTCACTATCTTGCTTGTGATGGATTCACAGGTGTCTAAATATGTCAATGTATGCGAAATTGCACACTTTAAATATGTGCAGTTATTTTATGTCAATTACGCATCAATACAAACGTTAAATTAGGGCTCAAGAGTGGCCCCTTCTCCCAGCCCCGCAGCGATAACAAAGAGCAAAGGAGAATTACACAACTTTGCATTTTACTCTAGATCTTAACCTTTTAACCAGTGAACTATATCACTATACTCCACCGTAGTCATGGGAAAAAACAATGAGTATTTTTTGGCACCCTTTAAGCCATGGGTCCTAGCAAATCATTCTTGAAAGGTAGAAACCTCCGATCTGAAGTAAACACTTGCTTCTTACAGCCCTTTTCATTTGTCACTGTCCACTCACACAAGGCAGTGCAGGGACAGGCAAGGCATTATGTCGACGGCTACAAGTACTTTTCTTCTCAAAACACATCCCTGTGGTTCTGTGCCTGCAACAAAAATGAAAAGGCAATTGCTGTGACACGTACTTTTTCTCTCTCAGGATATCCAGACAAGAAAACAGGTTCTGTCCATCTTGGAAATCGTCTAGACACACTTGTACTGCAGTTCACTCTAAAGGTTAAAAAAAAAAAATAGAAGCTTCATGTTTGTCATTGTTTCTACTGCATCCAGGATTTCAGTGAGTCAATCAGGCAGCCTGCAAGCTTATGAGATTTATTTAAGTATGGAGTACATGGCATTATCTGTCCTTTGAACCTCTAATGAGGAGATTTTAGCAGATGGGATCTAATTTATAACAAGGACCTACACCCTGGATAATGAAACATAGCCTATTAAGAACTTACAGAAACAAGGGCTATAATGCAATGCCAAAACAAATCATTTTGACATGTTTTAAAAATACAAGGGGCTTCTTCAAATATCATCAGGAATAAGTCATTTGGTGTTTCAGATTCATACATCAATGCAGCTGCTGTCACTATGAAAAATTGGACTTTTTGTTTACTTAAAATTTGAAATGTCATGATTTGGTACTTGAAAAATGAGGCGGGAAAAATGAACGTCCCCCTGTTTGTGAAAAATGGGGATTTTATTAGAGCCAAGTAGGGAGGAGGAGAGTGTGCTCATCGGCACTGGTGAAACAGTGCTTACACAGGAAGTAATAGAACAATGGGCAGGTCAGTGAGGATGAGGGGAGCAGTCACTTAGGGAGCTGATGACAACAGGAGCCAAGAATACAGCCTGGACCCAGGGCTGAACCACCTCTTGGTCCCTATACACATGTAATGAATAAATGCATCGTGAAGTAAGACTCATATTTCATAGCAGCATGAGACTCCCCAGTTAGAAGGCATCTGTTAATAATAAAAATTTCCTTTCTGGAATGAGAGTTTAATAGTTCTTGTTCATGCTTTAAATAGGAGATCACAGCAATAAATCAGCATTATGATTTTAGTAGGTAGTAACATATGAAATATAATATATTATTACTGGCATTTAATTTGGTTGATATTAAGTTAAAATATTTACTCAAGGGATAGATTGATAAAGTAACAATTATTAGCGTACAATCCTAAGAAATTTTGTACTTTGTACGTTTTGGAAGTATCATTAAATTTAACATACATATTATCTTTGTTTTCATAATGAGAAAATATTGAATTATTTTATTCAACTTCAGAAGCCAAATGTTCAAACAAAATTTATCAAAATAAAGTTTACACACTTACTGTGTTTTACAACATGTTTTCATATATTCCCTTAGTGAATTTCATTAGTTATAAATATACAAGAATAATTACACAGTAAACTTTTTAAAGATGAACACCTACATTTATGGTTTTAATTTTAGATTTGTATGTCAATTTAATTAAGTTATTCCCACTGCCCCCCCATCTACCTACAGCATCACATACAAAGACACACACACACATAAATATGCAGGAGTATCAAAATTATCATAGACAATTCACCTGATAAAATGCATATGAATACAGACAATGTACACATAAATATGTGCTTATGAAACACAAATATATAGGTAAAATAATTTTAAAAGCTTTTATAAAGCAAGTTCTATATCGGACTTGTCTTTTATCTGCACCCATACTTAATGCAATGTATTGCAAAAAATAGGTTCTCAATAAGTGTTCATTGAATTAAGGAGAATAAATTAGTGAAAGAGTGAATAAAATAATGGGGCACTATTAAAAATGTTGGCAGACAGTCTGATGTGCCAGGGTCATAACTCTCAGTGAGTCTTCTAGGTCAGCACATGTAGAACACCCTCTTTTCAGAGAGGAATACACAATTTATACTCCGAGTCACAGATTATGTACATCTAATTCCATGCATCCTTGTTAGCTCTAGTTTTCTGAGAAATACTCTTTACTAGGCTGAGAAATTGTATGTATATTCCAATGTTATTGTGTATTTTCTTTTAACATTAATGACTATGGAATTTCTAAATGCTCTGTAGAACACAGACTGAAATGCTTCATGGCCTTTCCCACTAATCGACCTCACTGGGGAATTACATTAACAGTTTTTTTGCTGACGAACCATTATACCCCCTGATGTATATTCTTTGTTCATGGTTTATTATACTACTAATCTGTTTTGCAAATTTTGATTTATGATTACTTTCTAAGGAGAATGCCTGATGAAGCAAAACACATGTAGTTTTACAAAACTGTCCCAAGACCAATATTTAAAACAGTTAAAGCATACCATAAATTAAATATTTTCTCATTTACTAAGAACAAATTACATAAACTTTTAGGAAAAAGTCATATCATGGCTTTAATGTTTTGTACCAACAAAATTTACATAGTATTACTTATGGTATATTAATATAGTTCCATTTGATTAAACAAATTAAATAAATGCCACACAGCTCTAATTACTATAGTTTTGTCACATGTCTTACTCTATGGTGGTGTAAGCCCTCCAGCATTGTTCTTTTCCTTAAAGATTCCCTTGACTATTCTGGAGTCTTTGCACGGCTATGTGAAGTTTATAATCTGACAAACAATTACTGCAAAAGAAAAATAAAGAGATTATTTTGAAATTACATATTATATATAATACATTAATGTGAAGAGAATTGTCTTTATAATAGGAAGTCTGACAATTCATGAACATGATATATTCCTTCATTTAAGTAGGTTTTCTTAAATTTCCCCGAGCAATGCTTTTTCCGTTTTCATGGGGAGGTCTTATAACTTTTACATTAGGTTTATTCAAAGATATTTGATGTTTGTCAATACAGTTTTGAATGATATTGTCTACTATGCAAACACTAAACAAAAAAGAGTTGGTTAGATATACTAATATCAGACAAAGCTGACTTTAAGACTAGAAGTATTATTAAAATTAAGGACATTTGATAGTGATACAAGGGTAAAACCAGAGTATCATATAACAATCTTAAAATTGTGAACACTCAACATATGCAAAAAAATCAGCGAAATGAGAAAGAAAGAGGAAAAGAGAGAAAGAGAGAAACTGGAGTTTGACTCGGCAGTTGTCCAAAGAGCTAAAAGTGGTTTGAAACTTTCTTTTCTTTTTCTTCCTTCCTTCTTTTTCCCTTCCTTCCTCCTTTCCTCCCTTCCTTCCTTCCTTCCTTCCTCTTTCCCTCCCTTTCTATCTCTTTCTCTTACTCTCTCCCTTTCTTTCTCTCTTAACTTTTCACGTATTGATTGATTTTTGGCTTTTGAGGTTTTCTTTTCCTGCCCAGTCAACAATTCATTTTAAAGTTGTGTTTTTAGTACTTTTATCCAACGTTTTAGTTTTAGAGGGAGCGTTTTCTCAGTGTATCTAACTGTCTATAATGACAGAAGACACAAGTGGAGCTTTTTCACTTCAGTAAAGTATGAATCTAAGTTGGAGAAGTCTAGGTCATATGCTTGCATGATAACTGCAAAGAAAGCTGGTGAAGTGAGTTGCTGGCTTCTCCTCATGAATTTGTCATTATAAGGTGAAAATTTTCTGACAATAGGAATGGAAAACAATAATGTTCCTTCTAAGCCAGATATTTTAGATGTATTACAAATTGTTGAGTTAACAGAAAAAAATATAGTTTAATATTAACATAAAATTTTGTCACTTTAGCTTTTAATGGGTTCATATGGATAAACTGGATTATGCTGTGTCATTAAAAAAAGAAACTTGTTTTGAAGAAGTCTATCTCTAGGCCAAAATCCATATGTGATCTTTCAGGCAGAACTACAGGCAATTACAAGGCTTTGACCTGCCGGCCTCACGGGGGAAGCTGCCTTCACCTCTCCAGACCTGGTGTAGTCAGTGTATGCGGTTTTTCCCAGGGAGCTTTGGTCAATGACTCAGCACTCCTAGGCTAGCCATACTTATGTGCACATCTGAATTCCTACCCCTGGCACCTCCTACTGGAGGTCTCCTTTTTGACTGAGACTTTGCAAAGACCTCTTTTTTGAGAGGCCTCGACTGAGGCGTTTTCCTCCCCATCTGCACTGCATGTCCCCTCATCATTGGTATGTACCATTCCTTGGGGGAACATGGAACACTGGGAAGCTGGCAGCTTTCTCTGTTGCCTCTTGCCTGCACTGTCACAGTAAGTAAATAAAGGCTTGATTGTGGCTTTCAGTTGAGCTCAGTGTGCTAATTGACCACCTATACAACAGGCAGCTCTGCAGTTTTGCTTATAAATAAGTACTTTTATTGAACTATTGTTAATACATTTCTTAATGATAATGTGACTTAGTCATGCTTATTTTAAGTTTACATGCAATCAGTACTGTAATATAAATTATTCAGCAGAATAAATGCTACACAAAACATTATTAAATGTTTTATTTAAGTGAGTTAATGAATGTTGTATACTTAATATATCATGTTGCTGAAAGAAAGAATTTGGTCACAGGCATGAATAAGAATATTTATAATCAAACTATGTTCTAAGACACAAACAGCAATTCTTAAAATTGATAATATATTGATGCATTACTCTTAAAACTGGTAAACAAGGTCATGGAGCAATCACTGAGAAAAAAGGATGGAATAACTAATATTTTTTCCCCGTTACTGGGAAAGTGGCAGGGATACAATATAGGGTGTTTATACAATTTTTTATTTGTATGCATCATTTACTAGTCTACTACTATATCATTCAGTACTCAATAAAATCTTTAATTAAGCAAATACACTCCTTAGCAATATATGGAGTGCAAAATAGTTTATTATAACATTAGTGCAAATACAAATTTAAGCACATATTTAAGAAGGGCATCATGTTTTGAAAACAAATTCAAAAAGCCAGATTCCTAGCAAAGGATTAAATGTCACTGACTCTAATACTGATTTGATAAGATTCATTTCCCAACAAATGAGAAATGTGATTGTGGTAAAGCCAGTGATTAAGAACAAATACCCAATGGTTATGTTTTAGGTGTAAGAAGTCATAGAACTAGTCGAAAATTCTCAAGCTCTTTCTATTCAAATTGAAGAGGAGTTGAATCACTTAAATGATGAGCATCTTTGTTTTTCATATACTGTTATGACATGTGACATGTGAAAATCTGATGCAAATTTTTTGTGTGAAAGGAAGCATTACTGTAAGTTATCATTTTCTTTTAAATATACTTTCTGTGTAGTTGCAGAGTCCTTCTTGGAATTATTATGTGGTATTCTTTTGTTCCAGCAGGTAGCATTACCCTAGGGCTTAGGTCATTGGTTTCCTTGTTAACTTATTTTGTATTGCAAATCTCATGTTAGCTGTGAATGCAGGTACATATATATATATATGTATATATATATACAGCTGAATCATTTGGGCTATATCAATGATGCTTATTTATTCCTTTAGCACGTTGGAAACTAAGCATTTGGGAATTTGCTAATACAACAGCATGCATCTGCTTGTATTTTTTGTTGTTGTCGGCTTTTTTAAATAGAGACAATTTGCAATCTTCAGTTTAAAATAAAATTTTAACCAAATTAGAGAAGAGAATCAAATTGATAATATCATTTCCTTTGATCATTGTTCTCTTTGAGAAGCTTAGCTTGGAGTCTTTAGTTCTATAAACTGTACAGACTGCAATTTTGTCATTAATTATCTTCATAGAACATTGGTCTATTTCATATAGTATTTAGTCAGTAAGACACTTCAGGGCGTGTTTGGAAAGTCCAGTAAAACATGTCTCAGTTGAGGGTAAGCTATATAAACTTAAAAGCATTTTAGTAAATACAATTTTATCCATTTTGATGAATTATTACATTTTATTGATATTGAATTCTTTTTTCTTGCTGAGGAAGATTCACCCTAAGCTAGCATCCATTGTCAATCTTCCTCTTTTTTTTTGCTTCGCTTGAGGAAGATTAGCCCTGAGCTAACATCTATTTCAATCTTCCTCTATTTAATATGTGGGTCACCGCCGCAGCATGGCTGATGAGTGGTGTAAGTCCATGCCCAAGACCCAAAACCGCGAACTAGAGCTGCTGAAGCAGAGCACACCAAACTTAACCACTCGCCTATGGTGACGGCCCTGATGTTAAATATTTTTAAGGTTATGTGAATGACTTCAAGTTTGAAAGATTCTTATAGAGCAAATTGATGGCTGGGGTTTAAGTAATCTAAAATAGTATTTGAAATTTAACGTGGACAAATAATCAGATTTAGTATTTTTCCTAGAGTTTGAATAAACTTATTTTTGTAGAGTTTACTTACATGAGTAGGGTATTCAAATACATGTGAATGCAATTATGGTCTATCTTTCCTTTAAGATTCTCCAAAATATAAATGAATTAGTAACATCAGTTAATACCCAGAAAGCCATTTATTTGTACTGTCTTATAGAGATTTGACATAAATTTGGCATCTTTGTTTTTCTAATCTGCCTAGTTCAAGAATTTTAAACTATCTAAATTACTCACTAATGTTGATATTTAACATGTTTAAATTCCTCTTCTGATGTTTAGAATTTCTTTGCACTAAACATATCTTGCCAAATGAGTGTTTTGCTTCAGTACTGTGTTTGACTCTCACTTCTGAAACTTTGAAATTATTTAGCAGAAATCTGCTTGGTGGAAAGATATTCCTTTTAGGAAAATAGAATTGGTCATCAATAAGATCTTAGAAAATGTGAATCTGGGCAGAAAATTTGGTGAACAACGAGAGATTTTAAAATACTAGAAAACTGTCATGTAATTCTCTCATTTATGTTTGGTTTGCCCTCTTTATTTTAAGTTTCAGTTTTCATGAAGGAGAGGAAGGAAGTCCAATTAGGATCCTTAAATACGTCCTTTCCAAACTTATATATAAATATTATATAAAATATGAATCATATTTATATAAAATATGTTAATATCATTTTAAAATCAATTAAACTATACATATATTATATGTATTTGAAGGAAATTTTAAGTTCTGAAGGAAGTCAAAATAAAATATAAATATTATCATAATGTCAGTGATATGGCCATGCCATTTCTGAAATTTACATATGTGATTAGTTGGCATACAAAATGGAAACTAAGAAGTAAATTTATTAATTTATTTACTTACTCTACTCTTTATTTACTCTCATTTTCTCTGCAAAAAAATAACAATTACCTTTAAAAATAAACTTTATTTTAAATTTTATGAATAACTATTCCTTATTTATAGATTTTATTGTGCATAAATAGTATAAAGGTATAAGTATCATTTTGAATAAAAAGTACTTTTTTCCTAGAAAATAAAGAAAACAAATTTACATTTTGTAAAAGCACAGTTTAAAGATTTTCTTCACTCAAAATTTCAAAGTAATTTTGAATGGTCTGTAACATTAAGCTTATTATGAGATCTAATGTTCTTTCCATCTTAAAATGTCAAATAGCTCAGAAATATCTTATTAGTCAAGCATACAGCTACTCTTCAAGGTAGATCATTATCTTCACTAGTTAAATAAATATTAGCACCATAAGGAAAATAAAGTACCATGTGCATAGTTAACTTTAAGTGTTCACTCAGATATTGTTGCTACATGTATGGCTAGCGCCACACTTTTGAATAGATGTACAGGTTAATGAATCGACCCTAAACTGTAAATTTCAAGTGAAGTAGATGTCTGCTTTTGTTTCAGGCACCTCATTCCACTTCAGTTTCTCCTGCTCTCACCTGTCTCCAGCTTTGGCCACTTTTTCTGGTTCAGTAACAGCTGTAAGGACCAACTCTGCATGGGCTTCTCCTAACTTCAGGGAGGCACAACACAACTGCACCTTGCCTGGGTGCCAGCGTGCGTCCCTCCATGGGGTCATGTCCTAAAGCTTTCTTTTTGACACAGAAACTTGTGACTTCTCGGGACCTAGTTGGAGCCCATGTCTGTGGAACAAAATAAGTGTTGTGGAGTCAACACCTTATGGGAGCAAACATTCCCTTGTTTGGATCAGGGAAGTTCGTGGGTGAATGCTTTCTCTTCCTTCTTTCCCTGCCTCGCCATGGACTTCCTTGGGACCTGGAACTCTGGAGCATCTCAGAGGAGTCCCCTCAGAGCACAGGATCATTTTCACTTGGTTCCTAGCGGTAGCAGCTTAGTACCACACCGTCTAATTGACTTCCTTCTTCCTTGTTTCACTCCTTCTCTCTTATTTCTGCTTCCCGGATATTGTACCTCATAATAAAGTAATAGCACCTAAGTTTATGCCTCAGTCTAATTTCCAGTGGAATCAAATAAATGAGTTTTCAAAGTCCTTTTTCTATTCAAACATTCTCTTTCTAGGAACAATATTCCCAAGGTAGAAAACTTAAAGCTCAAATGTTTGCCATAATGTTACATCTTCCAAGCAACATTAATGCTATATAACCAATATAACCAGTATCTCAGAATTGATTATCATTGAAAATGCCGACTTGGACCTCAAACAGGTTTCTGTTTCTATATACTTAGAATTATGAGGAGTGTTCACCTTGGCATCACTTTAATGCCAGACATTTAATTATACATTTGGAACAAAAATTCATCCCTCTACCTCATCAAGCAGAAGAATCAAATATTTTCAAACCATAATTGCATAAAGTCTTCAACAGAAAATTATTTGGAAATCACATTTTTGAAATGACGGTGACATGAAATAAGTTTAAAGAAGCTTCTCAGGATTAAATTAGTAAGTGTACTCAGTATTATAATACACAACGACATTTAATCTTTAAAACTGTTGATACTCGGGGGAGTAAACTTTAAAGAAGAGTGTTAGCCATCATTGGTAAATTTTATAATAAATCACTTGTATAGGAAATATTCAGCATATGTTGGGCTTTGCAAACTGGCAACTGCCCAAAGTAAAAATTGCCAAATGTTTTAGGGTTATTTCCTTTAATTAATACCGAAATTGGTATTTCATGTTTGCGTACGCCTAGAAACCTGCAGAAATAAGTGCAGACTCATTTGATTTCAAAGAAATGTTCTGTTGTCTCTGTGGAATTCTGGAATTTAAATGCAAACCTCTGAGGTTAAACAACTATGTTTCCGATTATAGAGCGTTAACATGTCATGTGTGCACACATTTAAAAAAAGAATCAATATAAAGCTGTTTCTTTGTTGTCAAATGAGAAACAGTAAGATAATTTTGACTTTGAATTATGTGGAATTGAATTATACAAGAAAATCTTGGCAATGTTCCTTCTTTTAATTAATGTTTTGTCAGATCATCAATCTTACTTTCTCCCTGTGTGTTAATACTCAATTTGTTTAGTATTTACTTAAGCCTACATCTCCTTCCTGAAGAAGAATTCTTATCTAGTTAGTTAAGATGTCTCTAAGCAATATAACAAAAACATTGGGGATAATTTCCCACCATACTTAACAATAAAATGAAGTGCCCAGTTCTCAGAGTGTTTTTTTAATGAGTTAAATCAGAAACCTATGTTCAAGTTTTGCAGGTAAATACAATCTGTAGCACAAGAAAGCCAGCTGTTTGGAAGACTAATAATCTTAGTATGATAAAAGTGTATTTAATAGTAGCTTTACACCTCTGAGGCAATATTATTTTTCCTTTAGAAATATAGACTAGGATGATTATTTCCCAATTGGATCAGAAAACTGAAAAAAACAATGTGTTTTACCCTCTGGTCATTGGCCTTGTCCATTTCAGAAGCTTTATGCTGAAGATATTAGAAGGTGCAATTACCTCATGGATCAGTGACTACTAAGCTGATATGCCATTGATTTTCTAAATCATGAGGTGAAGCAGAGCACAGCTGAAGTGGATCAAAATGTCTCAGCCCTGTTAGAAGGTCTTTTTCCCATGTCTGCTGCACCTATGCAGGGAAGAATCAATCGAGTGGGAAAGATTGTGGTAATATTTAGTCGACACTAAGCAGAGAGAAGAAATTTCATTTTAAGAGTGAATTTTTTGTCTAAAATAGTATTATAATTCTTTTTACTGAATTACCTGGATCATTAGTAAATGATATTGACAAAGACTTAGGTATGAGCTTGGCTGCAGATAAAAATGAATGAACTGAACAGAAAATATATTCTTGATCTCTTAATTAAAAATCAGAGATTCAATGACTCAAACATCGTAAATTCCAAACTGACATAGTATTTAGATAGTCACGTTCTCTATGCTAATCTTTAGAAGAGATTTAATCCACCAATTTTAAGTGCTAACACACACACACACACACACACACACAAAGAATAGCAAAATACAGATAACTCAGAAGAGAAATAATTTTAAATTGCTCTTTAAGTAGATCAGGTAAAGGTAGGAATTATGGCCAATGTTGTGGAAAGAATCACCGATATGGGCTCAATCCAGGACACAAAAAACTGTTCAAGTTTCATTTTTCAGACAAACTGAAGAAGCTTTCAGATCTCTGCTTTTTCGGCTTTGAGAGTTTATTGGTAAATCACTCAGATTTTTAAATCTGTCACACACACAAAAATCTTTCTGGAGGCATCCAGTAGTAATAAGTTTAATGAATGACTACATCATTAACACATTTTTATTATTCCTATATTAATATTATTTGCAGAATATCAGAAAGATAGTTAAAACCAAAAGCAAAGCTTATCTGAAGAAGAAAGAAGCAAAAAAGAGGAAGGAAGAAGTGAGGGAGGGAGGAAGGATGGGAGGGAATAAAGAAAGACACTATCATAAATTTTTTATATCCAAATTTATCTCACGAAAATAATTTTTTGGGAGATTTTCCTAACAAAGATTGTAGCTATTGAACAAATCCTTTATAATGTCCATCACGGCACAACTAACCTTTTTTAGCACTTCTGATAGGGGGAACAGCATTAAGGCCATCTCTTCTTAAGAGAAGAAAAGGGTAGTATTTGATTAATGTTGACTAATTTATTAATAACATTTGAGAAGTAGTATGCCACAGTGAGAAAGAGAAAAGACTAGAGCCAGACTACATGGGTTTGAATCCCACTTCAACCACTTGCTAATCCTATGACCTTTGCAAGTTGCTCAATCCTTTGATGTATCTTTTTTCCACCTGTGAAATAGGGACAATAATACTAATTTTCCTTAGAGTTGCTGTGAGTGTGAGTTGTGTGCACCTAGAACAGTGTCTGGCAAAGAGCAGGCACTATATAAGTTTTTTTTATATATATTTTTAATGAAATAACAATAACATAAATAGGTACTCCGTGAACCAGATATTGCCTGCTTGAAAACATTTTTCTTTCCTCAGATTCTGAGACGCAAGCAAATCTTCTTTCGCATCATCCTATATTTGTCTTCATCCTCACATGCACTGCTTTCCCTTCTCTAGCTCTCCTCGAAAACTATCTGAAATCCTTCTGGTTTTGGTAATTTCTGAGCTTACCTTCCCTCAGGCACAAACCCTTTACTTTCAAAGGGCCTCAGGGCACCTTACGGCATGGGTGGTGTCTGTCTAGGTTTGTCCACCACCCCCTCTGGCATTGTCTGCTTAAGCTGGTAGCCTCGCATGTGATGTGTGATGGTCTTTGCTAAACTCAGAGTTTACTATCTGCCTGAACACAGCCAGCAAAGGATTTCCTCTAACTGTACAAGCTTCTTGGTAGACTGGTATTGCTCAGAATCACCTTAGAGCATGTTTCTGGATACCACACCCTGGACTGGGAAAAACCCTTCGTTCACCCCCAATCCCTTTCCAAGAAAGGTACCTGCCATAGAGTAGGTACTTAATAAACACTTTTAAATAAATTAGGAGGGATAAGGTTGAGATTATGTTTTATATTGTATCTTTGAATTAGTAAGATATTTAGATAAGACTATTTTAGGATGACTACAATTCAAAATTATAAAAATCAATAAAAGTTAAAGGAGGAAAATGTATATGTTTTAATATCTGGAAAAATTGGCTCTCTAAATAATAATTTCTTCAAGGATTTTAAATAACCAAATATGCTAGGTTAATATTACACCTTATGTTATCATTTTTCTGGTATAGAAAAGTAATTATTTCTGTATTTCTCCACACATGATTGAAAGTAAAACTTAGTTGATAAATTTAATTTAACATATTCTTTCCAGTTTTTGAGACTCTCAGGAACTATTTTTGTGTCAGAGTTGAATGATCAGTGAATTATCCTCTGTTTTGTCGGTTTTAAGAGAGAGAACTGGCAATGGTGCTTAAAACATAATGGAGTACAAAAATAACAGAGCAAAATATTGTAAGACAAAACAAGAAAGTCTTTGTTTCTGTATGTAATTGGTCCCTAATTCCTGCCATCTCATCTTACATATGTTTGAGAATCTATGGCTTTCTCCCACTACACCCGTTTTCTTGTTACATATCTTTGTCTGTGAGAGAACTGCAATTTCAACCAAAACCAAATATGGTTGAAAACTAGATTTTCAGGCTAGTCTGTTATAAGAAGGTAAAATAAATGTGCTGTAAAGACACTGCCAGAATAGGGAATTTTCACTAATCTATGTCTTGCCTACAAAAGTGCTAACAACTATTTTTTTAGAAGCTAATATAAAATTGACCTCTCATAAGCAAAAGGAGCAAAAAATCAATAAAACTTGCATCCACTGCATTTTTAATTTAATATTGCCTATTCCTTTCATTTTCGTTTATTCTATAAAAATGTAATAGATTATTCGCACACTTTCTAAGATAGCCTTTATAATGTAATGCTAATTCACTGAAGTCATTCAATATGGCATAATAGTTCAATTATAAAAATGGCAATAATTTGTACATCTTTACTCCATTGTGCTTGAGGGTCTAAAGGTGTACTCATTTGTCCAGACTTTTCCATAGAGTGAGCATGACAGTTCGCTTAAATTCTTCAGGGGCATATCTGCTCTAGATGGGTAGCTCAGTCGGCCGGTGCAGAGGAGTTGTGCAATGAGATACTTGAGGTCCATTTTCCCTTCTCTGCTGGAAAATCTATAGGGGAGACATTGCACTTATATCAAAATGTGTGACACATGGGAATACAATTAGCTTTACGTGAAACTCTAGCCCTGAAAATAGAGTGTATTATTTGAAAATAGCAAAACAAAAATAGCAAAACACTTTTATTTTCCTATACAATTAATGAGTGCTTTGTGATTGTTTTGAAGTCGAAATGCCAAAAGTAAATTAACTGCACTCACCTGATAAAATGTTCTATTAAGAGTGGTTTAAGAATGTGTACATTTGTTTCTAATTGGAACAAGAATTAGAATTCTGAAACTCTGCTAAGTATATACTACAGTTGAACAAATAAGCAAATATGTCTTAGATCATGAGAGTCAGGTTTCTTTCTGTTAGAGAAAGAAGTGACAAGAAAAGGAGAAAGGCTAGAATGAATGCTGTAATGCTGAACTTAATGGAGGTATCAGTATGAACTTAGGGTTTTAAAATATATATACAGGTAGGTAGATTCATATATAAATACAGATATGTGTGTATACATGGGTTAATATACATACATGGATTTCCAAGCTTCATTTGCTGAAAGGGCCTATAAGTAATGACACCTCAGTAATAATGGATCACTCAGAACATAGACATTTATTTCTCAGTACTATTCCCCAGTAAAAGGAATATTTGAAGAAGTGATTTTTTTCCAAGACTAGGGCAGGGGAAGTATAAGATATCCTGGAGCATCTTGTGATACTCCAGAAAGCAAGAAAATGCTCAAAAAAGGGTAGGAAACAGGTCAAAAGGGCAGAGGAACCATTGTGAAAGAGTTCCCAATGGACAAAGTTGGAAAACCGTAACCAACAAAATAATAACAGTGTTGAAAAAAACCCATAGAATAAAATATAAATTCATGAGTCCATACTGATATAAATGAATTCTTGAATGAATAAATAAAGAAATGGGGAGAAGAAAAACAGTTATTCCTTCTAATGAATTCCAATCAATAAATATAAAATAAATGAAAGAAATGGAAAATAATCATTAGAACACCATGATAATTGTTGCACTCAAGACCCACTGATGGATACTAAAACTAGTGGGTAAAAGTAAAATAGGATATTTGCATAGTTTCAAAGTGTCTCTCCTAATAAATTTATTAGTGAAAAAGGGGAAAGCAGTAACTTGACAGTCAAATATCTGGCAGATATCACCTTAATCAAGTGATCAAGGTTAACATTACCAGTAATAAGATATATTAACATCAGACCCTCCCAGAAATGATGCAATGAGAAAGGGACATGACTTCTGTGACAGTCGTCTCGCCAAAGAACACATAATCTTAATCTAATCATAAGAAAACATTAGACAACTCTCCAATTCCCCCACCCCTGTCCCCTCATAACCATGGTTCACTCTCTATTCCTGTAAGTTCACCTTCATTATTTTATTTTTTTATTTTTATTGCTGAGAAAGACTGACCCTGGAGTAACATCCATCACCGTCTTCCTCTACTTTATACAGGACGCCCCACAGCATGGCTGACAAGCAGAGCGTCCACGGGTGCCCGGGATCAGAACCCTCGAACCCAGGGCTGCCAAACACAAACGAAACTGCTGTGCCACCGGGCCGCCCCCAAGTTCACCTTTTTTAGATTGCACATGTAGGTAATATCATGCAGTATATGTCTTTCTCTGTTAGAAGATAAATAAGTTCTGGAGATCTAATGCATCCATTTTGGTTATAGTCAATAATACTGTATTATGTATCTTAAAATTGCTAAGAGACTAGATCTTAAATGTTCTCACAATAAAAAAATGATAATGATGTGATATGATAGACGTGTTAGTTAATGATACTGTGGTAATCATATTGCAATACATAATTGTATTAAATCAACACATTGTACACCTTAAACTTATACAATGTGTCATGTCAATTGTATCTCAATAAAAAATATTAGACAAACACCAATTAAGGGATACTCTAAAAAAGAATTGACCAATGTTCAGCAAAAGTGTCAAGACCACTAAAGAGAAGAAAGAAACGCTGAGAAACTGCCACAGATTGGAGGAGACTAAGGATAGAACTAAGTGTAATGGGGGCTCGTGGAACGGATCCTGGAACAACAACAGCAGAAGGATATTAATGATATATCTGGAGAAATCCTAAGGTTTTAATTTAGATAATAAAATGGTATGAATCTTAATTTCTCAGTTTGGATACTTGTAGTATGGTTTTGCCGTACATTAGCATAAGAAGCAGCTGGTGAAATGAATATAAGAACACTCTGTGCTATTTGTGCATTTTTTCTGGAAGTGTAAAGTTGTATTAAGATAAAAAAGAGACAAAAAATAGTGGAGGTTGAAGTCAACTTCAATAAGTCTTACCTCAATATTTATTCTTTTATTAATAAGATTGTAATAACCTAAAAGAACAGTCTGAGACCTCATCTGCAGAGATTAACATTCATTTAGGCAAGAGCTCAATTTTGGGGTGTCACAGGTTAACTCTATAATAAAAGGTAAACCAGAAAGAACAAGAGAGGAGAGATTCAAAAAGAGAAAGATTTTTATTTTACATCTTACCACTGAAGGAAGGGAACTCTGAATATATCATATATAATCATGTATTATTTGTAGGTTTAGGGACTTAAGCAGACAATAATACATGATGCTGTCTTTGTTGTTATAAGAAACAACCTGAAAACTTGCTATCTTTCTTGAATACATAATTTCATTTTTGCTAATTAAATGGATTCATTATAAATTGTGATTGAGATTTTTATAGCAAATCTCAAGCATCCTTGATAACCTTCTTGAAAGTAAAGAAATATTGCTTATCATTTATATATCATTCTTCATATTATAATTCTTTTCTAAACATTAAATTGTTTATATATACATCCCTAAAGAGCAAAAATAAAAACACTAAGGGAGAAATCTTAAAATATCTGTGCAGAGTCATAGAAAAGGTGGTGTTCTAGTTCTAAAAGAGAATAAAATTTCTCTTTGCCCTTTAGCTTCTTCTGCTTTCTCCTTACCATGCTATTTTTCAATATTGGATTATGTGATGACATATATTTCATCACTGTATTTCCATTATTTTGAAATACTGATAATTAATAATAATTATTACCACAAAGCAGACAATTCTTTAGTGACAGGTCTAATGCAATATGTCTATGAACTGTGGAATTACAACCAAATTATTTTCTTCAGGTATGCATTTTTAGATATGAAGGCATGGAGATTTCATTATGGAAAAATGAATGTGAAATATTTCATCTCCTTAACTATAGCATTCAATTACTATAGTTCTCTACTAAAAGCCTTTTATTCACTATGAAAGAAAAAGTAGGTCGATATAATATTCAAATAAGAATAATGGATATGTGATTTTAAAGTACTTTGAAAATATAAATTGCTCTTCAAATATCAAATAGTAGAACATATACCTTTCTACATGTAGAATTTTATAACAAAACTGTACTAATATTTTGATAAAATAGGAGAAAATTGTTTCAGTGTCAAAAGGTCTTGTGAAGATGCTTAGAGAGAGTGAGAGCAAGATAAACATGATACTTTTCACACAAAATAGTCCTCATTTAACATTAAATTTACATAACAAAATAACTCTAATTTAACATTCAATTTCCATTACATTTTATGGTGTTGAAGAAAATTCTGAAAATTATTTGGTCAAAGCTGGGGATTTTAGACCTATTTGCAAGTGTAATAAAATGTCTAGCTTTGAAGATCAGTATATAGAGGCAGCACGATGAGTCACATACTTCAGGAAAATTCATTCAATATCCGTGCAACCCTATGTCCCAGATGTCTTCTACTGTAGAAGTTGGAATGGTGGTCCCATCTGCATTTCAGTTCGGAATAGTCATGTGACACAGACCATGACATAAGTGCAAATAAGTTGGTGTTCTAGTTTGCTCCTCCCTTCGACCTACCTAGGAAGTGGGTACAATGCCTGGGTGTTCAGCAGCTATCTTGTGAACATGAGGACGAAGGCCTTATCTAAAAAGAATATAAGAATTTGCATCCTTAAAAGCACCATAAAGCTGGTACAAAACCTAGACTGTGATGTCATTGATGTTTGAGAGAAAAAAACCCTTGATTGTTTAAGTCAATGGAATATGTTTCTCCATTCCTTGCACCTAATTGTAATTCTGTGACACGCATGACTTTGGGGGAAAGAGAGCTCGTGTCTGATTCATCCCTGCCTCACAGTGTCTGACCAGAGAAGATATGCAGGCATTGCTAAATGACAGGATATTGGCAATAGATAGACAATGGGATTTCATAGCATACAGACAGAGGATCAACAGAAAAACAGTGTATGTGGTAGAGAAAACTCATTTAGGCAGCAGATATTAAGAAAGTTCATTAACAAGTATAAGTGTACTAAATAGTTGCCTGGATTCCAAGACAAGACACCAATCACTAGTGAAACAGGATATTATAGTATAGGGCCATTGCAGAGGGAACAGAGTAGTAGGCTTTTTACCCATTTATAATTTCACTTACTCAACACCTATTTGGCACCGTTTTGTTATCACTATGCTACAGCAAGAGTCAGCAGCCTAAGGCCAGCAAGCCTGTATCAGTAAGTAAAGTTTTATTGGAACGTAACCATGTCCATTCATTTACTTATTGCCTATGGCTGCTTTGATTCTACAACAGCAGAGCTGAGAAGTTGTGATAGAGATCGTGTGGCCCATAGAGCCTAAAATACGTACTATCTGTCCTTTTACAAACACACTTTGTACCACTTAGCTAGAGCCTCAAAAAGCTTAAGCATAGAGTGGTAGGCAGAAACACCAATAAAAAATTTCTATATAGTTGTTAATGCTGGGATAGATATGTGCAAGCAACTACTGTCTAATCTGGGATTTAATGAAAGATGCCTGGAGGAGAAGTCTCTTGACCTAAGGAGAGAATAATAACACTAAAAAAGGTGGAAAGTGGGTTTCTTAGGGAGAGAAAACATGAGCAAAGAGGCATAAAATGGACAAAATGAATGGGAAGTTATAAGCCTTTTGTATTTTACTATGGAAATTGTGAAGTAGGAAATATGAGGACATGAGGATGGTGAAATAGGGGCTCTGCCCTCCAGAGCCCTATATAGTCATGCCCAGAAACTTGGAATTTATCCTGAAATTAATTTGGACCAGTCAAGGATTTGGGAAAAAATCTGGCTGTAGAGTGAGTGATATATATATATACACACACACATATATATATTTACATATGTGTATATATATTATATATAATGTATATATATATATTTTTTTGGACGGAGGGTCAGGATCAAGATAAGAAACAGGGAAAGGAACTGTAGAAGTGGGATAGTTTATGACTGAGAGTTTGTTTTTTATCTTCCTGTTCACCTTCTTATTCATCTTTGTATTCCAAACATCCAACACTGCATTGCACACTGTAGGGACACAATGATTGTGTTTAATTCAATTAATAAAAAAACAACATTAGGTATTATGTAAAATAGGAAGCACTGAGAAAAATAGTTTTAAGGAGCTTTGTTTAACAGAAAGTAGTGTGAATTGAGGGGATAGTGTGGGACTATGAGTGCCAGAATGATATAAAATTCAACTTTTAAGCATTATTCTTGGTAACAGTGGCCAAAGTATAACTCATAGGTGGTATTTTTCTACCTGAGTCAAAAAATATAATGTAATAATTGTTTTGATACCCCAGCAAAAAAAAAAAAAAAAAAGTTTATTGTTAGCAAAATCTGCAATAGGAAAGAAATTTTGATACAATATGAAGTGAGATTTTTTTCCCAAGTCACACATTTAGAAGTGGAAACCTGGAATGTGAACTCTGCTTTGTTACTCAATATCTGAAGCATGCTTCTTACTATTTAATGAAAGAAATTGGATTGTAAGGAAGAATCAGTTAAAGGAATATCATGTCCTCAGAAGATTTACACTTGACATAAGACAGAATAATGAAAATAGAAAGAAAACAAAGCAGCTTCTCCCAGCATCATTTATTGAGGAGATTGCTTTATCTATTCTGTATTCTTGGCATCTTTGTGAAAGATAAATTGACCATCAACATGTGGAAATTTCTGGGCTCTGTATTCTGTTCCACTGGTCTATATGTGTATTTTTATGCCAGTTGTTTTGATTACTATAGCTTTGTAGTATGTTTTGAAATCAGGTAGTGTGATGCCCCCAATTTGGTATTTTTTTGCTCAAGATTGCTTTGGCTGTTTGGGATCTTTTGTGGCTCCATATGAATTTTAGGATTTTTTTTATTTCTGTGAAAAATGACATTGGAATTTTAATAAGGATTACGCTGAATCTGTACATCACTTTGGGTAGTACAGACATTAATTATTCCAGCCCATGAACACGAGATATTTTTCCACTTATTCGTATCTTCTTCAATTACTTTCATAAACGTTTTATAGTTTTCAGTGTACAGATCCTTCACCTCTTTGGTTAAATTCATTCTTAAGAATTCTATGTATTTTTTGATGTTATTATAAATGGGATTGTTTTCTTAATTTCTTTTTCAGATAATTCTCTGTTAGTGTATAGAAATGCAACCACTTTTTGTATGTTAATTTTATATCCTGCAACTTTACTGAATTTGTATGTTAATTTTTAACAGTTTTTTCCTTGGAGACTTTAGGGTTTTCTATGTGTAAGATCATGTCTCTTCAAAAAGAGATAACTTTACTTTTTCCTTTCCTATTTGGGTTCCTTTTATCTCTTTTTCTGTCTAATTGCTATGGCTAGGACTTCCAGTACTAGGGTGAATAGGAGTGGTAAGAGTGGGCATCTTTGTCTTGTTCATGATCTTAGAAGAAGGCCTTTTAACTTTTCACCATTGAGTATGATGTTAGCTGTGGGCTTGTCATATGTGGCCTTTAATATGCTGAGGTACAGTCTTTCTATATCTAATTTGTTGAGAGCTTTTATCATGAAAGAATGTTGACTTTTGTCAAATGCTATTTCTACAGATATTGAGATGATCATATGATTTTTATCCTTCTGTTAATGTGGTATATCACATTTATTGATTTGCATATGTTGAACTACCCTTGCATCCCAAGCATAAATCCCACTTGATCATGGTGTATGATACTTTTAAATTGCTGTTGAATTCTGTTTGCTATTATTTTGTTGAGGATTTTTGCATCTATGCTCATTAGGGATATTGTTTTGTAACTTTCTTTTCTTGCAGTGTCCTCGTCTGGCTTTGGTATGAGGATAACGCTGGCTTCGTAAAATGAATTTAGAAATGTTCTCTTAATTTTTTGGTAGAGTTTGAGAAAGGTTGATATTAATTCTTCTTTAAATGTTTGGTAGAATTCACCATTGAAGCCATCTGGTTCTGGGCCTGTATCTATTGGGAGCTTTTTGATTACTGATTCAATCTCCTTACTCATGACTGGTCTCTCAGATTTTCTATTTGTTCATGATTCAGACTGGTAGGTTGTATGTTTTTTAGGAATGGATCCATTTCTTCCAGAATGTCCAATTTGTTGGCATACATTTGTTCATTGTAGTCTCTTATGATTCTTTGTATTTCTGTGGTATAAGTTGTAATGTCTCCTTTTTCATTTCTAATTTAATTTATTTGAGTCTTCTCTCTTTTTTTCTTAGTCTAGCTAAAAGTTTGGCAATTTTATCTTTTTAAAAACCAATTCAATTTCATTGATCTTTTCAGCTTCTTTTCTAGTTTCTATTTCATTTACTTCTGCTCTGAAATTTGTTATTTCCTTCCTTCTCTTAATTTAAGGTTTAATTTGTTCTTCTTTTTCCAGTTTCTTGAGATGTGAAATTAGGTTGCTTATTTGGGATCTTTCTTTTTTCTTAATGTAGGCATTTGTCACTATAAATTTTCCTCTTAGAACTGCTTTTGCTGCATCCCATAAGTTTTTGTGGGGGAGGGAGGAGGACCAGCCCTGAGTTCACATCCATTGCCAATCCTCCTCTTTTTTGCTGAGGAAGACTGGCCCTGGGCTAACATCCATGCCCATCTTCCTCTAGTTTATATGGGACACCACCACTGCATGACTGACAAGCAGTGCATTGGCAGGTGCCCGGGATCTGAACCCGTGAATCCTGGGTTGCCAGAGTGCGAACTAAACCGCTGCACCCCTGGGCCAGCCCCCGTATCCATAAGTTTTGGTTTGTTTGTTTCTATTTTCATTTGTCTCAAGGTATTTTTTTGATTTCTCTTTTGATTTCTTCTTCAGTCCACTGGTTGTTCAGAAGTGTGTTGTTTAATTTCTACATATTTATAAATTTTTCAATTTTCCTTCTGTTATTCATTTTCCACATGCAGAAGGATAAAATTGGACCACTTTTTTAATCCATTTATAAAAGTCAACTCAAAATGGCTTAAAGACTTAAATGTAAGACATGAAACCATAAAACTATTAGAAGAAAATATAGGGAAAAAGCTTCTTGACATTGGTTTGAGCAATGATTTTTTGGATATAACCCAAAAGCACAAGCAACAAAAGGAAAAATAGACAAATGAGATAGCATGAAAATAATATGTTTCTACACAGTGGAGGAAACAATCAATGGCTTGAATAGACAACATACTGAATGGGAGAAAATATTTGCATACCATGCATCTGACAAGATATTAATACTCAAAAATATGTAAGGAACTCAAACAACTAAATAGCAAGAAGACAAATAACCTAATTTAAAAATGGGTAAAGAACCTAAATAGACATTTCTCAAAAGGAGACATACAAATGGCCAGTAGGTACATGAAAAAGTGCTCAATATCACTAATCATCAGGAAAATGCAAATCAAAACCTAATAAGATATCACCTACCTGTTAGAATGGCTGTTACCAAAAAGACAAAAGATAACAAGTGTTGGCTAGGATGTAGAAAAAAGAGAACCCCTGTATACTGTTGGTGGGAATATAGGTTAGTATAGATATTATGGAAAACAGAATGGGAGTTCCTCAAAAAATTAGAAATAGAACTACCAGATGACCCAGCAATCCCACTACTGGATACACATTTGAAGGAAACAAAATCAGTATCTCAAAAAGATATCTCCACTACCATGTTCATTGCAGCATTATTCACAATAGCTAAGATATGAAAACAACCTAAGTGTCCATGGATGGATGCATGGATAAAGAAGATGTGATATACATATATATATATATATAAATGCAATATTACTCAACCATGAGAAAGAAGGAAATCCTGCCATTTGTGACAAGATGGATGAAACTGGAGGAGATTATGCTAAATGAAATAAGCAAAAGAGAAAGACAAATACTTTATGATCTCACTTCCATGTGGAATTGAAAAAAAAAGTGTTGGATTCACAGAAGGAGATAATAGAAGAGTGGTTACCGGTAGCTGTGAGCATGGGGGAAATGGAGACATGTTGGTCAAAGGGTATGCAAATTTGTAGTTATGGAAGATTAATAAGTCTAGAGATCTAATGTACAGGCATGATGACTATACTTAAGAATACTGTATTGAATACTGGAAATATTCTAAGAGAGTAGATTTCAAGTGCACTCATCACACACACAAAAAATGGTAATTATGTGAGGAGATATCTTAATTAGCTTGACTATAGTAATCATTTAACTTTGTACATGTATATCAAATCAATATGTTGTACACCTTATGTACATACCATTTTTATTAAAATAGGAAAAAAGAAAACAAGGAGCTCTTCTAATTGAAAAATTAATGCATTGTACTTGGAAATTTTAAATGTATTTGCCCCAAGTTCTGATTCCACACTACTGAAAAAAAGGAATGAACAAATGATAAGACTGAAGTTGAAGGCTTGTCATAAGCTAGCAAAACTGCTTTTAGATAGTAAAGTTTTTCTATACCATAGATTTTCAAATAAATGCAAATTTTATAAGAATCAAATACTGAAGTGAAGAAAGAGGAGGTTCTAAGAGAAAAGAGTGTCTTTTGTATTTAGAGACAGCTTTGTATTACCTATAATATGTATGAGGAAAAAATTTAACAATGAAAGAGTTTGAAAGCAGAAGTTACAAATGCAAATAAATATGTCAAGGTCTCAGGAAAATGACACTATAAAAAGTTTAACCAATGGAAACTAAGAGAAAGATCACCTATTCATATTTCCAAATGCCTATTTCCTTAGTCAAGAAGGGCCATTGACAACTTGTCTATTCTCCTACATATTTGTAAGTCTTTTGATCAAAATGGAATATTCATTTTGGTTATTTGGGTTGACACTTTAATATAGTAGCTAAAGAAATAGAAAATTAGGTTGGCTTAGGCAAAGCATTGAGGATGTCTGTACAAAACATTTTTCAATAATAATCTTGGTTGAAAGAACTGTAAAGTTACTCAAATGTCAGAATTAGTTATTGGTATAGCATGAAAGTGATACATATAACTGATCCAAAATGCACAATATATTTGAAATGTGGAATTTCTACATATGGATCTCTTCAAGGATATAATGCTTTGTTAAACCTGATAAAAATCACAGGAGTCTGGGCATCAGAAAGAACATTTTTACAATTATTATTTTGCATTCTACCCTTATAAAATGGGGTTCAATGGGGTTAATAGCACAGAATTAATTAGAGACACAGAATCTCAGAAAATGAATGTTTTATACCTGTATTTGTGAACATTTAGTGAAAGTACAATTATTCTCATAATTTAAGATGTTTTCGCATTTGTTTTCTGTTGGAGAACTATATGATTCATTTTAAATGTTCTAAGGAAGGACCATTGTAACAGAAGACGTTATCAGAAGAAAAGAAACCAACAACATAAATTGAATTAGTTCTATATTCTGCCTACATATTGGGAAATAAAGAATATTGTGTGGTCCCCTGCAACTGCCTTCACACATTTACAACTTCAGTCCTTTGAATTGAGTGGTTTTATCATTATTTTCTCTAACTTTTTGGTAGTTTTTCATATTACTTTTCTTTATGTAGATGTCTCTAAACTCTTCTTAAAAACATTAGAAGCCTAAAATTAAATGGGGAGAAAAGATGAGAGAGAAAATCCCGGTAGGGAAATGGGGAAGCAGAACCAAGAAACATTTGTGACAAGTTGTGGCTAACACAGACCTCAGTTTACATCCCTAACTCTGGACCCTTACTGTCTCCAATTCATCCTATATGCCACTGTCATTATACTGTTTCTTAAGCTCCTCTTTAGTAAAAGCTGTCTTGCCTAGTAATTATTTTCAAAGGATAATCCAAATAAAAACATTGTGGAATAATCCTTTTATATTATACATAATAGCTAGAAGGAAGGAAGGAGGGAGGGAGGAAAGAAGGAAGTAGAGAGAAAGAGAGGGAATGAGGGACAGAGGGAGGGAGATGAAGAGAAGGTAAAAAAAGCTATTTATCAAGTGGCTAACATGGGGAAACGACCAGTGTTGGGGTAGTGTATGATGCTATCAGGCAACTGACTAGTGTTTTCAAAAGAAAACTAGTGATTTCAGAAATATTTAGTTATATGTGAAAATTCTCACAATATAATTCGCACAGACACATACCCACAAAATGTGATCCCAATTTTGTAGATAGATAAAAATAAAATGCTATTGGGAAATGATACCTGTTAATGTGAACATTAGCTCTTTACTTCTGATGTGACTACAAATGATTTTTATATTACCACTTGTATTATTTATACTGTTCACTATTGTGCAATTTATATGAATATTAGTTTTTTTCACAATACAAATTCAAATACAAAAAAATAACATTTTAAAATTTGACACTCTTCTTCAGATCTAAACTTATCCTCCATTCTGTCCAGAACTATACCCTCCCTACAACTTAATTCAGACTAAAAGTAATCTGGCAACCCACCATGATTATTCCTTCATCTACATCTTTGAAGAAGAGAAATCCATAAAATTCCCTTTTTCTTTGCAAATTTTACCCACTTATCTTTTCCATCCTTCTTTATGACGACTTCATTGACTACTATAGACTTTCTTCATTTCTCTATCCTCTGCTATCTGTCAATATCAATATTAGATTCCATAAAATTTCTAAATCCTTTCCCAATTACTTTAAGCCAAGAAAGAGATTGGAGAATTTATTTCAGTTTCCCTCTAGTGCTGGAAAATGTGTGAACACATAGCGGTCACTTAAATATCTCATTAATTTGCTATTTCATTTCCCTCTTTCTTTCTTGAGAAGTGAATCATCTAGGTCCCCATTACACTCAAGGCTTAAACATCAATAGTCACCTATCAAGGGGCTTAGGGTTGTAATTATTAACAAGATTGTCATACTGTGTTTTCTTCAATCTTCATGCTCCCTTCTATGAAAGTAATTTGCTCTTACAACCAGGTACAAGCAGTAATTTAAGTCCAAGATCTTAAATGGATCACCACAGCAGTCATATTACCCAAGCCAAATTTGTCCTTTGGGATATTAAAAAAAAAAAACCTAAGCTTTATATCTGTAAATTTTACCAAGGCCTATAGTTTTCAGACCACCTGTTGTTGATAGGCCTGTCAGGTGATTGTGTCACAAGTTTGAAGACCCCTGTTTTGTTTAAATATCACAGTGGTGGATCTTAAATACTCAAAAGTGAGTCTGCCAGTCCAACTGCTTGCTTCACTTTTCCCTCTGTCTTCACAGCAGATTCATAGAGATGTCGGAAATTATTTAGTTCATCTATATGCAAATATACATGGCCCATCTTCCTGGTCTGTTACAACAGAGAAAGCAATTGAAATGACAGAGTGATTTTACTCATTCAAAACTTTGGTTTATAAGAGATAGGCATTGATATTTTTATATAAAAAAAATCTTAATACTTCTTGAATCTGAGTCTAATGAGGATTTATAAATATGGAGGGTAAACTAGCAGCCAGTTTATATAAAATGAATAACACATAAGTGCATTATGTCACTCAATAACCAAATATGTTATTTTTTATCAAGATCAATTGCATTTCATACTAGCTAAAAGTATTTATTATAGCTTTAATAGTTTGTCCTTGCTCTGCCACTGAAAACCTCACAAAATATTATCAATACAGAAAAAGCAGACAAATTGTGCTTATACTGTATCTGAGCACCACTGTGTTATGTTCTGTTTGAAAGAGGGATTAAGGTAGGAATGAGTCTGATGCTAAACTAAGTAGTCTCAGCAATTATAGGCTGTTATTTTTGTAGTGACAACTGTTCGTTATTCATGTTCCAATTTCTACAGAAAGAGTTGAGGCTGAGAAGATGCTGTTTATCCAGGGACTGCATTTTCTGGTCCTATCCCATTCCTACCTCCTTTGAATGTAGGTAGGGCTATGTAACCATTTCTTTTGAAAAGCATGGGAGTGGAAGTGACTTGTAGTACTAAAGCACAGTTTCAGTTAAAGGGAGGTCCTACTGAATAGTAAAAGTATCTGGTGCAAGGATACTGGATCCCTGATTCACCATGTGGAGAAACTCTGCCTGCTGAACAAGGAAAACCACATGGGACTTCTGAGAGAGTAAAATATAAACCTCTATTGGATAAATGAATTGAAATGTTCAGGTTTGTTTTATGCAGCAGCTAGCATATTAAAAAAATCACATACATACTTACACCACTGCAATTTCCGAAAAGTTCAATAAAGCACAAAATTAATTTAGAAAATTCTGAAAAGTTATTGAATAGACTGCACAGAGTACTGATAAACTGAGAAAAGAAGTAGCTTAAATTAACAACTACATAGTGAAACAGCAGAGACATTCACATAATCACCAAGCATTGTAATTTATATTACCTCAATATTGCAAAACATTATTCTGGAAATACAACAATTTAGTAATAAGAAAATAGAATTATAGAATTCAATCATTATAAGGAGGCAGACATATCATTCTATCTTGGTGATAAAATTGAATAACAATAAAAAAAGAAATGATTAAATTCTAAAGATCATAGGATATGTTGAATGTTCAATAAGTTGACCAGACACAACAAATATTAAAAAGTTAGTATTATTTTTCTAGCAATAATAAAAACAAAAGATCAATATTGTTTTATGGAATATTATTAATAGTGAATGTAGACAACCTATGTGAAAATAATCATAGATTACACTTAATGTTTTGAAAAGTATCCCGAAAGTCACAAGCTCACGTTGAAGACAAATCACAAGATTTGAGACAAATAAATGAAAATTTCCAATAGTGTGTGTAGGACAATAAATGCCACATTTTATTTTAACTTATAGATTTCATTCATTAATTTAATTTACGAGATAATACTATGTCTTGCATGAATATAGTAATCCCAATATAAATTATGGGATGTTATAATATGCTCTTGGAATAAATTTTTTTGCTTCTATTTGTGTGTAAGATTTTCATATAGAATTATTTTCTATGTCAGGAATCTGTGTCAGGTTTTAGTCAGCATTAAATATCCTGTATAAAATAGTGTATGTAATTTAAAATAATATAATAAAATGTCATTTAAATTTAAAATTATTCACTAATTTATGTGTGTCTGGATGTTCTTTGAGATCGTTTTTCTTCTTTTATTTCTTTTCCTTAAATGATTGGCTATTGACAAGTTAGAATTGAGTAAATATTTTCATTTTAAAGATATTTCACAATCTATTAAATTTGTATGACCTATAATATTCTTTTATATTGTATTAACCTGTATACTTATTGTTATTTCTCTTTATACCTGGTGATTTATTCTGATAATGGGTCATTTGAGGCATAATAAGTTCAAAACTGTGATGAGTATTGTATTCTTCTTAGTTATTGTAATGATTCTTTTCCCCAAATTCTGTTTTAACTGATATTAATATTACCAAAACTACTTTCTTTTCCATTTGATTTTGCAAGAAATATTAATAATCTTTTTATTGGTAACTTTTTCTAACATATTGTTTTAGATTATCTTTTAAATTTTATTAGTAATTTCTAATTAAAGTGAAATTCATAAAACATGCAATTAACCATTTCAAAGTACAATTCAAGGCCCCCAGTGGTGTATTGGTTAAGTTTGTGTGTTCCGCTTCTACGGCCCAGGGTTCACAGGTTCGGGTCCCGGGAGCAGATCTACACACTGTCCATCAAGCCATGCTGTAGCAGCGTCCCACATACAAGAAAGAGGAAGACTGGAACAGATGTTAGCTCAGGGACAATCCTTCTCAAGCAAAAAGAGGAGGATTCGCAATACATGTTAGCTCAGGGTCAATCTTCCTCACCAAAAAAAAAGTATATAATTCAATGGCCCTTAGTATATTCACAATGTGGATGTATATTCACTACCTCTTTCTAATTTCAAAACTTTTCATCACCCCAGAAAAATACCCTGTACTCATTAAGTAATCACTCTTCATTTCCCTTTCCATCCATCCCCTGGTAATCTCTAATTTGCTTTCAGTTTCTGTAGATTTGTCTATTCCAGATACATCATATAAAGGAATAATACAATATGTGACCTTTTGTGCCTGGATACTTTCACTTAACATCATTTTCACGTTTCATCATTGTTGTACTGTGTATCAATACTTTATTCCTTGTTATGGTTGAATAATATTCTGTTGCCTGAATCCACAAATATATACCACAATTTGTTTATCCAGTCATCAGCTGATGAACATTGTTTCCACCTTTTGGCTGTTGTGAATAATGCTGCTATAAACATTCCTGTACAAGTTTCAGTGTGAACATAGGTTTTCATTTCTCTTGGATTTAAATGTTGCAATGAAATGGCTGTGTGGTGTGTTATTTTTATGTTTAACTTTTTGAGAAACCACCAAAATGTTTTCCACAGTGGCTGCTCCCTTTTACATTCCCACCAGCAATGTACTGGGATTGCTATTTGTCCACGTCCTTGCCAGTGCTTGCTAGACTCTGCTTTTTGTTTAAAGCCATCGCAGAGGGTGTAAAATGATATCTCATTCTGGTTGTGATTTGCATTTCCATAATGATCTGTGATCTTAAACATTTTTTCATATGCTTATTGGCCATTTGTATATCTTCTTTGGAGCAATATCTGTCCAACTCTTATGTACATTTTTTAGTAGGGTTGTCTTTTTGATGAGTTGTAAGAGTTCTTTATATATTCTAGATACTAAACGTATCAGATATACAGTTTGAAAATAGTTTCTCCCATTCTGTGAGTTATCTTTTCATTTTCTTCATAATGTCTTTTGATGGACAAAATTTTACTTTTTTTGAAATTTGACTCATCTGTTTTTTCTTTGATTCCTTGTGGTTTTGGTGTCAAATTTAAGAATCCATTGAAAATTCTAGGTCATAAAGATTTATCCCTATGTTTTCTTCTATCAGTTTTATAATTTTAGCTCTTATAGTCACACCATTAATTAATTTTGAATTTTTTCAATATGAAGTGAGATAGAGGTCCAATTTTTCCTTTGCATGTGATTATTCAGTTGTACCAGCACCACTTTTTGGAGGGACAATTCCTTCCCCAATGAATGATCATGGCTCTCTTGTTGAAAATCAATTGACCATACAGGTTTGGATTTTTTTTTTTTGACTCTCAATTTTATTCTACTAGTCTTTATGTACACTTACACCAATACTACACTGCTTTGATTGCAGTAGCTTTGCAGTAAGCTTTGAAATCAAGAAGTGTGAGTCATGTTTTTCATGTCAATATTGTTTTGGTTACTCAAGACCTCTTGCAGTTTCATATGAATGTGAGGACCAGCTTTTCCATTTCTGCAAAAAATGCCATTGGAATTTTGATAAGGATTGCGTGGATTCAATAGCTAGTTTGGCATCTTAATAATATTAAGATATCTTCACAATATTAAGAAAATTAAGATAAGATAATAGTAAATAACATTGCCATCTTAATAATAGTAAGACTTGTATTCCATGAACATGGGATGTCTTTTCATTTATTTAGGTGTCTAATTGTTTTCAACAGTGATTTGTAACTTTCAGTGTACTAGCATTTCACCTCCTTAGTTAAATTTTTTTCCTAAGCATTACATTCTTTTGGATGCTAATGTAAATAGAACTTGTAATCTTTATTTCCTTTTCAGTTTTTCGTTGATAATATAGAAAAACTGACCCTGCAATGTTGCTGAATTTGATTATTAGCTCTAGTAGTTTATGTGTATGCTTGGGTGTGTGTTGGTTGTAGAGTGAGGTTCTTTAGGAATTTTAATATATAGACTCACGTCATCTGAGAATAAAAATAGCATTACTTCTCTCTTTCCAGTGTGGATCCTCTTTATTTCTTTTACTTGACTATTTTTTCTTGGACTTCCAGTACAGTATGGAATAGCAGTGGTGAAAGTGGTCATCTTTTTCTTGTTCCTGATCTTTCGGGGGAAGCTCTTCAGTCTTTCACAATTGACTGTGGTGTTAGCTGTGAGTTCTTGATAAATGCTTTGTATCATGTTAAGGAAGCTCCCTCTATTCCTAGTTTGTTGTATGTTTTTTATAATGCAAGAGTGCTGAACTTTGTCAAATTCTTTTTCTCCATCTGTTGAGATGGTCATGTGTTTTTTCCCTTTGTTCTATTAATGTGGTGTGCTGCATTAATTAGTTTTCTTATACTGAACTACCCTTACATTCCTGGGATAAATTGTACTTTTTCAGGATGTATCATTCTTTCAATGTACTGTTGAATTTGATTTGCTGTTATTTTGTTGAAGACTGTTGTATCTATATTAATAAGAAATATTGATTGTAGTTTTTTTTTTTCTTCGTGTGGTATCTTGTGTATCAGAGTAATACTAGCCTCATAGAATGTCTTTGGAGTGTTACCTCCTTTTCTCTTTTGGAAGAGTTCGAGTAGGATTGGTGTTAATTCTTTTTTATGGTTTGGTAGAATTTACCACTCAGTGAAGACATCTAGTCCTGGACTTTCCTTTGTTGGGAGATTTTTGATTACTTAATATGTTTACTGGTTATAGATGTGTTTAGATTTTCTATTTGAGTCAGATTTGGTAATTTGTGTGTCTCTAGGAATTTTTCTATTTTATCTAGATTATCTAATTTTTGGACATGCAATTTGTCATTGTTTTTTCAGTTTTGGTAAGGTTAGTAGCAATGCCCCTATATTCATTTCTGATTTGTTACTGTGTATTCTCTTTTTTTCTTCAGTTTAACTAAAGGTTTGTCAATTTTGTTTATCTTTTCAAAGGAGCAACATTTGGTTTTATCAATTCTTTCTATTGTTTTTCTATGCTCCATTTTGTTTATCTCTAATCTTTATTATCTCCTTCCCTCTACTTGCTTTGGGTTTAGTTTGCCATTCTTTTTCTAGTTCCTTAAGGTAAAAAATTAGGTTATTTATTTGAGATGTTTCTTCTTTTTTAATGTAGGCATTTAAGCTACATTTCTCTCTGAGTGCTGCTTTTGTTGCATCCTATAAGTTTTGGTATGTTGTGAATTTGTTTTCATCCATCTCAAAATACTTTCTAATTTGTCTAGTGATTTCTTCTTTGACTCATTGTTTTTAAGACTATGCTGTTTAATTTCCATATATTTTCCAGTTTCCCTTTTACTGTTGATTTCTACTTTCATTCTATTGTGATCAGAAACATATTTTGTATGATTTCAATCTTCTAAAATATATTGAGAATTATTTTATGGCACAACATATGGTCTGCCCTGAAAAATGTTGCATGTACACATGAAATGAATATATATTTTTTCTCTTATTGTATGAAGTGTTCTGTATGTCTGTTAGGTGTAGTTGGTTTATAGTGTTGATCAAGTCCCTTATTTCTTTTTGATGTTCTGTCTAGATGTTCTTTTCATTATTGAAAGTGTGGTATTGAAATCCACAACTATTACTGGAGAACTGTCTACTTCTCCCTTCAATTCTGTCAACAGTTCTTTCAGTGTTCCCCTTCAAACTTGATTTGGCAGAGCAACCTGAAGTTCATTGAAAGACTGCAAGACACCCTATGGAATGGACAGGTATGCAGGAATGAGACGGAAGCCATTTCTATGTCACAGAGGAAGACTTCCTTTGGCCAACAAAGGAATGATAAGGCACAATTCTCTAAAACAACCCAAATTTCTCTGATAGGAGAGATTTTTTTCTAGATGATAAAATGTTTGTTTAACTTCATTTTGGTTGATACATTTGCAGTATAAATATTAGTAAAGAGCAAGTGTTCTGACTGGTATGACTTGGGTCCTCAGAAATTCAAAGGACGGGTACATGACATGGTTGCTGGATTATTCTGAGAACACCCTGAAAATGCCTCAACCACAATCCCAAAGAACAACAGAGTCCTTATAGACTATTCCTAACAACTTGGTAAATTGCATTCCAGATCCTTAGAAAATTATAAATCCAAATTTTCTTTATGTACTATTTCAACTTTTAAAGAGCCAAACAGTAGACAAGGTGAAGATGACAAATCTTGGTAAGAGGTTTTGCTGGTGAAATTTGGAGACTTATCCACTCGTGTTTATTGAGTATGATTTCATCTTCTCCTAAGTTTTTATCTCCACATTTCCCCTGACAAGCTGTGCTTGTCATGATTAAGATTAGATCCAAGTCTTCTCCATTCCTTTCCTTTTGTTCTTATCTGGAGTTGTTGCTATATTACAACTATATTGATAATCAAAATTAACTAAATAGGGGCCGGTCTAGTGGCATAGTGGTTGAGTTCGCACACTCCACTTCGGTGGCCCGGGGTTCGCAGGTTCGGATCCCGGGCGGGGATCCACACACCTCTCACCAAGCCATGCTGTGGCAGCATCCCACATACAAAAAATAGAGGAAGACTGGCACAGATGTTAGCTCAGTAACAATCTTCCTCAAGCAAAAAGAGGAAGATTGGCAACAGATGTTAGCTCAGGGTGATTCTTCCTTACCAAGAACAAAAAAATTAACTAAATAGATTCTCTGGATTATCAAATGGATATACAGCATTACAAATAGAAATGCATGAGTGGACGTATGGCTATTAGTTACAGACAATACCAGTTTTTTGTCTTGGAATTTACCTATTCCCTAGTAAGCAGTAGTCGCTGATAATTCTACATATATGCCTCTTTTTGAAGTGTTTCACACCTTTCTCAGCTCTGGGGGAGGGAGAGATAAAAACATTATATATTCTCCAAACAATCTGTATTTTAATCAAAAAGGTGAAATAAAATGTTGGGTTTGTCCTTAGCCATTATTTGTTTGCCAACTCATTGCAAAATATAATACAATTTCCTATTTAAAAGAAACATATGCAAGAGACAACATCAATGTTGGAGGAGGTCTTTAGGGGGATGAGAATTTCATGCCTAGGTTTATTCTACTCTTTAATTATTCTCACTCAGAGAACAAAAGTACATAATGCTTGACATCAATTTCAGACCAAAAGTTAGTATTGGACATTTCAGTTATAAGCAATCACTGCAAGGATGAATTGCAATATTTAAATTTATAATGGAATAAAACAAATTTGTAATACTTGACTAAAATCATTTTTGCAATATAATTTAAGAAGAAAATTACTTGTAATTTGAGCTATAGATAAAAAATAGGTATTTTGAGTGATAGAATAATCTTATCTAATTGTTTGATTATGATGATTTTATCTCTGATTATACCTCTTATCTGTGTCAATAAGAAAAGCAAGAATATAATCCTCCAAATCATCATTTTTCTGACTTCTCTAACATATACTTTTAAATCAGATATTTTTCTCAGTAATATGTAAGCCAACCTCCGTCTTTCTTCTTACCTAGTCTCATTTCAGCTTCTTAAATTGCTAATTACTTGGAATGAAATAAAAGAAATAATCTTCTCTTTTTTCCTTTCAGAATTTCCTCAGGATAAAGAGATTTCTAAAGCCTACTGATGTATTTCTTCTAATGATTTCTAAGTTTAATTTTCAACAGACTAAAATGTTATAATTCAACATAAAAAATATTGCTAACACACTGATTGTTCTTCATAATCACAGTATTTGGTAATTTCCTTACATATAAATACTTAAAATTAATTAAATTAATTCATGTTTTATTCAACCATTTAACATTCATATAATGTGTAATAACTAGTTTAATAGGAATATTTATGGTTCATATGTTGCTTTCTGTCCTCAATAAGCAAAGAAAATATTTATGTACTTTTTATTTAATGTGTCAGCAATATAGGCATGGATGGTATACCATCCTCAACCTTCCCATGAAAATAACCATAAAAATATTTTTTATAGAAAGAAAATACTGTCACCTACATTGCAGGGAAAAAGCAAGTGCAAACCATACTCCATGTTTGGAGACTTCTCACTAATTGCATCATCAGGGCAGAAGCCCTTTTTTAAGCAATCTACAACATTCTCCTCCCTCCGAAACAAAATTGAACAAATTAGCTCAAAGGAAGAAACATTTTATATTATATTGCCTGTCAGTATTTAAATATAAGATATAAGATTTTAAAGACTGTCTCTCAGCTATGGGAACTGTAGTTCAAGTAAAAAAATTATTCCTATTTCTTCCCCCTGCACATTATCAGCTCCCCTGTCACTCCAATCATTCTGAGGGTATGATACTAAGCCCCTTGCATTACAATGAGAGAGAAAGAGACACTCTGAAGTTCTTTGCTATCTTAATCAGAAAAGAACTCCCAACTCCATTGGATTCTCTAGGCAAGTATGTGTAGCAGAACAATATACAATTTCTGGGGACAAGCTCATTAGAACAATTGTTGGATATTACATATATAACAACTAGGTGTACAAGCCTAGGTTCAGAAGAAGCAATTTATGAGTGCTCATATTTACATGTAGGTGGTGGAAGGGGTTGAAGAGGTGGCAATAACATACTTAGATCAAAACACACATTTCCATTCCTATTGGGTCCCTGTTGCCCATCCTAGCACCAGCAAACTGTACCAGAAATGGAAAACCCAATCCTACATTCACATAGAACCACAAGGGTCCCTAGATATTCAAAACAATATTGAAAAAAAAAATTGGAGAACTCACACACCCAATTTCAAAACCTACTGTTAAGCTGTAGTAATCAGAACAGTGTGGTACTGGTAAGAGCATACACATGTAGACCAGTGGAATAGAATTGGGAGTCCAGAAACAAACCCAAACATATATGGCCAATTGATTAAAATTTCATAGATTTTTCACAAGTGACAAAATATTTTTCTTCTTGTAAACTATTTACAAATATAAATATCATTCTTAACCTACAGGCTGTACAAAAATAGGTGCTGTGCTATAGTTTGCCCACCCCAAAAGGCAATCTTTTTCTTTCAAATTCACTTCATTCTCTGATTTGATAAACTTCAAAGAAAATATTCAGGTATTTTTCTATATTTCTAGTGATGATGAAAAGCCATATCTAGAAATTATTACTCTTCCTATAAATTACTTGTTAACTCCAACATTATTTTCTTTCTCTATGTTTTGATTACGACTCTGTTACTTCATCTCCTCTCTCTGTCACTCAATATTCCAAGTTATAATTCTGTAGATTTAATACTCCTCTAACCTGTTTAATGTTTTCAGGGAATTTCTTATTCCAGAATTTCCTATGCCATTCATTGCAACAATGTAGAGACACTAGGAAAATTAGGAGTTATAAAAATAATTAACTCAAATTATCCTTCCATTAAAACTTCATTTAAAAAATATATATTGCATTACCAATGGATTCTTTTCTATTTTAATCCCTAAGGAAAACAGAAAGTCATTGAGGATTGAGACAACAAAAATATCCATATCAAAAAACATCCATTCTTGAAGAAGAGACACTTTTTAATTTTGATCACATATGTAGCATCTTTACTTAGAGAATTGACATAAAGCAAGTGATCAAAATGTTTACTGTCAGGCCAGCCCTGGTGGCCTAGTGGTTAAGATTGGTGTGTTCTGCTTTGGTGGCCTTGTTTTGGTTCCCAGGTGTGGACCTACACCATTGTCTACCAGTGGCCATGCCGTGATGGCAGCTCACATACAAAACAGAGGAAGATTGGCAGCAGATGTTAGCTCAGGATCAATCTTTCTCAGCAAAAAAAAAAATGTTTGCTGTCATGATTAATTTGATACTGAGTTTGTTTTTGTTATTACATCTCCCAAACTCCAGAATAGGTGAGAAGAGACATATTAATAAGAATGAAATTTACTATGGACTTCCAAAGAAGACAGTGCTCATTAATTCAAGGGTAGATTAAAAAAAACTACCTGAAGGGTACCTAGCTGTCTCTTAAGGGCGCTGCTGGAAGGAGAATTAAAGCCTGTTAATGTAAAGTATAAATTTTTCAGATGATCAAGGCATGATTGGGTTTGTCTCATTTAAGGTTTGTTTGTTACAGAATAAAATCAAGATTTTCTCCAAAGCAGCTACTCGTCAAAGGAACAAAGCATGTCTAAGAGGCATAATAATAATCCAATCTTAGTGTCTAAGAAAGAAACACCTGCATTACAGAAAGGTAAATAGAGTCACAAAATTCTATAAATTGTTTTTGTGCACTGGTTGTCATCTTTTGCTTTTGCCCTTGCTAGAGACATAATTTTTTAATAAAAAATGAGAGGTCATAATTCATTGATAAATTAAACACACTTATTTCCTCCATTTCAACAGAAACTTAGTGCTCGCAGAGGGACTATTTTTACAGCTGTGTTACCGCCTTTAATGAATAAATTATGAAGTTTACAAAGACAGTCGCACAATTTAACAGTAAAACAAAATATTCTAATTTTAAACCATTATGGTTCCCAATGCCATATTTTTTAAAAGATAGGGCATTCATATATTAACAAGAATGTAAAAGATGATTAATTACAGAATTGTGTTTAAATCACTGATATGTCAAACCACATATATCTGACCTTCTCCAGAGAGACAACTGGTTACATGTACACCAAGGAGGTACATAATGAATAAAACATTCTCCCGTGATTAGAGTCAAAGAACTTTTCTTCATACTTGAGTAGAAAACAATGACCCTGTAAGCGAATAGTTGGAAGCAGGACAGAGTCTCCAAATAATTCTGATATTTGAATCAACTTTGCCCATCATTAATTAATAACTTTTATAATAAGTAGAACCTCAAAAACGTGAAATTCATAGCTGTTGAATGACCAGAATGAGTGTACATTAGCTGGCTGGAGTTTTGGATGTCAGGTGCTAAATGCCAAATGCACTACGTTTGATTTCATGCTATTTTTGGATTTTAGTTTATGAAATTGTATATGTAAATGTTTAACATGTTAAGTAGTAAAAAATGCTAGAAAACTAACAGTAGAAAATAAATGCAAGTTAGGCATATCTAAAAACGAGGGAGGATTTTACCACCTCAAGCTATTAATTTTAAGAATCAGAGTGATAATCAGATGTAAATTCTGATATTAAAAGTCAGTTAATATCAATTTGAAATATGTATATATATTGAAAAAAGACATATTTGTGATATTATTATAAGTGAGAGTGCCAAAGAGAGGAAATGCAGGTGTACAAAGAGATCAGGCAATCTTTATAGTGATATGATTTACCTGAAGAATAGAGAATAATCAGGAAAAGGACAGGGCTTATGAAATACATAAATCAGCTGAGTTAGTGTTTCTTGAAACAGGATATTACAGTATAGAATTGGAGAATGTAAGAATATAATTTTTTTAAAACTACCCAATTGTGCATGAAAGAAGAAATACACAAGTCAATAAAGTAAACAACAGCATAAATTTCCTAAATATGTCATCAGTTAGAGACCAAGAATGCATTCCCTTAAAGAAATAATGAAGAAAATACATCAATAAAATAGATGAATAGTGATAGGAAATTTAAGTTGGAGGAAGAACACATAAAGAAGACTATCTTTCATGTAAATATGACATAAATTATTAAAATTCCAGGTTACAATTGAGATAAGTTAGTGCAACATATTTTTATGAAAAAGCATTTTGAAGAAACTAGTTTATTAAAGGAAAAGGCACAATGTTAAATCAACAGTAGAGAATGTATAATCAATCAATTAAGTGAGAATTGGTCCAGAAAGCCAATATAAGACAAAAGGCCAAACTGAGACAGCCATCCCTCGACTTTATCAGTAATGAGAGAGATTCATTGATTTCCAAGAAAATAGGGAAGTCTTGAGGGGAAACTAAAAAGTGAAAGACAATTGACTAGGATGTAGAAAGTCAAAGATGCTCTCCCCTTATTTGTCCATGAATGGTGAGCTGACGGCTTCCCAACAGATCTGGGAGGAGTAGGAAAATCAATGCCTTGATCACCTTAATAATTCTCTTTTATATATAAGTAGGAGAGATTGCTCATAGAAAAAAATGTAGCCTGCACCTCCTCAGTTCTTCTAGGAGGACGTCCAAAAACACCGAAGCAGCAGTCCCAAGTAGGTAGGAATCAGGTGATAGAGTCTGATCACCTGTGTTAGTCAATCATCTTAAATCCCATCTAGCCACACCCTTCTTGTGTCCTGATCCCAGAGTGATAGTTTTCTGCATAGATTCTTAGTTATTGTAATGACTCCATGTCATAGTAACTAGAATGATGTTATTCTGTCAGTTCTCTGAAAAATTCACAAGCTCATCATATTGAGAGTTAGCCAATTAAGAAAAATATCTGATAATCTTAATGAAAAAGAGCAATGGCAGGTCTAGACATGAGCTAGAAAAGATCTAGAGGACAAGATATGTTTGTCTAAGAAAGATAATTCTATTTTCCTTTTTCCCAGTTCTTCCAAGACTGGAGAAAAAGGAGGAAACAAAAAACAGAGTTCCTATATTAGCCCATTTATCCCCATAACAAGTCAATTAGATCAATGCTATGATCTCCATTTTACACGTGTGGAAACTGGGACTAATAGAGGCTAAAGCAATTTACCCAGTATTTTCTAGCAAATGGTAGAACTGGGGTTGAAACCCAGGTGGTTCTGCTAGCGCTTGATTGAACTAAGATGTTATTAAACTTATGCAGACACAGACAAGCCTAGTGGTTAAAAGCAATGACTGAAGCCAGACTTCGTGGTTTGTAACCCAGGTTAGCCACTTTCAGCTGTATAACGCGGCCAATTTCTAAACCTCTGTCTGATTCTTATTTTCTCATCTGTAAAGTGGGCATAATGTTTGTGCTGCATTAAGGAGTTTTTATGAGGATTACATGAGTTATTGTCTATAAAAGTTAAGAAGAATATCTACACATAGCAAGTTCTGTATGTGTTTAAGTAACTTTTCATCTTTTTAGCTGTGGGAGGGATATTTGCATATGCTGAAAAACAGTACCGAGAATGCTTGCTCTAAACACTTCACTGGGCTGCACTGTCTGTACTAAATTCTCTATGATTTTTTTTTCTTTTCCTTGACCAGCTGCCATATGGTTCGAAATGCAAATACATAGGAGCCCTTTTGGAATTTGACACAAGAGTTTCAGGCACAATTTAAAGCAGGCACCATTTTTTCTGGAAATCTCAGACAGTATAAATAAGCAATAGTAAGTCAAGAAATGTTTTATAGCTTGATAGTATTGCTCATCCTCTTTTGGCTATTCCTGTTTTTTGTAAGTTCTGTAGGTGATGAATTGTGCATAGATAATGGAACACAATGCAAACAAAAGGGATATCCATCGTCCAGGTGTCTGATGTTGAAATATCCCCTGAGAGTGCTGAGAAAAGTTTGTGAATCATGTTTAAGATTCAAATACTGTCTCATTCATCAGATGTCCTGATGTCCCTTCCTGTTCCATATTTCCCAGGGACTTCTTTATCATTCAGGATTACTCTACCATTCTACTTTCTTCTTCATACAGAAAAGCATCCCGCATGATATTACTCTCATTAGATTGTTGTATGTACTTGAGACAATAAAAGTAAAGCTTGAACAAAAGCTGATGAATGTATAGTCAAATTATATAAAAAATATTGTCAAGCTGCATTCCTGGTTTTAATTATGATCCTCCAAAATAGTAAAGAAATCTCTTATGTTTCTCAAGCTAGGTAATTGCCTGCTGTCTCCCACTCATATTCCATTAACCCCCTCCATCCACCATCTTTCAAACACCTTTAAAAAAAATGAGTGACATCAGGTGAGGTTCACAATGATCATTATTTAACATATGATTGCTATCATGAAGGCTCATGTCTATTTCAGAGGAGTGGTTACCTTACAATATTGAGTCTGCAAAACATCCTAGTTCATTAGTTCTGGCCAAGAGAAAGACTTGGTTCATTAGTCAGAGGAATTAACTCATCCATCATACACAGTAACACAAAAACTGGATTTCAACTGTCATTCTTTCTTTTACAAATGATCATTGCCCCTCTGATGTCCCCCATCGTATATTGATAAGCAATTATTTTTTTACACCATTTTGCAGTTGATTCATGAAGAACTTTATTCCTGTTGCAACAAAATTGACTTTTAAAAAAGAAGTGACTGTGATGGAAATATGAAAAACTCAATGCCTTGATTAATATTTTACATATAATTTTACTCCACTTTTTGTTGTATAACAAATACCTTGTATTGAAGCTTCACCCAACTTTCTAAAATGACAGATATTATTCCACGTGCAATATAAGGACAATGAAAGCAACGTCCTTAAGCCTCACTTTATTCTGCTATAAAATATTAAAAATAGTGTATTTCAGAGTTAGTTGTGAAAAGTGCACATAAATCCCTAGTATAATATCTGCATAGAGTAAATGTTCAAAACATTAAATATTGACCAAAATATTAAATAATCACAATTTTATATCCAAAATAATATCAGTATGTACTTATTATAGAAAAATTAAAAATACAGAAAATGGCAATGAAAAATATAAACCTATAATTTCTTCAGAGATGAAACACAGTTAACTTTTTTTTTTATGTTTCCATCTTGGATTTATTTTGTCAGAAAGTATGTCTGTGTTTATTATTTATATTAATACTGACACAAATACATGTCTATGTGTGCATGTATCTAGCTACAATTTTAACTATACTTGTATCTAGATACATAGTTATTCTATTAAATTAAGATCATAGTATTAAGAAAAATTATGTTAAATATATATTTGATCAAACATTATATTATGAAAATTTACCTTGTACCTAAATATTACTGAAAAATATAATTAAATGTCTGTAGATTATTCCCATAATATGGATTATCAGAATTTATTAATTCAATGTCTTATTACTACTCATGTATTTTATTTCCACTATTAATTGTTACAAATAATCCTGCACGGGAATCATTTGTACATGAGTTACTTGTAATATGCCTTTTATTCATTAAATTCTTTTCCTAAATGTATGTGGAAACTAAAAGTTTTTTTAATATTAATTTTTCTGAAGAGGGGAGGTTAATAGTGGTCATAATAATAGATTTTTTTCAGAGTAAAAATGGACTTTGAGAGGTCATTTATTGCAAAATTATGATTTACAGTTAAGGTAATTGATCACCAGATTTCTAAGAGGCATGCTCAGGGTTCCACTGAGAGCAAGTGCATGCTGCGTACAAAAGTCTAGCCTGCTGACTCCCAGGATGCCCTTGCTTTTCACAACATTCTCCAAGAATATTTCAATGCTATTTAAGCGAATCCATATGGCCTTTCTACTTTTCTGAATTTGATCTTAGATGAAATTATCTCTTTTTTTAACTTTTAGTTCAGGTAGATACACTTTTCTACTTCTTCAGTCACATGTAAAATTGATATTTTCTATTTCAAATGGACATGCCTTAGAGGTCTGCTTTCCAATCCTCTTGGAGGACTTCGTTCCAAGTGATTTATCTTCTTGCTGTGGGAATTTCCTCCCATGAAGATGAGTGTCATTATCCAGAAGTAGGGACTGTCCAATTGTCACCATGGATATGCCAATGGAAGCAGAAAATTAAAGTATTACTTATTACATCATTTTATAATTGCTATTTTACCTTTCTTATGAGCTTCCAGATAATAACGGTCAGTGGCCATATCTGACCATTTTTTTACCCCAGTTCCATCAGTGTGGCTTAAACATTGAAGAAAAGCAATAAATATTTGTTAAATAAAATTGAATTAATTGTTTGAGGAGAATTTTATTACCAAATTTGTACTAAAATAAGACACAAATCAAATGTTTTTATTTTCTAATGCATTTTAAAAATCAGAATAAAATAAAGAAGCTGACAATGAAATTAAAAACAAAAACAATTTATATTGCTGTTGTTTGCAACTTTTCAATTTCTAACCCCAAGTGATTCATAAAATATCCTTTTGCAGGGTACAGAAATCAGAAAGTCTAACAAAGGTGTGTATACTGTCTATGCATTTGAAAGCAAGCTTTGAATGTAATGCTTAAGAAGATGGCATATTTTGATTAGGCAGGCTTGTTCAATAAAAAGATACCTGAAAAAGTATCTTGAACCAACTTTCTGAAAAGTATATTTGTTACTTAACATCAATATTTTTCAGGATATGGTATTTCAATATATCTAATTCTAGATTTTTTTGGTTTTGATTTCTCCCCATATCTACCTTCTCCTTGACATCGGCTCCTCTCTAACTTTTGATGTATAGGAATTGTTTTCATGCCAGTCTTAATAATTTCACTGAGGAAACATTGAAATAAAATTTGAATAGACATTTCATTTTAATCTATTCTGTGAAATAGTACTTTTATTTCCAATGGCAGTCAAAGTAGCTGTTCATTTTCTTTTTCCTTTTGGATTATGAAATAATTTATTTTCTGGGTTTCATTTTTAGAGGCTATAGGAGTAGAGATATATCATGACATCATGAATAGCCTTTGGGGAGGCAACAGTCATTACATCCCCCAAAATATCACAAAAAGAATGAATGTCTTCGGCTACATGTACAGAGTTAAATAAACCTCATGTTAAATCTATTTATTTTTCAGTGATTTAGTTAGGATTTCTTAAACAGAATAACTTTCTTTCCACTTTTATTTTTCTCTAGGTTCTGAATACATCCAGAATGTTTAAAAAGATAAACCAAAAGATACTATTTACCTCTTATTTAAAGATAATAAAATTTACTCTGAGTTGAAAAAATAAATGTATTTTATTTATTTAGTATGGACAAAAATGACAGGTACATTTACAGAAAACTGATGGAAATATCAGACATGTTTATAAAACTGATGTAGGAAATATAATCATTAAGGCTTAAAATAAACTTTTCTAATTCAAAATGGACTGTGGCTTAAAGCATTACAATTTTTCCTCTTTTAAAATTGATTGAAGGTCATCTAAAGCAATTTAACTTTCCTGAGAATTTAAAATTCTGGGTGTGGTATTTGTCAAGAAGCTCAAGAGTTTTCTAGAGTTTTCTCTCTATCAAATCAAAAGGGCATTACTGCTATTCTTTGAGGAGAGCATATCTTCTTGAATTTTTATGTTTTGAAGGTTATATTGTTGATTCTGTTGTCATAAAGTACTCTGATGCATGGGCACTGCAATCCATAAATTAATAAATAATATTGCTTGTCTAACCACAGGCACCAACGCTTCTCTGCAGCGTTTGTTTCCTAGAGAATGCTTGGCACCCTCCTTCTGAATTTCAGATGCTGTTTTAAGTAGCAAATACTAAGAGGCAGGTGATTTTCCAGGGCAATAGCAAGGCCCCCTATCTGTCAGCATTTTATTCTAGAACTTTAGAGTGATTACCATTTGAACTTGTATAGTAAGAAATAAAGAACTGATGAGATTATCAGAAAGCAAATGCCATCTGCCCTCAGCATTGCAGTTGTGACAGTAATAAGACAGAATAAATACGTTCCCCTTCACAGCCATAACCAGATACACAAAGTTTTGCATTACATTCTATCAACAAGAAAGAAGATACCAGGCTCATATTTAGGTATAAAATGTGTCTATCAATCCAAAGTCTTAATTGAAGTAGTTGGTTGTGTTATTAGTGAAATAATTGCACTGAACTTCCTCAACATTAGGCAGAACCTGGTAATTTTCTTTTCAAAATCCTGATAGGAGCTGAGATATCATTGGGCATTAGCCACTGCTGATTTAAGTTTTCATGTAAATGCACCTGACTGATGTTGGCAAAAATACCTTAAAAATTACACGGCATCATTTCCAATCAAAATAAATCGCAAATAAGACAATATATTATGTTATGAAAAAAATGAATGTAAAAATACAGTATTTTCTATCTTTAGGTTGGGCCAATGTAATGCAAGAGATGTGACTAATCTGTTCATAACCAAATGTCAGTCATAACACAAGAAAATATTTGTCCTACATGGGTATGCCAAAGGAGAAAATAAGTGTATTTCATTAGAGTAAGTGATGTTATCAAGACTAAATTTTTCTCAATTCTAAAATTAAAAAGGGCTTATCTTCAAGATTTAGGTAAAGCAACTAAGTGGTAGAAGTACCTTAGTCAATCAAAGCAGTGAAATACTCATGGCTTGACATCAATGAAAAGAACAATTGGTCTCTATAATTATTTTATGCCCAAGCAATGACTTAGTTGTTATCTACATAATTGCTCCAGTTCAGTGGTACTTATTTATAATCATTTTTCCACTTGCTCTTAGAATAGATTGCCACTCAGTTCTTTGCTAAATTGTATGAATTCTTTAATGATAATGTCATTTGGGTTAGAACTAGGAAATCTGATGAAGCATTATAGCCAACTGTTAAATGATGAGTATATGAACCATGGATCTAAATCAACATTTGTATACAGTATCAGGAAATAAGGAATCTGAGACTAATTTATTTGCACGTATAACTTAAAAATCACAAAATAAAATGAAATTGAGGTCATTTGGAACATATGAAACACAAAATCCTGAAATTTCAAATGTCATTACAGAGGAAATTCCTTTGTAGCAAGCAAGCTTCAACTAAATGTTTTCATTAAAATGAAAATCTTATTTAACTTTAATTTTTGTTTACAGTTACTATTCAAGAAGGAAATATTTTACAAGATTCAAAAATAAGTTATAATTATCTCAGAGGCACAATTGTAAATATTTTATTAATTTCCTATGTACATCTCCAGTGTTATCCTGGGGAATCCTTTCATGACAGTACTTAGGGAGCTATACAGGACTTGATTTTGTACATGATAAATATTTTATGGAAATTGTGTCCTGTTGATGGAATTGATGGAAATGATAAAAATGATGGACTATTGGTTCCAATACTCTGTAATTAATAATAATTCTGCAACAAATAGTCTTGAATATTACTTTGTAAACTTGCAGATAAATATGGATAATAATTTCCGAAAAGTGAGATTGTTGGGTCAAATGGGTAAACAGATGCCTTTTAAATTTTGTTATATTCTTTCAAAATATATTACACAGGCATTGTAGCATTTTATACTCACTCTCAGAATTAATAAGAAAGGCTGTATCCCTGCAATCTTGGCAAAAAAGTATATTTTCAAAGTTTGTGTTTCTTACAATCTATTAGATGAAAATTGGCATCTCAATGTAGTTTAATTTGAGTTTTTCTGATTATGAGTGAATGTGAGCATATTTTGCATGTTTTAGAACCATTTTTCTTTCTCTGTGTAATGTCCATGCATATCCTCTCCTCTTTTTTTCTATTGGATTTTGAGTTTTTCTTATTCATTTCTTGAGGTCCTGTGTATATTAGGACATTAGCCCTTTTGTCTCTGATGAGTTGCCAATATTTTTCCCGATGTATCATTCATCTTTCATTTGCTTATAGTATTTTGCCTTCTAGATTTTTAATGTAGTAAACTTTATCAATCTTTAATTTATGACCTCCAGGTTTTGTGTTGTATTTTAGAAATGCTATACTGCTTCAAATTTTTTTGTTTTTCCCCCCCAAAATATGTGCCTATATTTAATTTTGGTACTGTTATTATTTCATATTTTTAATTTGTTTTGATCCATTTGGAGTTTATCTTGATATACAACGTGATGAAGTATGAAACAAAATTGATCTTTTCCATATGACTAACCAGATGTCTATATACCATTTATTCAAAAAGTCTAATTTTATCCTATAGACTTGAGACAGACCTGTATTGCACACTAAAACACTTGGATCTGTTTCTGGATTTTCTATTCTGTTCAATTTTTTCTGTCTGTTCATGTGCCAAATTCAAATTTCAATTATTGAAGATTTATAATATGTTTAGGGAAGGCTATTCTACCCTCTTTGCTCTTTTTTTCCAAAGTTTTTCTGAATATTCTCAATTCTTCATACTATAATTTGTATATTAGGAGCTGTCTATCTACTTCAAGGAAAGAAAACATAATGTTTATTTCTTTTAGCCACAGACTTAGCATATTGCTGTGGTTAAGAGCATAGAGGATGGGTTAATTTCCATTTCAATCTCAGCATTTACTTTCCAGCAAGTTATCTAACTTCTCTGTGCCTTATTTGCATATAAATACTTATAGCAATAATGCTATCTCTTGGGATCAATGGGAGGATTACACAAATTAATATATGTTAAAATCATAGAAGTATGACTAAAACGTTAAAAGAGAAAAAAATTATCATAGGTATTATTAATTGTAGTAATATTAAAATTGTGATTAACATAGGTAAAACCTACCTCTTAATTATGCTGTGTCTTCTTATCTAAGAACCTGGTTCATCTTTCCATTTGTAGAAATCTACTTTTGGCCAAGAGTTTTTAAAATATTTTCTCCATTTGTACATATTAAATTTATTTCTAGCCATTTTTGATGCTCTCAAAATTACATTTACAAGAGTATTTCAAAGTTTTGCAATAAGTGATAATGCATGCATTCTTACTGAAGTATAATATTCTTTTGAATTGGTAGACTATACTTTATTTATCCAATGTGGTCTTGACTGGCATTTGGGTTGTGTCCAGGGTTCTGTTATTACTAACAATGCTGATATGGACTTTCTTTTACCTGTCTTTTATTGCACATATACAAGAGTTTCTGTATAGTGTATATCTAGGAGTAAATTTGGTGGATTTAGTGGAATGCACATTTTCAAATGTATGCTATAATTCCATGTGGTTTTCCATTTACTAATTTGCATTGCTCCCTATTGTTGAAGTTGGCTAAATTGTTTGACTTAAGTTTTTTAAATTTAATGAAATGGTATTACATCAGGTTAATTTGCAATTCTAGATTACTAAAATGATGTTGAGACATCTTTTAATATTTAATTGGCCATTCACGTTTCCCCTTCTTTGGAATGACTATCAATTTCCTTTGCCCATTTCATTATTAGGAAGCTGGACTTTCTTACAGAATTAAAGAATTCTTTATATAATCAAGATGTCAATCCTTAGTTACATATATTACAAACAATTTTCTCAAATTTTTCCTGCTTTTTCACTTTTCCATTTGATCCATTTTTTATGGATATGGTGTCAATTTTAATATGAAGTAATTTACAATATTTTACTATATGGCTTTCTATTTTTATGTTTTCAGAAATCTACACATATTTTGAGGTCGGAAACATATTCATTCATATAAACAACAACAGAAAAATCTGTATAAATTATTCCTTTCATGCTTGGCATGATTGAGAGCTTTACTCAAGTTAAGCACATCCTATTTAAAAATATAAATAAAGATTTGGGAAGAAGTATGCCCTCACAACAGTCCTAGAATTTTATTTTATTGACTCTCTGTCCTTAACCATTCAACATACAGTCAGCAGGACTATGGCCATCCCATTTGTGAGAAGAGATCAACAATCTCTCTCAGGATATATGTTCCACCTTCACGAGATCCCATCTCCATTATTAACCAACATTTCTTTGGAATTTCTGGAAGTGATGTTGGAAAATAACCATTTTGCCTCCAGAAGCTCTGAAATTGATTTAAGTTGTACATTAATTAAATTAATTCTAAAGTCTCTCTCTACCCAAGACTGACTATTCACTCCCTATATTATTTTTCTTTGCAAATGTGTCCAGCCTCATAGCCCTGGTTCTGCATTTATACATATTTATGTGTGTGTGTCTGTGTGTGTGTATCTAGCTATCTATCTGTACATGTAGTATATATAATATACTATATTAAAATATATTTTATTATATTGTAATATATTATATATGTATTATTGGAAGATATATGTATTAGAAGATATATTTTTTAAATTCACGTAGGTGATATCATACAATGTGTATTCTTTTGTATTTGGCTTTATTCTCAAAGTACACTCTTTCATCTGTATGAAACATAGAGCAAAAATAGCTCATTGATTTTCATTGCCATAGAGAATTTCATTATGTGAACATACTACAATTTATTTATCCATTCTACAGTAGGTGGACATTTTTTCTCTAGTTGAAGCTATTTTAAATAAAAACTGGATACACTTGTATATGTCTTTTGGTGATCATATATTCACATTTCAGTTTGATATACATGTAAGATTATAATTTCCTGATCATCGGGTGTGCTTTACATTCAGCTGTAGTAGATAACAGCCAGAGAGTTTTCCTGGCTGGCCATACCAAATTTCACTTCACAAGCAGTGAATTAGAGTTTCAGTGGCTCCATTTTCTTGCTAAAACTTAATACCGCCTTTCTTTTTTATTTTAGTCATTCTGATTGATGTGTGGTGACATTATATTATGGCTATAATTCATTTATTTGGTGAATAGAGAATGTGAGCATCTTTTCATAGGTAAGTGGCCATTGGAAACTGTCTTGTGTGAAGTTCAAGACTTCAGTCTCTTTTTCCATGGGTTGAAGGCCATTTTCTTATTTCACGTATGCATGAGTATATTCCAATATTCCATTTGTCTTGATTTCTTATCTTAAACTAAAATTGGCAAACGTTAAAGTGGAAATAAAGGTTATTTACGTGTCCTCTTTGCAGTTCTTTCTTCTAGAATCCTGAATTTTTGCTTCCCTGTTCCTGGTTGATTCAGGAGTTCTAGATGCTTTACACACAAACATACATACACATACCATGCACACACATACTTTGCATACCTAAATAATACATTATTAATTATATGTAATATAATACATAATTTTAATTGTTCCTTTCTACAATGTAAATTATATAATGAAGGCAGGGGATGAAAAGACTTGGTAAACAAACTTGCCAGGATTTAGGATATTTCTGCACAGCAATCCCAGCTCCAGAGTTCCCTATGGGTTTGGCTGAGGTATTTGTTGTGACTTCATAGCAGTTCAACTTTTTCTTCTACTCAAATATGATTCTTTCACTCTCCCACAGATATTGTCTCAGAGTCTGATTCCTAGGAAACATGACTTGTGAAATACATAGGTACACACCCCCCCACACACACACATTTGCACTTGTACTTTATCTAGTTTTTCCTAAGCAGCTCTATTGTATCTACAACTTGATAGCTCTCTGTCTTGCTTTTTATAGAGTCCTAAAAGATAATAAGATACCCAAGATAGTTAGAAATCAGATCATTGGCCCCACATTCGCCATTTTTAGAAAACAAGTCAATCCTTAGCCTCTGGAGAAGTTACTCCAAAAGATTTTGTTTGAAGGTCTTATGCTTGGGGATAGAGTGGAGGTGGCCCTTGTCATCAGGTCCCACATAAATTGCCTTTGTTTCCTATCCGACCTCCTCAGTGAACGTAAGATGTAAGCTTTGCCTATCAGGGTCACTGAGAATTCAAAGCTAAAACTGCACTAGTGCTACTAGTACAGGCAAAATCCAGCTGCCTTCAGTTTTAGACTTGTAAATATTGTTCTGCTCAACAACACCTAAAGAGATATGGTACCATCTCTGCCAAGCTTGTAACTCCAGACATAGCTGTACCTGTGCTGTTCCACATCAGTGTTCCAGGAAAGTCTCTTCTGCTTGGCTAAGGTGGTCTCCATGGACCACACCTTTTCTGAGGCCAGGGTAACTGGTATATGCTCATTCTGCAATGAGAAGCATGCATCTTTGAGGTCTCCATGGTACAAACATATCTTGAGGATCATGGCCTCTATGTAGTTACTGAGATAGATTGCCTCTTTATCTTTTCTGAGATGTTAGATTTTGCTTCAGTTAAGTGAGATCTTCTGCTCTTTTACATTCAGCACTTAGGGTCTGATGCATGCAACTATCTGAAACAGCTACTAGCCTATGGCCAAATATGCCATAAAATGTACTGATTTGCCCATTTGAAAACTCTGTTTAGCTGGCGTTTAATGCCTGATGCTACATGTCCAGATTCTAACAGTGAAAACCAAAGAGTAAAACCGTTTAAGTCAGCCTCATGACTACATACTACCCAAAGTCTACAGTTTAAAGGGTAAAGCCATGTATTGACCACTCCAAGAGAGTCTTTATATTTTGCACCTCCAAATAGATATCCTTTATAACACTGTCCTGATTTTAACTTATCCTCCAAATTTTTAGGAGTAGAGTCTCCCCCTATAAAAGTATGAAAGAAGGAACAGAATATATGCTATCTACTGGCTGGCTTATTCAGAAGAGGAAGAAGAAACAGACAAAAGCTACCTTGATATGCCCATTCCCTGTCCTCGAAGCTTAACAATTAGATATGTCAGTCTAGATGTCTTGTACTATAACTTTCTGGATTCTATTTGGTTTCAAAGTTATTCTAATCTCATAAAAATAGCTTTATATTCTCTAGAAAATTTTGTCGAAGAAGATTGTCTCTTTGTTAAATGTTTGGATGACATTGTCTGTAAAATTATTTGGAATTGGTCATTTTGTATGTTTGTATAAGATATATAAAAGAGATCATACCTGAAAAATGAAAGTATTTCCTCCATTTGGGCACAGTGTTCTATATGTTAATGTATTCATCTTCTCTTGCCTCACTGACTTTGTCTCTCTTAATGTGTTGTTTACTGAGAGGCAGACAATTTCCCTCTCATTTCTCCTTTCCGTGTACTATTACCAAAGAGAACAAAATAATCTTCAGATTGAGACTGAAAAAAACTTTAGACAAAAAATGAAGAACGTACTATCAATAAACTCTGACTAAAGAAATTTTCAATTATGAACCAATGAAAAAATGGTAATCATAAGAACTAATCTTAAAGTATAGAAAGCTTTTTATTATGAACAACCTCATAGGTATTCTAAAATAGGAAAAACACTATAACAAACTCTCATATATATCTATCATTCAGTTTCAGCAAGTATCAAAGCATGGCCAATCTTGTTTGATATATTCTCTCACCCAATAGAAATCCCCTATTAGATTAATTTGAATCTATGTCATTTAATCCAAAAATATTTTAAAAGATAAGAATTCTTTTAAATAAACCATCATTATACTATTTAAAAATAGAGTAAGAATTATCAGTAAATTGATAAATAAATGGCAAGCAATAGGATATATTGGAGTATATGTGGAAGCCATTTGGTGAAAAACTAATTTGGCCTGACCTTGTTTTTCCTAAAGGGCCTGGCTGGTCTTTGAACATGCAATGTATATCTGCTTTAAGCATTTACCATGTCCCAGAAAGAAGAACAAATGCCCTTAAGATAAGGATGCAACATCCCCCACATTGGCATTTCCTTAAGGATAAGCATTTCTCCCTAGGGTAGGATGTGATTGCTGTGCTCATCCTGTGACCACCCAACTGGAGACAACAGACCTGCTACCTGCTGTGCCCATCAATCCCTGTGCTGACAGGGGAATCTTGTGACTATTATAAAAAGGACATTGCAATCATATGTGATATACGCTCATTGATGGTATATAACCATTCTGTACACCCCACTTCTTTGGTGCCCTTCCTTCTTTGGGGAAGGAAGGCCCTGGGCTATATGGTCCTCAAATTTGGCTCATAATAAACTCACCCCAAATTTGGTTTACAGATTGGCTATGGATTATTTGCATCGACAAAATACTCAAAAAGTGTCCGAGTTTCCCTGATTGTCATACACTTAAACAATTTATTTGCTTGAGTAGAGTCAAAGAAGTTTCACGCATTGCAATTGGTTGATATATCTATTGCACTTCTTTTAAATTATAGATTCTCTCTGTGTTACAGTTTCCCTATAGAATAAATAGGGTCATATGTTTCACAGAATTTCTGAGAGGTGGATTTGGCTAATTACATTCCCATGCTGCCATTTAGCACATCTCCAATTGCCACTGAATAAAGTTCACTTCTCAGAGGGTTAACTCTTCCCACCCCTCTGGGTTGCATCATCTGGTGGCCACTCAGAAAACAAGATCCCCTCTCTAAATTGTTATATTTTGTTCAAGTCAGAAGCAGAGTGTTTTATTGTTTATTGTTTGTCTATTCCACTAGAATGTAAGTTCTATGAGAAGGGTAATTTTTATTTTGCCTTTCTCTGAAATATACCCCCATCAATTAGAAGAGAGCTTGCCATAATATGGACTAAAAAAAATCTCCAAAATTGAACATGAGAATGCATGAATGAATGAATAAACTTTGTTATATGGGAAAATTTTACCTAAAGCAATTTACATTAATCTCTTTAGTGATAGATGTATCAAAATTTTGTTTTTATTATTTCTTGTATAAATGAATAGATGCAGAAAAAAACAACAAAGTCTATTTCTAATTAAATATTATCATTTTGAGATAAATGATGTAGTTAAACATATCATTCAAGATTTCCTAGTACTTGGCTTGTTTTCTTTAAAAGAAATAAGAAACTGTACAGTTATTTTTAAAACTTCAAAATTAGAAAAAGTAATATGATCTATGCCAGACATTCTGCATGAAAAACCATTGCAAATTCATGCCTGATTTAGAGAGTGAAGAATGCTATTTTCTCCAGCATCGCTATGATTCGTAGACCATGGAAAAATACAAAAATAGCTTTGGAGAGGAACACAAAGGAATTTTATCTTTATCATAAGTTTGATAGGGATATTTAAGTCTCAGACATGTGGTAATGTTTAGAGAGGAAAAAAAAACTCATTTAAGTTTTTATGAATTCCATAAGCAGAAATGCTTGGAATACTTTTAGGGAAAATGAATTTCTGCCAATCTCTCAGAGTTTTGAACTCTGCTAACTGAGACTGGTTTCCTTTACATTACATGAAATACATTTCCTGAAAATTATTAGTATTTTGATAATTCCTTTCGATTCCACTGAAAAAGGGTGCAGGGCAAAAAGACAACTAGTACTTGTCAAAAAAACTGAAACAGAGAAACTTAAGGCAAGTTATTGGTGAAATAATACCACACTGCTTTTAAGATTAGAAATTGAAAGCTTGTTGAACCATATCTATATAACTATTCGCTATATCAATTTTGATAATTTTGAAACTAATCACTGAATAAGTGATGAATGTACCATCAACTGTAAACAAACTAAAAACCCCATCAACCACACTGCAGTCAATTAAACTGTTGTGCACAAAAGCAGCAAGAAAGAGTTTCCAATGCCTCATTCTCAGACTATTCATGAGAGTAATAGACCGTGCTATTTCAATGCAAAATGCAGTCAGCTCTTTATTATCCTCACTAATGGTGCAGATAATCCAAAGTGTTAGATAATCCCCAAACCATTTATTGTGGCATAGAAATAGACCTTTTAAGGTTAAAAAAATCCTTTTTAAAATTGGGGTTGATTTATCCACTGAGAGTTAGACACATCTGAGACCTTTCTGCCCTTGCAGCCAGCAGACAGAAAAGAAGGCTCTGCTAGCTCTCTATTAATACTCCAACTTTTAGTCCCTATTTTTATTCAGTGAGGAATTATTTTGCCACACTTTCATAGCTCTATTTATTTATTATTTTTATTTAAACGAGTTTCCAAATAAGAGGCAGGCATATTAGTTTTCATAACCCGTACTTGCACTAAATAACACTCAAACTTTTGAATTGTGGTTCGAAAAAGAATGTTACATTCATCCTTTCACTATCATTCTTCCAAAACATTCTTCTCAATGTTATATAGCATTCTCCCTTTATCTAATTGGCACTCAATAAATGTGCATTACTTTATCTAAAAATTGACCAGTAGAATATGTATTCATTATAAGAAGCCCTCCTTTACAGAACTATGAAGATTGAGGGAGACACTACAAATTCTTTCATAAAAAAAGTTAACTGAGAGGGGCTGGCCTGGTAGAGTAGTGGTTAAGTTCGCGTGCTCTGCTGCAGCAGCTCAGGGTTCGCAGGTTTGGATCTTGTGTGCGGACCTATGCACTGCTTATCAAGCCATGCTGTGGCAGGTGTCCCACATAAAGTGAGGAAGATGGGCACAGATGTTAGCTCAAGGCTAATCTTCCTCAGCAAAAAAAAAAAAAAAAAAAAGGAAAGAAAAATTTAACTGAGAAAACTAGAGCCCGAAGAGATGAAGTAACTTGCTGAAGGTCAAGAAGGGAGTAGAAGTAAGAGCTGAAAGGGTTTTTTTCCTCTTTTTAAATATGCTGTCTTATTCTTAACAATAAATGCTAGAATGTTCTGCGTAATGATAGATAATCCCATAGAATTTCTACATGAGTTTGAATTTAGTTCTAGGGTCCTCCTTCTCCTGTGTGTTCTACTCCAAGAATAGTAAATTCTGGCTGAAAATTTGCTTGACATTTTTTAATATTGGTTTCTTTTCTGAGGAGAAATGCGTGGACTGTAGGAGAAGGCAGTTTCAGAAGTGTTCTTGATAGCTGAGGATTTCAAACTAATCATGGGAAATCACAGTAAAAATTTAATCATCGACTAGAGAGTATTTATTTCCCATTTTGCTTCCTTGTGACAAAAAGAAATATGTATTGAAAATTACATTTTCTGTTAAATTATACCTAAAGTATTATGCCCAGTTGAGTACCTACTCTATAGTCAAAGAGAACAATTAGAAATTTGTGTTTATAATTACTCAATTTAATATTTATTGCATGCCAATGTTTAAGAAAGGAAGGTCCATCTGGGACACTACTAAAATGAGGCTTAATATAATTAAAATGACCACATGCTCAAGAAAAGTTACAACAATGTTTAGGAAATTCATTAATATCAGCTAATAATGATGTTTAAATTGTGAAAGATGTGCACAAGAAATAAAGTTTACTATATACTAAGAATTTTATTAATGCTTAATTTTATAACAAACTCAAACACAAAAAAAACCATAAACATATTTTTTAAATTGTAAAGAAACCATATTTTAAGCTACTCATTGAAAACCTTTTAGAAATTGGCTACTGTCCTTATCACACTAGCAAATATCTTTTACTGTCCTCCTTTGACTAAAGGAGTTGTCTTGCCTCCTAAATATGGTAGGAAAATGGAAACCTATGCCTTCAAGACACTCCCTACTGACACCTCATGGTCAAGCACGGGATATCATTCATTTTTAGATAATAGGTTGAACAATGTGAAATCATCCATATTTGACCATTTTTGACCTAAAGAAGCTTGCAAGTCTAACCTAGGTAAAAGTGTGGTAAAGATCCTTTTAGCATTGTACAATTAGAAAGTAAGATTATTTCTTTCTAAGATTGAAAGTCATCAATAATAATGGATAGCATTTATTGAGAGTTTACCATATACCAGGAATTTTTTACATTGATTATCTCCCTTCATTCTCATCTTTATCCTACTGGGTAAACATTATCACTGTCTCTATTTTACTGATCAAAAAATTGATTTAGGAGAGTTTAAGTAACGACGCAGATTACAGAGCTATAAGTGAGAGCAGAAATTCTTTTACCTCATGCTCTTTTTTCTGTTATGGTATAGAAACCTTTTCTATACTTCTCTTGTAAATGAGATGCCGTGTTTCATAGTGATGCTACCTATATTTTATTTCATATGTGAAATAGAGAAAAAACATTCTCCCTAGGACATGGAAGTTTCCAGGATTTTTCCCCTCCCATGGAAGAGCCAGTACTTAACACTTGCGTGGAGAGCCATTCTCATTGTTATGTAAGCACTGCTTCCCTCCTACTTAAGGTGCCAGAAGAAACTGGTTGACATTAGCAAGTACCTAAGACTAGGGTATTGTAAGACAGAAGAAAGGACTGAGAAAAGGGAACTTCATTTTTTGTAGAGACAATTAAGGCATCTCTAGAAAGGCTGGATGGCTGAGACTATCAGAAATAAGGAAAGGAGGATTATTTAAAGGAGAGGGCCGCAAGAGGAGAAGGAGAAGTCAGAGGTGGGGAGTGTTCATAAGGGGCATCTTCCACATGCCTAGAAAACATTCAGGCCACTCCCTCAACGCCTAGGTATCAGGGAAGTGCCTTTGTATAGTAGAATAGAGCTCCAGGACCAAAAAGCCAGTTAGATTTTTATAGTAAAATAGTGCTTTAAATTTTATCTGGATCCTTTGTCATTCCCATTCAGGGAAAGTGACCGAGGTACCATTCTAAATGTTGATGGGGTCAATTGTACTTGATTATTATTCAATACACATCTCATCACATCTGTATTTAGGACTACTTGAGGCAAAGAGGATCTACTACTGATAATATTTAGTTGGAGGATGTGTAAAGATAATCCCTCTTAAGAAGACAGCTAGAGGAAAAGGAAATTGAGTAGAAGGAGGGTTTATGTAAAGCTAATTGCTCTCAGAAATTCTATTCATTCCTACTTTCTCTTATATTGCTAATTCTCTTAACAGTCAAATTTTCATGTAGTGTTGCGTTAATTTAAATTTGCTTTTTCTACCTGCTCACCTCCCACTCACTGAACCACCCTTTAGAATTTGGCTACTATACCTACTACAATCCCTAAAAATGTTCTTGCAAGATAACCATAATTTTGTTGTTACTAAATCTAATGGACACTTCATCTGTTTTCTTTCTTTAATTCTCAACAGTATTGACAATTCTTCTTGGAATATTCTCTTACCCAGATTTGACGACGACTAAGTTTTCCTGCTTCACCTGACATTTCTCTAGCAGTTCCTTCTTTCTATCCCTCATGGGTTTTCTCTCACTCCTTTCTTTTCTCTTCTGATTTAGACTTTCCTTGGTAAATTTCATCTACACTCATGATTTCAGTACATTTTGACTATACATTTCCTGCTAAACATATTAAACATCTTCACTTGGATGTCCCATGACCACCTTAAATTTAATCTCCCTAAAAGAAAGCTCATTATCTTCTCCAACAAATCTGCTCCTCCCAATGTTTCCTAAGCAAATTGATGGGTATCCCATCCACCTAAACTATTAAAAAAAACAAAAAATACACAAAGTGCTGGCAGTCATCTTTGACTTCCATTTTTCCTTCTATCCCTTCAATAAACAAGTTCTATAAATTTCTTTTGCTAAATAGTTCTCCTGTTTTCAACAACTCTACTAGTTCAGAGAATTGACATCCCTCATTTGAATTACTTCAACAGTCTCCATCCAAAGCAATCTTTCCCCCTCCAATTCAGTTTCTATACTGTGTACAGAGTGATGCCTCCAAAAACACATTTGATTGGATTGCTCTTTATTTAAAAAGCCATTCACTGGCTCCCCATTACTTATCTGCTGACATCCAAATGTGGTATGGTCTGACTCCTCTTTACCTTTCCACTGTCATCTTTCACTATCATCCCATCTTGCATATTTAACATCTATCAGTTATTCAAACATGCCACTGTTTCATTCTGGTTTAGGGTATATGCTCTCTAAATAGTTACCCTTTTCTCTGAACCCATTCACCTAGTGCTTGTAATGAGGTCTCTGCTTAGGTATCATTTATTCTGGAATAGTACCCAAAATCCTAGTGTGTTTCAGACCAAGTATAGCCTTGGTTAGAGGATCCTCCAGTGTTATCCCATGTTATCTACACTTCCTTTATACCCATCACGCCATATTTTAGCTGTCCCTTTATCTTTTTTTTCTTCTGTTTGATCCCAAGGAAATGTCCATAGAGCAGAGAATTTTTCTTATGTATCACTGCTTTACCTGATCTTAGAAAAAATGCCAAAACATGGTGAGTGTTCAATAAATATGTGCTGAAAGAGTAATGGACTGACATTATTTTCTAAAGATTTAAGAAAGCAAAATCAGGTAATTTACTTTCTGAGAAAACGAAAGTATTTAGCCTTCATTAAAGATGATCAAATGCTTTAGTTTTCCTTTTAAGTGAGTACAATAAAATTCAATGCTGATAAAAGGGGAGGATTATGCCTAGCTCTCTCTGTGGTCTCCATAGCATCAAGCCCATCAGTGAATATAGATTAAGTCAAATAAACAATTGTAAAATAAATGAATGAATGAATGAATCACACAAACTAGATAAATAAAATCAGGGAAATGTGTCACTTTCCCCTGTATGTCTAAAAAGCAACCCTTCTAAGGCTAATGTATTACGAAGTTGGTGTTTTGCTTCACTGAATGATTTCCAGAGAACTGAATGAAAGAAGTACCAATCATTACAAGATATACGTAAGGATGTAACTTCGAAGTGCAAAGCTGTGAAAAAGACTTTGTAAGATTTATGGTTAAGATAATATTTTATATTGGTTTCTTTGAACTCTAATTAAGTCTATAAAAACATGTAGAGGAAAAAAATGGCTAGTCTATACAAAGTGATTTTTCTGCTGGATGTGTAAGCAGAAATACAGATGAGTTTTAAAAAAAAGACAGCAGTAAATTTTGAGTTGGATCGGCAGCAGTTAAAAGTACTTAAAGACTTATGTATATATTCACCACACACAGAGCCTCTGAATCTACATGTAACTGGTAGTAAAGTTATAATTCAAACCAGCAAAAGTCAAGAATTCAAATGCAAAGCTAAACCGTAATTTACACCATTGAGTTTTCACTTTCTTTGCCTGGTTCCGTCTGAAATTCCTCCTGAGAATGTTAAGTCAAAGCTCTGTCTGGAAGCAAGTAAGCCTGAGGAAACCTAAGATTCTCTATCACCACTCAGGCAAAGGAGATTCCTCAAGGCCGCAGAGGTGTGCACAAATCCTTTGCAGCAACATTATGTGCAGCACTGTGTACTCAGGGGGAAAAATATATTTAAAATTGTATTATGCAACTATAGTATATCCACTCTAAATGGAAGCTATTTTTGTCATGGCTTGCTCACTGTAGATTTTATTTCCTTCAGCAATATATTTAGCAATACATTTGTGATTATTACAAATAAGTAAAAATATATGTACAACCATCACAATATAATCATTGGAAAAATTGCTAAACTATTCTTTAAGGTAGTAAACACTATGAATTTATTTAATAAAAATGTCATTATTCCATTAAGCCATAGGTTTAAAGAAATTATAGATGTCTTTTTCCTCCTCGATCATATTAGCAATCTAAGTAAAACCTTCTAAATGCTTTCTGAAGTTATTGATTCCCCTTGTAAAAATCTATCTGAACTGTATCATAGAGTCATTAGCAGGTAATGTTATGCCTCACAAATTATGTACTGACAGAATTTACTGGTGAGGTAAGAGAATCAGGACTAATGCCCGTTCACTCAACTAATTGTTGCTACTGTGTTCATTTTAGTGCATGCAGTTTCCGCAAGACAGTTTTTAATGAAGCCATTAGTCTTTTTCTTATATTATTCCCCTAATTCCCTTCTATATTCTTTGAAACCCTAATCGGCAAAATCATTTACAGAACCACTTTATAAATTGAAACAGCCGCAATGTGGTATCAATGGACTTAGCGTTACACCTGAATATGTGTATATTGTACCACTCAAAGGGAGTCAACTCCATATATTTGTTCAGTAAATAATAATAATGGTCTTAATAAGGTACTATGCATATCTGATGAGTTTTTAATGTAAAGCATATTTCCTAATATAGGAAATATACCAAAGTCATCTTTCAATTCTAGTAATTATCTTCCCTAGAATCCGTTAAGAGCAGGAGCTTCCAAAGGAATGCTAATGAATAATACATCGATGAATTCTTTCAGGAGACTCCCACACATCCAAAAGAGTTAGTGCTGAATGTAAAATAGACATGCAAATTAACTGTGGTAAGGCATTAAATGTATATAAATGTTGGCCAAAATGGTTAAGTATCGCCAATGAAAGGGGATAACTGCAATTCAACAGATTTAAATTCTAGGCCCAAGGGTAACAAAAATATAGATTGAAATAGAATGGTCCTAACTCAAATATTCAGAGGAATCATTATTTCTGTGGAATGACACTATATAAATACTATTTCTGGGGCCTAATGCTGTTATCAACAAAATAACAAAAGTCTACAGCCAAAGTAAAACTCACATAAGCACTTCATATTTTAAATAATACAAAATGCTTGTAATCTTAGGTATTATACTTTCATTTCAATAATATTGAAACTTCAATTTGGTTTGAACTATTCCAGTGGGAAAATTTCTTTGACCATTTAAATGTTCATAGATACGTTGACTCTTTTACACACTGAAATTCTAAATGATTCAAGTTGAATATCCATAAATCCAAATACTATGGGATGGTATGTATATGTGCATCCAAATATAATATGAAGTAATATAATTGTATTATGCAACAATTGCTCCAATAATTAAAAAACAATGGCTGAATCCTAAATCTATGTCTAGAGTCCAGATCTTTTTTCCGAACTTTAGTATTGCACGCTCTCCATCTACTTGCTTCACCCGTCTTTAACCTAACATATAAATGGCTTCTTAACTGGACTCCTTTTTTGTATTCCACCCTTATCCTTGTTTCATACACAATTTTTCACACAGATGTTAGAACGGATAGTGAATTATGTATCTAATTAAGCAACATTTTTGCCACAGTTGTGCAATAAAACCTACATTCCCTATCTTAGACTACCAGACCATATTGGATTTGTCTATGAACGCCGTCTAGTCTCATTTCCCATAACTCAGCCACAAGCTCTTTTATGCCTCAGTTTATTTGCAGGTGCTCTTCCTCCTTGCCTGGAATGCTAGCCTCTTTCAGGCTATTCCCTACATAAATAATTATGCATTTGCAAGGTACATGAATGTCACCTTTTATACGGTATCTTGTCTGATACTCCACTTTCAGGTAGAGTATTATTTTTCACATAATATTGAATTAAATATTGACATATCAAACTCTCATATTAGCCTGTCAGCTACTTGATACAGAGGACTTTGCATATTATTGTATCATCACTATCTATCACATTACCAAGTATATGATAACTATTCAAAAAATATTTAATGAAAGGTACTTAGTGGTCATTTTATGATCTCCTCCACATACATTTTATACTAAGATCTGGAGGAACAACTCCACAATTTGGGGGATAAGAGATTCTGGCTAATTCTTCAAGTCAATCACCTTCTGTGTCATAATGACACATTCATTTTGATTTTAGTAAACCTAATGCAATCAACATATTACATTTTCTGGCTGTAGAAACAGAGGAGTGGATATTGACCTAATCCAGGTCAAGAAGCATAAAAAAGATTTTTGGGTATTCTCTTGCATTTATGAGAGAACTTCAGGAAATAATTCTGTTTTCATCTGGACAACATCATATGGAGATGCTGATAACTTACCTATTCTATCACACCCAGGATTTGTTATGCTGAAGCAGCTTAGATTTATATTTAGCTTATTACTTACACTAATTTCAAGCAAAGTCAGCTGGAGAATCAATGGGCTGAGCCTACAATTTAGAAACAATTTCAAATACGTAAGGCTTGCTTAATGTTTTTATAATCAATCCAAAGTTTTACCCTCAGTGATCTACTTTTTGGTTTCTACACCATCCTTTCCAAATTCTTCCCTTAAACACCCCCAAATGTATCTCTGTCTAGATCATTTTCTGCTCCACCTTAATTGCTCTATATTTTGTTTTCATATAACTGTTGTGATTATCATAAGGAGAAGTTCCATTTCCAAGGCAACTCAGAGTAGTGAGAAGACTTCTGTCTCAGTTGGGTTTCAATTTTAATCAGTCAAATTCAGAGCATCTCACAAAAATGTTATAAAAATGTCACAAGAATGTAAACATTATTCATGTCTTTCTTGCTATTTTGTCTGCTTCTCCACGAGATGTTTTAGGCTTGCCTAAATTTCTCAACAATTAACTCATGTCTTTCAACTAAATTAAATAAACTAAACATTTATTTAATTAAATCGATAAATAAATCTTATTCTGATGTATAGTCTCCATTCAACAGATATACGGCCAGCTTACTGTCTAGCTGGGTTTGAAGTTAACCTACTGAACAGGACAAAAAAAATTAGAATCTGTGTGAAAGGAGCTGGAAACTTGATTGAATCTTGCCTGATCACCATCTTAGTCTGGAATTCGTCTGTAATGCGAGTCAGTAAAACTTCTCTGTACTTTAAGCCACCTTAAGTTTGGTTTTTCCTTACCAGCAATCAAAATTGTTCCAACAAACACAGGATTTAATATTTTCAAAAATATTCCTTTATTTATTTATGTATTACTAGTAATATAATATATGTCTACCTATCTATGTCCTATCATTATTTGTTTTAGAAAAGGGAGAAAAATTATTTTGATAAAAAGACATAATATTTAAAAAAATGATTTTTAAATTCCTTTTTATGGCTGAATAATACTCCATCATTTGGCTATACTACATTTTGTTTATCCATTCATCAGTTAATGGACATTTGGGTTGTTTCAACTTTTTTGCTATTATGAATAATGCTGCTGTAAATATGTTTGTGCAAGTTTTTGTGTGAATATGTTTTCAATTTGTTGGGGTATATACCTAGGAGTAAAATTGCTGGGTGATATGGTAACTATATGTCTAACTTCTTGAGGAACTGCCAAACTATTTTCCACAATAGCGACACTATTTTATATTCCCACCAGCAAAGTGAGGTATCCAGTTTCTCCACATCTCCATTTGGTATTTTTCGTTGTTTTAATTATAGCCGTCCTTATGGGCATTAAACATGCAAAATATGGATAAACTTTGAAAAATTATGCTAAGTGAAAGAAGCCAGACACAAAAGGCCACATTTTGTATGATTCTGTTTATTTGAAATGTCCAGAGTAGATAGATCTATAGAGACAGAAAGGAGATCAGTGGTTTCTAGGTACTGAAGGGAGGCTGGAATTAGGAGTGACTGCTAATACTTATGGGGCTTCTTTTTGGGTTATAAAAATATTCTGGAATTGAATAGTGGTGATGGTTGCACAACCTTGTAAATATACTAAAAGTTACTGAATTATACCCTTTAAAATGGTGAATTTAGGTTATGTGAAATTTTATATTACGTGAATTATATCTCAAAAATTAGAAAGAATCAAGCATACAAAGTGGGAAAAAAAAGTAAAAGAAAGACTTCTTCCTCATTCCCAGAGTTTTCTGTAAGGAAAGAAGATAGAGATAGGAATATAGCAAGATTTGTGTCATAGTCACAATATTTCTGAGTTTCAAAGCTCATAATGGAGGAGTCATTTGCATGACTCTGATTGAAGCCTGGTGGAAGATCAGCAGAATGGTACCCTTTCATCAACAGAGGGGACCCAGAGTACTGCAAACGTGAACAGCAAGATCAGGCAGAGCTAGAGCCTGCTTGCCCACCCAAACTACCCTTCATTTCCATGTGGTGTGATACCAAGTTGAGAGAAGTCCTCCTTAGGCTCTGATATAGCAAGGATCATGGTGACTCCACAGAAGGGACTTGGGGGATAGAGACTCTCTCAGGGGCTGGATGGAGAACATGATCAAGACTCAGAGGTGTCCATAGTGCCACTAAGATGTAAAATAGAACCAAATTGGCCAGAGTGGCATAGGCCTTGACCAAGCCTGGAGAGAGCCCAGACTGCATAATGTACATCTCAATCTCAATGCTGAATTTATCCCCTAATAGTCAAGCTAAATACTTAAATAGCAGGAAAAGCTATAGCATGAATGGCATCAGAATAAAGAATGACCATTTGATCAAGAAATCTTGTAGACTAGAGCAGCAAGAGGACACTCATGGGTATGAAAACTAAGGCATTTGGGCACAAAAAGCCTTATTTAAATATTCACATTTTGAGGATAGATTGGTATTAATAAACTAAGCTAAATCTTGTCATTCTCCATTTTCCATCCTCATCACTTGGCAATGGACTTGGGGGTTGAGAACGGAGATTGGCAAGCCTCCCCTACCCCGTTAGAAATCAACTGGGGAAAGAGCAGGGAATGAAATGAGGTCTGAAAGTCTGAGAATGTTTCCAAAAGAAAATGAATTACTTTAAGTGTTTGTTAAGCTTATGATTCTGGACCAAACCTATTCTCTTCTAGTATCTGCTTTCCACTATGATGGAGGTGATTGTGTGTAATTCTTTGTAATTTCCAGTTCAGTGAGGTCACATTGGCAGCTTGAAATCAGCTACCATTCTTTATGAACATGGAAACTATTTTGGGTAAGAGAAGGAATTTAATAGAGAATATCTCAAAAACTCACCACTTAACCAAAATGTATTAAGTAATCTAAAGAGATAAGGAATTAGCCTGAAAATGTCTTACTCAAAACTCTTATTTTTGTTTCTCCTTGCCTCTTCAGCTCATGAAGGAAACCTGGAGCAATTTTATCAAATAAGCTATATTTTCACTATCCATCTACGTGCATTCTCAGTGATTTTTTCAGCTATACATCAAAGAAATAAATGTCATATTCAAGGAGTTTAAATAAAATATGTAAGCAAAAACTACTGCTAGCAAAAAGAGATAACAAGATGTTGTTTTCTACTTTCTGAACCAAGAGAATGATGTAAACATACTGGAGGGAGAAATACCGACGCAACCATAAACTAGTGATCGTCTTGACACTAGTATATCTGTAGAGAAGAGGATTTTTTTTTCATTTGATTAGGAAGTTACAAGCACCCAATAAATATGTGTTCTATATGGAATGAGTCTACTTGTTTTGTAAAGTAAAAATATTACATTTTATAATTTTTTGATACACAATACTCATACTCACTCCCATTGTCAAATATTGAAGTGTATTTCTTCTGTAAACGTTGTGAATCAGATAATTTTCAATTATTTATTATAATTTTATATTAAAGTTTATATCTAGGCATAAAGTCTCTTCTATTAATTAATTTTTCCTCTCATTGTCAAATTATTTTGTTTTGATACAAATATAATCAAAATGGACTGCCATGGCAGATGAATGGATATGTATATATACAATGGAATGTATATATACAATAGAATATTATTTAGCCGTGAGAAAGAAGGAATGTCTGTCATTTGTGACAATATGGATGAACCTGGAGGACACTATGCTAAGTGAAATAAGCCACACAAAGACAAATACTATGCAAACAGTAAAAAATTATCCAATGAATTTGCATAAATTTGATTAAGTGCTTAGATTTAATATTACTTATAAACTAAATATTAAGACCAGAAATATACAGTATAGAATAATTCCAGACTAATGAGCTGAAAGGAAAACATCAAAAGTAAATTGGCCATGTGTATGTTGAACCACCTACATCTTGCATTTTAAAAATGTTGTGTTACATAGTGTCGTATAAAAAATTGTGATTGACTTACAGACTACTCTTATAGACATCTATTTTTTCTTTTTGCTCCAAAGTAATTCCCTGGAATGGTATTTCTGTGTACCTATTCAACAACATCACCACCAGCAACAAAATTATAAACAATATTTAACAGGAAAGTTTTTCTTTCATATATACCCCAAGCACCGATCTTTAAAAAAGCATTAATTATTTCTTTAATATGCTGAATATGTTTTTGATGCTGTAATAATAAGCTAAAATGTCTTCTTTCTCTGTTCTAGTATTCCATCCTCTCAAAATGTGAGTGCTTATTGAACTAAATTTTAATATCTTCAGTTTCATCTCGGTTCTCAAGAGAACCATTGGCTCTGCTTTCTCCAGCTCTTTATTTTTCAGAACACCCTGACATACCTCTTCTCATTGTACCTTCAGGCTTCTCATTTTGTGTGGCAGCAAATTTCAGCAAATATTGTCATGCTTCCGCCTATGGGTCACCAAATTACAAAGTGGAGAAAATTGGCTTTAAAACTAAATCATGTAGCAATCATGTATTTGTTTTGTTTTGTTTTTTATTGAGGTAACACAGGTTTATAACATTATATAAATTTCAGGTATAAATCATTATATTTCAACTTCCGTATAGACTACATCATGTTCACCACCAAAAGTCTAGTGCAATCTATGACAAAAGAAAGATAAAAAAATTTTAACATAAAAAGCAAAAAAAAAAAAAATCAGAAACATCAGTCTAATAGATGTAGTCCAATGAATAAATTATAATATAGAATTAATTCATAAAAGTGGAATTGTCATACATAATTTTATTAATTACTTCATTCAAAAGGTTCTATTGCTGTGAATAATACAGAATATATCTCTGCCCCCAGAAATATTAATCTTAGAAATATGAGAGTAATATGCTTTAAAAGGCATTTGCACCAAACAGTTTTATGGCTCACATCTATCAGAACTTCTAGAAACAATATTGGTTTTATTTCTATTATTTAAAATTGAAGTGAAATCTAATCAACTATAACATCGTACCTGAACTTCCTGCTTCACTCTTGCCTCTCTCGTATGTAATATCTACACAGTAGCCTGTATGATTTTTCAGTTTCGTCTGGCAGCATTTTGTTACTTTGAGATTTCTATTTATTTAACAGAGTGATTAGATAAGAAATCTACTATCTAGATTTTGTTATTTAATGTCATTAAGTTTTTTAATTTTCTCATTCATAATTTATATTTCCATTTTATCTATTTTGTAGAGTGTGGTATAATGTATGTGCAGTGAAATATACAGATCTGAAATGCATAGTTATACGAATTTTGACAACTGCATATGCCCATGTGATATGCACTGTTATCAAGATACTGAACATTTCCAACACTCCAGAAAAATTTCCAATGTCTCTTCCCAGTCAATATCTGCTACATGTTCTATTACAGAGACAGTGTTATGATTAATTTTGCCTGTTCTAGAACTTTGCATAAATAGAATCCGTAAGTATATTATCGATTTGTGTCTGTCTCCTTTCACTCAGCATATTTTCAGGTTTAGCCACGTTGTTGTTTATATCTGTTGTATCATCCCCTCTGTTTTAAGTCACTGGAAAGTGTTCCACTGTATTTTTATAACATGACTATAAATTTTCCTATTGATGGAAATTTCTTGTCTTCCCATTTTTGATAGTATGGAATTAAGCTGCTTTGACATTATTATTCAAATATTTTAGTGTACATGTGTTTTAATTTCTCTTAGATAAACACATGAAAGTAAATCTGGTGGATCACAGAGTGAGTATAAGGTTAATAGTAAGAGATATTGCTGGACTGATTTCCTCAGCAGTTGTAGAGTCATACATGTCTACTGGCAAAATATGAGAGGTCCAGTTGTTCGACATTCATTTATATATATATTTTTTAGTTTTGCTGTAAATCCTTCTAATCTTAGCATTCTAGTTTCTGTGTATTAGCATCTCAGGATGGATTTTTAATTTCATTTCCCTAATGACTAAAAAAAGTGATACGTGCTTTTTCATTGGTTTATTGATCATTCATATATCTGCCTTTTTGAAATGCCTATTCAAGTCTTTTGGCCATTTTTTTATTGTTTAGCAATGCTGTTCAGGCTTTTATATGTGCGTTGACTTTTGTTCTACTATTTCCGTTAATTGCAGAATACTATTGAAATCCTAAATTATAACTCCGGATTTGTCAGAATTTCTCTTCAGTTCTATTTATTTACTATTATTGTTATATAAATTTCAGGTGTACAACATTATAATTCGACATCTGTATACACTTCCAAATGCTCACCACCACCAGTCTAGTTTCCATCCATCACCATACCACTGACACCCTTCACCCATTTTGTCCATCTCCCAAACGTCTTCCCCTGTGGTAACCACTAATCTGTTCTCTGTATCTTTGAGTTTGTTTATGTTTTATTTTGTTATTTTTATGTTTTAGATTCCATGTGTGAGTATTTGTCTTTCTCTGTCTGACTTATTTCATTATATAATGCATTCAAAATCTATCCATGTTGCGGCGATTGGCAAGATTTCATTCTTTTTTTATGGCTTAGTATTCCATTGTATGTATATATGCTACATCTTCTTTATCCATTCATCCAATGATAGATACTTAGGTTGCTTCCAAATCTTAGCTATTGTAAATAATGCTGCAATGAACATAGGGGTGCGTATATGTTTTTGAATTAATGTTTTTGTATTCTTCAGATAAACACCCAGAAGTGGAATAGCTAGGTCATATGACAGTCGTATGCTTAATTTTTTGAGGACTCTCTATGCTGTTTTCCATAGTGCCTGCACAAATATACACTCCCACCCCACCAACAGTGTATGAGGGTTCCCTTTTCTCCCCATCCTCACCAACACTTGTTATTTCTTGCCTTTTTGATAATAGCCATTCTAACAGATGTGAGGCAATATCTCTTTTGGTTTTGATTTGCATTTCCCTAATAATTGGTGATGCCGAATATCTTTTCACATGCCTGTTGGCCATCTGTATGTCTTCTTTGGAAAAATGTCTATTCAGATTCTCTGCCCATTTTTTAATTGAGTGTTTGGCTTTTTGTTGTTGAGTTGTATGAGTTATTTATATATTTTAGATATTATCCTCTTATTGAATATATGGTTTGCAAATATCTTCTCCCAATCAGTAGGTTGCCTTTTCATTTTGATGATGGTTGCCTTCACTGTGGAGAATCTTTTCAGTTTGATGTAATCACATTTGTTTATTTTTGCTGTTATTTCCCTTGCCTTTGGGGTCAGATCCACAAACACATCACTAAGAGTGATGTCAAGGAGCTTACTGCCTTTGTTCTGTCCCAGGAATTTTATGATTTCAGGTCTTAGGCTCAAGTTTTTAATCCATTTGAGTTAATTTTTGTGTATGGTGTAAGACAGTAGTCTAGTTTCACTCTTTTGCATATGGCTGTCCAGTTTTCTCAACACTATTTATTGAAAAGACTGTCCTTTCTCGATTGTACGTTTTTGGGTCCTTTGTTGTAGCTGAATTATCCATATATGTGTAAATTTATTTCTGGGTTTGTTCTCTATTCTGTTCCATTGATCTGTGGGTCTGTTTTTGTGCCAATACCATACTGTTTTATTACTATAGCTTTGTAGTATAGTTTGAAATCGGGGAAACTTATGCCTCCAGTTTTGTTCTTTGGCTATTCAGGATCTTCTGTGGTTCCATGCAAATTTTAGAATTATTTATTCTAGTTTTGTGAAGTATGCCATTGAAATTTTGATAGGGATTGCACTGAATCAGTAGATTGCTTTGGATAGTATGGACATTTTTACAATATTAATTCTTCCAATTCATGAGCATTAAATATCTTTTCATTTGTGTCTTTTACAATTTCTTTCATCAGTGTCCTATAGTTTTAAATGCACAGGTCTTTCACTTCCTAAATTTATTCTTAGGTATTTTATTCTCTTTGATGCAATTGTAATTGGGATTGTTTTCTTAATTTCTCCTTCTGATAGTTTGTTGTTAGTGTATAAAAATGCCATAAAATGTCTGTCTATTGATTTTGTATCATGCAACTTTAGTGAATTCATTTATTAGTTCTAACAGTTTTCTGGTGGAGTCTTGAGGATTTTCTATTTATAGTATCATGTCATCTGCAAATAGTGACAATTTTACTTCTTTCTTTCTGATTTGAATATATTTTTTTCTTTTTCTTACCTAATTGCTCTGGCTAGGACTTCCAATACTATGTTGAATAAAAGTGGTGAGGGTGGGCATCTTTGTGTTCCTAATTTTACAGGAAAAGCTTTCAGCTTTTCACCATTGAGTACGATGTTAGCTATAGGCTTGTCATATATGGCCTTTTTATGGTGAGATATGTTCCCTCTATACACACTTTGTTTTGCTTTTATCATAAATGGACATTGAATTTTGTCAAGTACTTTTTCTGCATCTATTGAGATGATCATATGATGTATATCCTTCATTTTGTTAATGTGATATATCACATTGATTGATTTGTAGATGTTGAACCATCCTTCCATCCCTGGAATAAATCTCACTTGATTGTGGTGTATGATCCTTTTAATATATTGTTGGATTCAGTTTGCTAATATTTCTTAAGGATTTTTGCACCTATGTTCATCAAGGATATTGGCCTGTAATTTCCTCTATTTGTGATATCCTTGGTTGGTTTTGGTGTTAGGGTAATGCCAGCCTTTTTTATCCATTCATCCACTCTATGTCTTTGGATTGGAAAATTTAGTCCATTTACATTTAAAGTAATTATTGATAAGTATGTACTTATTGACATTTTCTTGATTGTTTTATGGCTGTTTTTGTAGTTCCTTTCTTCTTCTCTTTCTTTCTTCTCTTTGATGGATTTCTTTAGTGTTATGTTTACTTTCTTTTCTAATTTCCTTTTGTGTGTTTACTATAAGTTTTTTCCTTGTGGTTACCATGAGCTTCATATATAGCATCTTATGTAAATAGCCATCTCTTTTAAGCTGATAGCAGCTTAAATTTGAACACATTCCAGAGATTTACCTTTTTACTGCTCCCCTCATGTTTTATATTTTTGATTACACATTTTACATCCTTTTTTTATGCATTCCTTAACTAGTTATTTTAATTTTACTACTTTTGTCTTTAAACGTTCATGCTTGTTTTATAAGTGATTGATCAACTACCTTTATTATATGTATATATATATACACACACACATATATACACATATATAGAGAGAGAGACATATATAGAGAGAGAGACACACACATATAGAGAGAGAGAAGATGAGAGAGACTTTACTTTGTTTTTTAGCAGTTTTAGTTTCACATCAAAATGGAGGGAAAGGTACAGAAGTTTCCCAGTTACCCCTGCTCCAACACAGATATAGTCTCCCTCATTATCAACATTCTCCCTCCAGGGTGGCATATTTGTTAAAATTGTTAAACTGACACATCATAATCACTCAAAGTCCAAAGTTTACTATGGTATTATTATGGTTCACTCTTGAGGGGTACATTCTATGGGTTTGGACAAATATGTGATGACAGATATCCATTATTATGATATCATACAGAGTTTTTTCAATCCCCTAAAGAGTCCCCAGGCCTCAATCTATTGATTCCTCCCACACTGCTCCAACCTCTGGAAACCAGTAATCTTTTTACCATCTCTATAATTTTCCCTTTTCCAGAATGTCATATAGTTGGAATCATACAGTATGTAGTCTTTCAGATTTGCTTATTTCACATAGTAATATGCATTTAAGTTTCCTTCATTTCTTTTCATGGCTTGACAGCTCAATTCTTTTTAGCATTGAGTAATATTTCATTGTCTTGCTATACCACAGCATATTTATCCATTCATCTACTAAAATACTTCTTGGTCGCTTCCCAGTTTTGGCAATTATTAATAGAGTGGCTATAAATAACCATGTACAAGTTTTTGGTGGAGATAAACTTTCAACTTCTTTGGATAAAGACCAAGTAGTGGAATTGCTAGATTGTATGGTAAGAGTACATTTAGTTTTGTAAGAAACCACCAAACTATCTCCCCTTGTGACTATCATTTTTCATTCCCACCAGCAATGAATGAGAGTTTCTGTTGCTCCACATTCTCACCAACATTTGGTGTAGACAGTATTTCAGACTTTGGCCATTCTAGTCGGTGCAGTGATTTCCCATTGTTTTAAGTTGCATTTGCCTGATGATGTAAGACACGGAACATCTTTTCATATGCTTATTTGCCGTCTGTATGTATCTTCTTTAATAAGGTATCTATTAAGTCTTTGGCTTATTTTTTTTTAAATCAGTTTGTTCATTTCCTTATTGTTGAGTTTTGAGTTCTTCATTTATTTTGTACAACTGTCCTTTATCACATGTGTTTTTTGCCATACTTTCTCCTAGTTTGTGTCTTGTCTTCTCCTCTTGACATTGTCTTTTGCAGAGTAGAAGTTCAAATTTTAGTGAAGTCCCACTTATCAAATATTTATTTCTTAGTGTTGTGTCTAAATAGTCATGGTCATATCCAAGGTCATCTAGGTTTTCTCCTATGTTATCTTCTAGGAGTTTCATAGTTTTGTTTTTTAAATTTAGATCTCTGATTCATTTTAAGTTAATTTTCCTGATGGGTGTAGAGTCTGTGTCTAGACTCATTTTTTGCATGTGAATGTCCAGTTGTTCCAGCACCATTTGTAGAAGAGACTATCTTTGCTCCATTTTATTGCTTTTGCTCATTTGTCAAAGATCAGTTGACTATATTTATTGGGGGAGTCTACATCTGGGCTCTTTATTCTTTTACATTAATCTATATGTGTATTCTTTCTCAAATACCACACTGTCTTGATTACTCTAGCTTTATAGTAAGACTTGAAGTTGGGTAGTGTCAGTCATCAAACTTTATTTTTCTCCTCCAATACTGAGTTGGCTATATTGAGTTTTACGCTCTCCATATAAACTTTAGAATCAGTTTATTGATATCCACGGAATAATTTGCTAGGATTTTGACTCGGCATGCATTGAACCTATTGATCAAGTTGGGAAGAACTGAAGTCTTGACAATATTGAGTTTTCCTATCTAAAAATATGAAATATCTCTCTATTCAGTTCTTCTTTTATTTCATTCATCAGAGTTTTCTAGTTTTCTTCATATAGATCTTCTACATTTTCTTAGATTTATACCTAAGTGTATATTTTTTGGGGGTGGTAATGTAAATGGTATTGTGTTTTTATTTACTTGTTTTTTTTTGTGAGGAAGATCAGCCCTGAGCTAACATCCATTGCCAATCCCCCTCTTTTTGCTGAGGAAGACTGGCCCTGGGCTAACATCCATGCCTATCCTCCTCCGCTTTGTATGGGATGCCGTGACGGCATGGCTGACAAGCAGTGCGTCAGCAGGCGCCCAGGATCCGAACCTGTGAACCCCGGGCTGCCAAGTGCAAACTAAAGTGCTGTACCACTGGGCTGGCTCCCAGTATTGTGTTTTTAATTTCAAATTTTACTTGTTCATTAATGATATATAGAAAAATAATTGACTTTCACATATTAACCTTGTATCCTGCAACCTTGCTATATCACTTACTAATTCCAAGAGGTTTTTTTTTTCTTTTTTTTTTTGCTGAGGAAGATTTGGCCTGAGCTAACATCTGTGCCAATCCTCCGCTATATTTTTGTATGTGGCACACCTCCACAGTGTGGCCGCTGAGTGGAGTAGGTCCATGCCCAGGATCCGAGCCTTCAAACCCAGGCCACCAAAGTGGAGAGTATGGAACTTTAACCACTTGGCCATGGGGTCAGGCCCTCCAGGAGTTTTTATTGATTTTTTTGGATTTTCTACATAGATGATCATGTCATCTATAAACAATGACAGCTTTATGTCTTCCTTCTTAGTCTGTATACCTTTTATTTCATTTTCTTTTCTTGCTGCATTAGCCAGAACTTCCAGTACAATATTGAAAAGCATTGGTAACAATGGTGAGAGGCAAGAATGTCTTGTATCTGATCTGAGTAGGAAAGCTTCAAGTTTCTCACCATTAAGTATGATGTTGGCTGTAGGTTTCTTGTAGATATTCTTTGTCAAATTTCTCTCCACTTATAGTTCACTAAGAGTTTTTATCATGAATTGGTGTGGGATTTTGTCAAATGCTTTTTCTGTGTCTATTAACATGAAAATGTGATTTTTTTTTCAGTCTGTTGATGTGATGAATTACATTAATTGATTTTTGAATGTCAAATAAGCCTTGCATATCTGGTATAAATGTTACATGGTTGAAGTGTGTAATTCTTTTCATACATAGTCAGATTCAATTTGTTAATAGTTATTAAGGATTTTTGTGCTTATATTTCCATGTATCTCTTGTGAATATTCAGGAACATATTTTTTTTCTGTTTATAGGATAATAAGGTACTCACACTTTATAGATATAAATATAGATAGAAAATGAAGTTTTTGTCTACTTCTAGAATTTTGGCCTTAAGAATTCTATTGCTATGTTGTGTGATACACATTGGGTTTATAATATTTTATGTGTTTTCTTTTCATAAATTAATAATGTATATGATATATTATATATAATATATTATCTATTATTCCTCTTTGCATTATATAATAAGAAATAATGTATTTTAATGTATAACATGTAATAATAGAATAATTAATATTGTAGATAATTTATCTATTAACTGCTTAATATTTGCCAACTGCCATACTGTGAGTTTTTTGCCATATTAATTCACTTAATCCCCTCAAGTTTACAATGAAGAGGGGGCTATGATACTTACTTTTTATAGATAAAAGAAACTGAGGCTAAGAGGGGCTAATAATTGGTCAAAGATACACTATTTTTAGTGCCAGAGCTAGAGTTTATTCCAACTACTATGACAAGACTTTAGAAAGTTACACTGAGTTTTATGTCATTCTCAAATATCTCTTTTTGCTCCTTTTCTTCTTAAATTCTGTTATGTTAGGTAAATTACTGCTGTTATTTTGGTTCATTTTATGTTTGCATTTGTTATCTCTATGCCAGTATTTTCAATTCAAGCTTCTTTCTTGGGGGGAGAGGTTACAGAGGTGCTTTGCAAAGGCTATATCTGGACCTTTGGAAAGGGAGTTGTAACATATTTACATATCTATTTTAACAACCAATATGCTACCTAGGTTTAATAATTCAATCTTATTTGTTTCACATTCTTTTTCTTAAATTTACATGTAAGCCCATATACAAGACAGTCAACAAAATAAACGGATGATGATGATGATGATAATGTGTTTTCCAAAATAAGTAGAATTAAAGTAGAGTACATTTTATGAAATGTGATGTTAGCTAAAGGTAGGCATGACTGCTTGTTGAATCTGAGAAAAAATGCCCAAACTTACCGTAGCTTGGTTTCTTCATTCAGAGGATATGAAAAGTCATGACCTGCTCACAATTACAAATCACTATAACACTCCCCCATGAAATGTATTATCTCCACAGATTAGTGCTTTAGGCATTTTCCTTTTATAATGAAATCTCCCGTATACATGGCTAGCAGCTACAGAAGAACTGCTATAACTACACTTGAGAGAGGTAACAGGTTTTTAAAACAAATAAATTTTGTTCACATGTATGTTCAAGAACATGAAGCCTGATGAAACAAGTAGTATTAAATATATGGTAGTGACTCACATGGATTTTCAACACAGCCAACTCTTTTCAGATTCATTTTTATTTTAATTATGACCTTTAGACTTGGTGGCATTATTTACATATTTGAATTATTAGCAATATTAAGAATATTAATGCATGGAAAAAAGGGAAAAGAGAAAATGTGTCCTATATATTATTCTATTACTGCAATGACATCTCATTTCATTCTCTATAAGATAAACATTATATTCTATTGAGAACTAAGGAAAAATATCAAAATGAAATAAACTCCCTGGGCAATATTTTATGTAGAAATATATTTTTACCCTAGGTAATACTTTTCTAAAACAATTGACTATCTTGATTTGCTACATTACAAAGATATTTGCTTATTATTGCACATCTAACTTTTAAAGAATGATAAGAATGTACAGTATACCTTGAAGTCATATCAAGATGTTTTTTATTTTCCATTTAAAATTGTTTAAATCAAAAATAATTTATGTTTAGCAAAAAATAAGAAAATTAAAATAAGTAATGAATGAATATGTAATCACAGACAAATAAAACCCAAAGATTCAATTCATTCTTCCAAGATCTATGACTTTCATAAATTTGTGGTAACTATTCTGAATATTTCTCTAGGTCAATATTTATAAATCTCTCCTTTTTTCACTTTATATAAAGGAAAAAATCTCCTCCAAACCCTAATATCACCAATGTTTTGGTACATAGTCTTATTAATACCCTCTCTCTCTCTCTCACTCTCTAGTGATAAATGCCTCTGCTTGTACTATTTAGCAACATGTTTTTCATTTATTGATTAAATATGGAGCTAAATTCATCTCAATGAAAATGCATATTCATACATGTGGAACTAACTATATATGAATTTTAAAATACTTCACAATTTTTTAAGATAAGGATGTAAAATAATATTAAGCCAATCCTTAAATGATAGTTCTATAGGCTGCTTCTACTTTTAACTATTAGATAATGCTCAAAGGGCTACCTGGTATGTATATCAGTGCAAATTTGTTCAAAAATCACCCTGAGAAAAAGTTTTAGGAATTGGAATGCTCAAATTATCTGCAATTTAAATATTTATATGCATTTGTAATAAGGCTGAAACTACTTTTTCAGAAGTAATATACAACAATGCTAACATTCTAATATCCTTGACATCATTGCTTATTTTATTTTTTTATCTCTCTTAAAAGCCATGCAATTTTAAAAATCAAAAATAAAGATACAAATGATAGACATTTTCTCTTCTACATGTTCAAATATGTATTGGCTATTTATTTGTGTTCTCTACATGAGTTGCATTATAAGACTATATGAGAGTTATTTAAGAAATAAAGTATAAGTGGACATAGATTGCTTCTAATTTACTGCTATTATAAATCTGTTGTGATAATTATCCTTGTATTTATTTTTTTATGTAATTCTCAATTTTTCTGTTAAGGATAAATTCCTAAGATAATATTGTCTAATTAAATAGCATATACTTTCTAAATGCCTCTGACACAAATAAGTGTATATATTTACACATACACATATACAACTACACATACATATACTACCTATATTGCTATGGTCCTATTGTTTGTCTTCCATACAATTTTAACAATTCCATAAAATTTTATCAATTCACACATTCATCAATCACACGTCATTACATTTTTACCCATATCCTCACCACTTATCCTAAAATGACCACTACTTGTAATTTTCTGACACATAGTAACATCATAACTATTACATGAGTATTTATAAAGTTATTTAAAAATATGAATTTTGACATCAATCTTTTAATCGAAGTTTAAATATTTATATTCTCTCTGTTTTCATTTATTGCTGAATCTGATCTATCCAAAATAAGAAAGATGTTTAGAAAATTCCAATTATATTTTGATTCTGTCTACTTCTTCACTGTAATTAGTGATGTATGTTTTGTATAACTTGATACTGAAAATAAATAATTTTTATTGTGGAGTGAACATGTTTTCAATAAAACAACACCATTCATTTCAAGTGATGCTATTGCATACTATTGTGTTCTATATTAATATTAAAATCTGCTTATTTTATGCTTACATTTTCCTGGCTTACCTTTGCTTATACTGAGTGATTTATTCTCGATAAATAGCATATGAGAGAATTTGAGTAGGGTTTCTAATCTTAAAGAGCTCATTAATCTTTATTTCCTATAGATTGGCTGATTATTATTTCTATAAGCTGACTTTTTTCTGATTCTTTGCTTATTTCTTTGTTTTCTTACTCTTGCTTTATATAGTTTTAATTTTCAATTCTTTCTCATTCTTGAAAGTTTAGAGCACATTTTTATTTATGATATAACTAATTGTATTTAAATATTTTCATATAAAAATTAGTATGATTTTTCAAAATTCTAGTTCTTTGTTTTGATTACTTCATAGGAGTTTGAATAGGTCCTTTAGCAAGTCATATGCCCTGCATCTCATTTAGGAGAAGTACATATGAATTTTTTTAAAGATAACTGAGTAGGTATTTGTATTACATTCATACGCAAATGACATATTAGTTGGGATACAGCTATTAACTATTATATAGGTCACCTATTATATATAGATGACCTTAAAACTGTGCGGATATTATTCTATTTCACTTTGATGTCTAATATTTAGTGGGAGAAATATACATTTTGAGTAATATATTTGCTTTGTAATTTAGCTCTTCTTTTCTAACAGATTGCATTAAATTAAATTGTTTTACCAGGCCTACCTAGGCTATGGTCACATTTCTCTATTTTTCCTGATAACCATGGCAGCTTACCTACTGAGCTTTTCTATGTGTTTAGCACTAAAGAAGTTTCCTCTATTAAATCATTTAATCTTCCTAATGAAAGTAGAAGGTAAGTAATATTATCTTCATTTTCAGGTGAAAATTTCAGGCATGGGAAAGCTCAAGTCATTTTGATCAAAGCTGCACCTAATAAATAGATGTGCCTGAATATGAACACAAGTACTGGGTTTCTGGTGATACTTTTTCCTTATGAAGATTCATGTATTTCTTCAGACTGGGTATAAGTCTATCTTTTTCTTTTCTTTTTTTTTTTTTTGGTGAGGAAGATTGTCCCTGAGCTAACATCCATGCCAACCTTCCTCTATTTTGTATGTGGGATGCTGTCACAGCATGGATTGATGAGCGATGTGTAGGTCTGTGCCTGGGATCTGAACTCACAAACCACGGGCCACTGAAGTGGAGCAGTGAACTTAACCACTACACCACTGGGCTGGCCCAAAATCTATCTTATTTTTGATTAGCATTTATGGTTATTTTTTTTTTATTTTTTTATTTTTTATTTTTATTTTTTTTTGCTGAGGAAGACTGGCTCTGGGCTAACATCTGTGCCCATCTTCCTCTACTTTTTATATGGGACGCCACCACAGCATGGCTGACAAGCAGTGCGTCGGCAGGTGCCCGGGATCCGAACCCATGAACCCCGGGCTGCCAAGCGTGAACTAAGCCGCTGCGCCACCGGGCCGGCCCCAATTATTATTATTTGTTTTTTTTAAATTTAAGAACACTAACATTTTTGGCTTTATCTACAATCATCACACTGATTGTATTAATCTTTTGGTCCTTTATGTCTGGATTGAGTAAAAACCTTTCTAGGCTTCATATGACCATTTCAACCACTTGATGTGGTCATTATTACTCTTTGTATAGTCTACTGTCATTTAAAATCCTTGTATAGAATCAACACTTATATTTGTCATTAATCCCATCATTTCTTTTTTTGTACCATAATTTCAGTCTTTTATCTATTGTTTCAGTCCTTGTTTTTTAACTTCCTTGATGTCTAAAAAGAGATACTATAGAAAATTTAATTTGAGGAGGAAGTGATGTCTTTCTAAAACTATTTCTCTCTTCCTTCCTGTATGTAATGTTCATTTTCTTTTATGTTCTAAATTATTATCAAGGATCTCAGGCTGTACATCACTTTTCCAGCCATTTAATTGGCCATAGAATAATGAGGGTTGAATCTTTTAGTTTACCTTCATGGCTGATCTGGACATTGTTAAAGGACCTCTTTTACTAAATAAAGCTGAAGATTTTAGGTCTATTGCAATGATTAATTTAGAATCAAAAGGGAAGTAATATAGTCTTTGGGGCCATGGGCAGTGCTGGCATGAGAAATTTACTTTGTTTGAATTTGTTTTTTTGAAATTCTTTCTGATAGGAAGTTCCTTTCTTATTCATTTTTCTGCTATCTACATTATATGGGTATACATAATCACCTTCCTGTTGCATATGCTTTCCAAGTTGGGTGATAATCATTTTTCCAGGGGGAGGATGTGTGAAAAGAAGGAATGGTCAGAGTAGTAATTTCTGATTGTGCAAAATTCTCCTAGTTTAAGGTGAACTGATCATATTAGGGAAAAGTCAGGTGAGAGGAAGTCCTTTCATGTACAATTCTATGTACTATTTGTGATTTCCTAGCTACAGTGTAGATATTTCTGATTCGTATCAATTTGTAACAGTAAAGAAGCATTAAATTGTATGGCCAGCCCACAGCCTAACCTCTCCTTAAACTCTCGCCCCCAAAGTAGGGAGATCTTGTTCTCTAAGCCCTATCTGACATGGTAGCTTCCTAATACTTTTAAATAGATATGCGTGTGTGTGTATGTATTCATTTTTAGTTGTATTTAGTGTTGGGAAACAATTCTTTATGGTTCTCTCATGTTTTTGCACACCTTATGAATAAGACACTAACTGCTCTTTATGTCTGGGCTATATTTACTAAGACGTGTATATAATGAACAGCCTTGGAAGTTAGGGATAAAAATCTCCCTCTGAGGCAAAGGGCATGTTTGCTTGCAGACCATTATAAAATATTAGGATTGCCAAGGCTTGAGATTCTTCAGCTGTGGCACAAACCCACAGTGTGCAGCATCTATTTGGACTTTTCCACATCATCTTGAAGGATTGAGGTGCAAAGGGAATCAACATAAATGTGATGCTCATGAGTATTGCTGTATTGTGAGTAATAAATTCCATTGCCTCTGACCCAGGTGTCTCATGTCCCTGCCAGCCTCCATGCAAGTGTGGAAGGCTGACTTGTAACCTTACAAGCAGGATAAAATCTTACACCCTTCATGGTTTTTCACACATATATAGCTACTATATAGTAGCTAGTCTGCAACTAGCTACTATATAATTATCAGAAAGAGAAATATCCAAAGACTTTATTGTCATCACTTTTATTCTAAAAAAAAAAAATGTACTTACTACGAAAGTAAAAAGATTAGTAAAATGAAATAGAAAATTCAAATTTCAGAGTCATTTTAGAAATTATGGGAAATAATCTACAAAGTAATTTGATGAAGTTTGTAGAAAAGATGGAGGAAAAATAACAGCTATCCCAAATCCATCCCAACCCTAATGAATCAACAGAAGGTAGACACAAATGGAGGAAAAACCAATGTCAGTATGAATTAGAGAATGGTGCTAACTCCATGCCATGAACAACAAAAAATATCTGTAAAATATAGTGTTGATGGGATCAATTTGGAGGAACTCACCACTGATGGATTAAAATTTCCTTTTATTAAGTAGTTCAGTGTAGTGGAAAGGGAGTAAAGTACATCCTGGCAGAACACCACACAGAGTTGCTTTGAAAGATGAGGGGGGGAGAGAGAACCGGGCCACTCACTTGGAATCACATTTGCTCTTGCTGATTTGTAGCATCTGAAGCTGAAGCCTTTTCCTAGAAGTGGCTCATCCTACCAAACCAACAGCCTGTAGCTATTTAGGCTTGTATTTTTATTTTTTCTTGCAGTGACTTCCCACTTCCCATTTCTCTCCCCAGCCTCACAAGGCTCTCAAAAGCTTTGGTTGGCTTCTTAACTCTCATCAGCCTCTGCTTCCTTTTCACCTGCTTAGCCTGTGCCCCAAGTCATTTACAAATCAGAAAATGTCTTAATATTAAAAGCAGTGATAGAAATTGCTGGAAAGATGGAAGTGTAGGAGGACTCTGAACTCACCTCCTCCCACAGACACAATAAATTTACAGCTACCCTTGGAACAATGATCCCTGAGAGAGAAATGGAAACTGGATAACTGTCTCCCACAAAGGACAGTCCTGACTGAGGTGGAAGAGGCAGAAATCCCCTTCTGGAGAGGAAAAAACCCACATTCTAGCCGCAGAGCTTCACAGCCAGGGGCAATCTTAAGCCATATAGGGAAACTGCCCCACCTTCCAACACCTGAAACAATTGAGCAGAGCAATGCCTGAGGCCAGCCCCACTGAGCTGCACTACTGAGAGAGCTGACAACAACCTTACAGACCAGAGGCCTACAGCAACTGTGAGCCGAGCAACCAGCCACAGTGGGGCCCTACTCACTTAACAGAAAAACAGTAGCAGGAATGTGCTGTTAGATCTTGCAGCTAACTCTGATGGGGCTCTCTCCACCCAGAAAAGTGACTGAAGTGACTGTAATAGTTGCATACAACTGAGCATTATAACCAGCTGGCAAGGGGGATAGCCTAGCCTTCTCATGCACCTGCAGTAAGAATAACCCTGCCACAATAGAAGGATATATGTAGCCCATACAGGGGACTTTCCTGGAACACTTGGAACTGGTGATGAGAGGGAAGCACATTGCTGGGCCTCATAAGATGTCCCTTACATAGGGACAATTCTCTAAGAATGGGATACATAGCTTATTTACCTAAAACATAGATATAAGTGCAGACAAATAGGCAAAATGAGGAGACAAAGGAATATATTCTAAATAAGGGAACGGGACAAATGCTCAAAAAAAGAACTAAATAAAACAGATAAACAATCTACCTGATAAAGTGTACAAACTAATAGTCATAAGGATGCTCACTGATCTTCGGAAAATAGATGAACACAGTGAGAACTTCAAAAAGGAATTGGAAAATACAAGAAAGAACCAATAAGAACTGAAGAATACAATAATGGAAATGAAAAATTCACTAGAGGGAATCAATAGCAGAGTAGATGATACAGAAGAATGGATCAGCAAGCTGGATAAACGATGAGAAGAAATCATTCAAGTTGAACAGAAAAAAAGAATGAAAAAGATGAGGACAGTCTAAGGGACCCCTGGGACAACATCAAACACGCTAACTTCCATATCAGAGATGTCCCAGAAGGAGAACAAAGAGACAAAGGGGCAGAGAATCTATTGAAAGAAATAATAACTGTAAACTTTCTTACCCTGAGGAAGGAAACAGACATCCAGGTCCAGTAAGCACAGAGAGCACCAAAAAGATGAACCCAAAGAGGCCTACGCCAAAACACAGTATAATTAAAATGTTAAGAATTAAAGATAATTAGGGAATCCTAAAAGCTGCAAGAGAAAGGCAGTGAGTTACATACAAAGGATACCCCATAAGGCTATCAGCTGATTTCTCAGCAGAAACCTTACAGGCTAGAAAGGAGAGGCACAATATATTTAAAGTGCAAAAGGAAAAAAACCTACAACCAAGAATATTCTATCTGGAAAGGTTATCATTCAGAATGGAAGGAGAAATAAAGAGTTTTCCACACAAGCAAAAACTAAAGTTTATTGCCAATAAACCAGCCTTATAAGAAATGCTAAAGGGACTTATTTAAGTGGAAAAGAAAAGATCACAAATAGGAATAAGAAAATTATCAAAAAAATAAATAAAATCACCGATAAAGGCAAATATACAGTAAAGATAGCAGATCAACCACCTATGAAGATAATATGACGGTCAAAAGACAAAGTACTAAAATTACTTATTTCCATGATAAAAGGTTAACAGATACACGCACACACATGCAAAGAGCTTAAATACAATATCAAAAACATAAAATGTGTGAGGAGGGGAGTAAAAGAGTAGAGCTTTTAGCAAGAGGTCAAACTTAAGAGATCATCAACTTAATATCGATTGCTATTTGTATTTATTATTATAAATGAATCTCAAGGTAATCACAAACCAGAAACCTATAATAAATACAGAAAAAATTAAGAGAAAGGAACCCAAATATAATACTGAAGCAAAGTATCATACCACAAGGGAAGGGGGCAAGAGAAGAAGAAAGGAACAGAGAATAAATACTAAAACATCCAGAAAAAAAGTAACAAAATGGCAATAAGTACACACTTATCAATAGCTACTTTAAATGTCAGTAGACTAAATGTTACAATCAAATGGCATGGGGTGGCTGATTGGATAAAAAATCAAGACCCATATATATGCTGCAAACAAGAGATAGACTTCAGACCTAAAGAGAAACTGAAAGTGAAGGGATGGAAAAAGATACTCCATGCAAATGGCAATGAAAAGAAAGCTGGTGTAGCAATACTCATATCAGACAAAATAGACTTTAAAACAAAAACTGTAACAAGAGTCAAAGAAGGACACTACATAATAATAAAAGGAACATTCCAACAAGAGGACATAACACCCATAAATATCTATGTACCCAACAAAGGAGCATCCAAATACATAAGGCAATTATTAACAGACATAAAAGGAGAAATAGACAGTAACACAATAATGTTAGGGTACTTTAACACTCCACTTACATCAATGGATAGATCATCCAAACAGAAGATCAATAAGGAAATATTGGCCTTAAATAACAAATTAGACCAGATGGACTTAGTAGATACACACAGAACATTTCATCCAAAAACCACAGAATACACATTCTTTTTGAATACACATGGAACATTCTCCAGGATTAATCACATATTAGACCACAAAACAAATCTCAATAAATTTAAGAAGACTGAAATAACACCAAGCATCTTTTCTGACCACACTGGTATGAAACTAGAAATCACTACAGGAAAAAAAACTGGAAAAGCCTCATATATGTGGAGATTAAACAAAATACTCCTGAACAACCATTAGGTCAATGCAGAAATCAAAGGAAAATTCAAAAAATACCTTGAGACACATGAAAATGAAAATACAACATGCCAAAATTGATGGGATATAGCAAAAGTAGTTCTAAGAGGGGAATTTGTCACAATACAGGCCTACCTCAATAAACAAGAAAAATCTCAAATAAACAATCTAAAAGTGCACCTAAATGAACTAGAAAAAGAAGAACAAACAGGGGTTGGTCTGGGGGTGTAGTGGTTAAATTCAGGCACTCTGCTTCAGCAGCCTGGGTTTCATGGATTTGGATCCCAGGCACAGACCTACACAACACTCATCAAGCCATGCTCAGGCTGTATCCCACCGACAAACAATAGAGGAAGATTGGCATGGATGTTAGCTCAGGGGCAATCTTCCTCACCAAAAAAAGTAAAGAACAAACAAAGCCCCAAATCAGAAGGAAGGAAACAATAAAAATCAGAGCAGGAATAAATGAAATAGAGACTAAAAAACAAAAGAAAAAATCAATGAAACTAAATGCTGGTCCTTTGAAAAGATAAACAAAATTGACAAACCTTTAGCTAGACTCACCAAGAAAAAAAGAAAGAAGGCTCAAATACAGAAAATCAGAAACAAAAGAGGAGAAATTACAACAGACATCTCAGAAATATGAAAGATTATAAGAGAATACTATGAAAAGCTATATGCCAACAAATTGGAAGATCTAGAAGAAATGGATAAATTCTTCAAATCACACAACCTTCCAAAAGTGAATCAAGCAGAAATAGAGAATTTGAATAGACCAATCACCAGTAAGGAGATCGAAATAGTAATCAAAAACTTCCCAAAAAATAAAAGTCCAGGACCAGAGAGCTTCCTTGATGAATTCTACCAAACATTCAAAGAAGACTAAACACCTATCCTTCTCAAATCCTTCCAAAAAATAGAAGAGGAAAGAAAGATTCCTAACTCATTCTACAAAGCCAGCATGATCCTGATAGCAAAACCAGACAAGGACAACACACAAAAAAGAAAATTACAGACCAATATCACTGATGAATATTGATGCAAAAATCCTCAACAAAATACTAGCAAATTGAATACAACAATACATTAAAAAAGATCATACACCATGATCAAATGGAATTTATCCCAGGGATGCAGGGATGGTTCAACATCCACAAATCAATTAACATGATACACCAGGTTAATAAAATAAAGAATAAAAAAATCACATGATCATCTCAATAGACACAGAGAAAGCATTTGACAAGATACAGTATCCTTTTATGATAAAAACTGAATAAAATGAGTATAGAAGGAAAGTGCCTTAATCTAATAAAGGCCACATATGACAAACCCACACCTAATATCAGACTCAATGGAGAAAAATTGAAAGCTGTCCCTTCAAGAACACAAACCAGATGAGGATGCCCACTTTTACCACTCTCATTTAACATAGTATTGGAAGTCCTAGCCAGAGCAATCAGGCAAGAAAAAGAAATAAAACGGATCTAAATTGGAAAGGAAGAAGTGAAACTGTTACTAATTGTAGATGACATGATTTTATATATGAATCCACCAAAAAACTGTTAGAAACAATAAACGAATACAGCAAAGTTGCAGGATGCAAAATCAACATTCAAAAATCTGTTGCATTTTTAAACACTAACAATGAAGTAGGAGAAAGTGAAATTAAAAATACAATCCCATTTACAATTGCAACAAAAAGAATAAAATACCTAGGAATAAATTTAACCAAAGTGGTGAAAGACCTGTACACTGAATACTCTAAAACATTGCTTAAAGAAATTGAAGAAGTCACAAAGAAATAGAAAGATATTCCGTGCTCTTGGATTGGAAGAATTACTAGAGTTAAAATATTTATACTTCCTAAAGCAATCTACAGATTCAATGCAATCCTTATCAAAGTTCCAATGACCTTTTTCGCAGAAATAGAACAAAGAATCTTAAAATTTATATGGAACAATGAAAGACCTCGAATAGCCAAAGGAACCCTGAGGAAAAAGAACAAGCTGGAGGTATCACACTCCCTGATTTCAAAATATACTACAAGGCTATAGTAATCAAAACAGCATGGTACTGGAACAAAAACAGACCCACAGATCAATGGGACAGAATTAAGTGTCCAGAAATAAGCCTACAGATCTATGGACAGCTAATTTTCAACAGAGGAGTCAAGAACATACAATGGATAAAGGAAAGTCTCTTCTACAAATGGTGTTGGAAACACTGGATAGCCACACTCAAAGGAATAAAAGTAGACTATCATCTTACACCACACACAAAAATTAACTCAAAATGGATTAAAGGCTTGAATCTAAGACCTGAGACCATAAAACTTCTAGAAGAAAACATAGGCAGTACATTCTTTGACATAGGTCTTAGCAGCATATTTTCAAATACTATATCTGACCATGCAAGGCAAACAAAAGAAAAAATAAACAAATGGGACTACATCAAACTAAAAAGCTGCACAACAAAGGAAGCCATCAATAAAATGAAATGACAATCACCAACTGGGATAAGGTATTTCCAAACTGTATATCTGATAAAGGGTTAATCTCCAAAATATAAGGAATTCATACATCTCAACAACAAAAAACCAAACAACCCAATTAAAAAATGTGCAAAAGATCCGGAAAGACATTTTTCCAAAGAAGATATACAGATGGGCAACAGGCAAATGAAAAGCATTTCAACATCACTAATTATTGGGGAAATGCAAATCAAAACTACAATGAGAATTCACCTCACACCTGTCAGAATGGCTATAATTAGCAAGACAAGAAATAACTAGTGTTGGAGAGGATGTGGAGAAAAGGGAACTCATACACTGCTGATGGGAATGCAAACTATTGCAGACACTATGGAAACAGTATGGAGATTCCCCAAAAAATTAAAAATAGAACTACTATATGATCCAGCTATTCCACTGCTGGGTATGTATCCAAAGAACATGAAAACACAAATGTGTAAAGATATATGCACCCCTATGTTCATTGCAGCATTATGTACTATAGCCAAGACTTACAAACAACCTAAGTGCCCAACAAGGGATGAATGGATAAAGATGTGGTATATATACACAATGGAACACTACTCAACTATATAAAAAGATAAAATCTTGCCATTTGTGACAACATGGATGGACCTTGAAGGTATTATGCTAAGTGAAAAAAGTCAGAGGGAGGAGAAAGTCAAGTACTGTATGATCTCACTCAAAAGGGAAGATAAAAACAACAACAACAAACAAAGACATAGATACAGAGATTAGATTGGTGGTTACCAGAGGGGAAGTGGGGGTAAGTAGGAGGGTGAAAGGGGTGACTTGGCACATTTGTAAGGTGATGGAGGGTAATTAGTCTTTGGGTGGTGAACATGATGTAGTCTACACAGAAATCAAAATACAGTGATGTACGCCTGAAATTTATATGATGTTATAAACCAGTGTTACCTCAATTAAAAATAAATAAATAAATAAAAACAGTGATAAATCTCAGAATCATCCAAATGTGCTTTCTTCTTTTTGAGATTTTGGTCCCTAAACCCTGGCTGCCTTGTAGGCCATTTTCTAAGTTTTGTCCTCAAGTTTGCCAACCCCTGCTTTTTCAGCTCACTTGAAAATATAAGCACAAGGGAAAAGCCAACTAAATTATGCCAACTAAAGGCAATGAAAGCAAAACTGCATTAGCAAATAGTAAACTCTATTCTAAATCCACAGTAATTAAAACAGTTAAGTGTCTCCACAGAATAGACATATAGCCAATGGAAAAATAGAATACAGAAATAGACATAAACATATTTAGTAATGTAATTTATGAAAAATATTTAGTCCTTTGGAAACATTTTTTAAAGCAGAAAATTACTAGATTTAATATGGCAGCATTTAAAAATATTCCTATAATGAGAAACAATTCAGAAAAAATTTTAAATGAAGCCAGAAAAGTAATAAGATTAAATCTAACTGAACTTTTAAGTTTTAAAACAATTGTTAATGATAAAGGCCATTTATTCTACATAGGACATAATAGCTTCAATAAATTAGACAAAAGTTTGACACAAACAACTAGACAAAATATTTAAAAACAAAACCAGACTTCAAGTATGAAATAAATATCATAAATACATTCAATATTGAAATGACAATCTGGAGGAAATATTTGCAATAACCTCTAGAGGAAAAAAGACTAATTCCTTCAATCTTGCTGTTATATAAATCCATTAGAAAAAAATAACTGAAAGGAAAAATTAGAAAAGGCCGTCAATAGGCAGGACACAGAAATATTACAAAATTAAACAAAATAAAAATAAAGGTCTCTCAAATATATGAAAATGCTGTGTCTCACTTGTAATCTGAAGAATATGTGAAATAAAATTGCAAAATACTGTTTTACCTATCAGAGTAAAATAAAATTTGCATACATTGGTAAAACCAAGTGTTTACTAGCATATGAGAAAATAGGCACGGGTATTTTTTTTGTGGTCAATGTCAAATGGGGCAAACATTTTGGAAGCTGATTTGGACATAAATGTACCAGTTACATTAGCAATCCGTCAGTGTAGGAAGATGCACTACTTTGCCATGATATAAATGAAAGGACATTTATGGTACCATTGTTTTAAATATCATCAATCTGTGAGTAAAAATAAATCTATATAAATAGGGCTAATTAAATTAATGATGGTGCAGTTTTAAATTGGAATACTGTATACACTTTAAAGTAATTTATTCACATCTATCTGTTCTGATATGGAAATATCACTAAAGTATGTTGTGTACTGGAAAGCAGGTGGCACAATAATATGTATAGTATTTTGTTGTAAAATAATACACACACATTTCTGATCGAAAAGATTGATGAGTTGGTAGGGAAAATGTAGTTTTTATTCTATTTTGTTTTTTGTTTCAGTCTAAATTACTTTATTTAATTTTTTACTATTAGCCCCTATTAATTTTATAATAAACAGAAAAGTGATTTAAAACAATTTAATTAAAATATATTTAATTTTATATTGCTGAGTAATTTCAGGGTCAGGATAAGGACTAATGGAATGCTTAAATCAATTTAGTTTCCCTAGTTCATGAGCTGAATTTCCATGATTTATTCAGTTAGGCTCCCAAAATATGAGAAGCAGAATTGTACCAGGAAAAATATTTTTCCTCCGAGAAATCAGAAAAGTCATGACATTTGCTAGCAAATATGTAAAGATAAAGAAAGTATACACGTAGAAGATTGTTGAAGACTTCTTTTTTTCCGTAAGGAGTATATTCCAATTTTCTATCAAATATTAGATGAAAATAAATGGAAATAGAGCTGTAAAGATTTGGGGAATAAAAAACTATATATGCTATTGATTATGAAGAAAATAGAGTGACAATCACTGACAAAGATAATGGCATGCCATTAAGAAGAGGAGATTATACAATTTGAATCTTAGGATCGTGTCTCTTCTCTTTATACTGTACAATGAGAAGCACAATCTATACATATGAAAATGATTCACAGTTTTGAAGTATAAACTATCTGAATGGCTCCTGGCTCTTAGAAAATATTTAGAATTGAAAACAAACATAACTTCCTATTTAGAAATCAGATTCAAGAGAGATTACTTTCAGGGCCAGGTTTTAAGGTAGTTGACATTTACAGAGCATTTATTCTATGGCAGGAACTATAAAGTGATGACCATTTTACATGTAACATCTCACTTGTTCCCCTAAAAACCTTCTGAAGAGGGTAATGTTATCCTTGTTCACAGACGGGAAAACACAATCAGAAAAGTAACTTGCTCAAGGTAATGGTGCTTACAAGTGACAGAGCCATGTTCAAACCTACGCCTTTCTGATTCGAAAGCCCCAAATCTTCCTACTGACTCAAAAATGCCTTCTCCAGTTAAACAGTCCTAGATCAGTAGATGGACTTATTAATATTGACTCACTGCTGCTAAGTGTTACGTTTATTTTGCAAAACTTTTGTATTATGGAAATTTTGAAACATACACAGAAGGGGAAGAAACAGTATTAGGAATCACAAGTGCCCATTATCACCCAGGGTCAACAATCTGTGCAAATTTACACAGATTTAGTATTAGATGATATTAAGGAGTTATTGTTAATTTGATAAGCTACAATAATTTCTTAATATCTTCTAATGTCCGATCTGTGCACATTTTCCTAGACTGTCTGAAAAATGTCTTTTGCTCAAATGTTAGTTTCTTACATCTTATGTATCCTTCAATTTATATTCCCATTCCCTCCACTTGTCTTCAAACCACTTATTTATTAAAGAAATTGAGTCACTTTCTTGTAAAATTCCCCACCTTCTTGATTTCATTTCTTGTATTCTTACAGTGTCATTTAGCATGCTTCTCTATCCTTCATATTTCCTGCAACTGGTGGTTATAGACTTGATAAATTCAAGTTCAATACTTTTAAAAAGAATATATCTCAAATGACTTGTGTTCTTCCTAGTGCATTATATCAGGAGGCACTTAATGTATGTCTGTCCCATTTTGAGTAATGTTCAGAGGTTGTCAGACAGATCCATCTATTGTAAAGTTTCTCATCAACCTTTCACCTAATAGTTTTAGTAGTCATTGATGATTCTATCTAGATGCATTATTTCATTGTTTGTTTTGAGATACAATTCACATGCCAAAAAATTCAGCCTTTTAAAGTGTACAGTCCAATGGTTTTTAGAATAGGCACAGGGTTGTGCAACCATTCCCACTATCTAATTCTAGAACATTTCTACCATCAAAAAATAAAACATATATCCATCCGCAGTCATTTCCAATTACTTCCTCCCGCCAGCCCCTAGCAATTTCTAATCTGATTTCTGTCTCTATTAATTTGCCTATTCTGGACATTTCATATGAATGGGTCATAAAACATGTGGCCTTCTGTGTCTGACTTCTTCACTTAGCTTAATATTCACTTGTGTTGGAGTATGTTTCTATACTTCATTCACTTTTATGGCTGACAAATATTCCATTGTGTGGATATATCACATTTTTTTATTCATTGATCAGTTGATGGACATTAGAGTTCTTTCTACTTTTTAATTATTATTAATACTGCTGCTATGAACATTCACGTACAAGTTTTTTTTTTTTTTATGAACATGTATTTTCAATTCCCTTGGGTATATACTTAATAGCAGAATTTCTGTCTCATATGATATATCTATGTTTAACTGTTCAAGAAACTGCCAAACTCTTTTCCGGAAAGCTATACCATTTTATATTCTCTCCAGTAATATATGAGGATTCAAATTTCTCCACATGCTCTCCAACATTTGTTATTGTATGTCTTTTTGATTATAGCCATGCTAGTGGGTGCAAGTGGTATATTATTTATTGATTTGCAATTTCTTTTTTTTTTTTTTTTTGTGAGGAAGACCAGCCCTGAGTTAACATCCGTTGCTAATCCTCCTCTTTTTGCTGAGGAAGACTGGCCCTGGGCTAACATCCGTGCCCATCTTCCTCCACTTTTTTATATGGGACGCCGCCACAGCATGGCTGACAAGCAGTGCATCGGCGGGCGCCTGGGATCTGAACCGGCGAACCCCGGGCTGCCAAGCACGGACGAAACCGCTATGCCACCGGGCGGCCCCTTGATTTGCAATTTCTTAATATGTTAAGCATCTTTTCACATGCTTATTGGCCATTTGTACATCTTATTGGTAGAAATTTCTAATCAAATCTTTTGTACGTTTAAAAAATCCAGTTCTTTATTTATTGTTGAACTGTAAGAATTATATACATATTCAAGATACCAGACCCTCATCAAATGTATGATTTGCAAATATTTCTCCCATTTTGTGAGTTGTCTTTTTATTTTCTTGATGGTGTTTTTCATAGAACAAATGTTTTTAATTTTGATGAAGTCCAATTTATCTAGTTCTTTGGTTGCTTGTGTTTTAAGTATCATATCTAAGAGACCATTGCCTAATCCACGGTCATGAAGATTTACATTTTTGTTTTCTTATAAGGTTTTATAGTTTTAGCTCTGACATTTAGGTCTTCGATCCATTTTGAATTTAATTTTTATATAGTGTCAGGCATGCAAATTATTTATTTTGCATGTGAATATCCACTTGTTCCAGCACCATTTGTTAAAAAGACTACACTTTCTCCCACAGAATTTTCTTAGTGCCCTTGTCAAAAATGACTTGACGAGGGATGTATTAGTTTATTTCTAGACTCTCAATTTTATTGCATTGATTTATATGTCTATTCTTATGCCAGTACTACATAGTTTAATTACCATAGCTTTTCTGAACTAATTTTGTAAAGTCTGTATTTTTTATTGTGTGTGGCCTGAAGTCTCTGCTTGGGTAGCTTAGCAATAATCTAATGATTGGACATAGATTTATAGATTTCCTTACATGCCTAGTACCAGTAAGCCCCCCAGTGCTTGCTAAGGGGCTCTACATGTTTCCTGGGACATGTCTCCAACACTCAGCCAGGAGCTGACAACTCTGCCTTAGCCTTCAGTTCCTACTTGTGAAGAGCCTAAGGTCAACCAGACATGAGAGCTTAGGGCCTTCTCAGGCCTCTCTTAAGTCAGTGCACAGCCTTGGGCATGCTTGCCCACGGTCCTATGTATGTTCATGATATTGCAGATTCCAAAGAATATGTCAGAGTTTTTCAAAGACATTCTGGACATTGTATTTACCAGCTTTTCCTTTCAACATTTTGATTAGTCTATTGTTTTCTCTAACTTTATCCACCACCTCAGGAAGCCACAAAGTTAAACAGTTGCCTTTAATTGTTTTCAATAACCCTTCCTCCTAGGAAAAAGGCTTTTCACACTGGGAAAGCTTTGAGTTATGTCAAATCCAGATAATCTTGCAAGTGGGATCTTCCAGGGAACCACCAGAAAAGTCAAATAATATTAATTGCCTCAGAATGAGGCTTTAAAGGAGCTCCAATCTTGCTTTGCTCCCTCCAGTGGCTTCTAGGTGCTGGTTTTCACTGTGAATGCCTGTTAGTTTTCTAGGTTATCATGGAACTGGGGAGTAAGTATTAGGAGTATTGAAAGTTAAAGCACCACAAAGCTCACTCTTTTTACAGATATTCAGCTATTTTTCTTAAATAAGTGCTCCCTGGGTTTCTATAAGTCATTGGTGAATTTCTCGAGTTATGTAATAATTGACTGTGACAATGTTTGCCAATTTCTTATTGCTTTTATAAAGAAGAGATTTTGGAAATCCATACTCTGCCAATTTTGCTGACATTGCTTAGGGTCATTCCTGACAGTGCCCAGAAAGTTATAGCCATTTAAAAAATTTAACTCTTTCTCCACCTTTATTTTCCACTTAAATTTTTCTTTAATTCATAATTTAAAATACGTGTTATTTTTGTAGATTGAAATGCAGCTCCAGTTAAACTTGGGAGTGTAGAAATACCTTTCCCATTCTTCTTCCTTGAACTCCAATGAAAACATATTAAAAAAAAGATAAAGAAGGAAAAACACAATTTGTGATGAAGCAAAGACATTGTCATAGCCACATACTGTGTCTATACCAAAGTGAGTCAGCAACCTAAGAGTTAATAGATACAACCTATCCCTCTAAAAGTATTCTAATTTTCTTGAAATTTTCACCAACATAAATTTCTTTCAATGATCCTTTGATTAGTAAGATGAGAGTAGGGCTGTGGACCAGGTTCCATAGCTGCAGAGATGCTCAGTTCAAACTGCACAGTAACATAGGAGTTGGAATTGCAGGAGAATCTATGCTTACTCTTTTATACTTAACATCTCTATTATCTCTACCTAGTCTTTTGCCTTATGTGAAAAGTGTGGCAAATGAGTGAATGAGAGCCATTATTGTATAAAGGGCTGTGACACATATGATATTGCTCATTGCTGTGAGTAAAACAGACTTGCAAATTCATAAAAACTGAGGTGAAGGCATATCCCTAAGGCAATAATAGACTTGGCAAGTATGTGTTTGAGACAACACGCCAAAGTGGATGTTGTGGATCATCCCAACCTACTCCCTCCTCCTTCCAAACCAACACTATTTGATGAAGTATATAGAACTCATTCAAAGATACCAATCAAAACAAAGGCATCTTGTGGACTGGGGTGGATGGGCAGAGTGAGAAGAATCAGGAAAAAAATTTGGGAAAACTATCTAGAGAAATACACCAAGACTATAATGAAAAAGTTACAGATAATTTCATAGATATTTTAGACAAAATATATTTGTTAAAAAGTCTTAAGGAATAGTCATGGGCATTTAAAGAATACAATATAAGAAAAATAAATATAACTGGTGGAATAAATAGCATGCAAATATTTTGACTGGTATGATATTAAATTCACTACTAACAACTGGTGGGTCACTGTGGTGTGAGGCCTAAAACTGAGTCTATATTTAGTGCTACCTTGACACCTTTGAGCATCACAGAGCCCCAAAGGCCCAGCCACAAGTTACTCACTTTCACCAAATATGCCCTCTATCCATTGAGAAAGCTCTCCACTCCACTGGTTCCACTATCAGCCGATTATCCTCAACCTAATGGATTTCAGTTCCCCACCAGCTTGTGAAATTATTCCAACAAGCCAATCACATTCTCCTGTAGGAGCCAGGTGTCACCTACCCTCTTGTTACTACAAAGCCAGCATCCCACAACACCTGCTTGTTTATTTTGTTCCTGAGTGTACCCCCTGTGTAGCCCTACATGCCTCCTTGTCTTCCCCCAAGTTATGAGTATAAGTGATAATAAACTGCTGTTAACCTCATCCATCCAGGGTCAGATGTTGTGTGTTCAACCATCTCTTACTATTTAGGACAGGGATCTCTCTCTTAGCACAGAGTGAAGAGAAAGTGATCCAAACAACCCTGAGTATTGCCCAGAAGACATATATGTTTTGAGAAAAAATTAACTATTCTAGTGTCTTAGGTGATTGCTTAATATGATTTTCTTTTTTATATATTTACAAATCATCCCCTATTGCACTTAGACCTGAAGTACTTGTTTTCTTTTAGATAGAGAATAGAAGGGATAGAGATAGAGAACACAATTTCTACAAATTCCCACCCTCACATCTCCTTGCACTGTACCCACATACTCTGCCTGTCACCTTGTTACTATGGATGAATGGTGATGAGTCCTAGGAAAGGCCAAACTCTGCACTTGCACAGTAGACTCCATCTATTCTTGACTAATCAAGGGCACCACTCCTTCTATCATTAGCTTTATCTCCTGCATCTTCAGATTTTCTCTTTTCTATCTTTCAACAAGCAAGCAAATATGTGATCATTTGTACCCTGTTAAAAACGAACAAACTAAAAGACTTTTTTGATTCTAATTCTCCCACTCGCTTACATCCAACTTCTTACCTCCCCTTTATATCATTATTACTTGAAAGAGTTTTTTATGCACATTTTCTCTGTCTTTTGCCAGAGAAATTGTCTTTCTCCAGGCTTTTGCCTCCACTAACACAGCTGTAATCATGATCATCAATGATCTGTGTGCTAATGTATTCAAAGGTCACTTGTCGGACTTAATGTTACTTAACAGCATTGAACACAGTAGATCCCTCCTTCCCTGTTGCAACACTTTCTTTTTTTGTCAATCATGATATCACATACTCCTGGTTCTCCTCTTGCTTTGTGAGTATTCTTTCTCAGTCTCTACTGATGGTTATTCCTTGTCTAGAACTACCAATGTTGAAGGGCTCCAAAATTCAGTCTTCAAATGTGTTTTCTTTTCTATTTTAGTGATCTCACCAGTACCAGAGCATTAAATATCTTTCATTCTCTAGTGATTTCTAAATTTGTATTTTAGGCCAGCATCTAGCAGTAAGCTTCAGATTCAAATATCTGTTTACTCAGCACAGCCATGTGTATATAAAATCAACACCTCATAATTAAGAGATCCAAAATTAAACTTAGATTTCCCCCATTTCAACTTTATCTTCACACACTCTCCTTTGTGTCAGAAAATGGCAACTTAATATTCTAATCACTTAGACAATAAATAAATAATAAAATAATAAGTGAAAAATTGAGTCTTTTCTCAATTTTTTTCTTTCAAAAAAATCCCATAGTCTCTGCCAACAAGAGGTCATTTTGTATTTTTCTGTCTGATTTATTTTAAAAGCTTTTCAATCAGACTCCATGCTATAAGTGTTTCTCCCCTGACTCCCTATAATTCCTTTGTCCCCTTTTTGTGAGTTAGAGAGAAGACATTTAATCTATTCTTAAATCTTATATTAAAATTTAAATCAAATTATCATTTCTCCCCTCAAAACCTTCAAATAATTTCCTATCATGTCAGATAAGGACCTGAAGTCCTTATAACTTTATTCAAGGCCTTATATTTCCTTTCAGCTTTTATACTTGTTTAAAAGTATAAATATGTAAGGATAAATCTAACAAATTTGATATTGATCCAGGGCTAAAAAATGACGAAAACAATAGCATACAGAACCCAGAAACGAACTCATACGTACATACAAACTTAATTTGCAATGGAAATCGGTAAGTTGTGGTCTGTTAATCAAAACAAAACAAGACAATTTTAGTAAAATTAGTAACCCGGGAGGAAAACTGAACCTATAATTATATATTGTGTTACATATACCCAATTGTCAAAAGTTAGACAAAGTAAAATGTAGGTGAGGATATATAAGATATATGATATATGAGGATATATGGTATATATGTATATAATTCTCATCCCCTGTTTAAGGGAGTAAAAATTTTAATAAACTGTTTAAAAAAATTGACATTACCTAGCAAGGTAAACATGATAATATCCTAGGACTCAGAAATTATATTATTAGGTTATATTTACCCTTAATAATTCATATACATGGCCCAGAAAAATATATGTGAGAATGTTTATAGTAGCATTCTTCTAAAAAGTAAACTATTTGGAAAAAATCTAAATGTCCATTGGGCCGGCCTCGTGGTGCAGCAGTTTAGTTCGCGCTTGGCAGACCAGGGTTCGCGGGTTCGGATCCCAGGCACCTGCCGATGCACCGCTTGTCAGCCATGCTGTGGCAGCGTCCCATATAAAGTAGAGGAAGATGGGCATGGATGTTAGCCCAGGGCCAGTCTTTCTCATCAAAAAAAGAAGGGGATTAGCAACGGATGTTAGCTCCGGGCTGGTCTTCCTCACAAAAAAAATTCTAAATGTCCATCACGAGTTAAACTCATTTTAAAAATATGTGAAATATTTACACAACAGAATACTATATGGCAGTTAAATTGAATGAACTATAACATACATGTATTAGCATATCTTCATCTCAAAAACATAACATTGAGCAAAAGAAGCATCACAAATGAATATATACAGAATGAATTTATTGATATAGTTGAAAATTTTTATATAGTGCTTAGGAATGAAAATATATATAATAATCCTATAGAGAGACTTCATGAATTGAACACAATATTCAGGATAATGATTACCTTGCACTGGGGGGAATAAGAAGGAAACTCTTAAGGGGCTTCTTAGATTCTAGGAAATTCCACTAATTGGCCTGAGTAGAAGGTGTATAATTTTTTAAGTTATTGCTCATCATTTCTCTATTGTTTTTCATGTAAGCTCTTTTGCTTATTCTTTACTTCACAAAGAAACAAGCAATTTAAAAAATTATAGATATTGAAGACAAATGAAATTCATTATGTGCATAACTGGTCATATTGAAAAGAAAAACAAAATAGAAACATACACACACAAAACACACAAGGAATTAAAAAGAAACATTGGTTGAAATAAAGACTTGAGATATGTCATAATGAAGTATCATTTACCAAAAAACAAAAAACATGATGATAAACATCATGAGATTAAGATTCTAGAACTTAGAGCAAAAAAAAGATTTATAAGCATCTGGACAGGAAAAAAAAAAAGGTCATCACTCAAAACAGGAAAAATTTTGATTTACTTCTTTTTTCTCTATGGCAATATTCAAAGGCTATAATGTAAACTGTAAAGTAAAACCTACAATGTTTTGATAAAAAACAATGTAAACCAAGAATCTTATTTCCTAGAGCTCTAACTTAAAAAACTGTAGCATAAATGCATGAGATAAATATATAAATGGTTGAATGAATAGATGGAAAGATGGAAAGAAAACTTAACAATTAAATTCAGCATTCAAGATATGATTAAAAGCAAAGGGAGAAGAAGAAACCATACTGAAAGGATATTTGTGTCATTGAACCAATTCAAATAACTAAGATTAAAGAACTGGGAGAATTCTTTGATTATAGAAATATATTTCCTTCCTAGTCAGTAAAATAAAAACAATTTAAGGAGGTGAGAAAGTAATAATAGAAGTGTAAATCTGCTAATTTCTTTTCTTCTATGTTGTTGTATACTTTGATACTGTTAAAAGATGTTTAAAATGATAAGATTTACAACTTTTCATAATTTTACATAACTCATGACTTTCACTATAACTTTCCCTGATTTAGAGTCATGATTCTCAACTCTGGCTTCACTTTAGAATCATATTTAAAACTTTGATAATCCAGCCACACCCTCCTAGACCAATTAAATCAGAACCTATGGGGGTGAGACTTAGGCATTAGTAATTATAATGCTCTCTGGTGAGCCAATGTGCAGCCACACAGTTTTGGGTGTGTTTTCTAAATTTAAATAGATTTTATAGTAACTATATCTCTTGTGGTGAAACAAGATTTGCCTAAAATTCATTAATTTCTGCACTTTGTCTTCAGCTTCATTTTCTTTGTTTAAATGCAATGGCATTTTAATCATTTTTTCTAGAGCAGTATGCTTTCTGTCTTTCTATATCTATAGCTCTGTCTCTATCTATCTATATATCATCTATCTATCTACTTATCCATCTATCTCTATCTTTGCTTCTCTTTATGCGAAGTAGAGACATATTCTTTATAACATAAATGAATTTTGTCAGAGACAGTCCTCAAGTGTTAGAATTTTGGCGTGAATTTCTAACTTTGTGTGATTTTTTCCTGTGGCTTGACATTTTATAACACACATGCTTCATTTTTACAAAAAAATTAATCTATTTTAAGCTTTATTTTTCACATGTAGTAAATTATTTTTGTTTCATTGGTTTGTTAGATAATTCATCATATCTAAATTTATAGTTATAGTTATTCTTTGAAAGATTAAATGTTCATTTACTAATGATTGAAAATATCATTTAGTAAAAGTATCTGACAGTTAAATATCTGTTTGTCTATAATTAGGTGCATGGTTTTTATGTGCCTGGAACTAGAACAAGGCAATGGATGTCTGCAGTTTAATTTTAACATTTCACAGCTTGCATTGGTGAAAATATATGTATCTATGATGTGATAGTTAAATGGGTATATATCAAGTCTAAAAGAAGGAAATGAATATCCATAATTAAATTTTTATATGTTATAGCTTGCAGGGTGAAATAAATATCTGTCAGTGACACGAATGTTAAATGGTTATGTGTCAGCATCTAGAGTACAGAAATTAATATCCTCAATTAAATGTCTATATGTTATGTAAGATTTTGACACAGAAATTCCTTACAACTTGAAATTTCTTTAAGAGTTTTTCTATCTTAGAAAAGATAAGATCTGTATATTTGCCCTTTTTGAAAACGTGGTGAGGGTGGAGCACTGAGGGAATTTAATTTACAGAATTTTTGCAATTTTTAAAGAGGAAATGACCCATAAGTCACTTCACAACTCCTTTATGATTTTAATTTCCTTGTACACTAAAAAGTTGAATCTCTTTTTCCCTCTCCTTTTTAGCCATCTTTATCAATCACCTTTGATCACTTTCATCCCATTAACAGTTAATAGGTAAAAAAAAAAAAAAAACTACACATAACCATAAAATTAAGAAGGCTATTCTATGCAACAAAATTAATCAAGTTATAATGAGAAAATACTGTTTTGGAATTTTAGTTTATTACATACAAGTTTTTCTGCATAGTGTCAATGCTGTGAAAATAATTTTAAAATTTCTAAAAATATCTTGCTTGTGTAGAGAAATGTTATGCAAGTCTTTGAATTATCTTTTACGACTGCAGAGAATTCCATCTCCCAGAGAACTCTAACTAGTGAACTTTTCAGACAGCATTGTCACAGGGGTCATCACAACGCTGAAATTCATTTAGAGATACTCTATTTAGTAAATAATCTTTCAAAATGATGTCTATTTTGGAAATGGTGTGGAAAAAGCAAATGCCAAATTCAGCGATCATAGGTTAAGATTATTCTGGAAATTCTTTAAGAGTAATGTGTATTAACTATGAAAAATAAGTCAATTGTTACTACACTACTAAGATGGTAAGACTAAGCAGGTATGATAAACTAATACTGGAAATAGCGCAATTTCATTATCTTCTGATTCTATATAGGAAATGCAAATGCTTAACCACATATCAATTATAAACTGTTATTTCTTCTCATGTGGCTTTCACATTAGAAATATGTATCTATACAACTATATTTCAGTATAGAGATATAGACACACACACACAAACACACACACACACACACGCTCCTAGGATCAACTCGTTACAAATTTTGTTTTGTTAACTTACAGGAGAATCAGCATTTGCAAATTCTAGTTGCCACTCAACAAATCACTTTTCCCTCAAGATTTCTCCATTTTGATGACAAATCAAGCTGTTACACTGCACTTTCATCAGACAGTGTCTCCGCATGTATCCTGGCAACCACATGCTGCAGTGGCATTGACTCCTTGAACAACAGGATGAGAAGGAAATTGCTAAGGTCAAGAAACAAGTTTTAAGAAAAAACTGTTGTAAATAATAAAATATTTCTGAATTGTTTTTGAGCTGATAGTGTTCCCAACAGCTGAACCAATAAACTTGATCTTAAAGATATTTGCATTTACTACCTAAATAAGAATGTCAGTTTACAAAAAAAAAAATGGGTTTTTGGTCTAGATGACATAATATAGATGCAGACCTCAAATATGAACACTTTAAATTCATTACTGTAGCTTGGGGAGTTTTTCCATTTTCATGATTCCTATACCAAAACATATCTGAACACTTTGAAAATATCGAATAGTCTGAACATATCAGGTAGTTTGTATATGCTGAGTGTGCTAAAAATATTCTTCATATTGATCTTAATTATCCCCAGAATCCACTGGAGAGAGTGACCTCTCAACTGCGTCAATGATGATGAAAAACTATCCATTCCCAATTACCATAAAAGCCATACACCTTCTCTGACTTGCTGCCTACAAGTTGAGAGAGGTCAGTAAGAGACAGCTAAAGGCCTTCAATGGGCCATATTCTATTTTCTGTTGATTTAAAAGTGTTCCCCAATGTTCAGCTAGACAAATTTTTTATGGATCACTCCAGTCTGCAAACTTGCAAGCATACAGTGATCACACGAAAATTGCAAATGTCAATTAATATTTAGAAAACTTAACTTTCAATGTATCTGAAAATAAGAAAAAAGAAATCAAACACCTGAAGAAATTGGAACAAGAGCAGAGTAAAAATTAATGAAACAAGAGAGGAAATAAGGATAGAAATCAATAAAATAAAAAACAAAATCAATAGCAAAGATTTAAGAACAAGAGGATGTAGTTGAAAAGAAGATGTGGTGTTTTGGCAAGACTGATGATGAAAAAGTACAACAAAAGAACGTAAAATAAAATATTATGAAATTTATGTGCTTATAAATTTGGTTAATTGAAATGTATACATTTTTAAAAATAAATGCCAAAACTAGAGAAAGAATAAATAGAAACTTGCAAGTTGCATGGACTTGCATGCAACTAAATTTTTTTAGTATTTAAGGGCTTCTCTCCCAATCTACTACTATTCTACATGCTAATATGGACATATTTTCCTATTTCTTATACAGCTGATCTTTATAATCATTACTTTCTCAAGAGAAACTTTAAATTTCTAAAGTATGTCAGATAATAACTATTTTATCTATTTGGAACTTTACACAGTATATAAAATGTGTTTTTATATTCTGAAACCTGTAGTTAGTCATAGATAATGATATACTGCTCTTTCAAGATTTCAGGCAGAAGACTGAAATAAATGTTGTATCTGAGAAGAACGTATATACTATATTTATATGTGTATAATTATTTGTTTCTATGTATTTATGCATGCAATGTACATATCATATACATATACACAATATATATCACATACAGAAATACATAGAAACAAATAATTATAGAAAATAAATATAGAAAAATAAATGGAAAATAAATATATAATAAATCATATTAATAATTTTAAAGTAAGTATTGTGATATACTAATTGTGGCAGACTTGATAATATAATTAATGGGTGGTCTAGCTGTCACACTTTGAAATCCATCACCACCTTTATGCAAGCACACATATCCCATGGGCTGCTCCCAGCCAAGACTCAGTGCACTAGGGATACCAAGGCAGACCTGTTTCTGGTATAAGAAATCTTCTCTCATGATCAACTTTGGGTTGAAGACTTTCCAATGGCTTTGCCAAACCTGCCTTATACTGAACAGCAGTCTAGGATGTTTCCATTCAACTTTTTTCCCTCTCTTGCACTCAGGGTCAGTCTTGCATTGCCCTCTCAGCCTGTCCAGCCCCCTTATTTTCTCTCACACAGCTATTTCCTCTAACAAAATCCTTACATATATAATCATATCTTGGTGTTGGCTTCTCAGGGGAACTGGGCTAAAATGCATTGTGTGTTCTATCATGTACCACTAACTTATGTTAATCATTATTAAAGCACAATCAGGAGTACTTCCAAGGAAAACCATAGGAAAGAGTCAGTGAATGTGTTTTAACAAGTTTTTAACGCATTTCAAAGAAGTTTTCAAAAAAATATTTATTTTTGTCAGATTTTGGTATTAGTGACATGCTGGCTGTATAAAAATAACTTATGTCCTGAATGGATTACATTTTAGCTCGAATTCATTCCTGCAATTTTCTTAGGCTAGGTTTTTATGAGAAATATCCTATTGCTTATTCCATATATTTCATCCTTTCTTACTTATCTCTTACATTTTCTATTTTTCGTGAGTTCTTACAAAAATTCTAATTTTCTAAAAGTATTTTTTATTCAGATTTTAGCAGATATTGCTATAGAGTTTTTAAGTAGTCTGCTGTGATTTTTATTTCCAATTTAAAGTTAATTTCCAACTATGTGTTCCAATTGCGTTAATCAGAAAGTTCCCACATATTGACAAATAATTTCCAAGCAACAAAAAAGATGTATAAATGTTAGACTACTGAGTGAATTAAAGAGGTGACATTTGATTGAAAAAAAATAAAAATGTGTTTAACCTCATTGCTTTCAAATATTTGATACTCTAAAGGATTACTCTACAATGTAGTGTAACTGCACGTCCAAATTTAAAATGAGTGACATAACAGAAGCATAGATTTCTGTTTGGTTCTGCTTCTCTTTTGCCACATCATATAAGTTATTTTACCCTAATTTACACCCTTATATGAGAAGTAAAGAATATGGTCTCTAAGTTTTATAGTTGTGTAATTCTCAAAGTTGAATATCCCTAATTTTACAATGAAAAGTAAAAGCAGAGTCATGTTCCAGATAGGATCTGTGTCATCTGCACTGGTATGGAGGTCGGAGACTTTGTGTCACAGAAATTCTTTGGGGAAAGCATACAACAATGAATGGAAGTGGGCCCAGTATTCAGTAAAACTCACACTTATGGAAGGGAAAAAATGGGGGGAGAACTAGTAAAGGGAAATATATTTATACATTTGATTTGATGCAATGTTAGTGACACTGGTAGAGTGTACATTTCACCTTAAAACATATTTTTAACAAAGATGAATTATTTTTAACCAAGCCAAGAAACCAAGTAGTAGAGAGAATTTATGTTATTATTTAAAAATTACAATGAAAGTCCCACAATATTTTTTAGACTCATTGAATGATAATTTAATCCTCTGCTACATTTTATAGATTCGACCTAGAAAAGAAATAAGGATGTGGAGAGAAAATGGGAGTAACAGGTATGTGGGAGTATATTGCTGCTCTTTCCTTCTAAAATATCAAAATAATAGAAGTAATATTTTGCATTTAGACTGTTTTTCTTCCTCAAAGCTTAAAGCAAGCAGAAAGATTAATTTTTTAGTTGTCTTTTTTTTAAACTTATTTAATCAGCTCAAAAATGTAGGAAAAATACAAGAGCTATTTTTTGTGTGTGAGGAAGATTGGCCCTGAGCTAACATCTGTTGCCAATCCTCCTCTTTTTGCTTGAGGAAGATTGTCGCTGAGCTAACATCTGTGCCCATCTTCCTCTACTTTATATGTGGGACACCGTCGCAGCGTGGCTTGATGAGCACTGCATCAGCCCGTGTCTGGGATCCGAACCTGTGATCCCCGGGCCACCAAAGCAGAGCACACGAACTTTACCACTACATCACCAAGCGAGCTACGTCACCGAACTGCCCCCCCCCCAGAAAAGCTACTCTTATTGTTTCTCTGATAAATTCTAATCATTGCCAGTCAATGGTTTACTGTTCTCTTCATCATATAAGTTCTATTTTCTTTAAAAAGTACATATGTATCTTTTCACTGTTCTCTAGTCACTAAGGACAGGTATTTGACGACTGTCTTGGTGCATAGCTGACGTTTGTGTATCCCTGTGAGTGTTGAGGCAAGGGATATTTGTAAGATCAAATGTTGACCAAAAGGCTGGTGACATTCATCTTTAGAACACCTTCAGTGTATTATTAATAGGGACACTTAACAGAGACCCGAGCTCTTATTAATCAAAATAGCATTCTTATCCAAAAGCTCTTTGGGAGAAGTTATCAATAAAGAATTTTGTTGCAACATGAACTTGTGCCAGACCATTAAGATAAAACAAATATAGATAGCACATACAGATTGAAATTGGAAGTGGATGGGATGTCATTACGAGAAAATGTATTGAAAAACGCTAAATCTCACTAATCCAATTCCTGACAGGCCGTAATTTGCAACAGTGACTCTACCTACAAGAGTGCTCTGTAGTAAATTATAGATGGATGAAAACCCATAAATGCTAAACATTTTTGAATTGTCATACCTAATTGTCTGCTCTAGCTTATTGCCTTAGCCAGGAATGTCTAATTTGGGTTTTCCTCCATAGATAAAATTTTTCTTAATATGAAATATTTACGTGAATATATCTAAATCATAACTACTTGGTGTTTTCTAATTTATTATTCCTTTATCCCTATAATCTTTAATCCTAAATTACTTTTTAAAACATTTATTCTACAATTATCACTCTCTCACCTAATTTTATTTTATAAAATGAGGATTCTTTGTGCTGCAAGTTAACAGAAGTCCATTCAACTAGCTTAAGTTGAAAAGATTTTTTAGTGTGTCTCAAAGAACCTAAGACAAGGATAAAATTCATACAGTAGTCCCCCCTTATCTGTGGGGGATATATTTCAGGAATCCCAGTGGATGCCTGAACAGTATATCTATAATGTTTTTTCATATACATACATAAGTACATACAAACATACATATGATAAAGTTTAATTTATAAATTAAGCACAGTAAGAGATCAAAAATGATAATTAATAATTAAATAGAACAATTATAATAATTTACTGTAATAAAAGTCATCATAGATCTTAACAACCTCAGCAAATGATTTTTTCTTTACTTAAGTCCAGAACTTTCACCTTTTCACTTAAAGGAAGCGCTTTATGGCGTCTCTTTGGCATATCTGAATTGCCAGCATCACTATTCTTGTGCTCTGGGGCCATTATTAAGTAAAATAAGAGTTACTTGAACACAAGCATTGCGATACTGCAAGTCCTTTTGACAACCGAGAAGGCTACTAAGTGACTAACAGGCGGGTAGCGTATAAAGCGTGGATAGGCTGGACAAAGGGATAACTCACCTCCCAGGCAGGACAGAGCAGAAGGACCCGAGATTTCATCAAGTTACTCAGAATGGTGTGCCATTTAAAATTTATGAATTGTTTATTTCTGGAATTTTCCCTTTAATATTTTCCGACCGTGGTTGACTATGAGTAATGAAGCTGCAGAAAGTAAAACCACAGACAAGGAGGGACTACTGCTTTACAATCTACAGGGAGCCAGGTATCAAATGGCATCAAGACAGTATTTCTTCGATTTTTTTTCTCTATGCATTGCTGCTTCATTCTTCACTCTTGCTGCAGAAAGTGTCCTCTACTTCTTAGTACAGCTGGCAGAATAGTCACTGAGATACATTATGCTGTCCTGTTGGCACTAACACCACACGTCTCTTTCTTGATTCATCTCTCTATGCATCTGGGTCTGTCTCTGTTTTTCCCTATCTCTGTTTCTCCCTTTCTCTCCCGTCTTCCCTCTTTCTTCCTCTCTCCCACCCTCCCTCTCTCTCTTCTCTCTGTGTCTCTCATTCTTTCTTTCTCTCTACTTCATGTTTCAAAACCCGTAGAAATGGAAAAGAATTAGCCCAGATTGTGACAGGTATCTACCCTGGAACAATTCCAGATAGAAAATGTCATTTCATTTTAAAAGGCTTCTTTGGGTAGAAGGCCAATCAACAGCATTTCTCAGAAAAGGTGGAGTGACATCGAGTGAAAGACTACTCTGCAAACAAAGCAACCAGCCCATGACTTAAATACATACCACTAACGCTATGTGAGATTTATATATTTTTTAATATTTTCCGCAGCTTTTGCACTTCATTTAAAAATTATATTAATTTATATATTAATTATATTAGTATAAATTAATGTAAAGTATATTAATTTTATTGTGATATATTAATGTCCAAAGTTATATATTATATTAATTTTCAAATTTTATATTATATTAATTTCTAAAAATATACCTCTGGTGGTAAATATTAAATATTTTAGTGTTTCATAGACATCTTCTATAGTTAAACTTGTTTTCAAGCTCTCCAGTTAAATCTTCCTTCTCTTTTTCAATTTTTGTTTTCTCTTCTTGAATAGTTTCTTCTTTGATGCCCAAACTGGTAACCCAGTGTTTCATTTAAAATTCCAAATGTGCTATACATCAACTAACTTTGCTGAAGCTGCATTTTTAAGATGAGTCTTTAGGGTATTTTTTGTTTTGATTTAAGGGGGAAAAATTAACAGGATCATTCATGCAAAATTTTGCACACCAAACTAAGGATGTAATTATGCTTTCCTACAGCAGATTTTGCTTCCCTGCAGACGTATGCACTTAAATAGTTCTTTAATGTTCTGCAACTCCAAGTAATGACATTCTGAAACTTTCATTTTTTTCCCCTTGGAAAAATGGTTTATCAACTTTAGTCAAAGAATAAACATGTCTATGCCATGACACAATCTACTAAGTCAATCATGTTTATGCTTGATTCTGGGAGAAAGTCAAGCTTACGTCATTTTGAAGTTTAAGTGGCATAGGAACTTGCATAGAGTATGAGACTAAATGTTTCTGCCAACACAGAAAGACAATATACAAACATTTTCAAAACATTACTTATGGAGGTCATAAAACAAGATATAAAAAAAAAATCACACCAGGTTAAAATGCCTGGTTTTGGAATAACACAAATCAAGCTCCAACAAAGGCTTTATTCTTCCTAAACAGGTCATTTTAACTTGGTAAGACCACGTGTATATGTTCTTGTGTATGTGTGTATATGTATACACATAAATATACATAGATGTATATATGATTGCCTATGTAATAGTTTCTTTCTAGTGCATTAGTGATTATTTCATGGGTTTTGCACTTTTCATGTTTTGATATTAATCCATAAAACACAAATGATTCATTTTTATTGAAGTATGCTCCAACACAAAATTGTCTACTGTAGCAATTTTGGAAGTGCATATAAATATTCCAGATACAAAAATCTTACCAGTGAAATCAGTTAACCACAAATTGATCTTGTAATTATAAATGCTGCATGTAAAACTCAATACATTTTTAATACTCAAATTAAGACACACTAATTACATAGTAACTGCTAAATAAATGGCATATAATTTAGAGATATGCCAAAGAGTGCTGCCCAGATTTAGATGTTTCTAATCATGGGGAAAACTTGCTCACCGCTGGTAAAATGTTAACTTTGATGAACAAACTGGTGATTATCCAAGAAAAGATCTTCTAATGGAAATGTTGAGTTCATATAATTTCAGGTGTCTTTTTTTTTATTGACCTATTTTGAAGATTGTTTTTAAACTCTTTATTTCAGTTTCCTGTTAATTTATTCAGTGTTTTTTAACAATGGGAGATTCCATATATGAAAAAGATTTTTAAAAAAAAATCCAATGGATTAATCACAGAAACAGTATTTTGAATACTGATTATGTTACAGAGTATAGTAAACAAATACCATTTTATCCCATGTTGCTTCTAAAACTTATGTGTTTTCAATGTAATTGAGTGGAAACAATATGATGATAATAGCAGAAATGAAAAGGAAATTTAAATGGGAGTTTAAAAAGTTACCATGAATTCTGCTTCTTGAAGGATAAAGACTTTTCATTAAGGGAGAATAAAAGAGATAGATGGAAGTTTGTGGAAATTCATGTGGGAAATTCTAAGCAATTTCAAAGTCTATCAATTTTAACATCAGATGTTTTTCTTTAAGACTAAATTCACTTATAATGTATGACTTTCATTTTCCATGATATATGTTTACCATTAGCTTTCCTTTATGTTTATTGTCCTTAAGGGAGGTCATTCTTTGATTCATAAATGGAATAAAGATAAAAGGAGAAAAGAGGGAGAGATCATCTTGGAATAACTAGAGAAGAGTTGAAAGGGAAGGGAAATAAGAGAATAAAAATAATATGCATCTAAACATGAAAAATGCCTTAACAAAATAAGCTGAACTGTAAATGAATTTAAAAAAAAGAATATGGAGTAAATTATAAGTGTAACCTCTTTTTGAGTAGAAATAAGGTGGTTAAGAAATTGGTTAAGAACGACAAGTGAATTCAAGAGTAGACAAGCCATTTACTCACTAGAACTATTGAATTTCTCTCCAGTCAGAGATGGGGATCGGAGGAGCCAACCATCCCCAAAGTCAGGGCAGTGTGGAATCATCGATTAATGAAAATGGGGGTTGATCATGTCAGGTGTTCATTCATCATTGAGTGTAGAGTCCTATAATTATTAGTTTCTTTCTTATATTTCCCCAGAAATCTGTAGTTTAATTTCCAGAGGAGTGTATAGGGGTCTTCAAGACCAGCATTTTGATGTATTTTTTTCTTCAGTTGCAAAGTACAGAAATCCTCCCAAAATAATTCCAAGGTAATTTATTGACCAAATGCACATAAATCCCAATACACTCAGTAACAGGAAGAACAGTTAGTCTTCAGATTCTGGGATAATTTCCCAGGGAGTTATGGCCAAGGTGAGGTCACCTGGTGTATTTCCATTTACGTTTACAGAAACCATGAATGGGACAGTTTCACTAAAGAGAGAAGTATATGGGTTTAATCAATATTTATAATGCCCACTAGTCAATATGAATACATAACATTAACAGTACTCAAGTATTAAATAAGAAAGAATAGACTCAATTACTGTTTTTTAACTTTTGTGAATGGGAATTCATCCTTCAGTCCATTACAGTCTGTTCTCTTATCTTACCACATCAGAAAAATTTGTACCAACTAAGATTACTAACAATTCTGTAACTGATAAACCCTATGCCCTATTTTACATTCTCACCTTGTTTGATTGTAGAGCAGCATTTGGCAAGGGTGAACTTCTACTGATATTCAAAACTCTTGCGTTCTCTGTTTTTTTTTCAGCACCGCTATTAATAAATTCTATTTGTTCTTTCTTTCTTTATGCTGTTTTCTTTGTTCTCTTTCCATCTCATGAGGTCCATCCTATATTTGATTCAAGGTCCATTCAATGTTGTGTTCTTTTCTAACTCAAAATATTTCCTTGGGTAATCTGACATACATTCATGATTTCAAACATAATCAGGTATTACTGGAATGATATACAACTTTTGGTGTGTACATGTGATTGTGTATGCTCATTTAGTTAAAGGTCTACAGATTACCCAAGATTTTTTTTTAAGTCCATGAAATTTAGAACTACATCTCTATGATACACTTGTCTTCAAAGTCCTAAACTCATAATTCTTGCTCTTTAGCATAACCACTTGGGTAACCTGAAAATACTATACAATCTCATTCTTAGCAAGTACAAACTGAATTTATCACCTGTTTTCAAAGATATATTCTCTACTTCCTATTTCTTTAGACTTGTTAATTGAATTACCTTCCTCTATACTCTTGTAGTATAATTTTTAGCATTAAACCTGGATTTCTCCTTCCCTCTCATTCCCTAACATCTTTAACACTGAGTGTGAACCCCACATCTATCCCTCCCCAATTCTTCTTAGTTAAAACCCCTTCAGTTGCCTTTTAAACTACTGAAATAATGTTCTCTCTAATCATCCTATTCCAGATTGTCTTCTATACTGACAGTTGATTATATCAGTTCAATGATTAAAAACAAAGCAAAAGAGAAAACTCTGTTGGAAGCCTTTAGTCTGTAGGAAAAACATGACAGACTCCTCATAGTTTCTTCTCCAGCTGCTTGTGTCTCAGACCCTAAGGTCAGTGTCACTGTAATTCTCACCATTTTCTAAATAGTAAAGCCTTTCTTACTGTTCTCAGGATGGAGATAGCTACGTTTTCACCCTTGCAAATTTCTGCCTGTCCTTTAAAACCCTACTCAATTCTTATATCTTCAATGAAACTTCCCCTAATCCCAGAATAAGGCTGGTTCATCTGCTCTCTAGGTTCACATAGCATATATCTAGTATTTCTCTTATAGCACTTAACAAGCTGTTTTAAAGTTGTATTAATTTTCAGGTTAAGCTTCCTCATCATTTCTCGATTCTTCACTATAAGGTCCTTGAGGACATTGTTTCCCACAATCCCTAAAGGTATTAGAATATTAAATCATACTATATTGGTCAGGTAAATATTGGTACTAAATCAGATATAGGGAAGGAGGAGAAACATAAAGGAGTATCAAACAATTAGCATCTATAGCTTTCTTATCTTGAACATAAAATTCTCAATTTGAATTGTCCTAGAGCCATCTTGCTCTAAATGATGCTTATATTGCATATTAATTTACTCCATGAAAGAAAAATACTTCTATCATCTGTTTAAAACTAAAGCTCAATTAATAAAGTATGAGTGTTTAATTTAATAAAGTAAAAGTCATGATCATCATTTAATCTGAGAAATTTATCGCTATCAATATATATATTATATGCAATAAAAATTCAGGTAATGGATGAGTTCAGGTATTTACATGAGGTAGATCCTTTTCTGATAATTACATTAAATTCACTGGTATGACCAATGTACCCCTTTGTCTGTACTCTCACTAGAGTACTATAACCTATGCAGAGAATGTATTGTTAAATTGTTAACATCTAAATCTGTCACCGGTAGAGGAAAGGATATATTATGAAATAAGAGTGGACAACGGGAGAAAAATTCATTTAAATTGGTCCTCTCAGTCTCAAACTTTTGTTTGTAAATCTTGGGGAAAAAAATGATTAAACCAGAGGCCAGCCCCATGTTGTAGCAGTTAAGTTTGTGCACTCCACTTCATCAGCCCAAGGTTCATGGGTTTGGATCCTAGGTGTAGACCTATACAGTGCTCATCAAGCCATGCTGTGGTGACATCACACATACAAACAATAAAGGAGGATTGGCACAGGTGTTAGTTCAAGGACAATCTTCCTCAAGCAAAAAGAGGAAGATTGGCAACCGATGTTAGCTCAGGGGCCAATCTTCCTCACACACACACACACAAAAATTAATAAACCAATCATTATTCTTTTTAACACAGGATAAAAAAGACAAGTCTATATTTTTTCAATGATCTGTCAGACAGAAGTCTTACAGTAAAATCCATGTAGATAGTCTAAATGACATTCATAAAAATGTTCCACAAAATATTCATAAATAAATAAGCATGGTTTGTAATTTCTATATAATAAAATTCTGCATTGTAGTTAATATTTCTCAATAATTGTAATCACATACCTACACACTCCTACTACTAATTAAATCCCAACAAGATGTAGGGTCCATAATCTAGAAAAAATGTTATATGTCAAATTTTCCTTTAAAATATTTATTTGTTAATGTTGTTTTATCTGCTTTTACCTAGGGTGTAAACATTGATGTAAAAATACAAGCCCATGCATTTCCTTTGACTTTTATCTATGGACATCAGAACACTTCACTTAAATATCATTTTTGAATAATTCAAGGGTTAGCAAACCTTTTCTATAAAGGGCCCTATAGGAAATATTTTAGACATTATAGGCCACATATAGTATCTGTAGCATGTTCTTCTTTTTAACCCTTTAAAATGTAAAATAATAACATCAGAAAAAACTGAGATGACCTTGGGTATGATGATGACTTTTTAGGTAAAACATCAAAGGCTTTATCAGAGAAAAAAATAACTGATAAACTGTATTTTGTTAATATTAGAAACGTGATCTGCAAAAGACAATGCCAATAGTATGAGAAGACAATCCACAGACTGTGAGAAAGTATTTGCAAAAGACACATCTGATAAAGGACTGATATCCAAAATATACAAATAACTCTTAAAGTCAACAATAAGAAAACAAACAACCAGGGTGATGTCAGCATCGTGGCAGTGAAATGTCCCTCCTTTCTATCCCCTCTTTTAACAAGTAAAAATCAGCATCCACCCACAAACAAAAGTAACCGTGCCAGGAGAGATTCTGGCACTCCATCGGAGAAAAAAAATATGAGTTTGGCTACATTGGAGAGGGTAAGAGGAACTTCACCAAAACGGCCCCTCCTCCAAGGCAACAAAGCATGGAGCTGAACTAGCCAGCATTTCCTTCCATCAGCACCCAGAATATTGAGGCAGGACCTCCTTGACTGGAGGGAGGAAGGAGTTCAGGAAAAAGGCATAAAACAATATCAAAGGGCATTAATGGGATGTAATTCCTGCTGATTGCTGAGGACCCCAGCATGAAGCCTGCCCAAAGCTGCTGAGAGAACCTCACCCAAGGACACCCCTCCCTACCAGCAGGCACCCCCAATACTCCAGTGCTAACCCCATACCTCCTACCACTCTGCCACTGGTTCCTTGTGAATGGCTCCTGAGTGTGGTAGCAAGGGAGAGCTCTGGTAAATAGGACATATGCTCAGAAAATCAGGGCAGGGTTTGTGGGCAAGTGAGAAAACACAAACGAGCTGTAGCTCCACCTTCTGGAAAACAAAAGAGGTTTTTCAACAGCCAGCCTGGTGAGTTGTAATAACTAGAGACAACATACAAGCTTAAGAATTTGGCCACAAGAGGGAGAAAATGGGGAGCAGGTGTGTTCATTCAGAGTTGGAGAAAATCCCAGATATAAGCAAGACTGATGAAAATATCAACCACTGGAAGACAAATACAGATTTGAGGAGGTGTCTGCTACCTCAAATGTGAAAACAGCAACACAAAAATACAAGAAACATGGAGAATGAAGGAAACATGTCATCACCAAAAGATAACAATAATCCTGTAGTAATTGAACTAAAAGACTTGAAATTGTGTGATCCAGCTGATAAAGAATTCAAAATAGCTGTTTTGAGGAAACTCAACAAGCTTCAAGAAAATACAGAAAGACAATTCAGCAAAATGAGAAAAACAATGCATGAACAAAATGATAAATTTAACAAAGAGATAGAAATCATAAAAAAAAGAACCAAACAGAAATTCTGGAGCTGTAGAATTTAATGAATAAAATGGAAAAAAATGCAACAGAGAGCATCAATATCAGAATAGACCAAACAGAAGGCAGAATAAATGAGTTAGAGCATAGGAACTTTGAAATAATCCAGTCACAGGAGAAAAAAGAAAAAGAAATAAAAAAGAGGGAAGAAAGCCTATGTGATCTATAAGAACAGGATCAACCATACAAATATTAAATAATTGGAGTTCCAGAAGGAGAAGAGAGAGAGAAGGGGACAGAAAGTTTATTTAAAGAATTAATAGCTGAGAACATAGCAAATCTGGGGAAAGACTTGGACATCCAAGTTCACAAAGCATATAGATCACCTTATTATCTCAATTCAAAACAACCTTCTCCAAAACATATTATAATGAAACTGTCAAAAATCAAAGTCAAAGAGATTATAATAGCAGCAAGAGAAAAAAAGCTTGTATCCTACAAATGAACCCCCATTAGTCTATCAGCAAATTTCTCAGCAGAAACCCCACAAGCCAGGAGAAAGTGGAATGATATATTGCAAGTGTTGAAAGAGAAAAAAATGCCAGCCAAGAATACTCTATCCAGCATTGTCATTCAGTTATGAAGGAGAATAAAGACTTTTCCAGGCCAAAAAAGCGGAGGGAGTTCATCAACAGCAGCCCTGCCTTACAAGAAATGCTGCGAGTTCTTCAAGCTGAAAAGAAAAGACACCAATTATTTGGGGCTGGCCTGGTGGCACATTGTGGTGGTGGCTCACATAGAAGAACCAGAAGGACTTACAACTAGAATATACAACTATGTATTGGGACTTTGTGGAGGATAAAAAAAGTGGAGGAAGACTGACAGCAGATATTAGCTCAGGACGAATATTTCCCAGCAAAAAGAAACCAAAAAACAAAAGACAAAACTTCGAAACACTACCCATTTCACTTCTCTTGCAGAGGTTACTCCTCTTTCATAAGAGAAAGTTCAACTTTCCCCTGAATCATCATTCTTTGTTCTTGGCTAGGAGAATGTAAGCTCAGCTATTATTGCTGGTGAAGGGGTGGGAGGAAATGCAGAAAATTGGGGGAACAGAGAGGGTATAACCAGAAAAAACTATTAAATTTGGTTAAGTAGCATCTCAAAATTCTGAAAATATTTGTAGAAATAGACTTTTGAAAGTGCTCAAGAATGTAGAAAGAAGCAAAATCTTGAACCAAACTGACTATATTGACACTGGAGCACCCTGCAGAGATTCAGGTAGCTGGCTTAGGTTCTAATAGATTTTTGGGTGGGATAATATGAAAGAGATCTGGATTGTAAGTAGTCCATACTAAGTATCATTAAATATGAGGAATTTGTCATCACGTTTAGACCCAAAATTTCTTGGTCTAAAAGAATAGAATGTGAAGATTCTGGGAGACAAGGAAGTTGAATAAGCTCATCCGGAGTTTTCTACCTACCCATCCCTCCTTGGGTCTCCTGATAGGTACTTTCACAGCACTTTCATTTCTTCCTTTTCTTGAGATAGTTAGAGAGGTGGAAAAATCTAAATAAATGAAGCCAAATTTGCAATTTGCTTTAGGCCTGGGAGGCTGGGGAGAGGGCAACAATTGAATGGGGTTCCCTTATATCAGCAGCTGGGAGAGAAGCCCACTGAGACTGAGCATAGGAGGTAGCGAATTACAAGTCAAAATGTGTAACAGGAATTAGAGTGGGCAAAGAAACAGGATCTTTGAGAATGGTCTCTTAGTTAGTTAATTATGGGGTTCTCAGGAATGAAATCAATAGGAAATTCAACAACATTTTAAGCGGTTTGTATAATGAAGAAAGAACAGATAACAATGAAAACATACAAACTGCAGATAAGGATAACTAGAAGTCTGAATGACAGCACTAAGCCAGACGTAGTCTTCCCTATTCTTAGTTAATTCAGAGTCCTAGAATTTTTAAATGAACAGTTTTCTTGATTCCTTTAAGGAAGGAAACTGTAAAAACCCATAAACATGTACTGTAAAACTTCACCTTCATTCTATGACCAAGTTACACATGATCACTTACCTAAATAACTCTATGGATGAAGGACTGTGAACACCCCGAGGTTTGTGAGATTATTGCACACTAATTCTGAGCTAATTCACATACTTGAGGATCTGGAGAAGTTATCATATTGTTTCTTATAAAAGAGATGTTTAAAACTAAGTTTGTAATTCAAAAGTTGAATTGCATTTAATTATGGTTGGTATCGTCTTGAAATGTGTTTCAAAATCCTATTAAGTATGCTTACATACAAGTTAATTTAAAATATGTCTCAAGGTTCCCATGGTATAAACTTTTCCGTTATACGTTATTGTATTGAAGCTAGCTGCCCGCATAGAAAATGTGATTATAAATTGAGCATTTCTATATTTCTTCTGGAAACTGAAAGATAATGTGAGGTTGAAGGCAAAGGTATAACCAATAGCATCAAGAGCCACAACAAATGTCTCAATAAGATATTTTTTGGTAAATTTATTCCACATATATTTATTGAGAACTTAGTAAGTGCTACGTGTGTTCTAGGTGTTGAGAACATTTCAGGGAACAAAACAAGCAACAGAAAAGCCCCCTGACTTCAAGAAAGAGACCTTTTAGTGGTGAGATGTGGGAAACGATTTATATATTGTACTGCATCGAAAGTATTAAATGCTATGGAGAAAAAAATAATATAGTAAAAGGGGAGAGTTCCAATGATTGAACACTTGCAGTGTTAAGTAGGGATCACTGAGGATGTGTCATCTGAGTGAAGACTTGAAGAATATGAAGGATCAAGCTCTGCAAATATTTGTGGAGAGAACATTCCAGGTGGAGGGAGCAACAAGAGCAAATATCTCGGGGCAAAGTACAGCAAGAAGGCCAGTAATGAGCAAGGCAACATTGATTGGAATGAGATAAGACCAGAGGGATATACTCAAATGGAAGTAAACATGGCATTTATGGTAAAATAACCTTTATACCAGTCTTCTCTTAGTTAACCTAAGATGAATGTTTAATTCTAGTTTATAAAAAAATGTGGCTATAGAAACCATAGCTAAATAAAACCACATATATATGTGTGTGTATACATGCTTCTAACTCCCATTGCTATTCTGTCAGAAAGATACATTTTTAACTATTCGTTTATCAAAAAAGTAGCGTATATTCATCACCTCATATTAGCATCATAAGTAGTAAAGATCAATATATTAATAGAAGTATCACGATTTAAAAAATACCCTAGTTTCTTTTCTGTGACAAGCTTATAACAAATGGGTGAGAACATCATTTTGTTGAAAATTAAGGTTTTTGAAGAAGGAGGTACCAGTGACATCTTTAGATGTTAGCTTGTTACTTCTGGTGCAGTGGCATTGACCTTCAGCAATTCTTTTAAATACAGGTATAAGTCTCTTAAGTAGGTATAAATAAATAGGTACACATCTCTTAACTAGGTATAAATATCCTATTAATTCCACAGTAAGCATGGTCAGAGGAGAACTGTCTTTCTTCTGCCCCTTCATTCCTTGTGTGGTAGAGAAGCAATAAAGACTTATCCCACGGAATCAAATCTTGATAAGTATTTCTGTTCCTCTTACTTTGCACCCATGGTATCCATTCCATTAGGTGCTACTTAGAAATTGTGTCAAAAAAGCCTATCTCCAGGGTAAGTAGCCCCCTCTCCCCCCAGTCTGAAATCTATCTATGTCAAATCCCTGGAACCTATGAATGCTTTCTTATTTGGAAAAGGAGTCTTTTGCAGAGGTGATTTATTAGAGGATCTTGAGATGAGATAATTCTGGATTATCCAGGGGAGCCCTATATCCAGTGAAAGTGTCCTTATAACAGAAAGACAGAGGGAGATTTGAGCCAAGTGGAAGAGGGGAATACACAAAAGAGGAGGAGGAAATGTGACCATGGAAGGAGAGAGAGCACTGATGCAGCCACCAGCCAGGAATGCCTGGAACCACCAGAAGCTGGGAGAGGCAAGGGATGGAATCCCCTCTGCAGTCATCAGGGGAAGGTCTGCCTTGTTGACACCCTGATTTCAGACTTCTGACCTCCAGAACTGTGGGGCAAGAAATTTATTTTGTTTAATCCACTAAATTTGTGGTAATTTGTTACAGTAGCCCAAAGAAACTAATACAGAGGCCATAGAAAAAACTTGATATAAAGTTTTGATTGTCAAATTTGCTTGAAATTTTGGGGAAAAATATAACTAACATGGAATATTAGGAGTCAAATATGTTTTTTCATAATTTTAGAATAAATGAAGACTTCAGAGAAAATTTACACCCTTTGCAAATGCATATATATCCCTGTAGGTACATTTTTTTTCTTCTACTTTAAGGATGCTTTGGCAGAAACATTTGAGAAGTGGGATATTAAAAGGTTAGAAATACACGATGAAAAGAAAGAAGGAAAACATTTTACTTGGTTGTATTTATTTAATCAGTTTTTATGAGTCAAAATTATTAAAAGAGAATGAATACTCCTCAGCCTGCAAAGGAAAGTCGATGAAATAGAATAGGGTTTGATAAATAGCCACAGAAGCCTAGGCACTCTGCTAAACTCACTCATATATGATATCATTTAATCTTCATCATAATCTTAAATGTAAACGAGTGCTTATGTAAGCCTAAAAATTAAATATATTATTTCTGTTACCTGGATTAGTAGTTTTTGATTGAGCAGTTCCAGGAAAAAATAAAAAGCTCACTATTCCCACCATGTTTGAAGTTCCTTTACTAAAGTTGTGTTCAAAACTGTAATATAAGGCAGGAATGTTTTAATTGGGTTTAGTAGGAAAGTATCTGAAACATAGGATGAATCTGGAGGGATTCATTAAGCTAGGGACAAATAAGTGGATCAAAGCCGAGAAGAATTATGATAAAATAAAAGCAAATTTTCCCTAATTCAACAAGGATTCCACACCCATCATCCTTGATTCCACTGTAAGAAAGTAATGCTTCTTCTTCTTTAACACCACTTCCTCCAGAGAATGCCAGAGGTACATATTTTCTGATATTTGCAGAGAGGTACATGAATTATACAAAGATTGGTAACAGGATCAAAAAATGTCTGAGAAACAATAAATATTCCAAAAATATTCTTCTTTTCTCCTGGAGAGTCACAGTGAACATCATCAAATTATAAGCTCTGAAAATTCCTGATTTTAAAAAAAAATCCAACTTTTTAATGTTGCCAAATTGTTCAAATGTATTTGGCCATGGCCTCCTTTAATCATCTAATATTTGTTTTCCAGAGGAACTCACTTGGACAAAATTAATACCTCAGCTTTTTTTGAAATCATGCAATAGGAATGATTCTGAGGACAGTCCTGACCAAAACTTGTAAAGAGTCAACATGGTAACTCTAGATTTCTGCTAGTTAGGTTACCATCTTAATGGACTGTTTAGTCACAGCAAATTTACAGAACAATAATTTTAAGACTTGCATGCCTGTAACCAGCCTAAGGTACAAAATTTGAGAAGGACAACACAGTTAATTATTTTATAAGAGATTAAAAGAAATAGATTTAATACAAAAATGTCCAAGACATACCTGTATTCTGCCCTCTGGAAACAGCATCAAAGCTGTTATGTAAAATTACTCACACACAAAAAAGACACCTAACCACCCAATTATCACTGTAAAGTTCACCCTCTCTTCATTCCTTCCTTCCTTCCCTCCTTCCTTCCTTTTTTCCTTCCTTCCTTTTTTTAAAATTTGACTTCTGTTAACACACCACAGGCTTAAAATCTGGTAAAACTAGATAGTGACTTTTATTTCTCTAACAAAAGAAAATACTTTCAAAATACATTTTCTCAGTTTCATCTTAGCTGCATTTACTGATAGTAAAGTGTTTTTTTCGGTAGTTTATCTGGCACTCCGGTAACAACTTCTTTTACTAAAACACTGGATTTCATAGGCAACAACCTAATTAAATGCCCTTTGTCCCTTTCTGCCCCAAACAGACATTACCATTTGCATTTTCTCCAGGCTTGATAGTATACCCAAAACAGTATATTGAGCAGGGAGGATAAAAAAAAAGCAACAAAACAAAACAAAACCTAAAACAGAGCCTAAGAGACAATTTCGCACATCTGTTCCTGCGGGTGTTCCTTCATTCTTTCTCATTTATAATTAATGAAAAATAATGGTGCTGACACAAGTTAATTACTATGAAAAATTACAGTTTATGCTATTCATTACAATAATGGCAAATTACTCAAGATTTTCAAACACTGTTCCTAAGCAATTAGAAGTGTTCATAAGGAGTTCACCTGTGAAATTTTTTCATCTGCGTTTGCATTCTACGAAGTGAAAGAACACCCAATGTTTTACATTAGCAGCAGAGATAACACAGCAAGAGATATTAATCACAGAGTCCTGTACCTGGGCAAACATTTAAAACAAATTGGGATTGTGTGGTTGAAGCAGAGGTCAAAACAATACACAGAGATATTTATTATAACCAAACTTTTCTTAACAGGTTCAAAGGGACTATTAAATCTATTTCATTTAGTAACAATTTGGTATAACTAATTAGAATTACTATCTTGTCCTAGTTTACCAAAAATATTAAATTACTGATTTTAAAATTAGAATTAATATCTTTCTAATTAGCTCATGCAAATTAGGGGATTGTCCCTTCTCGAACTTGCTTTTCTTATAAACCTATAAATTGTAACACTAATGCAATAGTCCTCAGGTTATTAAGAATAACTTATGACTAAAAAATACTAATTAGGCCTAATATGCCTGTGAAAATGAGCTAAGTGAAAAACATCCCTGTGAAATATTAGGTCGGCAGTAGTTTCGATAGTAACCTAAATAGGGAGAAGCTCATTGTGTTTTATTTAGCTCAACAACAAAGTTGCTGTACATAACACCTATTTTGTTTCATTTTTTATTCATTCCAGGTAATACAGAAACAATAAAAATTTTCAAGACAGTGACAAATGCTCCATATTATTTTAATATTTTCAATTAATTGTGTTTTCAGGAATGCACTGATTTAAGAATAAACCAGTTGCTAAGAGTAAAGGCAAATAAATGTCAAGCTCTTTTGAAAAAGCAAAGAAAAAATGTATGAAAATGTATGACTTTTATTTATCAATATGTAGTCAGTAATTGCTGTTATAGTTAATTTTTATAAAATTGATTAAACATATTCATAATTCTTCCAAGGACTTGTCTGTACTATTTCTCTCCATAGCCCAGTATATTTTCAAAAAAGGAATTACAAATACAGTTATGCTGTAGATCTTGAGTCAATATCATACAATACCTCTCCTACAAAACATTAACTGCCATACTTTAGATGATGTTATTCTCTTTTCTAAACACATGTAAAAAACAAATCAATGAATGGAACTGAACATGTTTAAAGAAAATAGGTGTACAGAAGATAAAAGTCTTAGTAAACCTTATAATCTTAGCATAACCAATTAGAACATCAGAATTTATATTTTTTAAGCAAAAAGAAAGGTTGATTGATTCATATAACTGTATTGAATACATTTTTCCCCCTGGTTTCAGATATGCTGATTGCAGGTGGCGAAGTTAAGGCGTCGGCATTATCTCTTTCTCTGCTGTTCAGTTAGGCTGCTTATCTTTGGACCGGGTGCATTCTCATCAGAATCTCTCCACGTGGTTGCCATGATGAACACTAACAGTTGCAATATCCATAAACCCAAAGATTTTCAATAGTGGTGGATTGGTGGTATCAGAGTAAAACGGAATAAAATTTCCTTCTATTTTCAAAAGCAATAGTGACTTGAAATAGACATATAAATTGTTTGACATCTAATTTCATGAATAGATAAGACATTTTTGATATCTTTTATCAATTAGTTGTGCATGAATGGATATTTCTTGGTATAATGTCAATAAACTAAGTACCATTTTGCTTACTATGTTAGGGGTGTTATGACCAACATATTGTTTTGTCCGTACACAAGAACTATGATGTAGAAAATACTCTTGTATCACTGATAGACATATGAAGACATAACTGATAATTAGATATCTTAAGTAAATTGCCCAAGATCAAACAATTGGCAAGAACTAAACCAGGAATCAAACATGGATTTATCTTACTACAAATCTATCTTACCACATATTTTTTTTCAGTTCCTCTTTTTGAATGATTTTGCTAAAGAAGATAATTACACTCTCTTTATTAAGAGAAGTCTTAAATCTTTTCTTGGTAAGAACATAAAGTTATATACAGATATCTGAAAATTTTGCATCTTTTTGTCTTGTATTTCAGGGCTCTACTTAATTACTAAAGATTATTCAGGGAAAAAATCCGGTGGTATCTAGAGAAAAGGCTGTGTACTGAAGGGAGCTTATATTTGATGGTTTAGAGACTGAGGTTATTATATATATTCAATAGTATTTTTTTTAATAAAGACTTTGTATGACAATTGTCTCTAATGTGAAGCAGATTAAATATTTTAATTTTAGTGACAACATCATGGAATTATAATTTTAGTGACAACATCATGGAATTATAAACTAGAAACTGGATTTTGAAACCAATGATAATTTTTTTTTTTTTTTTTTGTGAGGAAGACCAGCCCTGAGTTAACATCCATTGCCAATCCTCCTCTTTTTGCTGAGGAAGACTGGCTCTGGGCTAACATCCGTGCCCATCTTCCTCCACTTTATATGGGATGCCGCCAAGGCATGGCTGACAAGCGGTGCGTCGGCGGGAGCCCGGGATCCGAACCCGCGAACCCCAGGCTGCCAAAGTGCAAACTAAACTGCTGCGCCACCAGGCCGTTCCCGAAACCAAGGATAATTTTGAAGTCACTTATACATTTTATAAAATTTTACATTATGAAATTTATATGTATTCATTCTATGAATTCATTTCTATGTAGGATGTCCTCCTTCATGAAATGGTTCCTCCTTTCACGTTTCAGAATTCACGCATCCAACAATCCAGAAAATAATCATTTAATATATTTTGAGTCAATTCTCTCCTAACTCATTCAATATATATATATATATATATGATAGAATACAAATGAGGAAATTTACTTATCCAAAATGTTAAAACTCACCTAAAAACTTTATAGATAAAACTCTAGAAACTCAGATGTGTAAGAAATTTTGCAAGACATTATTTTCTGTAAATGAAATTAAACCTGAATCCTAGCAACCATTCCACTGTGTTGATACAACATTTCATTTCAATCATTTGGGAAGTTGTTCAAGGATCTGGGGGGAGAAGTTGTTACACGATTGTTAAAAATCAGGAAAAGGGCGTCAAACATCCAATCCAGAAGGGTCAGGCTCATGTAATTATTGTCAAAGTCCACATGGCCTCTGAAAGTGGTACCACTAATTCTCTGAAAGATGAAGGTCTAGGGAGTTTTGGGGAGACCCTCTTAGGCAGCTCTACATTTGTTAGGAGGGTTGGATCGTGGAAGAATAGAGGCTGGCTTTCACTTACCATGCCATTAGCCCTTGTGCTTGACTGCATCCTAGAAGACAAGGTATCTTTTCTAATGCAATTGAAGGTGCAAGAGGTGTGGGCTGCAGTCCTGGCACAACCTCCCTAAATGCACCACACAAATATTCCCCTTAAAGGTCCTGCTTCTGTCTAAATTGCCACTATGGATCATGATATAGGGCTCTGTTCTCTGGAGAGTCTGAAGATGTCTGCTTCCATCCCAGTCTCGTGAGCCATCCATCCACTTTCCTCCAGAAGCTTCCATACTGCCCCTTCCTCACAATGTATTCTCCTCAGAGGGGGTTTTTTACAAACACACACCCACACACACAGAGCAGGAAAAGAGGTTTGCCTTTAAGCTTTTTCACATAAACCTCACCAGGAGCAACTTAAATGCTTCTATAAATTTTCTTGTGCTAAGTAAGTAAATATTTTCCTCATGACAACTACATACCGCACACATTTTTTAAAGGTGTTTGGTGAGGTAAAAAAGGGCTGAGAAGAAGGAAGCTAATATGTATTGAATGCCTACTGTGTTTCAGGTGCTTAATATTATGTCATCTCTTCTAATATTCTCACTACCCTCACAGTGTTATAATTTTTATCACTTTTTTGGAATATGAGGAAACTAAAATTCAGTGAAATGACCTGACCAAATCAATTTATGCCCCATTGCTAGTGACACAAATTCCATCTGAACCTTGTTTCATCTCATCCAAAGCTCCATGATATTTTCAGTTTATTGGAGCTCCCAAAATTTGGTTATTTGTTATGTATCAAACTTATAGATTTTGCCATGACATTGGACAACTTGGACATCTCATGTGTCTACCAATTGCTAGATACAGAGTCACAATAGTCTTTCCTAGAATGCACTCCCATTCCATGGACAGAAGTGTTATTCACAACTCTCAACCAACCAGTTCTGGGCTCCATAACTCCTCCTGGAGCTTGTGGAATTTAAACTTCCCTAAAGAGATCACAATCACAAAGAATAGAGAGAAAAGCCAAGTCTTCCCTTCTTTAAATCCCTCTATTTTTTATTCTTAAGAGAAATACATTTTGTACCACATTAGAGTTGAAAGATTGTGCCTTCATTTGTTTTAGAGATTAGAAGTCCAGGTAATAAGATTCATAAACAAATGAAAAAGAAGGAGAATCTAGACAGAAGTGAAAAACAATACCATAGGGAATTGAAAAGATAGGATTAAAAAAACAGGCCAGTGGGAACCGGGCAGAGCCTAGAGATAGGCACATGATTTTAGGGCTGGTATTGCAAGGGTTGGCACTAAGAAGCAGGAGCCGGGGCATGGAAAGAACAGTATGGGTCTGGCAGAAGGGCTGGACGCCCTGTGAGAGGTGGGTGTAGGTTTTTTATGGGATGATCTGCTGAAAGCAGATGAGTGTCTGGCAGAATTAAAAATCTCAGTGAAGAGGTAAACTGCAGCTGAGGAGAAGGACTAGGAATGGGAGGCTAGAGAAAACTACAAGGAGCTGAAGAGAGGAAGCAGACCTAAAAGTTTGAAGGAGGGAAGAGGAGCTGAGAACTGTGAGGCTGTAATGATGGGGCAGGTGCAAGCCAAAAATTCACTTCCAGAGAAGGAGTGGGACCCAAAACGTTAGAGGAAGAGTATTTGAGGTCTTGACATTTAGGGGAGAACACAGGGCTTTAGTAATGGACCTTGGGAGGTAATAAGCAAGGGCACAAATGTAAGAAACTTGTACACAATCTTCTGGGTAGAAAAGACATGAGAGTAAAATGGCTGCTCCACTTAGCACTGTGTTGGAACCACATCTCAAGTACCTCCTCTGATTTCCTCATCCACGTCTTGGGTTCCATTTTCTAGGGCTAACCAATCACTATTCCTATTGTGCAGCCAGGCTGAACAGCCATAGAACCAGAGTATCTGGCTTTTGGCATTACTTCTGGACTTGTATGAAACACCATCTATAGGGTATAAGATCTGTCCTTCTTACAATCCTCAAAAATGGGGTTTTTTAGAACCCGCTAAAATGAGTCAAATGATTCCATGTGTAATTGCAGGGGAGTTAATTCCGTAAGAAGAAAACTGACCAATCAGAACTAGGAAACAGTAGGAACACACAAGATAAATTCCCTTTCTTTCCTTGTTTCTATGGACTACTCTAAGGAATGACTCCCCTTGATGTGTACCCAGAGGTCTTAAATGCATCAGCCTAGACACAACTTCTCTTAAAGTGGTAGCCAGCACAGTTATACATGACTTTGCATTAGCTCACATCTTTGTCTCACTACTCTCCTCTTCATCTTGGATTTGCCTCCCCAAATAACATTGTCACTTTAGCTCTTGTTTTGGGCCCTGTTTCTAGATAACTCTGGCAAAGGCAACAACATAAAAACCGTCTCCTATATCTGAGCCGTATTTCAGAAAACATTGCAAAGTACCATGTTGATTCTTATGGGAGTAATAAACAATGGTAATCAATTATGGATTCAAGTTTTGGTATTTTTATTTTCCATATGGATTCTCACAGACTTTTGTCTTACTAGTTTTTAGCCTCTAATAAGGACAATATCACCAGATGGTTTAACTCCATCACAGAGTTGTTGATAATATGTAAAAAAATTAAAGTCACAGTCTATATTACAAGGCAAATTCAGTCAAAAGTTTTCATAAATAAGTAAAAAACTTAGTCCTACAAAATTAATTATGCTTTTATCTATTACATTAATATAATATACCATATTCCTATATAAAACTATTCTATTTTATACTTTGAAGTTTGAATTAAAACTGGAACCATCATAGAGAAATGTCTGGCATACATTATACGAGAATGTAGTTTGTCATAATTCAACTCAATATATAAATTTTTTTTCTAATGTAAAAAGATAAAAATGGAAGGAAAGAAGGAAGAAAAGAGGAAGAGTAAAAGAAAAGGAAGAAGGGAGGAAGGAAGGAACTGAGAAAGAGGGGAAAGTAGAAAAGAAAGTAGGGTGAAAGGAAAGAAGAAAGGTAGGAAAAAGTAATAAATTTACAGGCAGAATATAAGTACCAGAAAATATTGCTTTAATTATTTGTAAGGAAAAATATTAGACTCTTAATTAACTGGATTTCAATTTTAAACCAAATTTTCAATTTTACAGGATCAGCAAGTAATCTGTTTCACTTGTTGGCATCAACTGCATGGAAGAAAAATATACTGTTTTTCTATTAATCTCAATTTTAACTTTTCACAAATGTACTATTCCTTTTGGTTAAAAAAGTGAATGTTTAGGCAAACACATCAAGTTGTAATTGAGATCTGTTTTCTATTCTGTTCAAAGGTGTCTTGATTAAAACAAGTTAACTCATACAAAGGATTTAACACAACTTCTTGACTGTAACGGTTTCACTACATTCTCCAAGTCCACTAACATGTAAGTCAGTGTAATTAAAGCCAGTCAAGGAATTCTAAGGTGTGTCATATGGTAAATTTCCAATTCTATATTGGCTTCAGAAGTATTGATATGTGGAGCGTTCCTCATTCATTAAAGAAAAAGCTAAAAGCAAAATATATGCTTTAGGAACAGAAGATGACTACAAAAGTCATTCCCCTGAACTTTTGCTCTAACTAAACATACACTATTTTAGGAAAACTTTCCACTGCAATACTTCATAGGTTTTATCATTAAACTATACTTCTTACTATCAATTCTAATGTTTCACTGTAATGGGAGCCCATGTTTTATCTATTTTTTTCTTTTTAAAAAATTATTGCTTAAGAAAATATATGAAGGTAGAAACACCGATTATACAATTATTTCTGTGTACTATGAAATGTTCATTTTTCAGAGTTGATATATGATTGCATTTACCTAAATCTCCCCTAGGGAATATAAAATACGGACTATCAGGTGATGTAATATCACTGTCCCTGAATATTTCTGGAGATTGCTCAAAAATCAATATTTTAAAATATGACAATGAATATATAGTTTGTCAGAATAAAAGAAGAGACCCGACAGTTCACCATTACTTGCATTTAAAACTTTAGAAACGACCATGATTGAGCTCCAAAACTGCCTGTTTGCCTGCTCCATCGCTGTGTTTTTCTGTGCTGAGAGTCCCAAATACATGAGCTTAATCCTCTCGAGTTTATAATCAATTGTGGCTACAAAATACGTGGTTTCATTTTCCACTGAATTTTAATGTTTTCCTTGGGCTTCCCCCCATGCCTTCCCAAGCTGGTTTTATCACTGTAATATAAAGCAATGGAATTAAATGTATAAATCTTTGGCAGCTTACAGATTTGGTTTTCTTCTGAGCCAAGTTAAAACAGCACTGAGTTGAAAACTTGCAAGCACTGCTAGGTTTAGTTCAGATCTTCAAAAACTGAATTGTTCTGCCGTATATTTCATTTTGAATGTCTCATTTCAAAATTTAGAACAAGACACATTCTAATACTTATATTAATCAAGAATATATCAATTTTATAGACCAAGTTAGGCAGTCAGAAAGGACAAAAGTAGCCATTAACTAAAAGGAAGAAAAAAGTACAATTTATGTGGACATGTAGACTTTGAAAGAAGGGTAGCTGATATTCTGTGCTTTCAATCAATTGCTATAACCTGAAGGATATCTTCCAGTTAATACAGTATGTTATTGTTCTTATTCAGTATGCAAAATGAGCAAAACAGAAACACAACTAAACTGGAGCTTACAATTTGGTAAAAATATGCATAAGCATTTAAGGCTATGATGTCAGTTTTAAAATATCTCCTAAATGACAAGTTCATGTACTGTACACCATTGGATTTTGGATATTTACCAGGTTTTAGTAAATAAAATTGTGAGTAACAGAGCAGGGCATGGTTATTTGTTCTTTAACGTAATTTTAAAATCTCAACATTTCTTTAGCTGCTTATAATTATAGTACATCAGATATATATTTTAAACTTTCTTCCATATTCATAAAAGAAGTAGATATTAAACTATAATAAAAATAATTTTAAAGGGATACTCAAGACATAAAAATAAATAATTCCAAATCATTTAAAAACCAAGAGAGAATAAAATGATTTGCTTAGGTTAAAACTCAAGTGTTCCCACAGCTGACATCACACTCAAAGGTGAAAGACTGAAAGTATTCCCTCTAAGATCAGGCAAAAAACAAGAATGCTCACTGTTGTGACTTCCATTCGACTTAGTACTGGAAGTCCTAGCCAGAGCAATTAGGCAAGAATAAGAAATAAAAATCATTCGAATTGGAAGGAAGAAGTAAAATTATCTCTGTTTGCAGATGACATGATCTTATATATAGAAAAGCCTAAAGAATCCACACTAGAAGCAAAACAAAACAAAAATTGTTAGCCCTAATAAATAAGTTCAGCAAATTTGCAGGATACAGAATCAACACACAAAAAATCATTTGCATTTATACATTAATATTGAATAATCCAAAAAGTAAATCAAGACAGAAATTTCATTTACAATAGCATCAAAAAGAATAAAATACTGAGACTTGACTTGACTAAGTCAAATAAACTTGACTAAGAATGTAAAATCCTTACAACGAAAGGTGCAAAATGTTCAAAAAAATTAAAGAAGACATCAAGAAATGGAAAGATATCCTATACAAAATTAACTCAAAATCAATTAAAAACCTAAATGTAAGAGCTAAAACTATAACATTCTTATAAGAAAACAGGGGAAAAGCCTCATGACATTGGATTTGGCAATGATTTCCTTGATAAGACACCAAAAGCATAGATAACAAAGAAAAAATAGATTGGACTACATCAAAATTTAAAATTTCTGTGCATCCAAAAGACGCAATTAACAGAGTAAAAATACAACCTTAAGTAATGGGAGAAAATATTTGAAAACCACATATCTGATAAGGAGTTGATGTCCAGAATACATGAAGAACTCCTACAACGCAACAACAACAAACTACCCTATTTAAAAATGTGCAAAGGACATGAATAGACATTTCTCCAAAGGAGTTATATAAATAACCAATAAGTACATGAAAAGATGCTCAACATCTCTAATCATTAGGGAAATACATTAAAATTATAATGAGATATCACCTCATACCTATTAGCATGGCTACTATCAAAAAACCAAAACAGCAACAAAAAATAAAAGTGTTGGTAAGGATGCAGAGAAACTGAGTCCTTGGGCACTACTGGTAGGAATGTAAAATGATGCAACCAGTACGAAACCATTAATTACAATTTAATTACAATGTGATCCAGCAGTTCCATTTTTGGGTATATTCCCAAAAGAATTGAAAGCAGAGACTTGAATAGATATTTTTACACCCATGTTCATAACAGCATTATTCACAATAGCCAAGGGGTGGAAATAACCTAAGTGTTGATTTTAAGATTACTTTAAAGCTACAATAATCAAGAAATAAGGATAGCTATAAAGATGAATAGAACAGAATTGAGATTCTAGGCATAGACTGACACAAATATATATAGTAAATTGGTTTTGAAAAAGATGCCAATGTAAATAATTTACTTTGGGAAAGGATGATCTTTTCAACAAATGACAGTGGAACAATTGGATGTCTAAATGCAAATTTACATATATATCTCAACAAAACTTGACTCACCACATACCATGTACCCAAATTAATTCAAATGTAAGATCTTAGACTTAAATTTAGAGCTAAAAGTTTAGAACTTCTCAAGGAAAAACAAAGGAGAAAAGTTTACATATCTTGGCTTAAGAATAGATTTTGAGATAAGAAAAAGTAGAAATGAACTACAAAAAAATTTAAATGACAAATTAAATTTTTCAAACTGGAACCAATTTTACACTTTATAATAAACATTAAGAAATTTAAAATTCAAGCTACTCATTGGGAGAAAGCACTTGCAGAACATAAATCGGATAAAGGACGTGGGTCCAGAACATATAAACAGCTTTTATATAATAATAATAAATGTCCAATAATAAAATGACAGTCACCCTGATAAAAAATATGGACACAGAATTTGAATAGATAACTCTTGAAAGAAGATTCGCAAATGAAAAATAAACACAAATACAGATGCTCAACATCATCAATCATTAGGCAAATACAAATTAAATCATGGTAAGATATTACTACACACAGCAGTGGTAAAATTAAGAAGACTGAGGAGCCAACCCAATGGCATTGCGGTTAAGTTTGTGCACTCTGCTTCAGTGGCCTGGGGTTCGTGGGTTCAGATCCCAGGCACGGACCTATGCACTACTCATCAAGCCAAACTGTGGCAACGTACTACGTACAAAAAGTAGAGAACGATTGGCACTGATGTTAGCTAAGGGACAACCTTTCTCAAGCAAAAAGAAGAAGATTGGCAACAGATGTTAGCTCAGGGGCAATCTTCCTCACCTAGAAAAACAAAGAAAAGAAAAAGACTGACAATACTAATTGTCTCATTAATTGATGGTGGGAATGGAAAATAATACATCTGCTTTGAAAAATATTTTGGTAGTTTTTTATAGATTTTAACATACACTCAGCAATCCCACGTTTTTTCATTTACCCAAGGTAAATGAATATATTTGTCCAAAAAAAAGCTGTATTCAAATATTCATAGTAGCTTTACTCATAATACCCCCAAATAGAAACAATCTAAATGCCCATCAGAGGAGAATAAGAAAAATAAATCTGGTATGTCCTTGACATGGACTACTACTTTGCAATTTAAAAAAAAAAAAAGAAAAAACTATAGATACATATAACAACTTGACTGAATCTCAAAATCATTATGCTAAGTGAAAGAAATTAGCTACACTACTACATACTTTTCTATTCCATTTATATGGAATTCTTGGTAAGGCAAAGAGCATAACAGTGTTTTCCAGAGGCTAATAGTTGGGGAGGGAGATTGACTGTAAGGGGGCACAAAGGAACTTTTTGGCATGGTAGATATGTTTTATATCACGATTATGGTGGTAGTTATGTTACTTTATACATTTGTCTAAACTCACTGAATTGATAAATTTTATTGTACGTAAATTGTAAAGAAAACTGAATAAATTACACATCTTATAAACATGGACTAATTAGAAATTCAGCTAAGAATAAGTTTTTCCATGACTGTTTTGAGGCATAAACATTCAATTATATTATTTTATTTTTTCATTGCTATTACACTTTTTATACTTAAAAAAAGATGTTCATAAAATTACACTGATGGTAAAAACCCTATTCTACTGAGTAAAAATTTGAAAAATTACTGATAATATTGAAGATTGAGAAAAAAATACATAAAGTATAAAGAGGTTAAAAGTGAAATAGTATGAGGGATTTGGTTTAGTTGTTTACAAAGAAAGAAAAATTAGTTTTAACATTTTAATGTTGGGTTATGGAAATTTCAACTGGAAATAAAGGTAAATAGTAACACTATGGAAATATTAAAATATGATTTTAAGAAATAATGCCTATATTGTTATAAAGGTTAAAGGACTGGAATTAAAGCCTTGATTTTAGTACTGTATATTGTTCCAAAACACTAAAACATTCCAATCACGTTATTGAAAAAATCGAATCCAAGATCAAGAAATAATGACTTTTTTATGACCTTCTAGGTGTTTCCCAATGCTCCCAGCACTGCATATCATTAGTTGTAAAATATGGTATCACATACTGAATAACTGGCATACATTTGGCTACATGGTATTTGATTTCAATGCTACAGTTTCTAAGGAAGTTGTAAAAGTTTTTGTAAAGCTGCCCTTCCTGACTAAGATTAAACGTGTGTGATGCTGTAATGAGAATTTTAATATTCCCTGCAGTAGACGTTTCATCATTGATCTGAGCAAAGTCAGAGCATGATAATAACATCTCTTTATTTTCATAGCTTGAAAAACCTAGAGTCACCAATCAGGAAAGTTCCTCTTGTATTGCCAAACTTTTTCATTCATTCCTTTATTTGTTATTGGTAACACTTTCTGAGGGAAGCATTCATTAGCATTTATATTACTGTGATTTTTATCAACATTTAAAATGACTATCTGCACCTTTTAGTAAGAGAACTATGCAAAACAAGCAGGTTGGGTAACACATATGTCATTCAAGAAAAAAAAAATAATATAGTAAAAGAAAAAAAGGTGTGGCTAGAATTTCCATTGCCTATCAAAAAAGAGTGAATTTAGTTAGAACACAAATCAATTTTGCTGGTTTCTTCATTCTCTTTAATATTGTGAGGGAGAAAATGTGAACCTCATGTAAAGTGAGAAATATCAAAAATTTGGTAAGATATCAATTAATATTAAACAAATTGGAGGTATGAAAAAAGGGAATAAAACTTCACCAATGACTGGAAGAAACTTTCATTCTTTTGAAGTAATAAGATAAGCAAACAAAAAATATGCCGTAAGGCAGCAGAATGTGCTAACAAACAGAAGAGAAAATTAAGAGGGCAGCAGGAGCACAGAGGAAGAGAATAATGCCTCTGAATAAGGCTCAAGGAAGGGATGGGCAGAAAGAATCAGGGAAAGCTTTATAGATATAAACCATTTGAACTTGGTCTTAAAGAAAGTGCCACATACATGGAGTGATGGGAAATAACATTAATTACCTAGAATCCCGTCTATGCCAGAGAAGGATGCTTGCGGTGTGAACTCAAGGAACCCAGAAACTTCACCCCTTGTTCACTTTTTCTTTCTTTTAGAAGCCTTCCGCTTTCTTAATAAGGTTCACTTAAATGTATTTATTAATACATTATTTATAACATTTTAATCATTTGTACTTATTGGAAAAAACTTTAAAAATATTAGTTAAGGCAAATTTAAAATTTATAGAAAAGATAAAAGAAAAAACATATCACCCATATTAACTCCACTGACAGCTACCGTTACATCTGCTATATTTTCTTTCTGACTTTTTTCTTTGCATTTGTTTATACAGGTGTAATTTTTATGCTTTACTTTTTCTTTGATAGCATATCATGTATATTTTCCCATGAAGAACTCCAAATAACAGGAAATATTTGGTCAAAATGAAATGACAATCCTTTCCACTTCCTTTACCTTCAGAATTCAAGAACAAAAGCTTATTTTCTGTGGATAAACTGGAAGAAACAAGAAAGGAACAGAGGCCTTTGGTATTTGAATTGATCAGTTTTGTGGTTTTAACGCGCCTATGCACAATATGTTTTGCCTGGGTGTAGACAGAGTGATTTTGACGTGAATATATATTTCAAAGAATTATTATAATACTTTATTAGCAAAAGTGTAATTTCACCCACAAGCATACTTTCCTTTCAGGAGAGTCGTGTAGGAGTAAAAGCAACTCTGTTTCACCACAAACAGATCATCACATTAGCAAAGGTATCATCATGATAATTATGATGTGTTTTGAATAACTGTACAATCGTTTTTATGAAAGCTGCATACTATTAAACCATAAAAAGGACAGCAGAGTATTAAAATCTCAGAAGTAAGAAACTTGAAGCCTAATTCATAACACCTTCCGGAAGCCATTTCCTTGGTATTGAGTTGTGGTTCTTTGTTAAATGTTAAGCCTAGATTCCCCACTTTACCAGATCAGGAAGCTAAGGCCTACAAAGCAGAATTTGTCCTAAGAACCTCGTTTTCTTCATTCCCCATGCAGCTATGTTTCCCTTCTCCAATGACAGTGGCAGCATCTTGCTGAGTTCACTGTGGGAGCAACCGGGACATGGAGGAGAGCGGGATTGCAGAGGAGGCTAGGGAACATAGTCGTGGGTAGTAGCTGAGACTTATTACCCTTATATTAAATAAAAATAATGCACAACCCCAACCCCACTAATCTCCATTATTGATAGCAGGGATGTCAAATAGGTTTTTATTTTACCACAAGTTTTGAACAATTAATATTGGCTGCTGGGAACATTATGTTAAGAAGGATTCTGAAAAAGTGCCAGGGATGCTTGGCTAAATTGGTGCTAAGCAGAGAAGGGAATGATATAAATATTTCCTATATCTGGTTTAGATGCAACTTTAAAAGGATAAAAATAACTGTTTTTAATATTGGCACATACAATAAATCAATGTATTGTTCTCCTGATGATTAATGTCTTAGTCATCAACGAAAGTAATGATGGTATATGCAGCAGTTGTTTGGGTCATGCTATATGTACACTAAATGCCACTTATGAGGACACCAATTAAAGTGTGGGTTTTAAATGCTCAGACACAAGTGAAATGAATTAATTTGACTTATTTTTCTGAAGCAAAACACTGTGAGGAGAAACAAAGCTGGTGGCTGAGTACAAACTTAGGAAAGCATCATGGAAGATAGTGGTGGTGGGGAGGGATAATTAGATTTACCAATTGGTCTTTATGGTTTTCCTATATGTTCAACTTAACTTATATTCAATGCACAAAAGTAAAGAATAAAAAGGAGAGTATATTCAGATGAATTTGTCAGGTTCTCACAAGTCCCTAAAAACAAATAATTCTGTTTTAGATTTCAATAACTGGTTACGTGGTCATTTGGACATGATGCAAATATCGTGGGAAGAAGAGAGGTTTGGGGTAACTATTTGTGAGTTAGATATTGTAAATAGCACACTTAGTTTGAAGATGTTTAAAATATATAGCTGGCTAGCTACTTCCTGGGTAGAGGTAATAGCCCTACATCATTTTTATATAAAATGGATGCAAAATAATGTCAGAATCAACTATAATTTGTGTGAATTAGTTTCCATTTCTGATAATGTATTTTCCTTAGATTAGTCACATTATTTTGATTCCTTTTAATTTATATCTCTCTTGATTTTTCTTTATTTTATATCTAAAATAAAAATATTTTCTTTTAAATCATCATCATAAAAACTTCATAAAACATCATTTTGAAAGAAAGAAACAAAAGTCACTATGGCAGCTTAACAGACTGTTCCAATAAGCTTTCCTTAGTCCCAAGACCTATTTCTAATCATTATGTAGCTATTCTTCTAATGTCTTTTCAAATTTAAATTTTAAAGCATAGTTACTGAGGAAGGATATGTTTAAACTAAATCTTTTCACAATGGCCAATTTCTTTAATATATTCTATTTGATACAGATTCCAACAAGCCACCTCCACTTCTTTTGGATATGACTTCATAATAGGTGTCAACCACCGCAGCCTGCTGGTAGCAGTAATGGTGTCCCTAATCTATTCCATATTTTCCCAAGATTTCTAAAATGCTTCCCATGTGAACATGAGGATTAGTATAATATTAGTATTTTTTGTTTTATTTCCTCAAGATGAAATAAAAGCTCTGTACCTTGCAGCTGGCTCAGCCCTCTAGATAAATGACTCTTTCTTGTCTGCCAACCTGTACATACTCATTAAGCTTAGAATGTGGAGCCAATTTAGTTCATAAAAAAGAAAAAAGTAAGTGAAGAAGAGAAAAGAGAAAAGTATGCCATGGATAGGGTACAAGAATGCTGTCTTTGGCAGGCACAGGAGTAAAAGGAGTTCAGCTGCTAGAACAAAAGGTATCATTCAAAGTGAAAGCACTGCCTTAGCCCCGGGCGACTTTGATGAGGACTTTTGCTCCCTAAATTGAGAAAAGGGAAAGCAAGTATTCAGAAGTCATTACTAATGCTAAGGCTAACCAATGACATGTATCAGCATTCACTTTACCAGGAGGAAATACTTCTTTAAAAAATTAATAAAAAGGAGAAAATGAGGAAGTGGTTGGTACCAATTCCATAGAGAGTTTAGAAATTTTTTGTTGTTAGTTTTGTTAATAAAAACATGCCTCTGATAATCCGAGAAGGGGGGGGAAACATGTATAAGTTGAAGCTAGTGTTTATTTTATTTATGGGCGCCCGGCAGCACTTGCCAATTTAAAAATCCTTAATGCATAAGAAAACATCTAGAAGCACATTTCTTAGTGATATATATTATCTTCCAGTGTGGTAGAATAAAATATAAAAGGAGGGAGAAAGAGAGAGAGTGATTGATTGTCATCTAAGGGAAAATTTAAAAAAGTAACTAAAATAAGTCATTCTTCCCTAGGGTACCTGTAGGGTCACTGATAACAGAATAATAATCAAATAAATAGCAAAAATCTAATTTTGCTTTAATTCTAAAGTTGATAATAGGAGAGAAAAGGGAATAGTAACTTGTGTTTCTTATGTCCTTTTGCTTCAGCCGCTTAAGCTACTTAATAGTAACCACTTATTCTACAGACATGTTAGAAGTCACTTACTTTCCCCTCTGAAAGATGTTTGAGGCTAGATAAGCCATTGTTCTGTAAGGAAGGAGCTGGGGGGCTATAAGTACTGAGTGAGGATTAGCTGAATGATTAGCTTTTATTATAATAACCACCCAGTGTCCCCAAGGGGGACCTAAATGCCCTTATAAAGTGTACTAAGACAACCAATGTTTGCTTTGAGAGATTTCTTCCATTGCTTAAGAGTGGGCACCTCTCTGTGAGGCATTTCAGAACCCGTGATTTGCTCCTGACACCTCATACGTACACACATGGAGAGTCAAGAGAATGCACAGATGAAGCAATACTTTATCAGTTTTATCTGGGGGACAGAAAATCAGAAAAACAAAATGTGAAGTGTGGGATTTAGGATTATATAATTTGGAATACTAACAAGCAAATTGCACTGCGCACAGAAAAACAGGATGGAATAAAGATTTGAGTGATTTACGGTTCAAAGGGCACACTGACTGTAGTCATTCACCACCTCTCATTCAGTCCTTACTGAAATTAGAATGGTATATTTAAGATCTACCTTAAATTACTATCTTAATATTTATGGGTATATTATATCTATTTTACTGCTTCTAACTGCTATATGGTACCCCATCCCATGCATTAACCACATTTTACAGACCCATTTCCAGTGAAGGACTTCTGGGTTATCTGCATATCCTCACTACCACAAAACAAACACCACAATGTAAGTCTTTTTACATATCTACTTAAAGTCTTTTTTGAAATTTTTTCTTGAATTGACTCACTTTCTGTTCGCAACGTAAAGAAACCCACCAGTCCACAGGGTTAGTCCCTCTCCACTCCGCTCCTATCCCCATAAGAGGAACTAGTTGACTTCCCATTCCCGAGCAAAGTCTAATGGGAAACAAACCAATCTGAAAACCAGCTGAGAAAATTCACATAGTCACCTAGAAAAATCAATATAATTCTTCGTTCTTAACGACTCTGGGAAGATTCCATATTCTTAATGATCCAACAAGAATCACCACACTTTAAGGAGGGAAACACACATAATGTAGGAGAAAGACTGTGCAAATAAGAAAAAAGAGCCCTTTGACACTTGATAAAACAAGAAAAGTTTAAGAAAAGAACTTTAAAAACATTGTGATGCATAACCTCATCATAATTTTGAGAAGATGAAAAGGATGCTAGGAGAAAAGTCTACTTAAAGAATAAGAAACAGACCTCGGAAATTAGAAGTAAGATTGTTGAAATGAATGCAATAAAAATCTATGATACAACATTAAAGAAAAATGCAAGGATACAGATCAAAAGGATAAAGAAACAAAAATATAAATATATACTTAAAACATATGAATACATTGAATATATTAATTATATATATAATGAAAATAGTGATACATAAGTACTGTATAAGCAGTTTTGACTTTCAACTAATAGAAGATGCAAAAACAAAATAAAAGGTTGTACATTTTGCAATAAACAATAGAAGATATCTTAGAATGGATAAAATATGTAAATTTTATATTGAAAAAATCTACAAGATATAAAGGAGGATTAAGGAAAAAGTCACATCCACAGATATGTGGATTAATAGTTTAAACACTCAAAATGATAAGGAATATTACACAGGTATTTAAAAGCTTGAAGGACTTTCATAGGAAGGGTTTAGTTTTTTTCTATGTGATCATGTCAGGAGACACAGACTGATGTGATAAAATTTCAGTGGTGCAGACTTGGTTTCCCAAGTTTCTCACTGTACCTAGAACAAAAGAGGAGAGTCAGCGAACCTCAAGTCTGAAGGCTGCCGAATGTGGTAAGATAGTTAAAGGAGATGCAGAATATGATAAGATGGTTAAAGGATATAAACAAAGAACGTTAAGTAACTTTGAAAAGGTGGGCTTAAAAAATGATGCCTTTTATACCCAATCCATTTCAGGACTGTCTGTATTTATAATAATACTTGACAGTATGTAAATTACTAGTGCATAGGCAGTTTAAGCAATGTGTAGTTTATGAAAAAGTACATATTATGGAAAGTTTAAGGAAGGACTGAAAGAAGACATATTTGGTATTTTGATCAATATTTGCCAAGTACTGTATACAACAAATAATAAATATCAATGTGATAAGAGATTTCAATTTTGGGGTCCATATGTACTCTAGATAAAAATTAATGAAAATAGTCTGATTTTAGAGAACACATAAGCAAATTTTTCTTGTTTTTTCTTCTATCTTTTGATAGCATTCTATTTCAAGGTGAAGAAGAAAACAAAATCTATGATTTCTTTCAGCATTTGTTTTTCATACTCCAGACTGTTTATTCTCCATTACAGAAGTAAGGGAAGATTTCAGTAAAAAGCATAACAGATGTGATTTCACCATAAGACAATAAGTATTTAAATGGTAAGATGTGATATACATTAGGAAGAAAATATTAAACCAATGAAAAGAAAATCATCTGTACTTATGGCAACTTAAAAAAAAGCCCTGTGAATATCACAGGAGTCAAAAAGTATTTTACCTTACCTGTTGCCTAGGACTGCCTAAATCAGTTACTCAAAATAAAAGTTGAAGGAACAACAACAGAAAGATAAAGGCTGGATTTTTCCCTTCTTCCACCAAATTATTGTCATAAATATCACAGCAACAGAGAGGAATTTATGCTTTCTCAAAAAAGGCTTAAGCAACTACAGATGGCTCTAGGTCCATGAATATCTCCCGTTAGTCTTACAAATAACCCAAAAGGACTGTTTTGTGAACAAAAATTCTTATCACTTAGTAAAATTTCAACTTTTAAAGAGAAAACAACTTATTGGCACATTTCTTTTTTGAATATTGTGGGGGGAAGCATAAAGGAAGTTTTACACTGGTATTCTATAGATAGCTTTCTCTGTTTCAATTGTTTGGGTGGACATTTTTACTAAATGAGTTTTTGTTTTGTTCTTTTTTGATATGACAAAAACTAGAGCTACACTTGCCCAATCCTAGACACCTCTATGGTCAGATAAAGATGAGACAAGATCAGAATGTTTCTATAGATGTAGCACAATTGCTTGCTACTCTTAGCTAATTCAATCCATCTGGGGTAAAAATACATCAATGTGAATATACACAGCCGATGAGTTTCCTGTTTTATATGTTAAGCCAAAGCAAAGTTCAGCATGCTGGCCTTCCATATAAAGACAAATCATGTTATCTGCCTACAGCAAATATAATCTCACATAGCATCTTTCAAGTAAACCAAACCAAGCAGATATGGAGTCTGGTATTTCTTTTGAATTCCAAGTCTCATTTCATTTGTTTTGAGCTCAGGGAATCTGAGGAAGTCCTTGTTTTCATGAATAGCTAGGGTTAATATATTTATGTTCTGTCTTTCTTACATAAGTTGTCTTTGAAGCAATGTTGGTTTAAGCATCACTGGTTTTTTTTTCCTTTTATTTTTTATCAACCATTTAAATATTATCTATCCTATGCAGTTTTGCCTAACTCTCCTTGTAGAGTTAGTTTATAGTTCTATTTTTTGCTGACATTGCTCTTTATATCATCAGGAATAATAAACATGAGAAAAATCATGTGCCATTCTTTGCGGATAAGAAATTACATCAGCCTATAAAGAGTTTATGATTTAGTTGCAGAGAAGGGACAGACACCCGATGAAAAACATTATAAGATAGCAAATTCTACAGGGAAAATGAATGATTGGGGCTGAAAACGGTCTACGAAGTCTGAGGAAATTATCCCCAAAGACTGAGGCATTCAGGGAGGCTTCCTCTAAAGGATAGTATTTAAAGTAATCCTTGAAATTGGACCGGAGCAGCAAGAATTGCTCAAAAAAATCTCTAAGATGAAAATTTGCATGGTATGCTGATGAGACCACCTAAACCAGAGGGTTTATGATGGATAACAGGGAACGAGACCTGAGTGCTAAATGAGGCTGACTGCTAAAGAGTCTTGGGAGAATTTGGGGGGAAAAAGCCAAGAAATACAAACGTATTAACATATATATTTCAGAATACTTCCTTTGTCCTACTTGATTGAAAATCAAATGATATGCTTTATTCAAGAATTAGGAAAGCATTTTATATCTTTTGTGTTTGATATTTTTATGTTGATTGAATAATCTCTAAATTTGTAATGATAATTTTTCCGAATGATATTTTGATATTTTTTACACTTAATTTTTAATAAAATAATTTTATTCTACTGGAAAAATTCATTCACATTCATTATTACTATAAGCCATAAACCCTTTTTGGTTTGTTCTGAGATTAAAAGAAATACATTAAAAGAAGTACATTTTTATTTTGTTTTATTTTTCAGTTTAAAATAGACCATGCTCACATATTTTAATACCATTTTGTAAAACATTGGAAAAAGTCTAAATAGTTCATCGTAACTTTAAATATAATCATGGAAAATTATTTTAAAAGTATTAAATATTTCAAAACTTAAACACCTAACAAGGAGTTAGAAATGTAAGAAAGGCTTACAATTAAGAGGCACCAGGCAAATATGTCTAGTTTTTTTACACTTTTTTCTTCTGAGTAATATTCTTTCTAAGTAATTTTCTCTAAGATACACTTATTAAGGGTATAAACTCTTGTAACAATTTAAAAGCTGTGGTGGTGGAGGTTTGGTATGTGGAAGTTTTAAAAAGGGAACAGAACAATAATGGCAAAAAACAAACAAACGAAAAAAACCAAAAAAGACAAAGAGCAGCTACTGGAAAATCTGGGACCAAGAAGACTACAAAAGTTGCAGGGGAAAGAAAAATATCTAAAATGATATTTAAAAATTAATTTTGAGTTCAAAAGCTTCTGCCAATTAAGGTGTTTTGCTAAATGCATGAACTGAAATATAGCTCTGGGTTCTGTAACCAAATTTAATTTATTAATAACGATGAAAATTTTTAGGATAATGATAATGATGTTGAAGGTAATGAGGGTTTGTCACTGTGAAACATTTCCCATTTTCATGGAATTTTTGGAAAAAATATTTCATTGACTTGTAGAAGGAAAGATTTTAAATGTTCTACTCAGACTAGAAAGGAAAATCAGATAGATAGGTGGGAGGAGGGAAATAACAATGATTGATTACCAAGTGTGTGCCACATTTATTATATTTATTATTTAATTTAATTCACTCAACAAAAGTATAAGGTCACTGAGACAACTTCAGGTCAGGGTATTTGCCCAAGATTACACATCTGAGTAAGAGACAAAGTAAGGAATCAAACTCATCTGCCTGACCTTAATATTCATACTGATTCTACTCTGATAAAATACTTTCATGCAAAATCAATCGTCTCTCAGATACTACTCTGGCTCCTGGTCAGAACGTACCCTGAAAATGATTTTAATACAGTAATATTGATGATAAAATTACTCTGTAAAACTGCGGCACAGATTCAGGCAAAGACTGCAATTTCCGTAACCAATATCCATTTTTTCCTTCTCATCCACAAAAATAATCCTGATTTCATCAGAGGGAATAAGTCTGCATTTTCTACTTTCCTTTGCAGATTGGAGTACCCATGCAAAACAGTTCTAGCTAGTGGGATATAAATGGGAATTGTTGATTGTACCTTTGACAAAAGCTTCTTAAAATGTATGATTGAAGGGACGGATGATGGTAGAACCCAATGTGTGTGACACTTTTTTCTCATCCATCTTCTTGCCATCAGGAAAACTGAAGCAATGGCCAGAAGTCGGAAACTATTTTGGAACTACAAGTCAACTCTCACAAGTTAGGAGTAAGTGATTAAAATGTCAAAGGATCCTAGGTCCCTGACAGCATTGTGGAGTCACCTCACCAGTCCCTGACTACCCTTTCCCAAATTTCTCATTACAAGGACAAAAGAAGAGATAATACATTAATTGTTAAAGCCAATATTTTTTTCAGAATTTGCAATTTACAGCCTAAAACAAAACCCTAAACTATGCGCCAATATACATGAAAAGTTGTCTTTCAATCATCGTGTGTATGTGGTGTAAAATATCCAGACAAATGTAAAAAAAAAAAGGTCATTCAAACAGTGTTGTTTTTCTTAATATCTAGAATTTTAATATTATAAAGATATACACATGAGATTGGTTCTCTACCATGTAATTAATCCTTGCTTCAGATTTCAACTATGTTAAAAGAAAAAAAGGACATTTTTAGGAAATTTACTTAAATTAGCTATAATGATCAGAATATTACAGGGACAAAAAATATTTTAGGTCCTGAATAATTTAATTTACTCTGTAACCCTAAAATGTCAATGTATCAGATACAACTGGTCACAGGCACTGTGAAAATAAAATGTCATGGTATCTCAACTTTCTGCAAAGAATTTTTATGGGGAATAAGAGTAAACATTCTACAAAATTCCATGCCAATGTATTACTATATAAATAAGAATGTGTATATTTTTTAGCAAAAATTGTATAAAGTTACCACTAATTTAGCATAATGTTTTTATAGTATCAACAGCATTTATATCATCAATTATTAATTTTACAGGTATGGAGGTATTTGGGTAAGTTCTTTTGATAAATATATTAGCTATATTCCTATAGTTTTGAAGTACCTTTCATTACACATAATTTAAATATTTAAATGTGCATACAATTTAAATGGTTATAACAGCACTAAACTTGAAACATGCCTTTAAAACTAATTAAAGATATACTGCCTAGTTAATTAAAGTATGAATATGTAAACCAAAATTATACAGATTATGTCCATTTAATTTTTACTGAGATACATGGCAATATGTAGGATGTGATGTCATGGTAAAATATTTGGTTTTCAGGTTTTTTTTTTAAATAAAAATTTCAAAATATTTTCTTGAATGGCTCAATTACTTAAAATAATTTTAATTCATATTCTTTGAAAATATAATCCCATAGAATTTCCAAAAATGCAGTCAGAAAAAACAGGTTTTGAAATTAATACTTCCACTCAAGAGACACTATTCCACAGGAAGGAATAGATTGATAATCTTTCATTCCCCTTAAAAAGAAGATATTGAATGTATAATTTCTTTATGTTTGTTAAGAAAACCGTATACAGTTTTTAACTGGATGTTAATCAGAGCAGATTGAAAGGACTAATTCATTACCAAGTTTAGCCTATTATCCTTTCCTAAAGGTTATATCTAAACACTTAAGGAACACTTTGAAAAAGAAAGAACAGAGGAAAGAACTGAAAGGGAGACTCATACTCTAACTTTGCTAAATTAATACATAGCATCTGGTCACTCTATCTTTATGTAAACATAGATAAACAGAATACTGCTCAAAGGTACTCATCTTGTCATCATCTTTGTAAAACACAGCTAAAGTAGCCTAAATTATGTTTTTCCTCGGTTTTACACTAATTTCCTTGATGAGGTACCATGTAGTTAGCTGGATGCCACTGATTACTTATTTTAAATACTTTCATTTCTTCTCTTATTTGTTGCTATTACTTTAAGTACACCCAGATGATTAAATTAAACGTTGTGCTTAAAGTAAAATACATTCGTGAGTCGCTTAACGACGGGGATACATTATGAGAAGTGCATCCTTAGGTGATTTTGTTGAGGGAACATCAAGTGTACTGACACAAACCTAGAGGGTACACACTTACGCTATATCGTACTAATGTTATAGGACCACCGCTCAGTCCGCCATTGACCAAAACGTTGTTATGCGGCAGATGACTGTATTTTATGTAGGATTAAATGTGTTTTCTTTAAGTCACGTGATAAACACATAAAATTTAACATGTTCTTATACTTGCCTATATGAGGCAACGGTTCTGGTTCGCATATATATATATATATATATATATGTATAATTTCTATTATGCCTCAAACTTTCAAATTCTCAAGTTTTCAAAAAATGTAAGGACTAGATTATTTGGAAAAAATTGACAATATTAACTTATAATATTTTTATTTTCTTACACTAACCCTTAATCCATGCTGGAACACTAATGAATATGTGTTAATGATTTTAAAACATAGTAATATTCAACACAGTTGAATAAATTTGATACCCTGTGCTCATAAAATAAATGTATTTTAACAATATTAAAATTGAGTTAATTTACTAAAACATGGAAGGTGGCTCATAGAATATTTACTAAGATTCAACTTTAGGGAGACGACTCCTATCATAGCCCTTTGAACTAGTAAAGAAAAAATTTCCTAAGTGATTTTTCAAATTCCATTTTTTCTTAACTGATGGGGGCAGGTGATTGCAGGGGGATCAAACAACACTGCAATGTTTCAACAAGTGCAGTTATATCACTTGACATAAAAATCTTAAATCCTTTTAGAAAAGTAGGAATATCTCCATTTAAATTTACATTTGCATTCTCTCTGCTCTTACTTTTAGCCAGCCACTTGATTAGGGTTGAGAATTTCAGCGTTCCAGGAGGAATACTGGTTTTCTTTCAGCACTGATGTTTATTATGTCCTTTCTAGATGACAATTCCATAAGTTTGATGTATCATATTAAATTGTTTTGTAGGAGTTGATCAATTAACTTGAGAAAACTCTATGCAGTGTTGATTCAATCATATAACAAGCGTAATTTAATATAAATGGTGCATAAGACATTGATTTTGCCCAACTGCTCTGTAGAAATTAGTGTCACTAAAGAAAGCAGCCAAGCTGAACTAACAATATTAAGCATTTGTGCAATTTATCTCTTGCTATAATGAACAGTAAATGATATAATGACCAACAAGATTAATGATAAAACAAACATGCTAGTTAGATTCACGCTATAGAAGACCAATCCACAATGTTACTTGGTAATCAATAATTTGAAGATTAATTTAACCAATAGGAGTATAAAATCAAACAACAGGGGAAGTGAAACCTTTCCTGGAATGTGTTTATTACTATAGCCTTTTAAAAACATATTCAAGATTGAGTATGCTGTAATTTATCTGTTTAAACTTTATGATAAATTTATTTTCCAGAGTTTTAACCTAAAATTATATATTGTGCCAAGTAACTTATTTCTTTAAATGTTCTTTATCTGATGAAACCCCAGGTGATTAGAAATCCCTCCTTCTCAATTCTGCTATGAATGGAGAGGATATTTATTAATAGCAGTCATTCACAACCAACGTGCTTTCCTTCCAGTGGCTTTGCTGAATGTAATTAACTAAAGGAAGAAAAGTGTGTCCAGGAACAAAAATATGGGAGGTATATAGAAGAAAGCTCTCATTGGAAAATATAAAGGTAACAAAAAAAAAATCTGGTTTATTGCCCTTTCTAGTCTTTCCCTCCAACTCACTAACTCTCTCTGACTCTCTCATAAATTCTTTTAAACCTTTATACTTAAGTTGTGGACTATATGGCAACCATACATTCAACAGTAAATTGGAAACTTAACTTTCAAGTTCTATGTTTCTCTAGAAGGAAGTAACCCAGAGTAGTTCAAAGCCTCACAGTTAAGTGGAAATGTTCCCTTTGCCTCCATGTCTTCTATGGGGTGAAACAGCTGACAGTTAATACTCTGCAATTCCTTTACTCAATGCATCTGTTCATGACTTGAACTATAGCCAATAGCTACTTCCTCTCCAAAACAGAGTTATAGGTATTATTCCCTTGGTCAACTCCACTATAAAAATAAAGAATTTGCATCTTGCCTCTGTTTGCATTCAAATAAACCATACAAACTAATTTTATGTGAATAATTCTTATAGAGTCAAATATACATTATTAGTGTCTATTCTATTATTATACAAGAGCATCATTTTCTAACACAAAGAGATTAGGACAGTATTTGTGGTTAAATGTACAAATGACGGGTATCCTAAGGCATGTGATTATGAGAACATAATAATAAAAACAGCACTCACTGCAATCTTCCTGTGCCTCAGGTACTCCTCCAAGCACTTTAGATGTAGTAACATTTATTCATCATATCGACTCTCTGACACAGGTATGAATTTTACCCGCATTTTGTAGATGTGGAAATAGATGCAAGAGAAGTTAAGTAACTTGCTCAAGATTCCACAACTTTTTTTTTTTTTTTTTTTTTGGTGAGGAAGACCAGCCCTGAGCTAACATCTGTTGCTAATCCTCCTCTTTTTGCTGAGGAAGACTGGCCCTGGGCTAACATCGTGCCTATCTTCCTCTACTTTATATGGGACGCCGCCACGGCATGGCTGACAGGCAGTGCGTCCGTGGGCGCCCGGGATCCGAACCCGCGAACCCCGGGCTGCCAAGCGCGGACGAAACCGCTGCGTCACCGAGCCGGCCCATGATTCCACAACTTTTAAGTGGAAGATTTGCAGGTGGCACCAAAGTTTGCTATCTTTACTACACTATGATTTCTGTCTAGTTAATTTGAAAGAGGATTTCCCCATTCCACTTGATTTTTCTAAAGACAATCAAAGGTTTTTGCTGGCTTGTCTTATTTTGTTTTGTTTATCCTCTACCTCAAAGAAGTCTATACCTTGTCACTTATCTAATTAAGTTCATATCCTTGTGAAGAACAGAATTTCAGACATATCATAAGAGGAAGACAAGTATCCTAGCCTCAAGAAGGGCAATAACAGAAGTAGAACAGAGCTACAGGCTTTTCACTCTAATGTCTGCTACTAACATGCCACCACTACTTCCTACAAACTTACTTCTTTTCCCTGGGCTACAACTCCCTGGTTTTCCTCCACTACGGGAGGGCATGTATAGCATCTGTTCACTCATAGCTTTTGCCCCTCCATAATTAGAACTTGTGTGTTCTCAAAACTTTGGGTTTCTAGGACTACTTATAACATCTTTCACCTTAAACTCCCATTCCTAACTACTTAATTTACATTTCTGAGAAAGATGTCTGATTGGCTTAGCTGATTTTGGCCGACTAGACCATATGGGGCTGGCTGATATATTGTTGATTATTCTTTGGTCAGGTGTCCGTCTCTGGTCCAGCTGCATTGTTATAATGAGGTGTTCATGGGCCCTTTTAGATTAGGGCCAGTGAGTGAGTTGGGTGAGGATCATTTAGAAGAAGCTATAGGCTGGCAGACTCCAGGCTGGCATCTCTAGCACAAGATCCATTGATCATGGACATCACTATTGACAGACATTCATAGTTTGCATGTGTCACATGCCCAAAACCAAGGATGACTCAAAAAACCCCAACCTTGCCTTAGAGTTACTTTCAGTGTTTTTTCAGTTATATACTGATAAAAAAGTATTAGATGAAAAGGTAATTTATGGCAGAACAATATAATTCAAAGAAAATATTTCACTAAAACATTTCATTTGATCCATACAGTTGTATAATTTAAATAGTTATCATTCCTATCCACTCATAATAATTTGTCTCACTAAAAATATGTGTCATATTTTTGCATTCACATTGGTGTTTCAGGATATTGATATTAAAATCAGAAAAGATTATCAAATAGATTATATCAATAAAATTATCTATTTAAAATCATAATTTGACATCTCAAAGCCCCCCCCAACTAGTTCATACATTTTTCAAAGACAAAGAGTAATGATTTATAAGGGGCTCTATCTGTGGGCTTTGATCATGGAAGGATTACAATAATCCTCTCTCATACCTCCTTTCTTAGTAGTTGCTACTTCTTTGGAGTCCAGGAGTAATTTAAGGAAATCAGAGGTGCTTTGTAAATTTTTTGTTGGCCTCTTGATGTCCACTGACAACTTAGCAGACAGTGTAGCATCTCAGCCCAATTTCAGGTGTTTAATATAGAAAACCCATATTTAGATTATATTATTTACACGTTATCTATTTTTCAGTCCTCTCAGATTTTACCTCCTTCCTTATTCTATAAATCCTATTATCTGTAAAAATGAGAGCCCACTCTGCACTTACAGCTTTGTTCATAAATCAAAAACAGGCAATTATTCTTGCATAGGTGTTTGTACTCAGGAATGTCATTGAAGGTGGACCTATGCTATGTAATTATTAATCAGCATTTGAAAATCCCCACATTAATCAAGGTAATTCTATTTGCTTGGTCTGGACCTTCCAAGAATCACAGATGTTCTGCATAAGGTCTAGAATTAGTAGATAAGGTTGACAGAGTGAATAAGGGGAATGTAAACGAATCCAGCTCTATCTAACAAGGTAGTCTGATAGCAAAATAAGATTAGGTTTAAAAGGAATGCTATATGGGTGGGAGCATACAGATCATCTGCTCAAAGAGGGATAGAACTCACATTCTGCCCTTAACGTGGGTGCATAGTACTACTCTTCACCTGTGAATGCTCCCCTTTTAAATCGCATGCAACAGGAGATGCTGTAGATTTCTCTAAATAGGCAGCAATTAGGCAAAGCATCAAAAGAGCCTAACAAAGGTTACATAACACTCAATTTCTTTCAGATCTGTTTACGGTGTATTGTCTCTAGTAATCTGAAGAACTTCTCTGTACCTGATTTCTTGTTTTAAAATTACTGACATAATATATACATTGTACTCATTACTTTCTGTCTATATATGTGCATATATAGACATATATATGTATATTATATAAAGATATATCAAGAGTATTAAAAAGTTCTATACATTTTTCTAAGAAAATAAATTACATGTTTTATTTAAAATGAATCATATAGAAATAGTACTGAGTGAAATATAGAAGATATTGATAATATTTGATAAGAGAAAGATACTATTCGACCTGCTTTGGGGAAACAATCACCCAAAAATCTGCATTACTAGTTACACAAACTAGAATATGAATGGAAACTGTTTCAGTTAGATTGTTTCACATTGATTTCAGTATCCTAAAAATATTAATTTTCAAAAATTGTATTTCTTGATGTTTATACAAGTTAGAAGAAATTGTGGTAGATTTGCTTTTATAGCAGGAAAGAGTGATTTTTTTTTTTAACAGGGCCACTAAAGATCATGATAATTTTTAAAAATGAATACTTGAAAAACATTTCAAGTATCCACTATAGTCAATCAGAAGAAGGATGTTGATGTGATGCAACAGACATTAAGGAAAACTGTGGAATATCATTCAATAAAGCTATCTGATCTTTTGGTTTATCTCTCATATTTAGAACTGGCATATTTTTTCCCAGGACTGATTGTCAGGTAAAACTTCCTTATTGGGAATATGCAGATAGAGCTGAGATTTATTTAAATTTGATTTAAAAAACATAGTTTATAACAAAAGCTAACAGATTTTAATTCGTAAAATATCTTTTTCAGAGTCAATTTTTATTCTTATTTAAAAATTTATATGCTTTAGACTATTAAATTCTAGTCTGGTACATGTTAGGAGCTCAACAAATGTTGGTTGAATGCATTTTTAAAAGTTTAGTATATATCTAATTATCATTTTATGTTTTTAAGCATAACATAGACATTTCCATTATGATGTTCATTTTTTAAACACAGAGTCAACTACTCCACTTCTCTGCTTTGTGACATTTAGGACCTCCAATATTTGTGTGTTAAATGAAGAGTTGTAATGTCATTCAATTAAATCAATGCATGGGGTCGAGTACAGAAAATGTTGAATAAAAACTATTTTCTTTCTATGGTAAATATCATCTTTTAAAAGAAATAAATATATTCATGGCAGTTAACTAACACATCTGTTATTTTCCTCAACAATGTATCACTAATGACAAAAAAATATGGAGAATTCTTCAGAACACTAGTTTTCTTGTAACATATTTTTTCAGTTCTGTAGTTGATACCATCACTGAAACACTAGATATATATAAACAGATATGAAGATTAAAATAATTTAAGAGAAAACAACTATAATTAGTAGCTGATGTGAAACATTTTTAAAATCTTAGATCATTAAATTACATATTATTTAAAAGAGATATTATTTCAAGAATTTATTAGAAATCTAGAGTTGAATCTAATAAGTTAAAATATTCTTTACAGGATCAAACTTTTTTAATGTCTCATGTAAGGAAAATTCATGGTTGTTGATGCTTTACATACCTTTACAATCCTGTCAGTTTACTCTCTTGAACTTTCTTCCTGAATTTCCAAATTATATTTGAAAACTACACAAAATTTATACACTGCATTGTACCTGCAGAGTTGTAATCATGAAGACATAATTTGAGAGACATTGAGAAGCGCTTAACCTCTCCTGCAATACTAAAATTCCAATCACACATAGAATTTCATGAGACTGAAATCTTAATAATTTTCATCCTTCCTTAGAGATAATTAGTTATCCTTATTAAACCCAATAAAATATAATTATAATATATAATATTAATTTTATATATTTATAAGCATATATTAATAATAATCATATATATATGGCACTATGGATAATTGTACATATTTGTTTTTCCTAATTGACCATGGTTAACATGTTAGGAATATAGCATGTTAATCATGGTCAACTGAGGAAGGAATCACAAATATGTATAATTAATCATAATAATATATTAAATAAGTTGTCTTCTAGCATTTTGAGCAGGGTTTAATGAAACCCTATGAAGGAAGCAATTAATTGTGCAGGGGATATGATGAGGAGCAGAAAAGTTTTCACAGAGAATTGGATACAAAAATCATGACCTAAAAAGCATTATTTTTTTGTTACTATGTGAAGATGGTGCCCTCAATATCTGGTATATTTGGTCCAGATATATGAGAAATGAACAGGAAGCAGTATTTGAGGAAGCAAAGCGTCTTTGGTTCAGGCTAGGTCCTGTGGCATTATACAATAGACTTTAGTGTATGAGTCTCCTTAACTTTGATTTTGATAATTTATGGCAATCATATTGTGCAGTGCAGCTGATATTTCTGTTCTACATCTTATTTTCAACTGGATGAGTTGTTTTAATTCTTGGGAACAGACTATCCTGAAAGATGCTAATTTCTTTAGCCCCACTTCAACCCCCCATCACGCCACACTTGGATGGGAATATATTGGACAGAAATGATTTAACTGATGTAATGGAGCTTAGAAGGAAACAAACTGACAAAAGACTAGAAATTTATATTCACCCCTTTTTCTTTCCATAATCTTGGTACTGGGCTTACACACAGCAAGTATCTTCGCTGCTTTGCCGCAATCCTGCACACTTTGTTTTACAGGGGTCTTCTTCCATAGTGGAGGCCTGTAATGGCCCATCACCTTCCCTAACTCAGCAGGCAAATTGATCTAGTTCTGGGGTTCATAAAAATTCAATTTGGAAATGCCTAAGTCACATATTCAAATATAATTCTATCAGTGGTAGAATAATATGTTAGCCTCTGTCTACTACCTTTTTAAAAAAAATTTACTTGAGTCAGAACTTGATAGAGAGATGGCCGAGTTTTTTATTGGGATCCACAAAGCCCACCTTACAGCATCCCATATAGATATTAGAGTTTTATGAAATCAATCTGTGATCACAGACAAGCCACTGGAAAAGAATAGGAACTAAAAAAATAGAACACGGAATGAATTCATTCCTCAAATCAAGAGTTGGTAAACCACGATTGTGAATCAAACCCAGCCCTCTACGTGTTTCATGAATAAAGTATTATGAAAACACAGCCGTAGTGCTTTGTTTATGTATTGTTTATGTACATGTAGCTGTGTTCGTGCTGCAATGGAAAGGTTGAATAATTGTGATAGAGGCTCAATGTCCTCTAGAGCCTAAAATATTTACTATCTGGCCCTTTACAGAAAAACTTTTCTAAGCTTTGTCTTACTGATCAGAAACTTTTAGAAGATAGAAGGAAAATGAGTTGTAATGAAATTATAGTCCCGACACTCTACATTTAAAAATTGTCTCTGGTTTGAATGTTAGTTCCTAGAGATGTTGAGGTAGTAGTTATTTTATCATCATCTCTAGCTTAGAACATAAACTTGTGAGTAGACTTAGTATTTCCTGAAGGGGTAGTCACCTATTCTTTCATTTGCAATGAGAAGAGGCTGATAATTAGAAGATGAAAATGATGCCTGAAGTAAGCTTTCTATAGGTAGATAAAGAAATATCCATCTTTCTTTGGGTTTCACTCTCTTGGGTTTTGTCTTTGGGAGGGTAGATGTCTGGCTTCTGAATAGAAGGTGCTAAGATGGCGTCCTTTGTATGGAAGCAGATCAAGAGAGAGGATGAAACAGCACTGTCTGCAACTCTTATGAAAATGCAATTGTGGAGTTTGGATTACCAACGTCTATTGATCTCATACTCACATTTTTTTTCTGTTATTCGCAGCACTTATAAATGTGTGTTTGCATGGTCTAAACTTATTTAATCTGTATAATTGGGTATTTCCTAGAGAAATATTTATAGGTTTAAAAAATAAACCTTCCAATTTCAGTGGCTTAACACAATAAAAGTTTATTTCTAACTCTTAAAGCAGTTCAATATAAGTGTTACAGTTGGCAGGCAGGTTTCCTTTATGTGTTATTCAGAGACGAGGATTTTTCCATTTTATGATTTTTCTATCACATCACTCCACCTGGATGCCTGGAGACCATAGGAGAAGGGGGGATGTTTGGGAAATGCATCTCACTGGGCAGCTGCTAAACCTATATTATGGAAGAGGGTTAAATTTTTTGTTGCCCATTTTACTGTCTCTACCAAAAAGAAAAACAAAGTGGCTATAATTTAGTTATTCATGACCCATAGTTGAGGCAAGCAGCTCCTGAAGACATCTTGGTAAAAAGAGAGAAATATGCACAAAGAAAGTAAATCTTGGGAGTGAGAAATGAGAGTATGAGGCCAACTCAAACATTCTCCTTTGTAAGTCACTTTCCCATTATCAACCTTCATCTCCTTGGCTTCATTTTATTAAGGCAACAGTTTTCTTGAATGGGCTCAAATAAAATAATGTGGAATAAATGTGCTCATATAATGGTAGGGCAGAAATTGGTATAGACTTTGGCATCTGGTGAATAGCATCAATATTTAGAAAAAGTGAAAACTCATGAAAAAGAAACAAAGACAGGAATGTCCAAAACAAGCTTTGTTTTATATTCATATGTGGTAGAGAATTCCCCAATTATGAATAGATTTTTCAATGAAACATAATTTAAATATTTTTATTAATGACCTAGGGTTTATATTTCCTAGTGGAGTTTTATTATGATTGTTTCCATCTTTGTTTTTAGGAGGAAGATTAGCCCTGAGCTAATGTCTGTTGCCAATCCTCCTCTTTTTTGCTGAGGAAGACTGGCCCTGGGGTAACATCCGTGCCCATCTTCCTCTACTTTATATGTGGGGTGCCTGCCACAGCATGGCTTCATTAGCAGTGAATAGTTCTGTGCCTGGGATCCGAACCTGAGAACTCTGGGCTGCCGAAGCAGAGCGCACCAGGCTGGCCCCTATTTCCATCCTTTTAATAGAGAAAACGAAGGCTATGAGAAGTTCAGTGGTTTGCTCAAAGTCACGTAGTAAAGGAAGACTGTTTTAGTCCAGCTTTTTTGACTTCATTCCCTATTTTGTCTATTGTACTATATTGTTTTCATAGCGTCAGGACAGAAAATTTTATGGACTCATCAGTGTAGGTCAAAGTGCTGAGTGTAGCCCACCATGTTTTCTTCTTTGGGATGTGTGTGTGTTGGAAGAGAGGCAATTTGCTTTCATTAGTTCAAAACTAGGTAGAAGACCTTTAGCTACAATTCCTTGGAAGAAAGTGAGCCAAATCTGCGAGATTGATGCCTTTCCTCTGTGACTGGGTCAGACGGAGTTAATTAAGCACACTCAGGGCCCCCAAGCTAGAAAGTGCTTTTGGATGAAGTTCAGAGAAAAGTCCCTGAAGCTCGCATGGAGCTGGCCCCAACTTCCTCATGTTGGCCAATACAAATATTATTATTGGTCCTATTAATCAGTTGCAGTTTTTGACTCTGTGACCTTCTAAAGGCAATATATTTCCACAATGCTGTGTGAAGTATTTCCTTTTATTTGCTCAAATGTATTTGATATTAATTTCTTTTAAGGCTTTCATAGACACTTTGTAAAACAGTAAAGAAACAATATCTATCAATTTTTACTACATCTTTCTTAAACTCTCATGACTCATTCAATTTCCACTTCATTTCCTATTTCTGGAAAACAAGAAAACACTGTCTCTCTCTAATATATTTCGATACTTACTTTCTCATAAATGGTACACTATGTGTACTGACCTTTCCAGGATACTTTTTTGTCCTAATGACATATTCCTTCACTGAAATCATCAAATTAAATGCAGTATGTTGGCTTTGGTTTGTTTCTACATTAAGTTCAAGTTTTGTTTTTTATATACTAAGAAGTATCTATAATATCCATAACCCATTTTACAAAGCCTTTCAAACATTTTTTCTTTTAATAGATCTTTACATATAAGAACCTAATTGTGAAAAAAAATCACTAAACTATTTTTGCTGACATATCTACATATATGTCTAATTAAAATTTTTATATTGTTTTGCTGACCTATGCTATTGGATTTATCTGGACTTTCTTGCAAACTCTTATAAATAAAAAGTTTTTAACTAGTAGAAACCACTTAATAGTATCAGCCGACCTCATTTACTCACTGTCTATTTCCTCCTTTAAATCATTAATTTGTATAAACATCTGGGTAAGTCTTGAGTGGATTATCATGTTTCTCATAGATAACATTTCTAGACGTGGAGAGACAGAAAAAAGAAACTTCAGATTTCTGCCACACAAGTAGCTAAGTCTATAGCAAATGGCATTGATACACGATCGCTTGGCTCTGCTTGATATAATGATCATAAAAAGCAAGTAAATCACTAATTTGTACATACTTAAGCTCATCATACTTCCAAATGAATTCATACTTGTAAAGTAGTTTTTAAAATATTTTTATAAATATGGTGTATACTTGGTGTGCTTTGTAATTAAATGCACTTCAACAGATTTTATGAATGGGAAGTGTGATATCAACAAGGCCCCAAATTGTATGAGAACAATTTTATCTTTCCGTGATTTTTAGAAAAAAAGAATAAAATGACGTAGATTCCTTCCTCAAAATACACTTTGGCTATGCAGTTTTCCTTTTGAAGCTTCTTTGCATTATGATTTAAAATTCCTTATATAGATATTTTTATGGTTGATTATGGTAGTTTTATCTTCAACATGTGTATGATTCTTCAGAAGATAGTTATTATAATTCCACCCCTGGATGCTTCTCAAGTTGCACCCAACCACCAGTACGTATACATGTGCTTCAAAGCAGGTTTGTGAATTTTAGCTTTGACAGTAGAGTGAATAGTTATGGGGGGGTATGTTGAGCAACTAACACTTGTTGCTGTGTTGACCATGCATATGGAAATGACTCAATAAATCTTGTGCGTTTTGTAATATTTAAGACAATTGCGAATTATTTAAACTTTAACATAGTTCAGGAAATATACAGAACAATTTTTGTTCTTTGGAGGAAGATTGGCCCTGTGCTTACATCTGTTGCCAATTTTCCTCTTTTTTCCTCCCCAAAGCCCCAGTACATAGTTGTGTATCATAGTTGTAGAGTGTAGCTCTTCTACAGGGGATGCCGACTCCACATGGCTTGATTAGTGGTGAGCAGGTTCGCGCCCAGAATGCAAACTGGTGAACACCAGGCTGCCGAAGCGGAACGCCGAACTTAACTGCTGCACCACTGGCCTGGCCCCCAGAACAATTTTTAAAACCAATTTTACAAAATGTATAAAGTCATGAAATTTTCATGGTGTCATCATATGCTCTCAAGTGTCTCAAATGAAACTTTATTCTTTAACTTTATCTTTATTTCAATGTCTATTTACCTACCACAATATCTCAGCAAACAATGAGCTCAAAAATATTTATTGAATCAAAACCCAGAATGTCTCAAGCATAGAAGGCAGCTGTCAGTCAAACAAGACATTTTTAGGTTAAGGTTACAAATGCAATGGAAAATAATCGGGAAAATATCCATGAGATCAGGACCCTTTGGTAGACGTATAAGAATTATAGGTTCTTTAATAATTTTTGTTTCTATTTTCTTTCCCTTTCATGTGTAAGAAATCTAAAGAAGTTAGGATTTCAGATTCAAGTTTCAGATAGTTATCTGCATAACAAATCTAACATTCAGACAACAGAAGAAAAAATCAAGAAACTTTTGCACTCATATTGCCCACTAAAAAAAAGGAACAAATTTGCCCCATACCCACTCAAACAGGAGATTACTAAGAGAAAGCTATAAGAATAAAACATAGTATGGGAGGGTGTATATCAGTGATGCAATAAATGGAAATGGATTAAACTTAAAAATTAGAGTCAGAAGTTCTCTGTAGCAGGAGGCAAAAAGCCCCAGGTATCGATTCTTTATGCTTTTAAAAGAGATTCACCTAAAAAATCTAAAAAGGTTGAACACACACACACACAAACATTTATAAGTGAATTATAAATAAAAGCAATCACATGAACATAAAACAATTTTCTCTGCATTAGTATCCCTCATTCTAATATATACTCAGGTAGTCATGCTAGATAAAAAAGCTATAATTTTAAAGTTTCTTCAATAATCTTAGCCTTATAGGGAATGATGAAATGGTCAATTTTCATAGTAATTTTTAAGTAAATTTTACTTCGGAGTGATCCTTTTTATTATTATTTTTGGTAGAAAATATACTCTTTATTGTGATTTAATTTTATTTAAGTTTAAAACTTCATAAACATTCTGTGCCTGCACTCCTTAATACTTTTAATTATTATACCTGTCCTTGTGTCAAGAATATATAAATTATTTTAATTCCTGGTTTAAATTAGTCTTTAAACATGGGGGAATTCACAATATAGAAAATCCAAATTACTAAAACAAAACTAATATTAAATTTTACAAATAATCCACAAAATGTATATTAAAAAATGAAATCACATTCCTTACAAATTGGAGTGACAAAGATAACACAAATATAATGCTCATTGTTGGAGAAGATATGAAGAAACTGACTTGGCTTGTATGAATCAGTTGACTGTGAAGGGTGACTTGGGCAACACTTCTTGATTCAGCAATTTTTCTAGAACTATATAGGCCGAGGAAATAATTTTATACAGTCGTATGAATATCAAAGAAAGCATGCAGCAATGTTGTTCATAATTTATAAGAATGTAAATGAGCCTTTAGATAAAAGCTAAGAAATCTGTTAAATTATGGTATATATTCATAAAAATAACACTATTGAGTAGTTAAAATAAAAACAAATGGTTATATTGGGGTGAAATATTTTAACGAAATTATGTCAAAAACAGATTAGATAAAATATGTTATACTTTCTGCCTACGTGTGTGGCTATTTACAAATATTCTGACTTTCTCTTCCTCAGACACATGGTAGAATTCATCTTTCTTACCTACTTGAAGTTAGGTTATATGACTTGATACGGCCAATGGAACATAAACGGAAGTGATATGTTTCCCTTCCAGGCAGAAGCTTAAAAAGTCAGCACATGCTTCACCACCCTCTCTTCTCCTCTGCCCAGGAAATAATGGTCACCCTATCAGCTTGGATCCCAGAGCGGAGAAAACAAGTACATCAATAACAGCCTTCCAGCTGGCTGGTGATGGACCTGTAGCTTAAGCAAGGAATTACCTTTGGTCTTTTTAGCAATTGAAATGCTGTGGGTTTTACCACAGTATAATCTAGTTAATCCTAATATTTGCTTAAGTATAATATCATATATGTTAGTAATAAAGTTATTCAGGTAAATCTATTATTTTTATGGATTTTTAATATTTTATAGCATTAGAAATAAATTCGGAGCACATGAAACTTTCAAAATCTTGATCTCTGATCCATTAGCTAGATTATTATGGATTCTTTTAATTTGCCACCATTGTTACACTTCACTCCTGCTTTACCTTCAGCCTATAGCTTTAAAATACCTTAGTTGATATTAATAGGAACTTTTGTTGATAGTCACTTTTGACAGCAATAAAGAAAAAGGTAAGCATCCCTATCCGGATTGTAAGATTTAGGAAATTTCACATTTTTTGATTCAAAACAATGGATATGGAAGAATCTGTCCAAAGTATAATTCGACTATGAAATTCTACAAGTCTAAAGGCAAAAACTCTTACCTCTGTGGTTGACATAAGGGAAAAATTTGGAGGAACCTGAAGAAAATCTATGTCTGTCTATCTATCTATCTATCTGTCTATCTATGTACTTTTTAAAATCTCAAACAAATAAAGGAGGGCATGAACAGACAATCATAGTATGGGATATAACAAAATATCAATATTATTTAAGTCATATTGTATCTACAAATGACATACCCTGAAATAATAGTAATGTTTATTTTTTGGTTGAGAGTTCAGGTAATGCTTTTGTTTACATATGTTCTATAGTTGTCATAATACAAATGTATGACTCAAAAAATAATATTTTTAAATTATGGGTCTTGTTATTTGTTGTTAATAAGCAATTTGTGTAGTGATTGGTTAGGGTTAAAACTAATTTATAACTGAAGTCCTCGCCAATACCCTCCTCACTCCAACTGAAGAAAAATTGAAAAACTAAAAATATCTTATAGAAACATAAGTTAAATTTCTATTTATTTTTCATTTGGTGGAATAACCCAAATTATAGTTTTAGTTGGAACTGAACTGAGGATTTGGGATGTATGAAAACCAAGAGAGTCTTAAAATTTGGGTGTGGAGAGAACATTGAAAGATCCAATGATTTAGAGGGAGATCTTTATGTTTGTTGTTAGTATCTGGATGGCATATCTCTGGGAAATATGGGTCACTGTGTTACTAGGATATTGAGGAAAAATAGCTCCTAGGAACGTGGTGGCCTTCTCTCTTACTCAATGAATTAACCATAGCTATCTCAGTCTTTAATTGGTGAATGATGAAACAGAAATAGTCTGAACAAATGTATCATCATGAGATAAGAGGAATGAAAACCAAATATCATGTTATTAGGTAGTCACTGGGCTATTTGAGAGAAGCAACTTGTTGTAGGGAAGTCGTTCTAATTCTAACTTTGGTTCTGAATAGTGGATACCTGTTCAAGTCACTTTAAGTCTTGCTCCTTCATTATAAAATCAAGCAATAGAGTAGTTCCTTTCACACTCTTTATTCTGTATCTCTCAAGTCATAATTTGGAACATAACTTTAAGCTACATGGGTTCTGAGAATAAAATTTATCATAACACAGCAGATCTTGGCATGACTTTTATTTCAACACTTGGAGATCATTAAGGGATGATAAAAACTACCTCACTAACTTTGTGTCACTTTTTAGAAAGCGTTTTAAAAGAGGGCTGAAGTCTAGACCTACAACTATGTTTGGCTGTCTTAATTTGTAAGTGATTAGCCATTGTGTTAGTTTACAAAGAAATCATTCTCTAGTGCAAAAAAATGTCGGTCAACACCACCAACAGCAACATTTGTAGCTGCAGTTACAGGGGAAGTAACAGGAGCTGGAAAAGCAGTTTTCAAATTTTAAACAATATTAAGCATCAGATATCATTTTCTGCATTTTCAATTTACATCTTTTAATTCTTCTAAAAGGTGATTTGTTTTCACATTTTACAGATAAGGGAAAGAGGAAAGAAGATAAGTCTCTGAAAGGTGAAGTCACTTGCCCAAGGTCATAGAATTAATAAGAGTTTATCATTTTTAATCCTATGGCTTTTCTTTGGACAATGCTGCTCCCTAAATACCTTTGTGCCTTCTTACGTGAAGCAAAAATTTGATCCACACATTATTATGTCAATGTTGCTGTTACAAATGATTTATTCACCTCCTTGTGTGTGTGTGTGTTAATTAATGTGAACCATTTGACCAACATTAAGATATATCTTTCGGTAGAACTAATATCTAATGACACAGTCCTGTCCTCCCCAAAGGGTGGATGTGATTAACATTTCATAAGACTAGCATTTGAGCACTTGCTCATATGTTTTTTCATCTTTTTAATTGTCACATAATTTGACTTTTTTTGTTGTTAGATTACGCACCAATATAACTGAGTAAGGCATGTTTCCTATACTCAGTGAATATTAGTCTTTGGATCTGATGTTTTTTAATAACCCTCCATGCTGAGAACTATTTGGTTTGATTTAAAGAGATGAGTTTGTTATAACAACTTTTGTAAGAGGCATTTGTATCCTTTCCCACTCACTTATATTATTGCTTTGAGATATCGCTTTTAATTAAGTTCATGCTTTTATAGCCATAACCAGTTTATATAAAGTATACATTTACTTAGGAACTATTGTTTGGGTTGTAGTTTTGGGGAAAAAAGCTGATAATAAAATCAAATAACTTTCATATAAAGGAAAATTATAGTTGCTAAACATCAGTGGAATAATTAAAAACTCAAGCATTTAGTGTCATCCAAATAGAACATTACTTGACTATTAAAATTTAGATCAAAGGAGATTGCAAAAAATCAGGACTGTGTAACTTTGGAATAAACTAAAACTTCCATATATAAAAAAAAAATGTTGATGCCTGATTGCAATATTTCTCAAGATTACAGATAGGAACATTTAACCATTTGTAGGAAGGCATGATAATAAAGAAAATTACCCAATGCCTTGAGGAAAAATATTGCCTGCTGTAACTTTTTTACTCAACCTAAAATAAGACATGAGCAATGAGGAAATCAACATTGCAAATTTTTTTTCCAAGTGTGGGCTCTTAAAAAGAAGCAAAACAAATTAACAAACAGAACAACATCGTCCTATTTAAAATGTTGTAAAAGGTAGGTCAGGACAACTAGAAAACCTAAAATTCTAGCAACAAAAATTTATAAAAGAGGTATTCCTCCCACTTCGCCCCACTCAGTTTCTTGTCTCTTGTGATATCCATTTCCATCTAGTTCAAGAATGAAATATTTTAACAAACTCTATTAGTCACAACTTAATCCTTTCATGTTCATTTCGTAAAGCAAAATTTTCCGAATGTGACTTGATGTAGAGGGTCATTCATTTTCCTTTCTCTCTAGATTCAATTCCAAAAAATAAATCAATACTATAAAATATCTTACAATGTGATTCTTTCCTTTCCAAGAAACTTTTTCCTACCCTGAGGGCTCGCAGGAGAGGAGGAAGGCAGCCTCTGTGTTAACAATGGAGAATGTAAAATTGTCCTTTAGAAAAATCTTTAAAACTCAAAGTCCATCAAAGTAGCTTTTTCATACTTTGAAACTCTACCAAAATGTGATAAATAATCAGTTTTCACTGCAAGTAGTTCCTGAACAGTATAGAAATATTTTAAGTTCTTAAATCTTCTTAGTATACGAGCTTAAGTCATGGAATCTTAGAGGAACTGATATATTCTGCATTTATTTTTTCTTTCAGATCAGTAAATATTATTAGTAGGTCATGAGAGCTAACTGCGTTATAAAAATAAGACGTTTAAAAAAACTGTCTATCAACTTAAAATTGCCTAATACATGCAATCAAAAGGAAGGAAACCCACTATATTTTTCTTTCATTTCTCCGCATAGGTTTTATTTAGTGTCCTTTCTTTTTTTCACAACTTTATTGAGGTATAACTGAAAATAAAAGTGTATACATTTGAAGCATACAATGTGATGATTTGATATATGTACACAGTGTGAAAAAACTCCCCCCATGGAGTTAACACATCCATCACCGAACATAGTTACTGTTTTTTGAGTGTATGAGGGGAGAATGCCTAAGATCTACTCTTACAGCAAAGTTCAATCATACAATACAGTATTATTAACTATAGTCACCATGCTGTACATTAGATCCCCAAAACTTATTCATCTTATAAATGAGTTTTTTGTACCCTTGACCAACATCTTCCCATTTCCCTCACCCCATAGCCCCTGAAAACCACCCTTCTACTCCTTGTGTGAATTTAACTTTTTTTTTTTTTTTTTAGATTCAACATATAAGTGAGATCATACAGTATTTGTCTTTCTCTGTCTGGCTTATGTCATTGAGCGTATGTTTTCCAGATTCATCCGTGTTGTTGCAAATGGCAGGATTTCCTCTTTTGTGGCTGTATAATATTCCACTGCATATGTATACCACAATTTCTTAATCCATTCATCCATCAACGGACACTTAGGTTGTTTCCATATTTTGGCTATTGTGAATAATGCAGCAATGAACCTGAGGGTGCAGATATCTCTTGGGATAGTGATTTCATTCTCTTTGGATGTATATCCAGAAGTGGGACTGTTGGCTCATATAGTAGTTCTATTTTTAATTTTTTGAGGAAATTCCATACTGATTTCCATAGTGGCTATACCAGTTTATATTCCCACCCACAGTGTACAAAGTTTCCCTTTTCTTCATACCCTCACCAAAATTTATCTCTTGTCTTTTTGATAGCAGTCATTCTAGCAGATGTTAAGTGACATCTCGTTGTGGTTTTGATTTGCGGTTCCCCAATGATTAGTGATGTTGAGCACATTTTCATGTATCTGCTGGCCATCCTCTTTGGGAAAATATCTATTCAGATCCCTTGCCTATTTTTTTAATCAGCTTATGTGGTGTTTTGCTATTGAGTTCTATGAGTTCTTCATAAATTTTGGATATTTACCCCTTATTAGATCTATGGTCTGCAAATATTTTCTCCCATTCGGTAGGTTGCCTTTTCATTTTGCTGCTAGTTTTCTTTGCTGTTCAGAGCTTGTTAGTTTGATGCAGGCCCATTTTTTAGTTTTGCTTTTTTTTTCCTTTTCCTATTGGTGATGTATCCAAAAAACAAAAACAAAAAAAAATCATTGCCAAGACAACGTCACACTCTTTTAAATCAATGTTTTATATATTTTGACTACAAAATCTTCAATTTTCAAAATGTAAGCCAAATAGTAACAACATCATCACTATGATAATCTCCTATGAGTTTGATTTTCATATTCTCCACTTGTAGATTTAAATTATCATAAGGCAATATTTAATGAACAGAATTCAAGTGGAATAAAGTAACAGGGAAATAAATGAATGGGATTTGGTTCTTGTATTGTTTATAAAAGGAATGTTTCTAAGTCAGTCTCAGTGTGTTTGTATAGAGCTCTAAACCGAGTACAGACACATAGTGCTGATCTGGAACTACAAGTTCCAACTTTCAAAGATCTAAAAATAATAATATACCATTTCTCCACTTTGAATTACCTAAAACGTCACTTAACTCTCACTTATTGTTAGCAACAGGAATTTAGATCTGTGCACTGCTTCCTCTGACTATCTACATGGAAAGTAGGATATCTTTGTAACTTACAAATTTGAAGACACCTATAGAGTCCCAGAAGGATTTAGCGATATTAGCCAAAACAAGGAATATCTACCTAACCTACCTCTTTCTTACTTAACTCCCAGCAAATAAGTGTTAAATCTCTTCTCTTTGAAGAAAAAAAATTTATATCTAATTTGTGTACCTTATCTTTCTTGATTGCTTTATGAATTTTTTTCTAGTAAAAATCCAATAATGTCGTTCTGTCAGATGGATTATGCTGAAAGAGAAGCAAAATTCTTCACTCTTGTTTTTCTGCCTGTCACATACACTTTATTGTCCCCAATGTCTATTTCTCTTCCTCTGCTTATCTTACACAAAGAATGGTGAGTACATTGCAAGCTGTAGTAATACTTGCAAAAAGATTACTTTTAAGTGATAAATTGTAACATCATCTATTCTCCTCTCCATTTCTCCTTTAAAAAGTGGCTGATTTCCTGGATAATAGTTTGACTTTCTATTCTACACACGCACACATATGCATAACTCTTTATCTTAAGATTTAAATAATAAGAGTATAAAGATATCAGATGCTTGGTGTTTAATGTCAGGTATAGGTAGATACTCTTAGTTTAGCTCATTTATTTCTCCTAACCATCCATGCCAGTGCACCCACAAACACTTTCATCCTAGAATGATGAAAGCAGGGGAAAAAAAAATTAAATCATTCTTTCCTAATCTTATGATCATATTCTCATTTACTCTTTTCAACAAAACTGAAGGATTGAATGACTGCATGACATTTTTATGTAGTCCTACTGTCAAGTAATTCTTGTTGCTAAGTCCCCTTTGTTGCAATTTATAACCATTTTACTTCATCCAATATTCCTACAGCAATCATTCAGATTCTTAGAGTTACTGGCATCTTTCTTTGTGACTAGCTACTGCAGATATTATATTCTTGTATTTCCCCACTTTTTAATTACATTATGCATCTTTGCAATATATAGAGAAGCCAAGCCAAAAAGATCCCAATGCGTGTTACATTCCATTAAATGATTCCCCTTTAATTCCACCCACTTCTCCATAAAGTCCTGTAGCAGAAACAATTAAACCTGAATGAAACATATTACATTCTTTATAATATGAGGATGACCATATTACAATTTTTGTGTTTCTACATCTCTAGAAGCAAGAACAAATATCCTCTATCTTCTATCTAACAAATTATAGTGTGACATTATTGAATATTTAGTATTTACTAGTTAGGCATTATAATAAGAACTTCACATGCGTTGACTTATGACCTTCAAATTGATTTTCTAGGACATTTTATGTTATTTGCCCTATTTTCGTATGACATAACCAATCTTTTTAGAGGTTAACTAGTCTGAATTCACCCAGGCTTGGGTAAAACCAGATGTGAACCCAAAGTGCGTCTGACACAGAGGTAGATCCTCTTAACTGCTTTGTGATCTTAAGGATATTGTGTTTTCTTGCTCATGTACCCCAACCGAGGGTACAGTCAGCTCAAAGTACTCCTTTTTTCACAATTAAGAACTGATTTTAAGTTCTTTTGTCTCTATTTATTGCTCTATTAATATTGTAAAAAAGCATCAGTTATATCTTTTAAAAAGTCTTACATATCTAACCAAGTATCATAGAACAGGTAAACAACAGCAGCAAAAAGCAAATGACACTTTTATCACACTATTTTAATTTAATCTGACATCTTCGAACTTAGTATATGAGCTCTGATTTTTTACAAAACTGCCTTCAATGCGATCAATTTTTGTACCGTTTTAAGATGCTATTATATATAAACATTTCTTTTTATATACACAGTCCACATATCTATCACTTAATAACAAAAGTATTTATTGTACCATATGTCATAGATCATGTAACATTCCCAAATTGCTAGGCATATTTATTTTTTAATCTAGTTTTGCAATTATAAAACATGCAATCAATAAGACTTAGAAATATATGGCTATTTTTTTAAATACAAAGTTTATACAGGCCTTTAGATTTAACAGAATTAGAGAGAGAGAAAATAATATTTTATGTTTTTATTACTCCTCATTTTAGAGGCAATGTAACTGAGAATTTGAAAAGTTTATTATCTTGCATCATCTAACATAAGTGGCACCAACAGACCTGACATTAGGACCCCAGTGCCTAGCCCAGTGTTCTTTCTCTGACATTATAAACTTTATTTTGACAGTATAAACATAGTAGCTTAAAGCTGTATTAACACTATAGAAATACCGTGTTAACTTAAAGGATGCCTAAAATGCCTTCTAATCCATAGCTTTATAAATATAGAAATGCTTGTTTTCTCTTGATTTTTAGTTTAAAAGCTAGGAATGATTAAATAAAATGTGTAATTTGCTGCATCTTTCATATTTATTTTGCTTTGTTGTAATTTCAAGATTTATTTAAAGCTAAAATAAAACTTCTCAAAGAAACTTAAACTTGTTTTTTCTGAAGTAACTGTCAAGCTGCAGACAGACAACATTAATACAATTTATAAGATATGCTAAACATTAGCTACTAAAATCTGCTAATGCAGCATTTAAGTAGAAAAGATAGGTCAGGAAATTCAAAGTGATGACTGTGTACTATTGTTCATGCAAAAATATATTCTAAGTGACCAGGTCACCATAGAAACTAGATATATATGTATACATAATACATATTTTCTAGATTTTATGCATTGAAACTACCAAACTATATTAAGTTTGTTTATATGCATACTTATTTCTATTATAAGCAAATATCAAATTGTATTCAAAGAGAGTTTAGAACGCACGAGGCGTACTTAGATAACCAAATGGGAGAAAAACATAGCCTGTGCCTTTTTAGGGGTCACTGAATTTTTTTCAAAACCTTATTTGTTTTTACTTAAATTAACATTTCTTGTATATTTCATTAGGTCAGCAATGTATTTGCCACAACTTTTTTAGGCTTTAAAATATCTAGGCTATTGTAATTCCCCTTTTAAAATATATGGACCAAATTATAATTCATTCTTAATAAAATAGATCTTTAGAAATTACAGTAAACATGTACTTTTATTCCAATCTAGTTTTTTTAAATTTGCTTCTTTTGAGGTGGAAATATTTATTTCACTCAATGAATTTCTTATACACATTATAATAATTGATTAAAATATTATTAGTTCCTTGAATAGTCTTACATTCAAATGAGATAACGCAATTATGTTTTAGTATTTTAAAATAGCCTCTTCTCCATACGCTGTGAAGTAGGCAACATTTGACAGACCCTCGATTATCTCCCCATCTTCCTCCAAACGCCAGTTTCTTTACTCCAGCTCTCCAGCGCCTCTTCATGACGGCACACACATCCTGTCTCTTTATATACACCTTGATCTCTCTCATCCATTCATTGAGCATTTTCACTGCGTGTTTTGTATCCAGAATTATGCTTGGTGATTGAAGTCGAGTGTGTATGCTAGGTCTTCTTGGACCTTAGGTGTTCTAGACACACCTGGACATGTAATGATAGTAGAGCATGAAAATGCTGAAATGGCAGCATGTGCAAAGGGTTGCAGAACCACACAGGAGGAGGCAAGTAGTTCTGCCTGGAAAAACCTGGAACTCCTCCTAATGGAAGTGGCTTTGGATAAAATATTTGACAGATAAAGGAGGAGAGCTTCAAGTGGAGAAAATTCCTGGTGTAAAGGCACAAAACTATGGAAGATTAGAACAAGCCAGCAAGCAATAATGCTGGAATCATCAATTATTTGGTAGAAATGTGTTACTCATGAACATCTGAGGATGAAATGACAAACACCATGGTAGCTCTTTAGCCATTGAAGGGGAGAGAGAGTTAAAGACAAGATATGAAATTGTTTCTTGGTGCAGAGAAAAGAATCAAGTCGTGGACTTGAGTTAAATAGTCTATAAAAATGTATCAATCGTAAAAAGCAGGATTTTTTCAAACTCTGAAAGGAAACACTAACAAAGCACTCTTTCAAGATATTTTAATGCTGTTATTTCACCATCAATTAAAAAAATATGATACACACAGTGAGGGAGAACAGTGATATTTTCAAAAAAAAAATACATTTTACTGGCCAGCAACAGGAAATAATGTTTCTGGCTGCACAGTACTAGTGCCCCTTGCCCTCTATCTTCTCCTAGCTATTGTTTGTGAAAACTTTGGCAGCCTATAATCCCTAGTTTCATCATTTCATATTGGTGAGATGAAGGATATAATACTAGTCATAAAAATGTTCCCTTTTCAAAAACCTCAGCCAGGTCTTGATTTTTCAAACCCCTTCCTCCCAGCAAGAATAATTTCCAAACACTAAAGATAATTGGAAGAATAGATATTAATAGTTTTATCTGACATATTGCTAAGTATACTAAGTAGGAACTTGCATTCATTATTTTATCTTTAGTCCATCTGGTTCAAAAATAGGAAGTATGCTGCATCACCATATATGGCATGTGGTGTTTTTCTTCTGTGTAGAATTTCCAGTAAAGTCTCTGTAGAAAACAGATCCTAGTTGTGAGGTCTTCAAATTCAAGCATAGTTATGGAAATCTTCCAACTCAGAAAGGAAGAAGGTAAAATCTCAGAAACTTAAGTATATTTATTTTATGGTTAAAGTTCAACTCTCCCAAATTTTCATCCAGGATCCTATCATGTATTATAGTGCGAACATAATGTTCATCAAAACATGACACTTCCTTTAGTTAGTCATGAGTTCTGCTTTAACTGAAAAAAAAAAAAATGACAGTTTTGGAGCACAGTCTATATACAAAAGTAAAATTTCAAACATTTGCAAGATAATTAGTTATACCTATATTTTTACAGCTGCAAGATACTGAAAATGTATAGGAACATTTGATATATTACAGCATTTATCTCTCTCACACTCATACTTTCCCTCTCTCTCTATCTGTATATGTATATATGAATATTTTCCCCCCTAATGTGACTAGTCCTATTTAATTCAGTGGTATTAGAAAATAACTGATGGTAAAGTTTATACTAATCCAACATTGCCGATGCTTGTGTGGAAAGTAAAACTTGAAGAAAGAAAAATGAATGCACTGAGGGTAGTGTTCTTACATTAACGTAGACCTTCCTTTCAGATGAACTGCCTTCAGATCACGTCACTGGTGAGAACCGGAGCAGCGGCTTCAGTGAGAAGCAGAGTGGGAACTTCCACACAGGCCTGACGGGATAATCCCTTCCGCCTCTCCTTCCTCATTCTCATTCACGTTCTACACGGTAATACCTAGAAAGTCTTTTTAACGAAGTGCTGCTTCCTTTTAACCACATTTGGTGCATACAATTTAGTTCTTCAGAGGAAAAGCAGAGGCTGGCAGAGAATACGATGGAGTGAACTTGTGTACATTTAATTTTTTGTACTTAGCAAAGACTATAACAAAGACACCCAAACATCTGCATGTTTATAGCTATGTCTATGTTTATGTATATATATGTGTGTATCTATATGGATATCTAAAAGTGTATCTATATCGATATCCATATTTATCTATCTAGTCTCAAAGCACAAGTCAAATTTTAATCTACCAGCTCTTCAAACATTGAAGAAATACTTGGCTGTGCTGGAATTATTGAAAAATCATATAGTTAATGCAAAACCATATGTAATGAACCTTTTGAGCAATATAAAGGATTTCCTTGAGGAGAATTGTGCAAACATTCTCTTTGTGCCTTCTGGGCTTATCTACAACCAGACTCCCTGGCAAGATGATATGACACTAAAGAACAAAAGAAGGGGCTGGGAATCAAACACAACTGGTTCACATGTCTTCTATTATTTTATAAAGTGAATGTAAGGCAAGGCACTTGCATTCCATGAATTCCAAAGTCTAGATGAGTTAAAAAATGCTTCCCCACAAAATTGTAAAGCACTATAAATTGTAAAGAGTTGTAAATTATCAAGCACGGAATTTCACACACTGCAAGGGCCTGGTATATAGGCCAAATGTTTTAATTTTGTTTATAAGAGTCTCTAAAAATGATCATTTGGAAAAATTAAAAATCTTGTTTGTCTATTTATATGGCCTTATATGACGACTTACTTAATTTCTTGAATACATAATCTCCACATATTAAAAACTGAGGTAAAAATATAGGCAGAATATAAATTTCCAAGGGATTACTAAATGACCATAAATAAAGGTCAATATATGCTTTAATTTTTCTAGGAGAATTAACTAAGGCATTTTGAATTGGAGTCTTGGCAAATATATCAGATATATCTGTTAATTCACTTAAGTAAAGCTTCTAGAACAGGTATTTAACCATAGATACATACATGTAACTATTGTACTTTTAAAAAGAATCCCTTATCATATTAATTTGTTTCTCTAATGATGTGTGGATAGTTTCATGTAAGCGTTTTCTGAGTTATTTGCTTCCCTTTGCATATATCACTGTGATTCTCTACATTAGAACAAATCAGGAGATAGATCTGTTGACCTTAAATTTATCATTTATCATTAATAAATAGTGAATTAATCACTATCATTTATCATTAATAGTGACTTAAAGAAAAAAACTCTGAGATAATTATTAAAATTCAATTAGACTACTTTCCTAAATTTTCTCTGGTGCCTTTCCCTTAATATTGCTTTCCCACAGAGTTCTGTCCTTCAGACTTCACATTTTTAAACTGAAGTTTTCTTCACTTTCATGACTTCATGAATTCCTATATGCGAATGACTCCCAAATATGTAACTCGAGCACAGATCTTCTCCTGCACTTCAAACCTATATATTCAACTACCGACCAGTCATGACTGACTGGTGTCCCATGGGTGTATCAAAACCAGAGTGTCTACAACTAAAAGCATTAATTTTCCTCCAAAAATCAATATTCTTCAATTATACCTCCATCAATGCAGTCACACATTCATAAAACTTAGAATTTGTCTTCAAATCTTTTATTCCTCTCAGTCTGTACATTTTGGTAATGCAGTCCTATTTCTTCTACCTTCTTAACAGCTTTTATATCTCCCCTCCCTGATCCGTCTTCACTAGTGCTGCCTTATTTCAGGCAATCATCTCTTATCTGGACTATCGCTATAGTCTCTTAATTAGTCTAAGTGCTTTATCTTCCAAAATTTGGCAGAGAAATCTTTCTAAACCTAATAACAACAACAATGAAAATGTGATCCCCAATATCTCTCAACTTCAAACTATTCATTCAATTGCTTCCTGTTACCTGCTGGATAAAGCAAAAAATCCTTGGCACAGCATGAAGAGTTCATCATAATCTGGTCTCTGCCTAACTCTCTAGTTATTGGCTTCACATTCTTCTTCCATACATCTGAGCTATTAGTCAAATGGAACTACTCACTCATCTCATCCCCAAAATACCTGAATTTGCAACTATGCCTAGAATACTGAATCCCTATGTCAAGATATGCCAGTACCAGGGAGCTGTCCAGGAGCTTTCCAGTCCAAATAAAATTGGCCACCCAATTCTATGTGCACTAAGTGAACCCTGTAAAATTAAAAAAATGCTTTATTTTTCATGATAAAAATATTATATTTATACATTTGGCCATTACTTTATGGTAAGCTCACTGAAAGCTGGAATCATACCTCATCTCCCATTGAGTTTCCTAATTCCTGTGCTTAGAAGAGTAATTGACACAAAGCAAGTGTCTACCAATGGCTATAGAATAAATGAATCCCAAATCAATACTTATTAATCCATTTATCAAATAAGTTGGACCTATCTTCTTCATGCTCAACCCAGGGAAAAAATAAATTGAGTTTGAAATTCTGGGAATAAAAGAAATAATAAACATTATTATGATGATGATACTGGTGATGATTAAGAAATGCCCCAAAGTGTTCTGAAAGAAAAGTAACTCTGTGGGCTGGTGGGCTGGTTGGGGAGGGGGAGTGAAAGGCACTGTAATGAGAAAATTATAATAATAAACAAACAACGATGTGCTGTGGAACAGCATTAATGATATTTGTAAATATGCACCCCAGTTGCCGGCAATAGCAAATTCGATTAGAGAGTATAATGCCTTTCATTTTAAGTTGTCTTTTGACCAAGAGAAATGAAATTAGTATATTCTTAAAATGATTCTGATCACTTATGGTTATACCTCATTTATCTCACATTATTGAGGAAGGATATTGTTCTTTACATTAACGAAGTATTCAGATAACTGAAAATAACCTTAAAAATTAAGTATTTAAACAAGTATTTATCCTACATTCATGATGGCATCATGAGGAGCTCTGCAGACATTCCCCCTAAAGAAACAAGCAAAGCTGGTAAAAGCCATTGATATAAATAAATAAGGTCTCTGGAAATTGTCCTAAGGGCATATGTTAAAGAAAAAACATTTATTTAAGAAAATATCCTATAATTCTGCAAGAATAGTGGGAGTCCGTGCATTTGAGCCACAACTCTCTCCACACCTCCCACCACCCAGATCAGCTTAATGGAAGCTATACTTGGGTGGGTGTGGCCAAGAGGACAGAGTTCCTTCTGTCCTCATCTTCCAATCCCACATTACCATGCCCATGAGGGGCAAGCAACCAACATTCTCACCCCCTCCAACACTAAATTGAAGAGGCTAAGGGCCTGGTCAGTACATCCAATAGGTCAGGTGCTCTCTTCCTCTACCAAGCCCCTACACATAGGATGGAGGTTCTTCACCAGGCATGGCCAGCCAAAAACATGGGGCCATGAGTGCCCTCATGCCAGCTTGATAGTTGAGTAGATGTTCCAAGCTGGGAGAGCAAGCTCGAGGGACCAGAAGCTACAGCCACCTCCAGCACATAGAGTAGTGGCTCTTCTTTCCCAGAAGGAGAAGAAATCCACAAAAATAGAGAGCTCCAAATCTCTCTTTAAGGTTACTGACTTTACTTGAACTAGAGTGTGGAGAAGTTCACTTGTAAGGACACTCTTGAAAAGAATAACAAGCAAACCAAGCTAAGAACAACAAGCTAACCATAGACCATCTAGTTCAGCAGAGAGAACAGGAAAAGGGATAGCTAAGAATAGCCCTGCTGGGGTCAGAACAAATCTCAAAGACTGGCTTTAATTTAATTTCAGAATTTAACTGGATCTGGCTGCTTCGCATTTGATGCACCAGGAGATTGTTGAAAACTACAGAGCAATCAACCAGCAATCAGAGGAGCCTAACATGTGTGGTGGAAAACCAAATGAAACACATGTATTGACAGAGAGATCAGGGAAAGACATAGTCGAAGAGAGCCCTGCTAAACCACTGCCATCTCAGGGTGACTGTGCACGTGCTCAAGGGCGCACCTTCCAAGGAATGATACCAAAAGCTGCATGGCATGTTAGAAACTAATTTCACCAAAATAGTCAAGTCACAAAACAAATAAATAAGCAAACAAAAACAAAACAAGCCCTGAAGAGGAAAGAAATCAGTACTCAGAGTTGCTAAAATAAATTGCTGAAAACATCCAGTTTTCAAGAAGAAATTATGAAATAGGCAAAGAACAGAAACTGTGACCTATACACAAAACAAACCACAACAAACAAACACACGAAAAACAAGGCAACAGAAACTGTGAGAAACCAGATGTCAGACTTGACAAGTAGACTTCAAAGTAAGCATTATAAATATGTTCAAAGAACTGAAGGACGCCATGCTTAAAGAAGTATAGGAAGATATGAAGACAATGTTTCATCAAGTAGAAAATATGAGTCAAGAATTAGAAAAAAATTTAAAAAAAACAAATGGAAATTCTGGAGTTGAAAAGTACAACAATTAAAATTAAAAATTATTTAAAGGAACACAATAGTAGATTTGAACTGGCAGAAGAAAGCATCAGCAAACTCGAAGTTAGGTCTATGGGGATTATGTGATCTGAAGAATATAGAGAAAATAGAATGAAGAAAAATGAACAGAGACTCAGAGAAATGTGGGACTCCTTTAAGTTTGCCAACACAGCATAATGGGAGAACCATAAGGAAAGCGTAAAGAGAAAGCAACTGAAAAAATATTCAAAGAAATAATGGTTGAAAACTTCCCAAATTTGCTGATAAATATTAACTTACAGATCCAAGAATTTCAACCAATCCCAAATAGGATATGTGCAAAGAGATCTACACACAAATACATCATAGTAAAAATACTGAAAGACAAAGACAAAGAGAAAATATTGAAAGCAGCAAGATAAAAATCACTCATCTTTTACAAGGGCTATCTAATAATATTAACACCTGACTTCTCATCAGAAACAATGGAGGCTTAAGGCAATGAGATGGCATTGTCAAAGTGCTGAAGAATAAAACTGTCACCCAAGAATCATATATCCAGTGAAACTACCTTTCAACGATAAAGGTAAAATAAAGGTATTCCCAGATAAACAAACACTGAGACAATTCTTGTAACTGCAAAGAAGCTGTGCAAGAACTACTAAAAGAAGTTCTTTATGCTGGGAAGCAAGAAAATCTACATGGAGTTTCGAATCCACGCAAATAAATAAAGAGCACTGGTAAAGGTAATTATGTAATTATAAAATATCGTGTAAATTCATATTTTTCTTTCTTCTTTTAACTGATTTAAAAAGCAATTGTATAAAAATATGTATATAATTGTATTTTTGGTCTATAACATATAGAGATGCAATATGTTTGCCAAAGGAGCAGAAAAGAGGTGGGAAGGAGCAAGATACTGACTCAAACCCACAGGAAAAATGAAGAGAAGGTAAGTAAGAAAGTAAATATAAGAAAAATCTATAAATATGTATTTGCTCTCTATTCTTTTCTCAGCTTCTATAATCAACAGGAAGTTATACAAAGTACTACTAGCAATATACAGTTGATTTTGTAGCATATATAGATGCAATATATATAACGATAATAGGAAAAAAAGGAAACGACAGAATAGAGCTATATAGGAGTAGCATTTCTACATTTCACTGGAATTAAGTTAGTATAAATTGCAAGTAAACTAAAACGTATGTGGCAAGCCCTGGAGCAACCACAAAGAAAATAATTCCAAAATATAATGAAAAAAATTAAGCATTTAGTCCAAAACATAAATAAGCTATTCAGAATAAAAGTTTATAAATGTACTACCTTCTTTCTTAACCAAAATTCTGTAAGCATAGATTAAATCTTCTTTGGCAACTTGAGACTGTCATCATGAATATAATTGACAATATCAATATGTTCAAATAGCTATAAAATGATGTGAAGTGGAAATATACAGAACTGTTTACTGTTAATAACTGCCTTCTTGTTTTTCCTTTTGTTATTAGTCAATCAGTAATCCCTTCTTTGTGGTCATATCACAACGCACATTAAAATGAGAATTGATTTATATACCTGTCTTATTTATCTTTATCCCCAGCAACAGTTCAGGGTGCTGCAAACACTAAACACTAAATAAATGCTTGAATAAAGACTAAACAGAGGGTAGTGGCCCAGTGGCATAATGGTTAAGTTCGTGCACCCCACTTCAGCAGCCCAGGGGTTGTAGGTTCGGATCCTAGGCGTGGACCTATCCACTGCTCATCAAGCCAAGCCGGGGAGGCATCCCACGTACAAAATAGAGGAAGACTGGCACAGATGTTAGCTCAGGGCCAATCTTCCTCACCAAAAATAAAAGACTAAATAGAGATTTGGAGATTAACCACTTGAGGTGGTTAAAAGTAAGACCTCTATTTTGAATATTTACTAATCCCCTTATTGGCTGAACATCCTCTGGAAAGGTACTTGCACTCTTTCTGATTCAGTTCTCTCATTTATCAAATGGAGACAAATATAGTGCTGATCGCACAAAGTTGCTGTGAGGATTAAGGGAGTTATTAGCTAAAGACAGCTCTCAGAACTGGTTGTGACTTACAATAAGCACTATATGTGCTTGCCCATGTTATTCATGTATGGATATGCTAACATTTGTTTTGGTTGCTCTAGTAGATCTTTTGATACCTTATGTTCTTGGTAAATTTGAGGTCGCTGAGCTTATCAGATGATAAGTCACTTCTGGATAAAACTTCACTCACTTAGTTTTTTGCTATTTGCCTTTTTATTCTCCTCGAAGACTAATTATAAATAGGAAAGAATAACCACAAAACCTAAGACATTTGTCTTTGCAGAGATTTGACAATATGACTAAAAAGATAGGACAGTCTTATTTTGTAATACTAATTTGATAGTGAAGACTCAGTCAGGATAGAGGATCGGGTACTTTATATTGTCTTTATTTCCTCTAAATGGACCTTGATATTCAACATGTTTTTGCAATCTTGTCACAAGGCCTTCTTCAAGCTCTTTTACCTCTTCTCTGTTAAATGTTCTGATGGTTCATGTCAGAAAGACAGTGCTGGAATTTATACCAAATGACAAAGGATCTCATTGACTGGCAGCTGGTAGTAACTTATAGGATTCTTATGCTTTGAGAATGTTTTGGTATTATTTAAAATTCCCCTCAAAGAACATGTGATAATACTAAAAAGTGCTGCTGAGTATCAAGAACTGAAAACAGCCATGAAGAAAATGGACTCCCAACCGGAACTCATTTAATGTTAATTTGTCATGTCCCAGGGTTATAGGTAGCTAAATCATGTCACTAGCTCTAGGTTTTATTTACATATTTACTATTACAAATCTTCCTGTCTAGTATGTAAGTCTTTGAGGTCCTAAAGTATCATTTGGTTTGGAATTATAAAAGGTATGATGATCTTTAATTTGTGTGTTCATGCCCCCCACAAACTTCAGAAATCTGTGGCATCCGATTTTTCAGTTATTCTGCCAAGGACCTAGGAAGCTTTCCTGATGAGAAAGGGAATGGAACGTGAAGGGAGTGCAGAAGCCAAATATTGGATTACTTCTACCAATTAAATGCTCCACTGAGACCCTGCGAAATGGGTAAGAATATTACCAGAAATTAAAAGACAAAGACCAAAAAAAAAAAAAAAAACCAAAACAAAACCTCAAGCATTTTACACATCCTGAGAAAAATATTCTAAACTGTATGATCTTTGATTTTCTTATGTAAGTGGCAATTTCTTATTAATATCAAAACATAACTTTTAATCCCTATATGTGAAAAGTGGCAGATGGAGTTTGGAAACCTGGAAAATAATGCTTTCTACTGACTAGTAATATTTAATGGTATCCCAAAGAAAATTTATAGTTAGTGAAAATCCCTCGTTTATTTCTAGAAAGTTGTTTATATTTTCAAGATTCTAACTCAAATTCAGTTTTCCTCTTCCAATTGGAGATGGCTCTAATAAGATAGCTTAATCTAAGGTTTCTTAACTTTGGCACTATTAACTTTTAGGTCTATATAATCCTGTGCTTTGAGGGGCTGTCTTGTGCATTGTAGAATTTTTAGAAGCACCCCTGGCCTCTATGTACTAGATGCAAATAAGACTCTCCTTCAAATTCTGACAATTCCTAATATATCCAGACACTGCCAAATGACCTAGTCTGAAAAGAAGAGTGTGTTAGCTTTTAGTACGGTTTAATAGAGTACCACAAACTCAGTGGCTTAAAATAACACAAACTTACTATATCACACTTTCCATGATCAGGAGTCCTAGTTAGCAGGGTCCTCTGCTCACGATATCACTAGGCTGAAATTAAGGTGTTGGCTGGAGTTTCTGTTCTCATCTAGGGCCTAGGATTCTCTTCCAAGCCCACTGATTTGGGCAGAATCATTTCCTTGTAGTTCTATTACTGAAGTCCCCATTTTCCTGCTAGCTATTCCTAGGAACCACTCTTGGCTTCTAGAGGTCATCCTTAGTTCCTTGACACATGAGCCACATAGTCCGATAACAACATGGGTGTTTATTTTCTTCTAAGCCAATGGGAGTATGTGTCTCTGACTTTAAATCCCCTTCCAGTCACTATGATGCAGTCCTATATAAAGTAAAGGGAAGTCCTCATTCTTAAGAATATATGCTATGTATCTACGTATAACTCATCATGCAGTCTGCAAATTGTTTCCAAATAGTTCAGCAATTAGATAGTTGATGATAGATAGATAGATAGATAGATAGATAGATAGATAGATAGATGGGTAGACAGAGATAGATAGATAGATAGATAGATAGATAGATAGATAGATAGATAGATAGATAGATAGATAGAAAGATAGATAGATAGATAGATAGACAGACAGACAGACAGACAGACAGACAGACAGACAGACAGATAGATAGATAGATAGATAGATAGATAGATAGATAGATAGATAGATAGATAGATAGATAGATAGATATGGGCTGAACTGTGTTCCCCCCAAATTTGTATGTTGAAGTCCTAAAATACCTTAGAATGTGACTGTATCTGAAGTGAATCTTTAAATAGGTAATTAGGTTATAATGAGTTCATTAGGGTGAACCCAAATCCAGCGTGACTTGTGTCCATATAAGAAGAGTGAATTTGAGCAATAGACAGGTACAGAGGGAAGACAAGGTAAAGACACAAGGAGAAGATAGCATCTATAAGACAAGGAGAAAGGTCTCAGAGGAAACCAACTCTACCCACAAAGTCTGTGGTTCTTTGTTACAGCAGCCCTAGCAAACTACTACAGAGATAGATGATAGATGATGATAGATAGATAGATACATAGATGATAGATAGGTGATAGATAGATCAATAGATGATAGATAAGGTAAGGGAGGGAAGGGGCAAGAACCACACTATATCCTAGTTGTACAAGTTTAAAACTAGGAAGTAGGCACTTCCACAATTATGCAGCAACTGAGGAAGAAGACATCAGGTAAGCCACCACCACAGTTCAGAGAAGCATGGTAAGAAGTCAATGAAGTGGGGGCCAGCCCAGTAGTGTAGTAGTTAAATTTGCACACTCCACTCTGGCGGCCCAGGGTTCACAGGTTCAGATCCCAGGCGCAGACCTATGCACCACCTATCAAGCCATGCTGTGGCAGCATCCCACATATAAAGTAGAGGAGGAAAAGAGGAGGCTTGGCAACAGATGTTAGCTCAGGGCTAATCTTCCTCTCACACACACTCATACACACACACACACAAGTCAGTGAAGCAAATGCTGAAGGCCTTAGCCTGAAGCACCAAAGTGGATAGTTCTAAGAATTTCTAAGCAGGGTTTATGGACTGAATTATGTTTCCTCTAAAATTGATATGTTGAATAGCCCCCTGTACCTAAGAATGTGAGTATATTTTGAGAAAGAGCCTTTAGAGAAGTAGTTAAATTAAAATAAGGTCATTAGAGCAGTCCCCTAATCCAATCTTACTAGTGTGCTAAAAGGAAAAGGAGATTAGAACATACTAATCCAACTTTCCAGTTTCCTTTTAAGAAAGGAGGTGAAGACCTACAGAGAGGCATGCTGACATCCACCAGGGGTGTGAGTGCACAGAGCGATGGCCATGTGAGGACCACGCAGTGAGAAGGAGGCCACCTGCAAGCGAAGGAGAGAGGCCTCAGGAGATATCAGTCTTTCTGGCACCTTGATCCGGGACTTCAGTCTCCAGAATTGTGAGAAAAAAAAAAATTCTGTTGTTTAAGCCACTCTGTGGTATTTTGTTATGGAAGGCCTGGCAAACTAAGAGAGAAGGGTATTCAACTGTTTCAGGCTGCAGCAGCAAAGCAGGTGATTCTCAAGAAATTGCAAGAAAGCCAAAGTGAATCTCATGTCGGGATGCTCCTGCCTCTGGAAAACAGTAGTTTCTCCTTCTCATCTACTTTGCAAATCACACATGATTCTGGTATCACACAGAAAAGAGGATTCTGGGAAATATAGTATCCAGCTTCTCTTCTGCATGAAGAAGAGACTTTAGAAGATGCTATTGGTGGATCCACGTTGAAAACAGACAATGAAGCACAGCATTGATCGAAAATACATTCCTAAATCTCAGCTTGTTATTATTTTTGTAGCTGTTTCTTCAGTTCCAGAGTTTTATTTGTGCTACACTTGAATCTTCTTTAGTGCTATTATTTTTCCTTCAAGTGTACATTTCTTGTTGTTTTAGGAGTTGCCTGATCCATATGTTTTGCTTGTATTTTTCACTTGACTACTGGGTCTTCTTGGATTTGCTATTATTATTAATTAATTTATTCATATTTTTGGCCTGCTCATTGTTTTACCTCCTGGGGTAGCTTAAAAGAGAGTAACAATGATTAATTTCTCTTTTGTCAGGAGTTTGCTAGTCCATAAGTTGTCAGTGCTTGTAACAGGTGGGAGACTCGACTCTGACAAGTTTTCTAAGTCCCAAAGGCTGGTGGTGTCTCAGTTTAGGAGACAGAGCACAGAGCACAGAGGTCTCCTTGTGCCAAAACTCCGTTCTCTGGAAGATCCCTGAGGAAAGCCTCTCTTCAGTATTTGCAGCACAATTTTTCACTTTCAGAATTCTGAAGTAGTTGAGACCTCAAGCCTTCAAAGCTGTCCAGCTCCAGAAATGTAGATAGGTGCGTTTCAAAGCCCATCACATTGTGGAAGAATCGGAAAGTCACAGAGCCTGATAATTAATAACCAAAAAAAAAAAAAAAAACCCATAAAACTTTTCCTACAGCGTCAAGTAGGATTTGACATTTTGAATTTCTAATATTTTCTGTCACTTACAGAGAGGAATATATGACACAAATGACTAAATAGTTATTGGACTACCAACTAGTAATCAAGCTGCATTCCTTAGCTAATTATCAGAACTGTTCTTTTTTTTGTTCACTGTCTAAAAATGTTTGAATTTATACAAATAATGAATGAAAGGACCAGACCTCAAAAGGAGATGGATGAACATACAATATAAAAGGATTCCTCATCTCTCATCTCACTGAAATTCAAAAGGCCCAGCCAATGGAAGGAACCTCCTTTCTGGATAGAAGTTTTCTATCTTTCACACCAGTTGCCTTAATAATAGATAATTATAGCCTGTCTACAGACTTCCTAGAGCTTAAATTGGATATAATTTTCTTCATTTCCTGCCTTAAGTCACTTTTAAAATTTGTTGAAAAAATTTAAACATCTGCTTAATTCCACTGAAGAGGTGGCTATGTTTTGTTATAAGTGAGTCAATCTGTATGTTTAGCTTATTTCTCGTGTGTATATTCAGCATGGTGATTTGATATAAATGGGTCTATACATTTAAATCATACATTTATTTGCATTTTTCGAAGTCCATAGAATTGTTTAAAATTTAGAAATTTAAGGTCATGATTTTCTTATGGCTACAATGACCATATATGAAGCCCGAGTGTCTTTATCCATTTGATTTAGTGGCTCCGATTACTATCTACAGATTAAAAGTGGGCACCCACTCGTCCTGGGAGACACAAGCTTTCAGAGCATCATATCCTACTTGCTTTCAAGTCAAACTTAGTTGTATCCTTTTGGCAGCTGTTCAAGCTTATTACTGCATAATTGGCACCAACAGCTGCCTCTGCTGTGTTAACCATATGAACATCACACAATCCAGACTCTCACCATCTCATTTACTATTAGCTCACTTTTTGTGCAATGAAGTGTGTAGTCATGAAAAAGAAAACAACAAAAAAAATAGTGTGGAGAGTCTGATGATCTTGAATTTGAGAAAAATTATAGTCCAAATATATTCCTTTCAGTATCTGAAGCTGACACAATATCATAGTTTTCTTCAAGCCATGTCTATATTTATTTTTCTATGTAGTTTTGGCTTGGTTGTAAATTAAAGGATAAAATAAATTTTAAGAATAATTCAAATAAAGTAATAATATTATGATAAAAGGACTCAACTTCTGCATTCAGCACTTAAAAAAACCAAATTATAAATCCATCTTTACCTTGTGAACACAATTTAAAATAACGGACAGGAAAAGACATAAAGCTAAGTAGAACTTTATCAAGATATTACCTTGAGGCATATGGAGTTTCATCTAGTTGATGATAAGGTAAACTGAAATCTCTAATTCAGAAGTATATTTCCTTCTGGTACCATAAACCAAACATTTATCCATCTGCCCTCTCGGTGGGGTGCAGACCTTTGGCCCATAATAGAATTCACCTTAAGTATGTTCTTTAAAAAAACAGATGTTCCTCTTAATCACACCCCATTAAATGTGTAGTAAGCTTCGGAAATACATCCTGGCTCACAAAAATACATCTAGAGTAAACAAGACCATTAATTCTTTCTAACAAGTAACGCTGCTTGATCACTAATTCATTTATTCACACACTTCCATGTGATGGCATTGAATATCTTTTAGGGTCAATGCATTGTGTTAGGGAAAATATAGGATGTGTGGGTCTAATACATGACAATAATTCATGTGTATTCTAACAGAGGATATTAGATAAAATAAACATGAATATAAATACAAATGTGTATAAGTACAACTATGTATAAATTAATATGTATGGATGGATGATTGTATACTGCATAATTTCAGATACTATAGAGAAAAAAGTAATTATTTTAAATGAATGATTTTTAATCCTCTTCTTTCTTGAAAACAATATTTACTTATGGCCTCATTTATTTACCTCATAAAACTGAAGAAACAAAGATTTCCAATATCGTTTTCTTATCTATCATCTTCATCAAATCTATTGCCGTCAAGACTCTGATTGTCATGTCTGGAATAAATCCTACACAGTTTTAGCCCCTTCACCAACTCATTTTAAATTACACAAAGACATTAAAATACATCAGCTTCCTAAAACAAATTTTTGATACATTGGCATTGTTTGGAAAACTAGAGAAATATCTTTTTTTTCCTCAACAACTAAAGTTTTCATAGCATCAAATCTTGCCCTGCAAATAAACACCTACTATCACAATCTCACACACACAAAAACACAGACACATTTCATGTCCTCCTACTTTTGAGACTTCACTCCAGATGATATTCATTAGATTTGGTGAAATAATTGAATCTATTTGTATAAAACAGTTTGTGTGTGTTAAATTGGACACTGTTAATTTAAGTATTTGTAAATAATTTATTTCACAAATCTTTTTGTTTTCACCTTTGTAACTGGGACTGTGCTAAGCACTGGAGAAAAGAATCACCAAGTCATAGTCCTTGCCTCTAGGAGTTCAGTTTCCTGCTGGTTAAAGTTCTCTCTGTACTTAGTTTGCTGAGAGATTTTTAAATGAATGCATGTTGAATTTTATCAAATGTATTTTCTATGTCTGTTGAAATTATTATACAAGTTTTCTTATTTACTATGTTAGTATGGTGAATTATTTGATTTTCAAATATTGAACTAGTCTTTTATTACTGAAATAAATTCCACTTGGTCATAATATATTATCCCTTTATATATGCTGGATATTATTTTTTAATATTTTGCTGAGGATTTTGTGTCTATATTCATAATGGATATTTGTAGTTTTCTTTCCTTGTAATATCTTTATCCAGTTATGATATCAGGATGTTAGACTGAAAAATTGGGAAGTATTTCCTCCCCCTGGATTTTCTGGAGAGATTATGTAGAATTGATATAACTTCTATCTTCAGTGTTTGGTAGAATTCAACAGTGAAACCATCAGGGACTGGGATTTACTTTGTTGGATATTGTACTACTCAGGGTTTTATTTCATTTGGAATTAATTTTGGTCATTTGTATCTTTCAAGGGATTGGTCCATTTCGTCTAATTTTTCAGATTTATTTCCATAAAATTGTTTGTAATATTGTCCTGTTAACATTAATATCAGAGGGGAATGTATCATGTCTTTTTTCCTTTGTTTGTTAGCCTTGCTAGTGGTTTATCAATTTTATTGATCCTAAAAAAAACCAAATAAACAAAAAAAAATTTTGGCTTATTACTTTTCTCTATTGTCTGGTTTTCAATTTCATTGATTTCTGCTCTCATCATTATTATTACCTTCTTTTGGCTTGCTCTAGGTATCATTTTGCTTTTCCCTGTCTAGTTCTTAGGGTGAAAACTTCATTTATTGATTTTGGATCATTCTTCTGTTCCAATATATGCAATCAATGCTATAAATTGCCCTCTAAGAACTGTTTTAGCTGCATCCCACACATGTTGGTATATAGTATTTTCATTTTTATTTAGTTCGAATATTTTTTTATATTCCTGAGACTTCCTCTTTGTGCCATAGGTTGTTTAGAAGTGTATTATTTAATTTCCAACTATTTGGGGGATTTTTCCAGATATCTTTTTGTTATTTATCTCTAGTTTCATTCTATTATGGTTTTCATTCTATTAAGAGAGAATGTGTATCTATTTTATTAACTTAAGTAATTACTACTTATTTTGCTCTTTCTTCATTCCCAAAGTAACAAGGTCTTTTGAAATCATTTCTACTTAGCCTGGGAAACTTCCTTTTAGCTTTTTTCAGGGGGAGGGACAGTCTGCTAGTGACAGATTCTCTTAGTTTTCCTTTAACTAAGAATGCCTTTATTTTGCTGTCATTCCTGAAAGATATTTTTACTGGATATAGGATTCCAGGTTGAAAGAATTCTTTCTTTTGCGTTGTTAGTCTGGTTAGAGATTTACCAACTTTACAAATAAACTGACATCTGCGGTGCTTCCAATGTCAGTTTGGTTTTCAAATCCCTTGCTGTGATTTGATAGATTGTTCCATTTATTCCAACAGGAGTGAGCCCAGGCTTGTTTAGGTTTATAGATAGAGTTCAGGAGCTCTCTTCTCTAGTTCAATCCTCACCTCAGGATTTCCTCCACAATTTCCGTATCCCAAGAGCCCCTGGCCCAGTCTTCTGGATAGAAACATTTTGTTTATTTTCTCAGTAATTTAGCTTCCCATGCTGCATTCCTCTGGAGCTACCCTTAGAGCTAAGTGCTATGAGAAAACAAAGAAAAAATACTGGAAATTTCCCCAAAACTCTATGGACCATAAGATCTCTTTTCTATAATTCCTCTGGCCAGGGAAATGGTTTTATCTTGAGCTTTTAGGTGCCTATGATATTCACTACTGATGACTCACTCCTTTTTAAAATCCTCTCCTGTCATGAATTCAGGAACACTTTTAGGATTTTATCCTACTTCAATAACTCCAGGTCAGTCTTTAAGTGGCACTACTTCTATCAATTCCATCTTATTCTTCTAGGGCCCCTCCTACTTTTCCAAACTTAATAGTGTTGTGTTTGCACAAAACTGACCCTTCTTTAAACTTTCTACCACATTCCTATTGAATAAAAGATTTCCTGTAAATATTTTCAAAAAGTCTGTTCTTTGCTGCTGAGTACATGGTCCTGTTACTTCGCCACCAGCCCCATTGCTTACATTGAGAGTAATTCAGCAGGAAGTGAGCAAGTGAACCGGAAATTTGAAATACTGCCAAAGAAAGTAAATAAAAAGATAACCAATAGGTAAATAAACATAAGCCACATCTTTGTGTATACTTATCTATTTTTTTAAACGTACTTGAAAAAAATTTTGTAATTTTAAATGTTTTCTTAGAAAATAAAAATATCATACATGGAATCAATCCTAACTTGTACTATCTGGTATCAGGTTCAAATGTCTACAAAATTAAAATTATTTACTGTCTTGGACAACAACGTTTTGTGTAACAGTCTTTGTCTTATTAAATGAATTTCCTCCCCAAACAATAAAAAACCTGTTTAATTAAAAATTGGAAATCAAGATAATTAAGGTAAGCTGAATTGAAATACATATATGCACCCTCAAAAGATTACTTTCTAATGGAATTAAAGTGCAAATGGGATAATGTTTAGTCCATTTTCCAGGAAAAGCCATAAAATTATTTTAAGCCATTTTAGCAGTGTTTTTTTCAAATATTGAATATGGCAATAAAAATAAATGTTATCTATGAATATTTTTAGGCTCAAAACAAGCTCTTTTCCCTCACATTTGTGATTGATTCTCACAGTCCTCAGTTGCTATCGGCAGATTATTATATGCATATTTTATTTAATGTCATTTCCTCTTAAATGTTCTATGATTCAGACTTACCTTTTATTTCCCAATTGGGCACAATTAATGAGATTTTACTACAGACACTGTAGTGTGAAAGTCAATGCTAATTAGGAGCTTTACAATACAGAAAGGTGAACTGAGAATTCCTGTGTTGGAATCACGAGAGAAGAAAATATTAGAACACTACATATGGTGAGAAAAAAAGGAATTAAATGGGAAGGAGAAAGAAAAATAGAACAAACAGAATGTGCAATTTTATACATTGCTATAAAACATAACACTTGAAACTTAGGAAATGTCCAATTCCTATTGTTGGTGACAATTCAACGCCTCCACCTATTTTAATGTCCTGCTCCAACAAAATGTGGTTTCACCTATAAGGACCTATAAAGTCCTTAATTCTTATTTAAATCTTTTTCTCTTAGAATATACCTGAAGACAATATTCTAACACTAGTCATATCCAACAGCTTTAAAAAGGTTGGCTGATGTTATGGCTCATATGTACATAGTTTATAGCATACTTTTGACTATCTGTTTTACCACTCTATGAAAACTACATTTCTTAAGGTAAAAGATTTGAATGATTCACCTATATACATGAATAATACCTAACACAGTGTCTTGAGCACAGGAGGAGCCAAATAAATGCCTGCTGAATGGATGGGTGGACCAGATTTTTCAGAACATTTGACACCTCAAGTTGTTGTGTGTATGTGTAACTTAATTGTCTCCTTCCTGACTTCAGGCACTGAAAATCTACCTTGCTGCCCTGCTGGACCCCATTTTTTAAATACTTGTACCAACTCGGGCCCAAGGGAAAGAGAAGATATAAGATGAGAATGGGGAATCTTGAAAGGAGGTATGAAGATTTCCTTTTGAGCTTCTTTAGATTGTTAAAATATGTGATGACCAGTATGGCTTTAACAAAGTAAAGGAATGTATCCCTCCTAAAGCCTAATGCCTACGGCTCTTGCCCCTCTGAACTGACATGCCAAAACAATGTTAGCACCAAGTTCCATGAACTGAAATTAACTAGCATATTTATTGAGCTCCTAGATTTTAGTAGGAGATAAATATAACATGATAAGTAGACAAAAGGGGATATCTGTCTAATTTAGGAACAAATATTCAAACTTGCCATTTTAGGATAGCGTGATTAAAAATTGGAAAATCCAGTGGAAACACATATTGGTCACCAAAACCATGCAGTGTTCTGGTGTGGCAACTAAGTTAACAAAAATATGTTTTAATCTAGTGTGTTTTCATCAAAAGAAAGAATTTAAAAGAAAATAAATGTTAAAAATCACAAGGGCAATTAGGAGCCCTATATGTTGCCCAGTGAAGCAATTAATTCTATAAAATTATTCTTCTCTTAAATACAGTCTTAGTTTTCCCCAATAGTAAATAAAATAGTAATAGAAGAATAAATAAATTGGAAAAGAAAGGAGCTTGATGGAAAGAAGCATAGGACTTGAATGAAAACCTTTATATTCGTTAAACAAAAGAACATTCTCACATAAAAATAATTTTATTTCTGGCATGTACATCTTTTAAATGAACCTATAGTATAATGAATTAATTTAAAGAAATGCTCTGTTTTGTTTAAACTGGATTTTAATTACATTGACATCGTAAAATAATAATATTATATTCTATTTAAATGATTATATCTGCCAATTTTAAATGTTCTCTGAGCAATTCTTGTTCTTTAGGCCTTCAAGGACTAGGCACCTCAAACTTAGGAAGTAATGATCAAATTGAACGTTTCTTTCCAGTGTGGATAACTGATATTCTTTTATATATAACCTATGCTCAGTGTTTGTCAACATTTCCACTCAAAGCTCGGTCATATAATTAACAAACAAAGAAACAAAATATCAAGGTTCTTCTGAAGGTTCTCTGGTTCTCACATTTAATGAAAATATCAAACTAGTCTTCTGAATATTTCATATTGATATTTTTTATACAATTAAATAATATGTACATTATTTAAAATGCTTAAATATTAAAAATATGCCCCAGGTAACAACGAACAAACCAGCATTATAAGGCATCTTTATCACAGTTAACAGAAGGGAATTTACAAAGGATAATTACTGAGATAAGGGTTACTACTAATATTTGTTCTCTCTTACTAACTGCCATCCTAAGACCATTGATAGAGTTCTTTTGTAGAAAGTGGACCATGTTTACATGTAAAAAGGGAGAACAGAGTATTTTTCAGCATTGAGCGGAGCAGCAGCACATGGAATTTTCAAAAAGTAAACGTTAGATTCTATGAGAGGCTCAAAACTTGACAATAGAGTTTGCTTGTGGGAGGTAAGTTTCCATCAGCCTCATCACTCTTAATAATATGTACAAAGCAGTGATCTTATCTGGACATTCGTGCTGCTAAACACATAAATAGTTAATTTTCTTTTATTTAAGTACAGAAAACCTAGGTAAGAAGGAGTGTACTAAACTTTTAAATGTCGGGAATTCCATTTAATCTTTATTTTGTGTTGTTAGGTATTTTTGACCAATGAATATTCCATATTTCTGAAATGTGAAAGACAAAACTGAAATATTGTGTGAAAACATATATTTTGGATAAGAAGGCATTAAAAATAATTTATAAAAGAATCATATAATTGAGCCATTATCAATGAAAACTGTTTTCAAGTGTCAAAAGAAGGTGTTTCAAATATATCAGTATAAATGCAAAGTCAGACATATGAAAATGTTAAATCACTTTGTGAATTTTAATAATTGCATGCACACACTTTTTCCAGAATTAGATATTGACTGCATAATAGCCTCCTAAATGATTCCACAGGATGCGGTTAAAGTTGCTGGAAGATTGTTTTAAATATTACATTGACTGAAGTAAGTACAGATTAGAGGCAGTAGACTGAGTATTTCAAATAGAAGAAAGCATATGTCTAAGAGTTCATTTATGGAATAGCTAAAGGTAAGCTTTATTTTGCCTTAAATCTATAGGCTCGGGGTGAAAGTTTTGAGATAGCATTTATTCTAAATTTTCTGAAAAAATACTCATTTTCAGAAAATGTTTTAGCTTACCTAAGGGTTCACTTTTATTAGGGTTGTACATTCAATGGTTTTGGACAAATGTATAACGACATATATCCACCATTATAATATCATACAGAGTATTTGCACTCACTGCTCTAAAAATCCTCTATGCTCCACCTACTCATCTCTCCCCCTTCCCTTCTGGCACCCACGGATCTTTCATTGTTTCTGTAGTTTTGTCTTATAGAATATCATACAGTTAGAATCATACAGTATGTAGCCTTCTCAGATTGGCTTCTTTCGCTCAGCAGTGTGCATTTAAGATTTCTCCGTGTCTGGGGCCGCGTGGTGGCGCAGCGGTTTAGTCCGCGCTTGGCAGCCCGGGGTTCGCGAGTTCGGATCCTGGGCGCCCGCCGACGGGCTGCCTGTCAGCCACGCCGTGGCGGCGTCCCATATAAAGTGGAGGAAGATGGGCACGGATGTTAGCCCAGGGCCAGTCTTCCTCAGCAAAAAGAGGAGGATTGGCGACGGATGTTAGCTCAGGGCTGGTCTTCCTCACAAAAAAAAAAAAAAGATTCCTCCTTGTCTTTTCATGGCTCACTAGAGAATTTCATTTTAGCACAGAAAGATATCCCATTATCTGGATGTACCACAGTTTATTAATCCATTTATCTACTAAAAGATAATTTGGTTGCTTCCAAGTTTGGGCAGTTATGAATAAAGCTGCTATAAACATCCATGTGCAGGTTTTTGTACGGACAGAATTTTTACCTCTTTTGGGTAAATACCAAAGAGCACAGTTGCTGGATGGTATGGTAAGAGCATGTTTAGCTTTGCAAGAAATGGCCAGACTCTTCCAAAGCAGTTGAACCATTTTACATTTCCAGTAGCAATGTATGAAATCTCCTGGTAGCTCCACGTCCCCACCAACATTTGATGTTTTCAATGGTCCAGATTTTGGCCATTCTAATAAATATGTAGTGGCATCTCATTGCTGTTTTAGTTTGCCTTTCTCTGATGACACATGGAACATGATATGGAACATATTTTACATGCTTATTTTTCATCTGGATATGTTCTTTGGTGAAGTGCCTGTTAAGAACTTTGGCCCTTTTAAAATCAGGTTGTTTTCTTTCTGTTGATTTTAAGAGTTCTTCATATATTTTGGAAAATAGTCCTTTATCAGACGTTTCTTTTGGAAATATTTTCTCCTAGACTGTGGCTTATCTACTAATTCTCTTGATATTGTCTATAACAGAGCAGAAGTTTTTAATTTTAATGAAGTCCAGCTTATCAATTATTTCTTTCACAGATAATATGTTTGATGACGTATCTAAAAAGTTGTCCCTCTATCCAAGGTCACCTAGGTTTTCTCCTATGTTATCTGCTAGGATTTTTAGAGTTCTGCATTTTATGTTTACATCTATGATCCATTTTGAGTTAATTTTTGTGAAAGTTGTAAGATCTCTGTCTAAATTCATTTTCTTGCATGTGGATGTCCAGTTGTTCCAGCACCACTGGTTGAAGAAACTATCTTTGCTCCAAAGGCAATAGCCTTTGCTCCTCATTCTGTTTTTCTTTTTCAGTCGTTTTTCCTCATTGCTTTTCAGTTTTGGAAGTTTCTTTTGTCATATCCCCAAGCTCAGAGATTCTGAACTGTGTCCAGTCTCCTAATCAGCTCATCAAAGGCATTCTTCATTTCTTTTACAGTACTTTTGAACTCTAGCATTTCTTTCTTAGAATTTTCATCTCTCTGCTTACGTTATCCCTCTGTTCTTGCAGTCTGTAAGATTCCTCCCCCAGCATTTGCTCTCACAGAGGTTTCTACTTGTGAGTTTCTGCTCTGGTAAGTTGTGATTCTCTGTATCCACCTGTGTCTCTCTTCAATTTTGGGGGCAGCAGTTGCCCCTGTTACTTCGCTCCTCTGATAATTCTAAGAAGGGTTGTTGAGTTTTCTGTTTGTTCAGATTGTTACTTGTTTTTAGGACAGACTAGTGATTTCCAAGTTCCTTACACCTAGACTGGAAACTGGGAGTCCCCAATTTTTTTTTTTTCATCTTTCTCTCTCTCTGTCTTTTACACTAGAGGCTTTCTTTAGTTTTCTGATAATCTTTGAATATCTACTTATATTTGTGAGTAAAGGCTTAAAAGATTGATTGGGAACTTTCAGCAGATGGATGAGGCTTGTCAGTTATAAACTTATTGCAGGATGAAACCCCTAATAGCAATATCCTCATATTTTCACATCAAACTGATCCAATTGTAATGTCTACCTAGAAAGAGCTGACTCCAGCATCCTGAGAGTCAAGAGTTCCTGGCTATCAGCATAAGACATGCATACTGTTACTCACCTACCTCTCCACCAAAGGTTTCCTTTATGATAACCTGGTACCCAGGTATACCTGATGTTCCCCAGGTCAGAGGCTCACTCTTTTAACATCTCCAGAAGATGAACTTCTCATTTCCTTCTAGAAGAAGCTTTTACCACTCTGTGTAGTGTTAAGGAGGAGACCTAGCGATCTAACTACCTTTCAAACTGCTTACAACTAGTCTTCCTCATTGTAGTCAGCCCTTATCCCCAACTTCCAGCAGTACTTGATGCTGCCAATTCTTAAGGCTGTGGGGAATTTTGCATCGTAAGTCAGAATGATTTTCAGCGTGTACTACTAGTGATTTAGAATTTGGATTGCTCAATTCTGACAGTTCAGATCTGTCTGTTCACTTACCACTATTCCATCTGCATTCTAGCTTCCAAATTTGTTGTTTTTATCTCTCTTCTTGTTCTCTCCATCCTTGGAGTTTTGTGCCCTTACAATACCCCTCTTAACTTTTTTCTTCAGAAGGATTTTGCTTTACTGTGAAATTAGACACCAGCATTCAATCCACTATTTTACCCAAAAACCTACACATTGCTCTTACTAATATAGAATCAGGATATTGGATCAAATCTATTCCACCCATGAAAAAGTTCATCATGAATTTAACTTCGCTAGGGACGTTTATTCCACCAGTTTTAGTAATAAGTCAAATTTTAAAAAGTTGATCAAGCAATATTAGAATTTCAAAACTAATGACAACATAATTTTTTTAAAAAATAACAAGTCTATCTCTTTAAAAAATGAAAAGGAAAAGACATTAGAGAAAACTGCTAGCCACAGGAAAACTCATAGAAAGCATCAAGAAAAGAACATCACAGAGAATTTCCTGCTTTGTGTTTCTCAATATTTCTTCCTCTGACCTTCCAGAAGGGAAATCTAGTTGTTGAGACTCATCAGATCTGCCAGTTAATCTCAAAGGCAAATGTAAGATCTAGCCCTGATGCTTTCTGCTTTTTTGTGACATATGAAACCACATAGTACAATTGATCGGCCTGTGATAAAAATATACTTCCTGTGATATGTAAAATCAACCTTTGCTAGCTTTCATTCTCAGAATAATTACATCTTTTCTTAAGCAAATAATTTGAAACTTTAGACTATCTGATTAATTGAAACTTGAGATATCAATGATTATAACACTAGCTATATTGCCACAATTGTGAAAGGGTAAAGTATGTATTTAACAAACATAGCATGAAATAGAGCTTGACCATAATAGTTTTAGCAGGTAAGCCTCTTATTGTATGTGCTAAGTTGGTTTGTAAATTCTTTAAACAGTATACACATGCTTTTTTGGTAGAATCTCAATATTTTATGATATTGTGACTTTATATTAATTTAGTTAACTTTTGTAAACTTGTCAGGCCTGAAAAGGATTGCTTATCAAAGAAATGTGACACAACCAGGTCTTGGTGATTGCTGTTATTAATATTATATAATAAGTAGCATTTACATTATTTTATAACTTATAAGGAATTCCAAAATGCATTATTTCACTGATAGGACTAATCTATGATGGGAAAAAAAACCCGTTAGAATCATCCCCAATTTACAAAGGAGGAAATTGATACTTAAGAAAGTAAAACTTCTTGCTCAATGTTCCATGCAAAAAATGATATCTTGGCTCCTCTTACAGCTTTTCATTTCCCGACTCTGCTTCATATATGTGATAAAGACCTTTCCAGATTATTAAAAACTTTAAGTATTTACTACCTTGTTTCTCCTGCATTATTCCAGGAAATCATCTCAAATAAAAATAAATAATCATATATTCTAGATGCTATGTTATGCTGACAGTAGAGTAATTGAGACACAGAGAAGTTAGGCAACTTTTCCAAAGTCACACAGTAAGTACAGGGCTAGTATTCTAACTCAAGGCAGTTGGGCTGCAGTGTCCTCATTAAATGCTATAGTAATCTCCTTCCCAGTTAAATAAATCTCCTTTGCAGTTAAATGTTTTTTAAAAATTGTAATAAGTGAAAATAGTTTGATTTCTTATTCCTTCCATTGAGCAGAAGTATATGCAGGAATGATAGAGAGGTAAAACAAGTCAACTAAATTATACAGAGTGATTCGCAAACACAAGGTTTAAATAGAAACTGTCCATTTGGGTGTAAGTAAGAGACTTCATGCTTAAGGCACAATTTTAGTTATCTTTTTAATGTGATGTTAAAATGAATGTTATTTTAAAAAATATTTTCTACACATAACAATAAAATGTAACTAAAGTAACCTGAAAGATGTGTGGCGTGAATAAGGTTAGCTTTTGGTAGCTTAAATTGACATTTGTTTTCAAATGTAATTGGGAATATTGGTAATTTTAATATTACTTTAAAATGGTATTTACATTTGATACACAGATTTGAAAGGGACAAAAAAATGTTACTTTAAACTGAAAGAAAGAAGTTCATAGACACACACTTATGAACTACACAATTGATCACGGTTTACAGTTTCTCATGCAATCTCAAGTGAATATGCTTCTCCTTTCCAGGTTATTGACTTTCAATTAAATAGAATCCAGCATATATTAAGCAGTTGCAGGTGAACAATTGGACCTTAATTTCTTCATCTGATTTTTAAGTGCACGTATTTAAGATTATTTAATTAAATTTGCACTGGTGTCACAAATTAACAAACATGTACACTGAGGGCTTAATGGAAATAGAATTACCTTCAATAACAGTGAAGTTGGAAATAAACTCCTTTTGCAGAAATTCTATGAACAGCTAAGATTAAAGGCCTCTGATGACACCTTGGCATTTGGAAGTCCAGAGCCTAGAAAACTTAGATATTATTTTGAATCATTCTGTATACATTTGTTGAATGTATTTCAACAATTCTTCAGAGAATCGAAATAGTAAGACATTTGGGAATTGCGTTTCCTCCTTTGCCTGATAGAACCATTATGTTTGGCTTGAATATCAGATGGGACCTATATAACTTTCTTCTGAATGTAAGGCTTGCTATATCTCTGATAAGCAAAGCAAATGAAATAAGCAACAGAGCCTTTTAGAGCACTGGCTTGTGCTGAGTATCCACAAGTGATTTCTAAGGAGCAATGATGCTCTAAGAAACTAATTTGTGTGGATTCCCTTTCTCCCTTGGGTACCAGACACTTCCAACATACAATCAGGTGGTTTAGCATTCGTTTGACTCATGGAACTATCAGACTTTCTGTATCCCCTGTGGAACAGACATTAGAGCATAGAATCAGTCCGTTGTATTGTTTTCTGAACTTAAAACATTTTCTTTCTTACTACTTATTGAAATCTCACATACAAACATCTGCATGAACTTGCACTCACTGTCTCTCTCCCATTCCTGCTCTTTCACACACATATACACAAACATACCCAGAGCTTCATGCAGACATAAGAGCTGTGTAGTAAAACCAGATCTCATCTGGACAGATCTGTGCAAGACATCGTTTGTACATTATGTGATATAAATTATGTCACACTCAGAGTTTTGACATAGAAGACAATATAAGCATAGCAAACAATGACAAACATTCAGAATGCCTTTTTTTTTGCGGAGGGGATATTAGTTTTTTACAAGTTGAACTACAAATAGAAGTGTGGAAACAACAAAAAAAGTTTGAGACATGTAAGTGACTTCAGATTGTTTTAAAAAGCAATCTTCATATTTTAATAATTTAAAATAATTTGAGTCACATTAACTTCCATTAGACACAGCATAAGGGAAAGCATACATTTCTGTTAAAAATTATAATTTATATTAAGACAAATTAGAGATCACTATATTAAATTTTCAAACTATAATAACCAGTAAATTTAACTAAGAGAAAAAAAATAAGGCTTGGGGATGTAATGTACAGCATGGTGACTATAGTTAATAATATTGGATTGTATATTTGAAAGTTGCAAAGAAAGTAGATCTTAAAAGCTCTCATCACAAGAAAAAAGATTTGTAACTATGTATAGTGACAGAAGTTAACTAGACTTATTGTAGTGATCATTTTGCAATATATACAAATATTGAATCATTTTGTACGCCTGAAACTAACATAATGTTTTGTGTCAATTATACCTCTATGAAAAATAAAACCCAGCTCTTCATGCTAGTTTTTCCCAGCTCCAAAGAATGTTAACATCATCTATCCAATAGCTCAAGTCAAAATCTTAGTTACCCTTGATTCTTCTTTTTTCTCACCCTCTATATCTGTCAGGATATGCTAGGTCATATTGCAATATAGCAAACACCCAACTCTCAGTGGCTGAATGAAATGGAAGTTTACTTCTCACTCTGCCAACTGAGTCAGAACTGGGGCTCTGCTCCACTTTGTCACACTGACTCTAGGTCCCAGGCTGATAGAGCAGCCACTATATGAAACATTCTTGGTCACCATAACAGAGGGAAAAGAGTTCTAAAGCGCCCAGGCAATTTGACACTCAGCCCAGAAACAGCATACATCACCTCTGCTGGAGCTCCTAACTTGGCCCATCACCCAACCACAAGAGGCCAAGAAGTACAATCCCACCTTGTTCCCAGAAGGTAGAGAGTAGAAAAATGAATAAGCAGCATTAATGATTACCACACTATCTTAGGAGAGACCACCCAGAAGCAGACCCCAAAATTAGGATTCATGTGAAAATGATTTATCAGGAAGTGCTGCCAGGAAAGAACAGTTAGGGAGTGAGGAAGAGAAACAGGTAAAAGGAGGAAGCCGAGCAACTATTCAATGTCAGACAAAGTCCCATGAAGGGCAATTTAGGTTGAACTGCATGGAAGATTCTGGAGACAAGATACCTCAGAGCAGTCTGGACAAGGGGCAAGGAAGCTGGAGTAGTTACACTTCTGCACCAGGAATCATTTGCTAGGGTTCTCCCCAGGAAGATGTAAATCCCAGGTATTTCTGCTGCTTCTTGCAGGTATTGGCTGTGGGAAGTGAAAGCACAGCATAAAAATGGCAAAGAGATCCAAAAGCATACAGGTGGAGCATTGATATTACCTGCCATACACACCCCAAACCAATAAAAAAAAAGAATAGAAAAGAAAATTTTGTTGGAAGACTACTTTCCTTTAAAACAAACATTTTAGACTTCGAATTAAAGAAAACTATTTTTTTTCCTTCCTCCATTTTTAGGTTTATAATTCAAGTCAGAGTTCAATTTAAAAAAAATAATTATAGCCCATTAATTTACTAATTTTGAATTAATTTTCTGCTTAATTTGTTTCAATTTTCATTGTCCTGCAAATCTCTTGACTAAGAACCTTCAGTCTGAAAACGTGTTAATATTTAATACAGTATTTTTGTATAAATTCAGTTAATGAGTGTAAGGGTAATGATAAAGATAAACTATTTTTTTGTCTACAAAATGTATCAGAAAAACTTAGCGTTGCCCCTGGAGTCAGGGTGGAAGCAACATCTGCCATATATTGAGTTTGTCTTCTTATGAAACTTCAGAAGAAGATTCAGAATAGAGTCCAATGAAATTCTATGTTTTCTTTAAATGAGTTTAGAGTGATGTGTTTAAACTGTATTTTGTAATAACAATAAATACAAGTGTTGATTCTGTTTTGACAAGTCAACTTCACCTGTAATGCATATTATGAATCAGAAGCAAGCCTTCTCCATTATTACTGAGTCTACATCCCACTAACTAGCACATGTCAAAAATTTTAAAGTGTTACCCTGCATTCTAATAAGACAAACTCTACTCTTCAGTGATTTCATCGTAGTCAACAGACTCAACTTTAACATCTATTATGTTGCCCTTTATATGTTTAAAATAAACTCCATAATCGCATGTCATAAAGAAAATAAATGATTTGTAATCTGAAGTGTGAAAAGCAATAATAACCAAGATAAGTCATTATTTTGACTTTTTGAAATTAGAGTTTATCTACAAAGTAAACTTAGTTGTTAAATAAGAATGAAATCATTCTAAGTGATTTGAAGATCAGATCCTTGGCTGGATATTAAGTAAAACTCTCCTATTTAAACTGAGAGAAAGCAGGCCACAGACATGTATCTTTCTTTTATTGAATCTATGAATGATAACCAGAAAGATTATCTGATTTAACGAAACAAACAAAAGTAACAGGGATAAGTCCATACAACACAAGTAATGTCACTGATTTACAAAAGTAAATTAAGAATATATAATCGCTCAGGTCTAGATATGCTCAGTAAGTATACCTACTAAATGTTTACCATCTAGTTAAGAGAGTCGAAGACATGCATAACAGACAATTGCTTTAAATACACACATAAAATTGGTAGATTACTCAGATACACACTTGACAGTTATCTAGATTGGTAAGGAATTTGAGATTGTATCAAAGCCTCTACTCAGTCTTTCTATGAAAAGATTTCCAATCAGATATCTCAATATTTTGCTTTTTAAGGAAAGATGCCACCTGATGTGTAAATATAATAACTGATTACTTGAACTTCTTCTGCAATGAAAGGAAAGCGAAAAATAGTTTCTGGAGGTGGAGGCCACTTCATGACTTCTAAGCTAAATGAAATAGAATAGAAAGTGTAAAAACATTTAAAGACAAAAACTGTGTAAAATATACCAAAAAAATGCCAAAGGTTGTGTATTTTTTCAAACATTTTACAAATATTATTTGAGGTCCCATAATGCACTTGGCCCCATGCAAAGCTCTGAGAAAACAGCAGCAAACCAGACATTCTTCCCACTTTCATAAATCTTGCATTCTTGTGCATGTGTGAAACTTCTGTAAAGATCACTACAGAATGCTTAAAGAACGTATTATATAGAAGATGAAAATTTCTTTTTTTTCCAATCAGGGCCTTTCTAATTCATCTCTACATTATGTCCTCCTGTATTTAATAAATACCAGTACCAAGACTCTGCTCCATTTAACACAACAATCCACAGAAATTCACATGACCGATTCTTCTCTTCCTCCACCGGAATAGAAGCTAAAGAAATGAGAATAAAGGCAGACCATCTTCTTTCAAATTCTTTCCATTTTATCTCTTTTAGAGCCATGTACACTTACTCTTTTGAAAGAGTAAATAAATGCCATTTAGTGTTTGACTCACTACCAGTTACAGGAGAATTTAGAGCTTCTTGAAATATGGTCTGCTAAGCATTTTCAAAGAGATATAGTTGAAAGCTGCTCTGGCAAAATCAAGTATCATATTGGTGTACAGGGGTATTCTCTGCTTCACTTAGATTTCTGCTTAAGAGGCTGATGATAATTTTGCTACCTGACTTTCTCAGGCTGAAGTGTATAAAACGCTTTCTCATTAGCAAGCCTGTGGCATTTCTGATATAGCAAACTTCCACCCCATCTCCCACTGATGTTGAGAGGAAAACACAAACACTGTTAATATAAGTGATCCGTGTATATCATTTCCTCAAAAAGTTTTGGGCCAGTATCACTTAACAAGAAAAGTTATTGTTAGTTGTGACAGATCAAAAGGCCACCAAAACTGCTTGATATAATGTGTGGGGTGAAAAAGCCTCAGGTTCAGCAGCTAAAACTTTCTTTTGTGATGATGACACAACACCCTTATTTTTCAAGCCTATGCTTCCCACCTTGACAGCCTGCTGATAAAAGCTAGTTATGAATTATGACTTTGGTAGCTTCCCATTAAGACTTCTATTCCCTCTAAGCAACAGAGTCCAGCGAAGCAACTGAGTCAACATAACACTCAGACACTTTAGCATTTTAAAAGGCCAAAGCTGGCTTTCAATGCCAGAGCAAGAAACAAATTCTCAGATCTATCTCGTCTTCTCCGATCTTGCGAAATGAAATCTGATTCTATTTCAAAAGTATCCTTTGGTCTGTTCCACCCCTCATCCTAACCACTAGTGGAATAATGTTAATATTTATACAATAGGCTAAATTGTCTATTGAATAAAATGAATTCACCCTCCAACCTGTTCTGTGTATCTCAAATGTAATTGTATATATGTTTATTCTCTTTTCTGCAAATGCTTTTAAAAATCAGTTTGGGGGCCGCCCGGTGGCGCAGCGGTTTAGTCCGCGCTTGGTAGCCCGGGGTTCGCGAGTTCGGATCCCGGGCGCCCGCCGACGCACTGCCTGTCAGCCATGCCGTGGCGGCGTCCCATATAAAGTGGAGGAAGATGGGCACGATGTTAGCTCAGGGCCAGTCTTCCTCAGCAAAAAGGGGAGGATTGGCGACGGATGTTAGCTCAGGGCTGGTCTTCCTCACAAAAAAAAAAAAAAAATCAGTTTGGTAATGTATTGACTATAACACAATGTGAATATATAATCAATATAATGAACTTGGTGTGATTTAGAAAAAGTAAAATGATGTATTTATTTAAAAAATAATAATATTTGATTAATCAAGAGTATAGTATTTTCTTTTCTCTTTTACTATCTTCTCCCAATTTCCCCCACCCCCCAGCTCCTGGCAACCAATTTTCTACTGTCTGTTTCTATGAGTTTGACTTTTTTAGGATTCCACATAGAAGTGATACCATGAAGTATTTGTCCTTCTCTTGTCTGGTTTATTTCACTTAGCATAAAGCTCTCAAAGTCTATCTATGTTGACCCAAATGGCAGGATTTCCTTTTTCATGGCTGAATAATTCTCCATTTATATAAATACCACATTTTCTTTATCCATTCATTCTTGATGGAGACCTGGGTTGTTTTCATATCTTGGCTATTGTTAATAATGCTGAAATGAACATGGGAGTACAGATATCTCTTTGATATCTTGTTTTCATTTCCTTTGAATATATATCCAGAAGTGGGATTGCTGGATCATATGGTAGTTTTTAATTTTTTGAGGAATCTCAATACTGTTTTCCATAGTGGCTGCAGCAATTTACATTCTCACCAACAGTGCACAAGGGTTTCCATTCGTTCCCATCTTCAACACTTTTTATTTCTTGTCTTCTTGAGGAATGCCATTCTAACAGGTGTGAAGTGATAGCTCATTGTGGTTTTGATTTGCATTCCCCTTATAGTGATGCTGAGCACCTTTTCATGTACCTGTTAGCCATTTGTCTGTCTTCTTTGGAAAATGTCTATTCAGTTCCTCTGCCCATTTTTTAATCGGATTGTTTGTTTTTTTGCTATAGAGTTGTATGAATCCTTTATATATATTCGATGTTAACCCCTTATCAGATATATGATTTGCAAATATTTTCTCCCATTCTGTAAGCTACCTTTTCAATTTGCTGATGGTTTCCTTTGCTGTTCAGAAGCTTTTTAGCTAGATATAGTCCCACTTGTTTGTTTTTGATTTTGTTGCCTTTGCTTTTCGTGTCAAATCCTAAAAATCGTTGCTGACACTGATGTCTAGGAGCTTACCACCTATGTTTTTTTCTAGGAGTTTTATGGTTTCAGGTCTTAAATTTAAGTCTAATCCATTTTGAGTTGATTTTTGTGTGTGGTGTAAGATAGGGTCCAGTTTCCTTCTTTTGCATGTGGCTGTTCAGTTTCCCCAACACCGTTTATTAAAGAGTCTATCCTTTCTTCATTGTATATTCTTGGTTTCTTTGTTGTAAATTAATTGACCATAAAAGCAGTTTATTTCTGGGCTCTCTGTTCTATTCTTTTGGTCTATGTGTCTGTTTTTATGCTAATACCATACTCTTTTGATTACCATAGCTTTATAATATAGTCTGAAATCAGGTAGCGTGGTGCCTTCCACTTTATTCTTCTTTCTTAAGATAGCTTTGGCTACCCTTTTGTGGGTCCATAGAAATTCAGGATTGTTTATTCTATTTCTTTGAAAAATGTCATTGGATTTTTGCTAGGCATTGCATTGAATCTGTAGATCACCTTGGATAGTATGGGCACTTGAACAGTATTAATTCTTCTAATCAATGAGTATAGGATATCTTTACATTTATTTGTCTCTTCCTCAATTCCTTCAGTGTTTTATTGTTTTCAGTACACAGATCTTTCATCTCCTTGGTTAAATGTATTCCTAAGTGTTTTATTCTTTTTGATGCAATTGTAAATGGGATTGTTTTCCTAGTTTCTCTTTCTGAAAGTTCGTTGTTAGTATATAGAAGCTCAACTAATTTTTGCATACTGATTTTGTATCCAGCAACTTTACTGAATTCGTTGCTTTAGTTCTAACAGTTTTTGGTGGAATTTTTAGGATTTTCTGTATATGTTATCATATCATCTGCAAACAGACACAATTTTATTTCTTCCTTTTCAGTTTGGATGCCTTCTATTTCTTGTCCTTGACTAATTGTGCTGGTAGGATTTCCAGTACTATGTTGAATAAACATGGGGAGAGTGTGCACCCTTGTCTTGATCCCAATCTTAGAGGAAAAGCTTTCCGCTTTTAACCACTGAGTATAATGTTAGCTGTTGGGTTGTCATATACGGCCTTTATTATGCTGAGGTACTTTCCCTCTATTCCCAGTCTGTTGAGAGTTTTTATCATGAAAGAAAGTTGAAGTTTTTCAAATGCTTTATCTGCATCTATTGAGATGATCATATGGTTTTTATCCTTCATTTTGTTAATATGGTATACCACATTGACTGATTGATTAGTGAATGTTGAACTATCCTTCCTCCCTGAAATAAATCCCACTTGATCATATTGTATGATCCTTTTAACGTGCTTCTGAATTCAGTTTGCTAATATTTTATTGAGAATTTTTGCATCTATGCTGATCAGGGATATTGGCCTGTACTTTTCTTGTAGTGTCCTTGTCTGGTTTTGGTACTAAGGTAATGCTAGCCTTGTAAAATGAGTTTGGAAGTATTCCCTCCTCCTCCTCAATTTTTTCGGAAGAATTTGAAAAGGACTGGCATTAATTCTTCTTTAAATATTTGGTAGAATTCACTAGTGAAGCCATTTGCTCCTGGGATTTTCTCTGTTGGGGATTTTTTGACTACTGATTCAATCTCCTTACTTGTTATTGGTTTATTTACATTTTCTATTTCTTCATGAGTCAGTCTTGGTAGATTGTGGGTTTCTAGGAATTTATCCATTTCTTCTAGGCTGTCCATTTGTTGGCATATAATTGTTTACAGTAGTCTCTTATGATCCTTTGCATTTCTGTGGTACTAGTTATAATGTCTCCACCTTCATTTCTAATTTTAATTATTTGAGTCCTCTTTCTTTTTTTTTCTTGGGAAGTTAGCTAAAGCTTGTCTTTTTTTTTGTGTGTATATTTCCAAAAAAACAGCTCTTAGTTGCATAGAGCTTTTCTATTGCCTTTTAGTCTTTATTTCATTTATTTTCACTATGATCTTCGTTATTTCCTTCCTTCTCCTAACTGTGGGCTTAGTTTGTTCTTCTTTTTTTAGTTCCTTAAGGTGTAAAGTTAGATTGTTTATTGGAGACCTTACTTTTCTGTTGATGTAGGTGTTTATCCCTGTAAAATTCCCACTTAGAACTGCTTTTGTTATATCCCATAAGTTTTGGTATGTATTTTTGAAGATCTCCTCAGGTTTTTACTGTGCATTTCCCCCTGATTTGTTTAAATGGCTTCCTCAAATGCACATTAAAACATTAAAAACATTTATATAGTTCCAATTTTACATTCTCTCCCCATCTGCCAATGCAATGGACTACTGCACTTTTGAAATTCATTATTATTTGAGCTACAGTGTTTTCCTTTCCTGCCTTACTTTGTTGTTTTCCTAACCTATAAGATGAAGTCAAAACTAGGTCAAGATATGCAAATGGCCACTGCATCTTGCATGCACTGATCACTCTGTTTTATTGAGCTACAAAAAACAAGGCACCCAGTAAGGCAGAACTTTTATTTTGTATTATCGTAATTATTATACTAATTGTCAAGAAACCTGCACATTGAAAAAGACCATCCCTTTCTATTTTTAGTTTAAAGTTCCTGAGAACTGGATCCTCATTGTTCTTATAGGATTCTCTGACGTGGCCCCTTTTAAATTTATGAGTGCATACGTGTGGACTATGGCAGTGGAGCACTGATTCTTGGGAAGGTGTGAAGGGAGAGTTTTACGTTCAGAAAGTGGGCTGAGCCTTATGCTGTAAGGAGAGAGATTTGTTTAGCTATTTTGCCATATCCACTGGAATATTTTATTTGCAGGGTGGAATTATATGAATAAGAGGCACAGGTTCTTCTGACAGAAAAATATTGGCACTCCAACTTTTTACTGTAAAGTAAAAGTATTTAAAATTTCTGATGTCTCAGGTGACCCTCAGTGAGGATATTTCAAAGACGAAAATCCCAAAGGTCTCAAGGAGAAAGTCTTAATAAGGGTGACATGAGCTCAACAGTTGGTCACATGTTAGTCTAGCCTTGAAGGCTCCTCACTCACCACCAGAGACATGATTTGGGTAAAAATGATGTGCGCTTATAGATGCAAATTGAAATAGCTCTGTGGAAAAGGAACTAATATCGGCTAGCCATACTATGGAGCACCTATTGCGACAGGAACACTGGGGAAAAGACAGGTCTTCCTCTGGCCCCAATAGTTTAAAATGTTACTTTAGAATTGTCATCCAGAATAGGTATCAAGGATAATGGTTTCTGTTGGTGGATAAGATCTCAGTGAGTGTGACTCTTCCTGAGAGACAGGGTCTGTAGAGACGCTTCCTGCATTTAGCAGTAGCTTCCTTGGGGAGCTGAATCCTAGCAGAAGAATCGTGTAACCCTGACAGCAGCAAAGACAGAGGAGGAAAGACTCATTTGACAGACTGGCCAGACATTTCAATTCCCTCTCTGTGAATCAGAAGTTACTGTGACTTCTTCAATCATGTAATCACATCTGAAGTTCTTAATCTTGTCATCAGAGGGAAACTCCACAGAGGAAAGGCACATTTAGGAGATGGAATCATTATGTTTAGGACAATAAATAAGTGATCTTACTCTGAATCCTCGAATTTATTAGATCTTATAGTGGAGAACATGTTGAGTGTTTGTGTGAGTGCGTGTCCATTCAAAGCAAGTCTTTTTTCCAGTAATCCTTTGTGCACTTTTAACCAAAATTGAACTTTTACATGTATTAGTGTGATTTATTTTACTATCATATTTTCCATACAGAATTCCAAGTATAAATTTGAAATTTTTAGTCAACTATTTAGAAAAACCATGTTCACATATCATATTTTCTCATACCTAATATGGTCTCATTTGCGTAACTTCATTTTTTTTGGAAAATTAGTAAAAACATGCTCTTGTTTTTCTGTAATTGTTTATACACAATCTGCGTTTGCATAATGTATTATTATGCAGTTTTGTTTTTAAAAATTCTTAAACAAATATGTAAATGTTTCAGAAGTCATCCCAATTCATAGTAAAAAATTCCCAAATTAAAACATGACTTACAAGTAAAAATTGTGCTTCTCTTATACAATTGCTTATTCCAATTCCTAAGGAATTTGCAAGGAAAAGTTAATCACTCAGTAAAGAGAGAGTTCAATTAGGCCAGACACTATTACTATGGAATTATTTACCTAAATTGAGAGGTTTCTTTTAAATGAAATTGTGGAATGAGTTGCAATAGTTTGTTCATTCATTTTATTAGTGGTAAATTTTCTAATAAGTTGTTAAAATATTAAAATTTTATTTGAAAATTTAAATAGCACATATATTAATTATGTGCTGTATATAACTAACTAAAAACAGAATAGTGAATAAATTTTTGATGACATTTATTTCATCATACAGTTAAACTAATTTTGGAAGTCTTTGCTATTCTTTAAATTATAAAATTAATTCCCTATTTCAACTTGACAACATAGTATTGTATATTTTTCAGATATAATCTTTACTCTTCTGGGGAAGTGAAAAGAAAAATAATAACATAAATATGTCCAGTGGGTAAGTTCCAAACTGGGTTTGTGATGGTGATTAATCCATTCTATTTCATTCTGGGATCAGATCTGTAGACTAACCACAAATTTGAATTTTAGGCTTATTGATGTACTAAAGTGAGGGGGAAGCTATGGTCTCTTTAAGAAAGGTCTCATAGTCGAATATCTGATCACTCTACTTACAAAAAGAAATATATTTTCCTCTCATTTACCATTGAAGACTTCGTCCACTGTGATATATTGAGGTTTGTTTAATTATTTCAACTCTTATTCACTATTCCATAGAGAATTTTACTGCAAAGTCTAGACAGTTACTGATGGTACATATTTGTATTAGTGATGACATACTTTTAAATGAATTCCTTATTTTGAATTCCAATACCAAGGATAGTCTTTTTTTCTAAAGTCGTTGGAACACAATTTGCATATTTATTAACATTGATCTCCTGTTGGCTTTTCTAATAATATTTTATCCTAATATTTGTTGCATTCCTCAGACAAATCTGAAGCTTTTTAAAATGATGATTTTAATTGCATTACAAAGACTAATATTGCCCAGGTTGGTTTCACTTTTTACTAATTCAATGTATAAGTAATTACAAAAAACTTCGTAACAGGTCAATCACCCTTTGAATTCTCTCATCCTTTCTGTAGACACTAGCATTAATTTGTTCAGATAAGACTACTTATTGAATTTCAAGCCCAAAGTAGACAGAGTAACAATGAAATTAAGCATAGATATGTGTGTACATGTGTACACCTATTCTTTCCACCACAAATTCTTAAAATGAAGACATGAAATCGAATATTTCAGTCAAATATACTTTTTAGGTTGAGTCAAAAATGGACTTTTTTTTCCCGCTCATATCCCTTCATAAACGGTGGGGTTCCCAAATTTAAGCTGAATTCACATAGCCATTGGTTTGTTTAGCATAAAAAAATTTATGCAATTGTGTACAATTCCCAATTTATTCTAAACTCTGTATACACTTCTATGTTTCTAACTAGGAAAATTGGTGAGAAGATGGATATAGGAGAGCATTTTTTAGCTGCTATCTTACCAAATGGAAAAAAAAAGGATTTTCTTTTGTGATACAGTTTTATAATTCAGATTAAAATATTTTTCTAAGATATTTAGAGGATGAGTCATTGCATCATCATACCAGTTCATTTATTAATTATTAACTGTGCTTCTCAGTGTGTCATATAGTGTGCTCTAACTACAAAGGAGCATAGACGTAAAAAATAGTCTTTGATCTCAAGAAGCTTATTGCCTAAAAGGGCAATCTGAAATACGAAGGAATGTAATATAGAGGGATCTATGCTACGATAATGGAACATGGGAATACAGAGTATGAGAGTGAAGGTTAGGGAAGATTCCTTGGAGGAAGAAACAGTTTATAAGAATATTAAATGAACATTAGGCATTATTCAGCCTGAAAAAGGTCATGAGTTATTCCAGACAAAGGCATTAGCATAAACAAAAAGACCAAAAAAACGGCCTGCCATATTTGGGAACAAAAAATATAATGTCCCAACTCTGTGTGTGTTGTTGTGTATCCATGTGATTTGTGTGTATGTATGTGTGTCTGTAATAAAGACAGAGAGAGAGACAGCAAGATAGAGAATGGCTGACCTAAAGATGGATCTGAATGTCTGAATAGAAAATCAGTTTCTTATTACCAGGTAGGCGATCAGAATCCAGGAAGACAAAAGAATTATGGTTATGAAACTAATAATAAAAAGAATCATTTCTATTTATTAATGCTTTGTATATTTTGGACAATGTACTAGTGATTTTACATATTTTGTCTTTTAGGAAATACTTTTATATAGTCTGATATATGAGAAACCTTGGATTTCAATCTTAGCTCCACAACTTGCTCAGTCTGAAATTGGCCAGTGTGGTTTTAAAGAGCATAGATTCTGGAGTTAAAAATGCTTGTTTGAACCCTTGTTTTATTGTTTGCTTTGTGACCTCAAACAATTACATAATTTTTCTGTGTCTCAGTTTCCATATCTACAAGTGATCTCCACTTTATGAGGCTATTGTGATGTAGAAAACAAACTCTTAGCTTAATGTTTGTCCACAGTAGGCACTCAGTAATACTACTAGCTATTATTTTGCAGTATTTGCAATGACTCTGTGCTTAGTAAACATTTCCACATAAGGAAAGTGAAGCCCAGAGAATTTCAATACTTTGCTCAAAGCAAAAAGGGAGTAGAAGAATTTAAACCTTAAGTCTTATTCCAAAGTTTGTAATAGTTCATTATGCTTGACTGTCTCTCATAATTAAATATGCTTTTGGAACATTCTCTGATGGAGAATATATTTATGAAAAGCAAGACTAGAGCCAGCCCTGATGGCCTAGTGGCTCAAGTTCGGTGTGCTCCGCTTCAGTGGCCAGGGTTTGCCTTCAGGCACGGAACCACACCACTCGTGTGCTGGTAGCCATGCTGTGGCGGCAGCTCACTTAGAAGAAGTAGAAGGACTTAGAACTAGAATATACAATTATGTACTGGGGCTTTGGGGAGAAAAAAACAAGAGGAAAATTGGCAACGGATGTTAGATCAGGGCAAATCTTTCCCAACCAAATTAAAAAAAGGCAAGACTAAAAGTAGAAATATTAGTAATGGGTCTTCCAGATTTAAGCAAGAAACAATGAGGGATTGAACAATGATGATAAGAATGGAGAAGAGTGTATACAGGAGACTAAACAGGTTTAGGAACTGAATGGGCAACATTAGTCAAGAAGAAACATATTGGGCACCTCTTGTGCATCATGTCAAAATCTATCTTCCCTTGCTTTTTATCCTAGCTACCACTTCATCACTACCACTGCAACTGCCTACTAAACTTTTAAATTCATTATTTTGGCCACACTGTTTCCACTTTTTGTCTTACTTTGTTATATTTCTTCATCCATAAAGTGGAGTAAAAAATAGTAAAGTTATGTAAATGGCCACCATCCCTGGCACACACTGATCATTGTGTTATAATTAGGTAAAAATACAAGGCACCTGGTGAGGCAGAACTTTTTTTTATTATTATTATAATTAATTATTACCAAATCCCACAATGATGGTTATATGTGAAAGGGACACAGGAAACAACTGAAAGAGCTCCCATTGGCCAAAGTTGAAACAATTTGAACCACTCAATAAATAAATAAGTTTTGGTTTATAGCTCCAGATATAAAATACCCAGCAGTCTATACTGATATAAATACATACTTAAATAAATAAATACATACATAAAGGAGAATAGACAAATATTCCATGCAGACGAATTCCAAATAATTTATGTAGAGATTTTGACTTCAAGGAAGTGGAATGAAACTACCCACTCTTTAGCTGTGGGCTGCACATAATGACATTTTCCCAGGGGTACAATATGGAAAGGAGGAAAAAGAGTAACTTTATATGAGAGAAACCAGACAAACACTACCTCAGCCAGTCAGTCCAGGATAACGTGAACAGTGATAACTCACATTGATAATATGTGTTCTTATGATATAATGAGGATCGCACTCTACCTCTCTAGTCTTCTTCCCCAAAACCAATAATCTCAGTATAACCATGATAAAAACATTAGACAAATCCCAACTGAAGGACATTCTACAAGATACCTCACTAGTACTCCTCAAACTGTCAAGGCCATCAAAATCAATAAAAGTCTCAGAAACTGTTACAGCAAAGAGGAGTCTGAGGAGACATCATAGCTAAATATAATATGGTGTCTTTGGTGAGATCCTGGAAGAGGAAAAAGGACAGGAGGTAAAAGCCAATGAAATTTGAATAAGGTATGAACTTTAGTCAATAAGAATGTATCAATATTGGTTCATTAATTTTGACAAATGTACCATATTAATGTAAGATGTAAATGATAAGGAAAATTGTGTATTACTATCTTTTAAATTTTTTTGTAAATCTAAAACTATTCTAAAGTAAAAAGTTTATTAAAATGCTCAGAAGTTTTTCTTTGTCAAAGGCACTGCTGAGAAAATGAAAAGACAAAGCTATAGAGTGGAAAAATTATTTGTAAACCACATATCCAGCAAAGAATTTGTATTCAAATTTTTTTTAAAGAACTCTCAAAGCTAAGCAGTAAGAACACAAACAACCCAACTAAAAAAGGACAAAAACTTTAGAAAGTACTTTATCAAATAGCATATGCATGGCAAATAAGCACATAAAGATATCTGACATCATTAGTCATCAGGGAAATGCAAAATAAAGCCACAATGACAGGGCTGCATACATATTAGATTGGCTAATATTAAAAGTACTGGGAATATCAAGGAGTTGAGAGATTGCAGAGCAAAAGGAACTCTCATACTTTGCTGGTGGAAATACAACATAGTAGGTTCACTCTGGAATACCATTTAGCAGTTTCTTATAAAGTTAAACATCTGCATAGTATATGAGCCAGTAATCACATTCCTGGGTATTATAGTAGGAAAAACAACAGCAACTCGTGTTCACACAAAAGCTTGTATATAAATGTTTATAGCAGCCCTATTAATAATCACTAGAACATGCAAACAACCCTATTGTCCTTCAACAAGTGAATGAACAAACTGTGGTGCAACCATGCTGTATAACACCACTGACCAATAAAAATGGAGGGAACTATTGATACATGCAATAACATGATTGCATCTCAAAGGCATTCTGAGTCTCAAAATTTGTATACTGTGTGACTCCATTTATATGGCACTCTCAAATAGACAAAACTGTAGTGGTGAAGAAGAAATCGGTGGTTGTGAGGAGATGGGGGTTTGGGGGTAGTGTGATTATAAAGAGATAGCAAGGAGTTCTTTAGACTGAAAGAATTATTTAGTATCTTGAGTGTGATGATGGTATGCAAATCTATACATGTGTTTAAGTTCAGAGAACTATATACCAAAATAAAATCAATAAAAAACACCCAGTGAAATACTCAGACACTGAATAATTACATGTGTGTTACTTGTTACAAAAGAGGAAGTAGAAAGAGCTTTGAGAATACATAGCAAATACATAGTTTGAGGATTTAGAAAAGACAGTCTGAGAAGTGCCCTTAGGGTATCCCACTGTGGAATGAGTGGGAATTGTGTAAAACAAGAGTGAGGAAGATGCTGCCAGGCAAATGGAAAGATATGGGAATTAAGACAGAATCAAGATTTAGAAAACACAGAGAAAACTAGCATAACTGTAACATGAAGCAAAAGTGAGAAGAGTTGATGAGGCTGGAAAGGTGGGAGGCAACAGATCTTCAAAGACCCTATAAACCGAGAAAAAGCGGGTGAAACTATTGGTGGGTAAATTTATTTTCTTAAAGGTTAAGGAACTTGGACGGCAATATATCTTACTGCATGAAGACATTGCTTAACGCAGCAAAGCCCATTGGGCTTAATTTATAAAGCAGTGAAGTGCTGCCAAGCTAGTTTTATACCAGTTTATATGAGAGGAAATAGATATATTTTTATTCCCAAACACTGCTACAGTGGCAACCATGCTCATTAAATATTAATCACCAATATCACATATGCCATACATAATTATGCTCATAAATATGAATACATAAAATGTACAAATAGAAGTGCACATATAATATAAAATTTAGGAAACTATGAAATCCTATGGCTGGAAGGAAGTTGATGGTCATCTCTTCCAAACTAGAGTACTGTTTCTCAGGGCTGATGAACAAGATGATTTAGAAGGCGCACAGACAGATATTTAAAATTTTAATAGCTGTCAATTTATTTTATATGTAATAGAAAAATAAGTTATCACTAGCATACAAATGCCTGGATTTCATGAATATGATCACTTAGGATGAAGCCAATTTGTGTGTGTGTGTGTGGGCAGGGGGTATTAGCCCTGAGCTAACATCCATCGCCAATTCTCTTTTCTTTTTGCTGGGGAAGATTGGCCCTGGGCTAGTGTCTGTGCCCATCTTCCTCTACTTTATATGGGATGCCACCATTTGACAAGTGGTGCCTTGGTCCACACCTGGGATCCGAACCTGTGAACCCCGGGACATCAGAAGCAGAGTGCACAAACTTAACCGCCACGCCACTGGGCCGGCCCCTGAAGCCAAATTTTTTTAAGTAAAATTAATTTAAAAAAACCAATATTAATTTAATAATAGCAGAAATAGCATGGCAATATGTAAACAGTTGAGATTTTACATAAATATGGAGGTTTAAAGACCTGAACTAACAAAGTACCCCAAGTGTTTGTCCAGTCTGTAGTACAACACATTCATTTAATAGAAGCAGTTTTGTTCCAAGACAGCTGTTTTCATTCTGAATCTTTCTAGTCAGATAGTTAGAAAGCCCTTCTTTATGCTGAGCCCAAATCTGTGTAACTATAATTTTCAGCCATCGGTCACATGTAGTTCTTCAGGCAATATAAAATGAATTGAATTCTTTTCTTGTGACCTGTAGAAGTGTGAGCATGAACTGGTTACAATGTAATTGCTTATGCTAGTGAAGACGCACAAGGGGTGTTACTATCACTACATTCATATATCTGCCTAATAAGGGAATAATTGTCGATTTGGAATCAATGTAGAAGTTGTCCTCCTCGTTAAAAGGAACCAAGGATAAGTAACATCGCTTCCATTGCCCTCTGTCTTGTTCAATTCCATGGCAATAGAGGAAAGTAGAGTTCCAGGAGACAAGTTACTCAGAGAAAGTGTAAAAGGTACAAGATCATATGAATAGAGAAGCCGCTTCCTCACCCAACAGTTGATAATAGGGCTACTCATCCAAGTTCTCATTCCTTAATTGAGTCCATTTATTCCATGCAATTATTATTTTTACTTTCTTACCCCGGTTTCCCCCTAAATACTTAAATAGATGTATATATTGCCTAGGGAGATTTCAAGCACACACTGTGGTTATTATTCCAATGGTAAGAAGCACCAGAAAAGTACGATACCTTAGAAAACAGCTCATTATCCAGGAGTTTTTTCTTTCTACATATGCCACAAATCACACTTCCAGATATTGCTCCGTCACAAAGCCAGATTCCTAAAAGACACAATTTCCCCTATTCATCAACATCAAATTTCTGTCATTTTGATCTTGTGACTATCTCCTGTCTCAGTTCAGGCTATAATCACTTTTTTTTTTTTGCATGTGAAAACTGTATTTCTTCCCTTTGGTCTTCTTGTCTATTAACAAATGTAGTCATAGGAAATGACAAGCTAGCTTTAAACATTCAGCAAACCCCATATAACTTTGGCTGCTTAGGAAAGAACTTCCCTGCCCCTTTCTGTCACTACTTCTATTTCCTATATGAGATTCTGGAAGAGTCAGGAAGCATCAGCTAAAGAAAGGATGATGAGCTCAGCAAAAAGAAAATGTCCATCACACCCCTTCTTTCCCTATCGCGTGTTCTTAGGCTCCAGGAAGCTGAAAAGAGATGTGGGGGGAGGGAACAAATTTACCTTTAAACAAAGTTATGAGTTTTCATTCTTACATGTGTTGAGGCATTCTAATATCTGAAATTTTATTATTTTTGTGACAAATATTGATCAGTTGAATTAGAGTTATATAGATACGAAGTAAACATGTTTATCCTCTAGGCTTCTCATTAAAAAAGGGATAATAAAACCTCAAATTACAAAATAGTAAAAATATAGACTTTACTAAATTCCTGCCATTTCACATATTCACTGTTCTGAACAGCTCATTCTGATGATAAAGATTTACATTCATTGCCATGTTACTGACTATTGAATGGATTCTGCCAATGACCAGCGAAATGGAACAATAAAACTCCATATTCAGTATGGCCAGAAATATGGTTTAACAACCATCTGGTTTGAAAAGGAGAATCCAGACATGCACCACGTGAACAAGAAGAAGTCAACAATATGGCAAATATTGCAGAACAAATATTTAGTTTTATCTGCTAGATCCATCCACCTTACAATAGACACAATTCTAGATTAGGGATCCTGATTCTTTTTTTGTTTTTACAAAAACTCCTATCGGTTGAACAATATTTTTAATTTACATTAAGATTCCCATTGACTCAGCTTTTAGAAAACCAAACCCTCATTGTTCTCTGTATCTATTTATCAAAATTCTCACTTCCAAACGAGAAGACACATGATCATTTACTTACTTCCAAAAAATACTTCATCCACAGACTAACTCAAATTTAGATGTTTACAATTACCTCATTTTTATAACATAGAGAAGAAAAAGTAAGCTAACCAATGTCTGAATAGAACCTCCATGATTTACTAAATAAGCCCAGTTTCTCTATATTTGGACGAGAGTAGTTAGGGAGTTCTGCCATGGAATATTCCTGTGGCCTTGGAAAAGTCATATCTCCTCCCTAAGTCTCAGTTCCCTCCTTTATAAAGTGAAAGAATTTAACTAGATGACCTTTACGTTAACATTAAAAATTTTCATTAATTCTATTCCTAACTTGCAGACAACTAGGTGGACTTCCTAGTTCAAGAAATTGTCTGTGTCTCTGTGTGTGATATACAGTTCAACTTTTTACTCCTTTAAAATATGCTACTGGAAATAAGAAGTGACAAAGCCACGCAACTGAGTCAAACCATAACCTGTACAAAGAGGCTTCGCATGTTTGGGTTGCACAACACAGGAAACAAGGTTCTTTCTCATCACGTTTTCGCCTAATGACACTCCCTTTTTAAACATCAACATAGCATTAGTCACAATGTGGAATACAGATTCTAGGGAAAGTCTCCTATGGATGCACATAAAGGATGTTCCTCTCATCCAAGTAATTCCAAAGGTGACAAATATTACAGATGCTGAATTTATGGGAGTGCTTGCTCCCTGTTTATTAACTCATCTATCTTGTGAGAAATAAAAAGACCAAACAGTGAGGCAAGTGGGCTTTTCTTATCTTGTCAGCTCAATGATGTTTTAAAGCAATCAATATCTATAATTACTAAATCCTGCCACAAAATTTAACCCTTCACTGCCTGATTGTTGCCTGCCTAATTCCTAACATGACAGCACAAGTAAATCCAAAATTAATTAGAAAGAATACAGCTTCAATGGTGACATTTATTTCCTTCACCAAACCCATGTTAATGTACCTACATCATAACCTATCTTACTTACTATATATTTGTGTAGCAGGTGTTCTTATTCTGGGACCATGGCAAAAAGACGTCCTTGTGTGCTTTTTGAGTGTCCAGTCTTGATATATAGCACGCTGGAATTTTTGTAGTCAGGTGATCTCACAATTTCAAGGTCTGGCAGACTCGATGCTGAGGTCTAGCAGACATGATGTATTTAGTCTTAGGGCCCTGCTGGAGAGAGGGGATTAAAATCATCTTCAAAGAATTAAAAATCAGAGGTGATTGAGTTTCAGCAAATTTTTAACTACCCTCAAAGTAGAACAAAGGAAACTATGCTAAGTGAAAAATGCAAATCATGAACATGAGAGAGCAAATCAATGAAAGAGGAAACAAGCAAATCAGGAAAATTGCCAAAGACTAAAGTCATTTCTTCAAAAGATCTTTTAAAAATTGGTAACTCCTAGTAAGACTGATCAGGAAAAAAGAAAGAAAACATAATTCCAACATCAGAAATCAAAAAGAGACAAAAATAAAGATTCTACAGATATTAAAAAGATAAAGAAGATATATTATTGGCAATTTTTCTCAATAAATGAGACAAAAGATAGACAAATTTATTGTGAAGCAGAACTTAACAAACTGAAATAAGAAGAAATAGAAAATCAAAATAAGCCAATAATTAAAGAAATTGATGCATAAATTTAAAAACTTTCCGCTAAGAAATCTCCAGTTCTAAATGGCTTTGCTAGTGCATTCTGACAAATATACAAGGAAGAAATAACACTAACCCTACAGAAACTCTTTCAGATAGTATAGGAAGACGAATCTCATTTTATGAGGCCATAAATCAAAATCTGAAAAAGTTAATTTAGAAAAGACGATTATAGACCATTATCACTCATAAGCATAGACAAAGAAATGCTTAAGAAAATATCATGTAAAGGAATCCAATAATACATAAAAAGAATAATACATCATGATCAAGCAGGGTTTATTCCCAGATTTCAAAGTTAATTTAACATTTGAAAATCAGGTAATATAATAAGCCATATTGAAAGAATGAAAGGGAAAACCCTATTGTCATCTCAGTAGATTCAGAGAAAGCATCTGACTAAAGTCAAAACACTTTTGTTAAGAAAAAGAAATTCTCTTGTCAATGTAAGAATAAAAATTTTAAACAGTTACTCTATGACCCAGGTACGTGATCTAGGTATATACTCAAGAAAATTGAAAATATATGTTAAGACAAAACTTGTACACAATTCTTCCTAGCAGCATTATTCCCAATAGCAAAACAGTGGAAACATAAGTCCATCAGGGTATGAATGGATAGACAAATTGTGGTATGTCAAATGGAATATTATTCGACTATGAAAAGAAATAAAGTACTAACACATATTACAACATGGATGAGCCCTGGAAACATGCTAAGTGAAAGAAGCAATACACAAGAACCCACATATCATATGACTCATTTTACATAAAATTTCCAAATTGGGAAAAAAATCCATAAATACAAAAGTGCGTTAGTGGTCGCCATATACTGTGGGTGAGGATTAATGTTTAAAGGGTATAGCACTGCTCTTGGGATGATGCAAGTGTTAACATCATACAGTGGTAATGGTTGCACTTTGTGGATATATAGCAAGTGAATTGTACACTTTGAAGTGTGAATTTTATGTTATGTGAGCTGTATTTCAATAAAGATTTTTTTTAATTTGCATTTATATACTAACAATGAACCTGTGGAAGCCAAAATTAAAAACACAATACCATTGCTAATCCTTGAAATAAAATGTAACTCTTAGGTAGTACTTAAAATATGTACAGTGTCTGTTTAACAAAATGCTGAAGAAAATAAATTTTAGAAATAACAAGGAAATGGAGAGACCATGTTCACAGACTGGAAGATTCAACATAGTAAATATGTCAATTATTACCAAATTGATCTATCCTTATAAAAATTGCAAGGAAGGTTTTTTGTAGAGGCAGACAAGCCTTCTACAAAATTTATATGTTAAGGCACAGGCCCTAGAATAACTAAAATAATTGTGTTAAGCAGAATAGTGTCCCCCACAAAGATGTTCACATCATAATCCCTAGAATCTGTGAGTATGTTGGATTACATGGCATGAGGGAATTAAAGTTGTAGATGGAATTAAGATTGCTTAGTAAGTGACTCTGAGATGCAATACCACATCATCCAGCAATTGCATACTTGGGTATTTACCCAGAGAAGGGAAGAGCTATGTTCACACAAATACCTGCACTAATGTTTATAGCAGCTTGATTTGTTATATCCAAAAGCTGGAGACATCCTAGATGTCCTTAAACAGCTCAATAGTTAAACAAAATGTGGTACATATATACAATGAAATGCTACTCAGTAATGTAAAGGAACTATGGAAATACACCTAGATATGCCATGTAATACCTTAAATTAATCTTCAAGGAATTGTTCTGAGTAAAAAAAAAAACGGCAACCCCAAAAATTTATGTTGTGTAAGATTCCATCTAAGTAGCCTTTCAAATGACAGAATTTTAGATGTGAATGACAGATTAGTGGTAAATTAGGGATGGGGCTTTGGGGCAGGTGGGAAAGAAGTGCTTATGATTAAAGGGCAACACAAGGGATTTCTGTGGTTTTGGAACTCTGCACGATCATGACTACACAAATGATAAATTATACAAAACTTAATATGTACATACACACAAACACACACGAATGAGTACAATTAAAACTGAGGTAATGTGAATAAGATCATTGGACTGGGTCAATAACATGCTTTTCATATTATAGTGTAGTTTTGTAAAATTTAAATTGGGACAGAATTGGGCAAAGTGTATAAGGGATCTCTTTGTATTATATTTGCACTACATGTGAATCTACAATGATCTCAATAAAATTTTATTTAAAAATTTATTAAATTCCATACTTAAAATCAGTGCACTTTACAGTATGTATGTGATAGCAATAAACTACATTTTAAAAATTAAATAAGAAAACATCCTACAGATCTCAGATGGTCTTTTTTTCCAGATTATTTTTCTTGATTATTTTAGTCTTATGTAAGTGATCCAACCTTTGCATTGGTGTTCATTTCTTCTTTTTGGACAATAACTATTCATTATAAATTACATTATTGTTACACACATACACATTAAATTCTACCGTAAATTATTAATCAGGTTATTAATTGTATTTTATACAAAGTCTTATTCTTCCACGGTGCCTTTATTAGTTTCTTAGGGCTGTCACAAAAAAGTACCACAAACTGGAAGCTTAAAACAACAGAAATTTATTGACTCATAGTTCTATAAGCTAGAAGTTTGACATCAAGGTGTTGCCAGGGTTGGTTCCTTCGGAGGCCTCTGAGGGAGAATCTGTTCCATGCCTCTCTTCCAGCTTCTGGTGATGGCCAACAGTCCTTGGTGTTCTTTGGTCTCTAAATGTGTCATTCCAATCTCTGCCTCCAGCTTCACATGGCATTTTCCCTGTGTCTGTATCCCAATATCTCATTTTTATATAAGGACATCAGTCATATTGGATTAGGACCCACCCTAATGGCTTCGCTTTAATTTAATTAATTACATCTGCCAAATAAGGTAATATTCTGAGATACTGGGGGTTAGGACTTCAATGTATGTTTTTAGGGGACACAATTCAACCCATAATAGTCTTCCCTCTGGCCCCCCCAAATTCATACCCTTCCTACATGCAAAATAGATTCACCCTTCCCAATATCTCCCAAAGTCTTAACCCATTCTATTATCAACCCTAAGCCCAAAATCTCATCTAAATATTATGAACTCAAAGTTCCAAATCTCATTATCTGAATCATCTAAATCAGTTATGGATGAGACTTGGGTATGATTTATCCTGGAGCAAAATTTCTCCACATCTTTGAAAACAGGCAAGTTATCTACTTTCTAAATTCAACGGTGGGACAAGCTTAACGTACACATTCTCATTCCAAAAGAAAGAAATTCTAAAAGGAAGAAAGGACCAAAGGGGCCATGGTTCAGCAGCAAGCCCAAACCCCAGCAGGTCAAATTCCATTAGAATCCAAAGCCTGAGAATAATTTTCTGTGGCCTGATGCTCTGTCCTCTGGGCCCATAGGGGTTGCCCCAAACCCTCATTGGCCCCACCTTCTGGAATCCAGGAGATACAGTCTGTCTGGGCTTCTGTATCCAGGACTCTGCCTGGGGAAGTCCTCTTCCTTCATTCCACCTAGTCTCTGCTTTTTCAGTCCAGGCTGGCAGTGTTTCTGCTAGCACAAAGTTCTCAATAACCTCATGGGTCTTCCGTGGGATATCAAGGGAATTCACACCATTAGATAGAAGGGTTCCCCACAGAGCCTTCCTGGATAACCACATCTTTATTCCTGGCTTCTGCTGAAATGATTGATTGGATCCATGAATCACACCTACTCTCTTCAGCAAATGATTGTCCAGCCACACCCTTGGCCCTGTGTCCGTAGCAAACTATCTAGACAGGCTGAAAGTGTTCCAAATCCTCAAGTGATAGCTCCTCTTTAGCCTAGCAGTTCCTTCTTCAATTCACCTCTTTTCTCGCATTTTACTATAAGCAGGACAGAAAAGCCAAGTTGCACATTACACACTTTGCTTGGAAATCTCAGTTAAATATCCAAGTTTTTCACTTAAAATTTCTGTTTTCTACCACTGAGCATCAGAACACAATTCAGCCAAGTCTCTGCCACTTTATAATAAGGATCACATTTCCTCCAACGTCCAATAACATTTTCCTTATTTCTGTCTGATACTTCACCAGACGCATCTTTAACGTTCATATTTCTAGTAACATTCTGTTCATGGCAATATGTGCATTTAGACAAGGATATGAAAATGTATACGTATGTAGAGATGATAGGCTTTCTCCACAGATCTCCTGACTTGCCTCTGAGCCTTCAGCAGAATTGACATTAACAGTCATATTGTTACCAACCGTCTCTTCAAGGCAATAAAAACTTTTTCTATCGTGCACCTCAAAACTCTTCTAGCCTTCACCTAATACCCAATTCCAAAGCTACTTCTACATTTTTAGGTATTTGTTACAACAGCACCCTGCGTTCAGTACCAAAATTTGTATTAGTTTCCTAGGGCTATGGTGACAAAGCCTCACAAACTGGTGTCTTAAAACAACAGAAATTTATTGTCTCACACTTCTGAAGATTAAAATTCCAAAATCAAGGTGTGGGCAGAATTGGTTCCTTCTGAGAGCTCAGAGGGAAAGTTTCATCTATGCCTCACTCTTAACTTCCCACGACTACACGCAATCCTTGGTGTTTCTCGGCTTGTAGACGCATCGCTATAATCTCTGCCCCCATCTTCACATGGCATTCTCCCTATGTCTGTATGCTGAAATTTCTCACTTCCTATAAGGACACTAGTCACATGGATTAGGACTCATCCTAATGACATTCTCTTAACTAATTACATTACCCTGTTTCCAAATAAAGTCACATTCTGTGGTACTGGAGGTAAGGACTCACTTCAGCATATCTTTTCTAGAGGACACAATTCGACTCACAGTGATTTTTTACAGCATCTTGAATAAAGCAGTTCCCAATAAATATTCCCTGAATTCATACATTTAGTGTTAACACAAAATTCTACCGTCTCAACTAGAAAGGACACAGCATATACTTTGAGTTTCTACCTTCTGGCAGGAAATAAGTGGGTAAGATAGAAAAGATGCAAAAAGAAAAAATGGCTCTATTTTGGAGATGAGTTGAATGTGTGTAAAGAACTGTTAGCAGTGTTGTGCTAAATTGCATTTCTCTACTATGTCTGAGTCACCGGCAATTTAAATAAATAAATAAATAAGTAAAAAGAATAAAATACAATAAAAACATGACTATAAATATTTCAGAAATCATATGGAAACAAGGTAACACCAGGCAGTTCTGATCACTCTCATCAACAAAATCCAAAGCATAGATTTTCTGAAACATTGCTTATATTGTGATTTTTGAAGAAAATCTATTAGCATCATTCTATAATTCATGAGAAATCTTAATCATGTATTCTGTGTAAGAGGTGGATAAAAATTCCCAAAATATTCCAGTACATCCTCTATGAAGGCTTTAGGTTTCTTTTTTGTTTTCTTTTTCCTGATGGCTATATGAAATACCCAGTTATTCATATTATCCTCGTTATTTAAACTGTGTTGTTTAAAACCTAGAATTTCAATTAATAAAAAGTTTTTGGCTACATGGGTACAGTGTAAGCACACTTTTTAAAAGTAGAGCTATATTTATATGTTTAAGTAGTATTTTATTTGGATCATGTGGTTCTCTGAATGAGTGGAACAGTTCAGCTCAGAGGATGAGATAGTAATGTCGTTCCTAAAGGACTGTGATAAAGCTATCTATCTCTAGTCACATCTGTGTCTCCATCTAGGTCTAGGTCTATCTTCATCTATCTATATAGCTAAATCATTTATTCAAGTGTCAAACTTTTTACATAATGTGTAGATTAATTAAAGATCAAGAATTTCACCTTTAAAAGAGCTACTGAATGTTCCAATTTATATGCAAATTTTCCTGTATAGATGCTAAATTTAACTATGTACAAATGGTAAAATAACTATATTACAAAACACATTTGTTATACCCATTCCTTTTATCTTCTCAACTTAGGACAATAACTTGTACTAAATATGGGCTTAGAAATGCTTGTTTAGGAATGAAGAAAGTTCTGTTATTTTTATAGTGGTTAGTCTCAGTGTCTGTGATAAAGAGATTACTCTAATCATCTTTGAAATCAAATAAACCCATAGCGGAAAGAAGTGCTCTTGTAGAATTCACTGAGTAATAATAAGAATGACCTCTATTTGTATTATTCTTTAAAATTTACAAAAAGTAACTTTCACATGGAAGATTTCACATCTATCTCATAAATTACAGGAGATATGTACATTGTCATCATTTTTATTTCACAGATGACTAATCGTATGCTCAAAATTTCAAACTTACCCTGGGACACAGAAACTTAAACAAAGCAGAGCCAAGATTGTAACTCAGGTCTTCTGACTCAACTGGAGTACCATGACTCTTTGCAGTACTTATTCTCTGTGCAACCTGTATCAATGTTGGTTCTCAATTCTATCAAACATAATGATGCTGTTTGAAAAGAAATATATTGAAAGTCCTTCTATACTTTCCTGAAATGAATTTCAGAAGCAAAATAAGAAACCTACTTACATAGTTTCAAAATAACTGATACCATGCTCCTCATTATATAGAAGAAAATAAAAACAAAGTTACAATGAAATAATGTGTATTTCAAGACTATATACTTAAACATGGCAACACTAGAACGTATACCGAAGGAATCAGATATTTGTACCAACATGTAGAATAACCATGAGGGCAGACTGAAACAAATTTATTAAACTAAAGACTCCACATTTTCTCAATGGTGAATAGCTATTAGCAAGATTCCAAACACAACAAAGTAAAATTCTCTAAGATATATACACTAGTTGTATTCAGGGAAAATTTACTGTATGTTAATATTCAGATAACATTGCTTTGCAACTATAAGTAGACTTTGCATCACTTGAATGTTGGTAGGGGGCATGACAGTTCCTCACAGATCTAACATCCTTGGTTTTTGCTCACTACATGCTATTAGAATACCCAAACATTAGAGCAATCAACACTGCCCCTCAGTTTTCACAAGGATCCCTAGGCGCTATCTCCTCTATTGTGCATCACCGAACATAGCCTGGGGTAATAGGCGGAGAGACTGGGAGTTCCACGTGCTTCACATTTCTGCCAATAGAGTGGTAAACACTGTTAGGACTCCTTATATTTCCCCCTCAGAACCACTTTTGAAACAATTTATGACAGTCTGCTCTGCTTATACTCAGGCAGCTTCCCTCCTCTGGAGGACAATGAAGAAGGAGTAGAGGTAGTTTTTTCTATCTTAAATGATATATACCTTCTCATGTAAATAAGGAATTAACTAGTTTCACTATCATTCAATAGGCTTTCATTGAATATCTCAAATATCAGCTATATGAATGCCTAAAATGATGAAATAGTTAAACAAAATTTATAATTCAGATGACCAAAAGTGCTTACCTATTCATGAGTATCTCCTTAAGGGTCAAAGACGGAAGCTTTTATTATTAAGCTGTGCAGAAGCTAATTCAAGTCTTATGGTCAGAGTTATGGTGACAGGCCAAGATATCACTTGTAGAGACTGCCAACCACAGCTTCTGTTATTGCACTTGTCAAAATATCCCAGTGGGATGGAAGATTTATTACATTTTTCTTTCCAGATAAATCCCTGTTGTGAATCAAATTATTCACTTTGTATTAAATAATATTTTAAGCAGCCATTCTGGAGTTGCTTAAAAGTTATTATTAAGACACCTGTCATATTTTCATAACAAAATCAGAATGTCCCCAAAATAAAATGAATGGGGAATATGTTGTATAAGTTGATTTTTCATTATTTGACTTTCATGTAATCTTATACCTTATTTGCCTCAAGAGCTACAAATCTTACTTGTAGCTTGATAAGTATTTTTCCTTTTGATCTGAAAATTGTTAAGTATTTCAATAAAAGATTGAGTTCATTGGCGATTAATGGTTCTAAGAATTCTGAGATTTACTTCAGTATTTCGTATGTGTATCTAAAGTCCACACTAGAGAAGCAGACTAAAAGAGTTTAAGCAATGTTAGTAATCCCTATTTGTCACTGGGCCCTTGAGTGTTTTCCCAAAGGTGATGAATGAGGCAGATAAAAAAGAAACGCCTCGGGTTTTCTAAGGGAGGATCAACTCAGTAGATAAGTGATGGTCCAGATCTCCCTGTGGGTCTTCTCAGAGGGTGAGGTTTGGAGTCACTGTAACTTTTCACTAGAAACTAAGCAGGTATCCTCAGGCACTTGATCTTTTAATGAAGCACAACATTTGTGCACTTTGAATTTTTCTATTTTGATTTAATTGAATCACAATGATTCAAATGTGCACGCATAAACATACAAAATATATTCGCTTCATTTGGAGGTTTGTGAAACTGAAAGATTCATATTTAGAGTTGATAAACTTCTGAAAATTGATTAAAGAAGGTTTTAAAAAGCATATTTACTATTACAAAAAAGGACCTTATTCTAACATAGCAATCTGTACTTGTGTGGTGGTAAAGAACCTATGAAAAATCCCATGGCTACTTATACAACCGCACCAATGAAAACAGACTTAAAAAAATATTTTGGAGGCTTCATTGCCCTCACACATATTCAAAAGTGACCCTAAAACAAACATATGTTTCTCACCTCCTAACTAAATCTCTCTGACACTCCATTTACTTCGCTAATCTTAAAAACACATCTTACAAAGTTACAATTCATTAGATCTGTGATTGCTTAATATGGAGGACATCTGGGAATGGGTTCACTAAACATCTGGGACTCATCACATCATTAGTTGAAAGAAAATGTTGATGAGTCCCTGAGTGTTCAATATGGCTGGACTTCACAGGCCCACGGATCATTGTATGCACATATACATGCACACACACACATTAATCAAGGACTGAGGAGGTAAGAGAAATAGAAAGAATAGAAGAGAGGAAACGAAAAAGAGAAAAATGCAAGCCTGTCCCTTAAAAGCTTACATAAGATCATGTCATTCTATTATTTAGAGTAACTTAATGGGTCCCCATTGTACATAGAATAAAATTCCAGTTCCCTGGCATAGCGAGCATGATGCCACCTGACTCGAGTTCTGACTTCCATTCAAATCTCATCACCTGCCACACTTCCCCTGGTATACTGTAGTAAAGTAACATTAGCCTTTTTACCCCTGAATCTGTAAAACTCCCAGGCCTTTCTTGCATTATGATCTTTATGCTTGTTGTTTTCCTGCATGAATTTTCTGGTCCCAAGTTTGCACATGGTCAGTTCCTTTTATTCATATCTGATCAAATGTTACCTCCTCAGAGAGGTCACCTTGTCTAAAGTTATCTGTCACCATATCTAAAGTAGCTGACTCTATTCAGTCATCCCTTCTCACCATATCAAGCCTGTTTGATTACCTTCATGCCATGTAATGCCATTGAAAATTATCATATTTGTTTAATAATTTATTTTTCTGTGTCTTCCATGTTAGATTGTATGCTTCATGTGAGCAAATAGTTTCACTTCTTTTACCTTGCTACAATTCTCAACTTACAATACAGTAGGCACTCAAGAAATATGTTTAAATAAATGAACAACAGATATTCATGAATTGGTTACATATTTTTATTGGCAATTATAGCCAGGTTTTATTGAGGCTCCTTGGTGTATTGTATATTCCCACAAATGTGGTTGGTTCAGATTCTGCCACATTCAGTCAGATCTTAGGGGAATTGCTCATAAAGATAGACTGACTGAGGAGTCTACCAGTTCAGAAGATAGTGCGAAAAAAGGTTAATATCTCATCAAAGTCTCCATTAAACTTGCCACAGAGTTTGATGCTCCTGAAATTAACGATGGTGTTGTTGGACTACTGACTTGACTGTCATGGCATTGTTTAAAATGATTGTTTCATTGCAGCAGCAAAGGGGCAGATGGTAGAAGAAAGAACGATCAGGACGTTTTGCCTTATAGTTTGCTGTCACAGAAGAAAAGAAATTTGAGTCTTTTGAACTAGCCATAGCTTTTAGGAAAAAGATTTTGAATAAAATTTTCAAAATATTTTGCTAAAGCAATAGAAACAAAGGCCCCGATATCACTACTTTGTGATATTACTCTGGGCAAGTACATGGCCTCGGAATGTCTTGAAAGTAGGAAAGAAACTACACGTTTTATAGAATCAAAATGAAACAAAGCAGCACAACAACAGTAGTACAGTCTAAATTTGAGCAAATCAACAGGAACATTTTGCATGACTCTCTGTTTTTTATTCTCTTTCTCTCCACCAGAGATCTTTGTCAGGAATTCTGTAGGACATCTGAGGTCTTCTCTCTTCCCCTCCTTGTTACTTTGTGAAAGGCATAGTTAAGCCTCAGAAAAACAAATCACCAACAAGATGTGTTTCAAATCTGATCTAATTCTGACTAGGCCACAAGAGCATTTCAAGTACATATTTACCCTACAAGATTAATCTCATTTTGAGCAGTTATTCAGACGTGTAGATGTCAGTACATTAAGCCAAACAAACTCAGTAAGTATAATTGCACTTTAAGTTCCTAGATACAGATTGACTTCCAGTGTAAATTTACATATTACGCTCTTGATAATTTGTTCTCTCTCTTATCACACTTAAAAATAAATAAACCTTTATGTTTGAAAACTTACATTCTGGTCAATAGGATTTTTTTTTCCTTTTTCACTTTTTTGGCTTGTCATGCAGCTACATGCATCAAATTATCATAGTCTGCTGTCGTTGAGTCTGAATCTGGCTTTAATAAGAAAGTTCTAAAATAGTATCTTTCCTAAGTGGATTTTAGTATGGGGTAAAGAGGACACATTTTTGTACTCTCAGTAGTTACACTTTCATTTCAAATCAATAAATCTCTATACAGGTTATCATAACAGATTCATGCATCAATTAATCCCCCAGAACTTAGTCACCCTGGAGAACATATAAAATTGCACTCATGGTCATAAAAACTGAAAAGAGAACCACGGACTTATGGAGACTCCAATAAGAAGCTGAGCTTGTGTCTGATCAACCAGCCACTCTCTCTCTCTATGCTGTAACAGCAGTAACAGAATCATTTCATAAAATGGTTCTAAACAGAATATTTTTAAGATGTATTAAAAATCCTGGAGTAAACATTTTTTGTATTAATTCTATTTGTAAGATGTGAGAAGAAAAACAAGCATATTTAATATCCTATTGTTATTAAATATAAGGTGTGAATTTGAATAATATTGGGAGAGGTTAGATTAATTTGGAGAGTGATAATTAATTAGTGATTTCTACTTCTTATATGATCTTATTTGTTTTTATTCAGTTAATATCTACCGTAAATCCATAAATAGAACCCCCCTCCTGTCAATCATATCATTTATAATTTCGTGTGTTGTGCCTTCTCACCGTGGACAAATATCTCTTTATCTTTGTTCTAAATTTTAGCTCTTTCATCTTTATCCCTATCTTAATATGTACTTAAATTTGGTAATGATTCAATAAGTGATTTAACAAGTTTTCATTAGTATGCTCTATGACAATTGCTCATCAATCCCTGAGGATATAGTGATTAAAAGAGAGATAAAATGCCTGCTTACATGAAGCTTACATTATAGTGGGGAGAGGCAATGAAGAAAGAAAGACAGAAAAGGAGAATAAAATTTTAAAAAATGAATGAATGAGCAAAAGAATGAAATAAGGAAGGAATAGAGAAAGAAAGGAAGAAATAAAGAAAAGAATAGAAATATAGGAAAGAATATTAAAACCACCTGGCAGTGTAAGTGCTATATAGAGACATAAATTAATCTGAAGAGAATGATAGTAACTGGGTCACAACTTTAGATTGAATGATGTGGTTAAACATTATTAAAGAAAAAATATTCTGGCACTTTTAAAACAGTAAGGTTTTAAACCAGTAAGCAAGACTTTATTCAAGATTATTCAATAAGGATATTGCGATAGGAAAGAGAGATCAGGCTCAACTCTGAATACTGAAAAGATAGCTGGGGATTTACAGTCAATGAGCAGAGTGAAGGGATGAGTGGATGGAAAATTACTAAGAGGAGACATCAAGATCAGGGGGATTCTTGCTAACCTGACCTGACAGAATTCCTGCCGAAGACAGCACAAGATGATCAGACATCAAGGGTGGGGGACTCGGTCTAAACTGGCTTAGCAGGATTCTTGCTAAAACTGGGGTAAGCAGACCAGGCAAGGACTGGGATTAAGTCAAGGACTAGTTGAGAAGAGAGCTCAGAGGAGTCTGTCTAAAGTTTGATCAAGGAGAGAGTCTTTGTTCACCTCTTTTTGGTTCAATTTAAATTAAATAAGTTAAGTTAGGGGAGACCTTAATTTAAGATCTAAGTATCAGTTAAGGGCCAATTAATCAGATAACAAGGATAGGAACATTACAGACAGTGAAAACAGCTAGAATAAATGCTCTTTAAAAACTAGTTTGGTTTAGCGGAGAAACAGAAAGAAGCTTTGTAACTGGAGCAAAGCGATTGAGGTAAGCAATGTCTATAAACCAGGACAAATACTATGGGCAGATTCATTATATGTTTGGGGAGAATAATCAATAGGAATTACATCAAATGTAAGGAATTAGGGAAATTCAAAGATTAGGAATATCTTATAGATTACTATCTTGATCAAAACTTGGTAAATGGTGGTAATATTGGCTGAGGTTGGGAGACCATGGAGGAAACAGATATGTAAAGAAATATTGGATTTTGTCAAGTTTGAGATGCTATTTCTAATTTAATGGGCGGTGAGTTAGGCAGTTAGAGATGCCAGTCTGGATGTTATGGATGTGTGCAGGGCTTCAGGTGCATGTGAAAGTTATGACAAATAGATTTTATTTAATACCTTTGAATCAAATGGTGTCACATAGAGAGAGAAAGTGAGAAGAGGGCACAGGACAAAGATTCTAAGACACCCTGATATTTAGAGGTCAAGCATTAAGAGAGGAGCAGACAACAGAGTATAAATAAATGTGTACTGTAAGTTAGAAGGAAATTCAGAAGGGTGTTGTGTCACAGAAGGCAAGAGAAGAATAAATCTTAAGAAGGAGCAAGAGGTCAATTACATTGATTTCTCTTGAGAGATTAAATAAGAGAGGTGGCCATTGGTATATGTACTAGAAAAACTGCCATGGGTTTATTGGAATAGAATTCAATTGAAGAATGCAGGGAAAGGCAGGAATTTATTCAGTTCTTTCACGAACCTTTGCTACAGAGTAGAGAGAGAGTGTGGTAGCTGCAGAAGGATGCGGGATCAATGCAGAGTATTAATTTTTAAAATAAGAAACATCATGTTTGCTAATGGACGATCCAATAGATTGAGAAATTGATGTTAGACAAAAGGGGAAGTGTTTGAGGTGAGATTGGTTGAGATCCAGAACAGCTAGCCTTAGATAGGATAGGAGACACTTAATCTATCCTCACCTAAGGAAAGGGAGAATGTAGGGAAACAAACTAGCAAATCTGTTGGTGGGAAGATGAGGTAGCTTTTATTTGATGGTTCTATTTTAGATGAAGTTCATCAGCTGCAATTAAGGAGAAAGTGTATAGGCTGAAGCATATAGAAAAAGAGACATTGTCATTTAAGAGAATAGAAAATCAACATATTTGGTAAGTGGTGTAATAATTGGGTAATTTTAAGTGAATAGGACTCAAGTGAAACTTTGTCACAAATTTCCAGTAATATATATTCATGTGTGTGTGGGGAGTCTTGTTATTCTGATATTCGTTGGTGAATATACGCAACTTAAATTCCAAAATGCATTTTTCTTATTTAAGGAACTACATTAGTGCTTGAGTGATGTGATAAATATGTATAAGACAAGGCCCAGCATCCACAAACTGTGGCAGGTTAACTTGCAATTAGGGTAAAATCTTAAGGAGATGTGCAAAAGAAATTATATACAAATTTGAACAAGTATTTAATTGAACAAACAAAATTCTATGGCAGCATAAATGAGAAAGTCTATCTGTCCATCATCTACTTTTTTATCATCTATCTGTTTTTTAGTGAAAAAAATAGGAAAAAAACAAAGATTGCATGATATTTGATGTTGGGTCTTGAAGCTTCAAAAGAAGAGCATTATGAAAAAGAATGAAGACATGAGTCAGTTTCTCTTTCATTTTTTATCTCCCTTCTTATGTCATAAAGACATTTTCTATTGTTACTATAGTTAAATTGCTACTACTTCTATGTTATTAACTTCTGTATTCTTAGCCCTGGCCTCAAGCTCTAGTTTTATATTTCCAGCTCTCTAGAGTAAATTTCCACTTTTCCACTTGAAAGTCTCATTTTCACTTCAAAACACAAGCATCTAAAACTACTGACCATGTTGTTCCATAACCAAGACCTTCCGCCCACATTCTAAATCTCTTCATCCTAACGGTATTTTCTCAGTCCTAGAACTGAAAAATTAAAATTATCTTAGAATTCTCTCTCTGGAGGTCCACTCTTATCCAATTAAACACTACACTTTTTAATGCTTCTTTTGAAATACTTCTTGAAATGTCGCTGTCTTTCATTTCTTCAACTTCCTAGAGTGCACCTTTATTTGGTATAAGCTTGATTAATGTGGTTGCTTCAGAGATGGTCAACTATCTGGTCTGCTTCTCTTCCAATGCAGTCAGCATATCATTATCAAGTTTATCTTCTGGAAACTGTTTTATCTTATTGCCTGTTAATATATCGATAATTTATCCATAAGGTAACTATTTGTGAAATTACATTCTTTTTCTGAAGTGGTATACACTATAGTAAGCAATGATGCCTACACGAATGCCTGCGCCATCAACTTGATGAGTTTATATATAATCCTGAAGGTCCTGACGAGTCACTACTACATTTTTTACCAGGGAAGTAACATAATCTGATTATATTTTACTAAGTCACTCTGTTGAACAGTAAAAAAAAATTACATTGGAGGAAAGCAAAATAAAAGATTTGTTAGGACACAAATACAATATTCCAGACAAGAAGTTAAAAGGGAATGTAGGGGAACACTTTTAAGGATCTTCAATGTCAAGGATTTCCTCTTTTATCTAACAAATGTAATATTCTATATCTCTGTCCATTCCTTTGATCAGTTTTTTGTTGGTGCTTACTCACTTATCGCTGCAGTTTTTCAAACATACACTAAGAGAATATGGACTCTTTCCTTAAACTTTGCATCTAATTCCATAAAGTAGCACCTACCTGGAGAGGGCTTTCTGTAGAGCCTAGAATAAATGTCAGCAAGTAGGAGCCCCTGTGGTATTGCTGCTTCTTTAAGTTGTAGATAACAAGGCCATTAATTCATTCATGAGACATCTGTGTTGTACCCTAAAATGATGTGTACTACACATTCTAATATAACTGTTGAATGGAGTATCACTTTTTATTTCCTCACATTTTCACCTAGGAAAATAAAGTTCTAAATTTTCTATTTGCAAATCTGCTAATTTGTGTATATTGCTGTATCGAGTATAACGCAGGAAACTTCTGTTGCAAATAAAAGTAAAACAATAGCTTTTCTCTGACCTGGTGAGCTAAATTGAATCTTAAGTAAAGTATTTATGGAGCAAAGGATATAAACAGGAATAATGCAGGTATAATTATATTGTTATAGAATGAATTTAAATAATAATTCTATAGTTCATACTTGCTGATTTTTCAATGATAAATACAGAAAACATTAACTTTGAGTGGATAAAAGCCTGAAAGAAATTAATTCCAATATAGATATGTTTTATTGTTTTCTATAATATAATTATTTTCTTTTTTAGACTTCCATTAGATTGGAATACTTGCATTATATATATATATCTATATATAAATAAAATGTTTCAAATGAAAATTCAAGTGCTTAATAATAAAAATATGTAATCAAGTTACAGATGGCATCATATTTGGCAACAGTAACAGGTAACAACATCAAATGAGTACCTAAGTTAGCATTTTCATCCATCTTAATAACCGACTCATTTTATTGGCTATGCATAAATCCATCAGTGTAAGGGTCAAACAATAGTAACAACTTATTCAATGCCAGTACAACACACACACATGCATACCATATAATGAAAATAAAATGTTACTTTTAAAGGTTAAGTAGATTTCTTTGGGCTACACAGAAACAGGAGATATAATCTCTTTTTTCTGCAAGCATATAATATGAGGAGACACCAGAATTTTGAATAGGGAAAACAAACAATGACAGCAGTCACTAGTTGAGATCATTTGTTAACAGATATTGAAAACTAACAATTTAGCCGAGTTGAGATATTCCCAAAAGGTCAGACTGATTCTTCATCCTCTTTGATCCTATACTTATTCCTTAGTTACCCATTTTCTCTTCCAGATTCACCCTTCACCCTTTTCCACCAGGCTCTGTGGTCTAGCCTCTTGAACCCTGTTACACTCTTCATGAGTGGATGTGGTCACAAGTTTCTCTCTGTTGTTGCCCCAAGAGTACTCCCTGATTCTTGATTTCCACTAAACTGTTCCACATCTTTGTAGTCAGTTGTTTTATTAAAATGTTATCATTTATCTGTTTTTTTTTTATTGTGTTAGTTCATTATCTTCTGGGATGCTGACTAATAAAAACAACTGGCGTTAATTTGGTGTTCAAAATAAATTGACTGCGACAATATAAAGAAGATGTAATCAAAAATAAATCATGATAAACCAACTATTTACATTAAAAATACAAATATCTCTAGTTACTCGGTTTGGCTTCCACACTTTATCCTTTTATTGTCTAAATCAATTAATATGCAAATATTTGTGAAATACAAAACAAGAAATAGAGAGTATAGTAATGTAATAAGATTTATAGATATTTTTCTTTACCAGGATTATAAATTGGTTGGGGACATAACCAGTCTCTAATGAAGTGATGTTTAGAATGAGACCTAAAAGATGAATAGTATCTAGGTAGTCTAAGAGTTCTAGGCAGAAGCAACAACATGTAAAATGGTCCTAGAGGACTCAATAAACTTAAAGGGATCTAAAGGAAGTCCTCTTTGGGTCATAAAATAGCACGTGATGAGACTTGGAAATTTAGTAGTAGCCCTGATAGTAAAGAATCTTGAATACTATGCTAAGAACTTTGCATTTCTTTCTAAGCATAATGGGAAACCATCAGAGAGCTTTGAATGGAGGAATGACGTGATCTGATTTGCATTTCAGGTTTCTCTGACAGCTGTATTGGACGTGTATTAGAGAAAGTAATGAACGGACGCCGCGGGGAGACAGTGAGGTGAAGAAGACCGTTAGTACAGGGGAGAGATTGTAGTAAAGACAGGGAGATGAAGATCGTCATAAAATAATCACATCAACACAACGATAGCGTGGCCATTTTAACGTTTTAATGAACATTTGCTCCTCATTTTTTGTTACTTATTTTAATTGGCTTTCTTATTTTTTCCTATTCTCCTCAATGAAAAGATTCTTAATATTTTGTATGTCATAGTTCCCGGTGAGAAACTGATGAAAACATTGCTCTTTTGTTCAGAAAATGATTGACGAATGCACATGCACAAAAACTTCTCCACTCAGATTTAGAAGATTCTTAACCGAAGTCCACACATAGACTCATAAGTAAAGAACATTTGAACCACAAGGGAACAGTTTGGTAAATACTCTCATTAGATCAGTAGAATCAGGTTTGAATTACTGTTTTAATGGTCACGTTATACAAATAATTTGGATTGAACAGAGACGTGAGCATTTAACTGAGGCAAAATGTAAAATATGGGTAACAATTTGAGAAATATTAATAAATCTTCACTGATGTATGTTTTGCCTAGCTAGCTTGAGGCATCTAATCATCTGAGGTTGCTACGTTTTTGTTTGTTTTTGAGGAGACGGGTTGGGAATGTTTAGAGAAATTAGGGAATTAAGAGAAAGGGAATGTTTCAGAGTTATTTTAATAGGAATGAAGAGAAAAAAATTCAAATTCTGATCCAAAATAGGATTTTTAATACCCTTAGTGTGGTTAAAAATTTTAATATAGAAATTCTTATATCTAAAATCCTATTTTACAGCATAACCACATGCTTAAAAGCCATACTTATACAGAGAGAAATGATTCTGAATTTCTTCATCATATCAGTTATCACACTAAATGACTCAGATCAACTTTCAGCCTCTGTATAGAAAGGAGAGACTTTGTTCCCATAGTATTAGACATGAGGAAGAGAATATAAAATAGATTAATCCCGTAGAAAAATGGGAGAAAGAGCCAGAATATTTTCCATTCAGCAAGGGTGATTATGTAAGAAAGAAGGAAAAACGGGGAGGAAAGACATGCAGAGCAGTGATCTCTGCTCTTTGGTCTTCGGTGCAATGTGATGAAGGTGTGTTAGGTTTTTTTAAGAAAAACTCCAAGTACAATTCCTTTTGCCTGAATTGATATTTTATGTTTGAGACTCTTAAAAGAGACCACATTACAGGCTTCCCAGACCAGCCTGAATGGTGGGGCATCAAGGTAAAACAGTTGGTATACTATGCAAAGTCTAGCAGGTGCTGAGTTTTTCTTTTTTCCTAGTTACCATGGGTCATAGAAGAGACCAGGAAGTTCCTGATTGTCTCTGTGGGAGGTGTGGCATGAGGGTCTCTAACCAGACAACTTGCCAGAAAGGAATTTCCACTCTAAGGTACAAAGTGGCGGTGTGAGGGATGGCAGCAGAGCAGACAACCTGGGCTGGATATTATGTGAATTTAAGTTAGAGCTTAAAGAAGTCCTCAGCACCAGTAGCAGAGGCAAAAGCAAAGTTGGACCAAAGCCTTCCCAGGAGGCTACAAAACTGTACTAAGCAGAGAGAGAGAGAGCTCAGAACACGAATCCTTCTGCTTCAACTGTTAGAAGTTAATTTTGACCCAATTCTCAGGAAAGAAACTAGTCACAATAGACACTAGGTCTGAAGGCAGCTCAAGAATATCAAAGCACAAATCAGAGGCACTTTCCTTCCCTCAACCAAAAGGACCCAAGGTAGAGCCTAAACTTGGAACAGAGAGGGGTTCCAAAGACTGGAGATTAATCTAAAGAAGAAAGAGTTAATTGAACAGACTGCACAAATTTTAGGCTCAAACCAAAATTACTGGAGTCAACCAAAATTTATATTTTCTTCTACTGAAATAGAATAGTTTCAGGAAGATGAAGAAATAGTATTTTTGCTACACAGCTGGCAGTAGTATAGCTAAATCTGCGAACCTATTTAAACGGTTTACAATACACAAATAATTTCTCTTACTTTTTCTGTCGAGTGGACAGTACTGATCATGGAAGAATTCAGAGGAGAAAATCTATTGCATTAGAACAAGGAATTTGAATAATGTAACAGAATATCTCCCTAAATCTGATCTATGCACACACTAACTCTGTACTATGGAAATGGGGCACCTATTTCATGATGATGGCTTTATGATTGAAAACCAAAAAAATATAATTAAATAGAAATTAGAGGTAGAATGCCACATGGTTTAATTAGCTCTATCTTGGTAAATGACTGGAAAGATACTTGGGTGCGGTTTGTTCAACATGACACATATTCATTTAATTAAGGATAAAATTTGAATTATCTAGGAAAAAATTAACAATATCTTCCTAATTAAAGATACTCAGGTAAGTCATATACCTTTTGGCTGTTATTGCTTTTGTTGTTCTGTTTTGTTTCCACTGACCTTGGTTGAAGTCAGCCAAGATAACACTTCATGTAAGTTGCGTATCCACTATGCCTCACTTGATTTATCATGGTACACCATTGCCTGGAAACACCCATGAATTGAGAAATGGTGGAAGATCATTTTCTTTCCTTGATAAAAACGCTTAATCTGTTACTTATGTCACTTTTCCCTTAACATTGCCCAGAAGGGTTGGGCCTGCTAACTACAATGTGATTAGAATACTTTCTAGTCTTCGCAAAAAGTTAACTTGGTATCTAACACTAAAATGTAGACCTTTTATGAATGCATTTCATAGGCATTTCATGCTATATCACTTGTTTATGTGATGTGCTTGTGCTACAACATGTCCTAAATGTAAGTCTTATCAAAGAAAAACAGAATTGGCTGCAGAAAACTAGAATATGAAGCAACAAAGAAGGAAAAAAGGGTTTAAAAAGGAGTATATTGACACGATCTATTTCCATAATGCCGACTCAACCTACAGTATATCTTCCATTGTTTCACCTATTTTTACTTACGAATCCAGAGAAGCCAAAAACTTAGGTTTAACTCCATTGTCCATAGCTCCTGATTATATAAGGTTCACTCTCTCTGGGAGAATTTGTATTAAGTTCAAAATTTTGAAGATGTTCTTATGTAGAATAAAATTGTGTCATATATGTAATGTAGCTTAAACTAGGAATATAATCATCAGTTACAAAACAGTTTCTGCAGGTTAAGTCTTTCTATGACAACACACAAAGGATGAGAATAAGGGCACTCTAGAAACAAATGTGCTTTAGCTCAAATGTTTTCCAACCAGGGAACTGAAACAAGAAAAGGTAGAAGTACTCATTCTCTCTCTCTCTCTCTCTCTCAATCTCTCTCTTTATTTTACCACTACAGCTTTATCATGCTGTCTTAAGCATTGAGACAGGAACATGGAAATTTGGGAAATCTGACCTTGGCCCTATAGTCCAGCATTCCAAGGGAGACACCACTGACACCAGATTGTGGATATGAAAGCTCAATACTTTCGAATATTATAGACTAAATAGAACTTTATATGCTGGCGTGAAACATTGTCATCCAGCCTAGTGGCCTCTTAACCCAGAAAGGTAAGAATTTTCCTGGATTTCATCCTTTCCCTTTAACATCCATTCATACTCCTCCACTGCATAAAACTTCTCAACGTCTTCTCAATCTCCTATGCATGTAAGACCATTATTATCTGACCTAAGCTTCTGCAGTTTTCCCTTTGCTCAGTTATAACAAATTATTTTTGCACACATATGTCACTGTATTTGATCACCTAGACCATTGCATATGCTTTTTCCTCTGTCTGGTATGCCCCTGCTCGGTTCTTTCCTATCTAGGTCTACCTGTGATATTCCACAAGCTTTCAAGAGTGACATCACCACTGACTTTTCAGTAGAGCTCTCTGTGTCTACCTCAGTAGAAAAAAAGGAGCCGCCTCTCTTTTTCCATTGTAGCTCAATTATACATTTATTATACTATGAATTTGACAAACGTGTTAATTGAATTGTTGACATGTTTTCTTCTCCACTGAACTATAAAAGGGTAGTTTTAAGAGCTAGGATAATATCTTTTCAATTTTTGATTAGCAATATTTAGCAAAGTGACCAAATATGTGCTCAATAAATAATTGTTGAAATGAATAAGTGAATGAATTCAATTTTGGTTACTTTAATGAGAAACATGCATCTGGGGTTCTAAGTCACTGGTTTATGTGACTTTTAGGAACCCAATCCCTTTGTAAGTTGCAGACAACCTCTTTTTGTTCTTTTCTTTTACTTTTTCAATTAAATATTAATAATTCAATTTGGAACACATTATTTGAAAACTCTGTACATGGTGCATGATATTATGGTTGCCAAGACACCATCCTTGCCCTTAGTGTCCACAATCTCATTTATGTGCCAAAGAAATGGGACTTGTAAATACAAGGACATATTGAATCAAAACAATTTAATTACTATTGCAGCTCCTTTATTCTACATTCTCCACAATGCAGCCAATTGATTGTTGTGTTTCCTGTTTTGTCTTTGTCTTTGTATGAAATTCTATTTTCAGTTTTATGACACCCATCTGCAGTAATTCTTTGATTCTGTGATCTCCATGAAATATGGACTGAAAAAAGCATACACACACACATATATATACACACATACACCCTAAATGTCAAGGTCGTTCAGTTTTGTTATCACCGCAATGACCTTTATGACCTCAAAATTATTTTGAAATAAGGGAATGGAAATCCTACTGATAACATATACACACATATGTTTATTGGTGTCAGTCTAAGAAGTAACAGAAATGTATGCATCCGGCACATATGTACACCCTTTCTTCTTTATTTCCTTGGAGGAAGAGGTGGGATTTAGCCTGTCAGTGACATCTGTGATGTGGTTATAGTGAAAAGAAATCTGTATGCAATGTGACTGGAACATCTGCAATTTTTTCCATTAGCAATTATAAAATTAAATCTTTACTATTTTCTTAGGGTGCCTTCTTCAGGACCACATTAAAATTGTTGCTTAACTTGCCTCTCTGAATCATTTCTTTACCATGTAAATACCATTCAGTATGCTGTGGCCATGTTCATCTTTACAAGTCCAGTTCTGTTCACATCATTCTACATTTCAAAGACCTGTCGAATATCTCTGCTCTCTAAAAGAGAATAATTCCTTAAGCCTGTTAGGCAAGACCCCCTGCAATCACCTTTTTACTGTTATTTTTTTTTCTCTTTCTATACAACAGCACCCAACTCCAGTCTACTTGGTCTTCTGTTCACAACATATGCATTTCACCTCTTTGGTCCCATACACTAAGATCATTCATATTTTAAAACTCTCCCGTGCCTCTTTGTCCAATTCCTACTATTTTTTGAACATTCATTGTCATTTCCCACATCCCCCATGAATCCTTTATTAACCACCCTTAAATTTAAGCTGTTGCTTGTTCCTCTGTTTGACTTAGTAGTTATTGTTTGTTTGCTTCAATTGGCATATATTTAAATAAATTTGTTAGGTTCTGAAATACTTTGCATATTGCCTTATCCGTGCTGAAACTGCCCTCCCACACACAGAGCTGCCCACCGAGATCATAAATCAACAACAATATCACATCCCTGAGGCAAATGACAGAGATTAGTGCTGCTTTCAAAGGCTTGAGTATCCCCTCCAAAATAAAGGTAGTGAGTTTCAGCGATACACTCAGGACAAATTACAGCAGCATGGGGTATAGTTTGTCCCAAAAATCCTCCTGTAGAAAGCTTTTCCAGAAATTGTGATGAACTAGAAACACCACCACATATGTATGTAAAAAATGAAAGAAAATATTCTAGAGTATAATTAGTTATTTTATATAAAATATTTATTGACTTGGAGAAGAAAATGTGTTGTAATATATTTATTTTTCCATGTTTGTTTTAGCTCTTCTGCTACATTTGTATTCTCTGGCATGTGTTTTAGTAAAATTTTGACAAAATGGAACAGCTATTGCAATGTGTTTGGCAGTTTTATTATTTCTAGTCTGTGAAAGTGTTCTGATATTTTACTCGGAAATTGTGATTCAGTCTCTGTTCACATGTTTATTTCTTTGATCAATAAACTCTGAACATAAAAATCATAAAAGATCCAATCTGAGACCATATCATGTTTTTAATTTCATTAAAAGGAAAAACCATATGCCTGTGAAATAGTTTGAAAAGCAACTACCGGAACTTATAAGCACTCAAATACAAGTTCTAATAATTCAGAAAGTCTAAGTCAAGTCAAGAACAAGGGAAGATTTGAGTAAGCAAAGGAGAATTACTGTTCAAAGAATGAAGACTTTACCAGAAACACTTAACCAGCTGCTGTGAATGTTAGCTGCTAACTCCAAGTTACCCCTTCACCCAATGAATTGCTCTTGCTTGAATGCAGGCAGCTTGGTTGAGGCCTCGTGGCTTTCTCCTCCTGCTCTGGGGCAGCCCTGAGCCAACTAACTGACACGTGGGTATAAAAAGTTCTCCTCTTGCTTCAAGGTGGTACTAACTCTGTGGTGCAGTTTATGCTTTAGCACTTCCCTGCGTGATCAAACTGCAGCTAGTCTCCTGCAAAACAGCATGCTTACTTTGCTTTTTTTCCTTCCTCTACCCTGCTTCCCTCACTCTTCTTCTCCTGAGAATACTCCCCCCAGTACAGCACTTGACCAAGAATCCCTGTCTCAGGCTCTGCGTCTGGGGAAACTTCCTGGACATAAATCTTCAACCCAAACTTAGAAGGAAACTACTATCCCCATTTTATAGTAAGCCAGTCGAGATTCCCAGACTGACGATCCAGGGAACATGTCTTACAATTCCTTGTTATTCAGAATGGCATCAGATAATAGGAACTATTTGGGTTTTGAATTGATATTTCGTAAGGTGTTTTCCCTAAGACTTTTTATATCATCTGAATCCAAAAGGAAAAGTCAAGTTCCTAAGCTCATTAGTTCTGATTAATTTTTAGCATTCAGAGCTTATTGAGAAGGGATTTTGTGACCTTTGACCTTCAATATGCGTTCAAATATCAGTTGCCTGGAAGGAAGCCTTCTCCAAAATCTTTGATTTTTAGTTGTAGAATTGTGTCAAATCTTTTCTTATGGGCTATTTGCAGGTGAATATTGTTATTAATGTTATTATTAATCATAAAATGTTACTAATCAAAATACCTTTTAAGAGGAAAAGCAGAACATGTAAAAAACAGAGAAATATAGGACTGAAATTAAGAGAAAAAAATGCAACCACAGCTGCAACTGGAACTAAAAGCATCATGATGGTACCCACTGCATGAAAACCAAAAGTCTTTTATCTCAAGGAAATTTTTGCTTTGTTCTTTCTTCTTTGTTCTAATACAACGTGATGTCAACAGTCTTTGAAAACTAAGCAAATTTCTATTATCAACTTGAACTTCCAGTTCTGAAGGAAACAAAATAATGAGAATTTTAACTTCACAAGAACTACTATAAAGGCTTTATGAAGGTCTCTAGAATTTTATTTTATATATCACATTTCTACATCCTCCACAGAAACTTACTCTCCTGACCTATAATGAAATCAACCATTAGATATTTAAAAAGATGTCTATATATATATATATATCACTAAAATAAAGCATTAGCACTAGAAAATGCTGTTCCCTACATTAAATAATCCCAAATTAAATTGTATAATATTCCTTTCCTTTACCTACTAATTAAGGCATTTGTTAAACTTGTGTAATTTTAAGGTAACAAGGAGAACCTAATAGAGTTCTATTGGATTTTTTTCTCATTAAGTTAACATTATAGACTTTTAATGAATGTCTTAATTAGATACTATTATTAACACAGTTGATGCACAAATGAAAATCAGTCTCAATGTATGCAGTATGCCTCATTAGCATTCACTGCAAGACACTGACCAAGTCTCAATTAAAAATATGTCTAATTCTCCTATGTGTAATTGCCCACTCAACAACGTGCACATTCAGAAATACACTAATAAATCAACATAGAAATACAGTTTGAACTTAAATATTGTAAGTTTGCACTTCTTTGATGCCTGCTTTTTCTTGTGTCCTCCCATTTTCCCATTTTATTGCCTCATTCCCTTCAGTATACGATAGCTAATTTTACACCTTGCTTTTGTTGTAACTCATATCTTGCCTTCCTTTCACTACAAGTAAGTTAACATTTTCACTTGTTCCTTTCTCCTTCATTCCTCAACGTACTTTGATCTAACTTCTGTCTAAACATTCCAATAACTATTCTCAACATGGTCACCTCTGAACTTCATATTGACACCAGGATCAGCAGATCCCTTTTCTTTGTTTCCTTACCTGACCTCTCCGTAGCCACTGACATCATTCTGACAATGTTTATGAAATTCTCTCCCTCTTTACCTCTGGATACTTTCTTTTCTGGGTTTCCATTTATCTCAGTAGCTATTCCTCTTCAAATTTCAGTTATATAATAAAATTGACACTACATGAATGTTCATTTTCCTCACGACTCTGCTCTTGATCCGATGCTCTTCTCATTCTATGTAATCTACTTAGGTGATCTCATCAATGCCTATAACTAAATGTCAAATACAAACTGATTTATTCCTTCAACAAATATTTATTGAATGCTTAACCGGGGAAGCTACTTTCCTAGGTGCTGGAAATACAGTAGTGAACAAAACAGATATAGTCTTTGCCTCTCATGAGACTGACATTCTAAGCTTCTAAAAAACAATGATAACTAGCAAATTATATCTAGCACAGGCCTCGCTCGTGGGTTTAAAATGTGTGTATCCACCTGCCTCCTGTAAATAGCTCCTAGGATATGCCATAGCTACTTAAACTCAGCATGTGGAAACCATAATTATTATATTTATGCCATTCTGTTCCTTTTTCTATATCTCTCCTCTGAGTGAGTTTCATTAAGGTCCACGAATTTTTCAAAAATAGAAATTTAGAAAACATCCTAGTCTCTTTTATCTTTTTCATCCCTGCACATCCAATCAACCCTCAATTCCTGAAGGTAGTTTTTCCTTCTCTCCATTTCCACTGCATTGTTTAAACTCACATTATTTCTTGCATGGATTTTAAGAATTAATTTTTCTAGTCTTTCTAGAACTACCAAACTGCTACTAATAATAGAAGTAGTAGAAGACAGAGGATCTTATAAAACATATCGAATCTAGTCATTGCTCTGCATGAAATATGATATTTCACTTTCCTATGACTTTTAAAAACATGTAAACTTCCTTCATTGTGCATATATGTTTCTTCAAACATGGGATAATCTACAGCTTGCTAGTGTCATCAAATTAGCACTCACAGGCATGAGGCTCTTTCACCATGGTAAACCACTTGCATTTCGCTGAATGTGTGTCATATCTCATTTGCAATTTCTTCCAAAGCACTTTCCTCTCCATTTGTCTTTATTCCTATAACTTATCTTTCAAAACTCAACTCAGCTACCACTTCTGGAAATCCTTCTACAAACTATCAGGTTAACAATTATACTCCTGTTCCCTATATCACCCAGGATACAGGTGTGCCAAAAGATTATCTAAGTGTAGGGTAGTCACTGAATTACCTTTATTTTGCTTCAGTAATTCCTAGTTTCTGTGGTGCTAGAATATGAATTTTAAGATCTTTCATTTCCCCAAAGATTTGAATTCCCCAAAGATACCTGCATCCTAATCCCTGGTACCTGTGAATATGTTCCCTTATATGACAAAAGGGAATTAAATTTACAAATGGTATTATGTTTCTTAATCAGCTGACTTTAAAATAGGAAGATTATCTAAATTATCAGGATTGATCCAATCTAACCACATGAGTTTTAAAGGTAGAAGATGTACACCAGAGAGTAGGTCATAATGGTAGGACATGGAAAGTACTTCACTCCCCTTTGCTAACCCCTAATACCTCAGAATGTGACCTTATTTGGAAATGGAGTCATTGCAGATGCTATTAGTTGAGTCATACTGAGGTAGGCCGGGCCCTTAATCCAATATGACTGATATCCTTATAAGAAGGAGAGACCCACATACATAGGAAGAATATCATGTGATAACAGAGGCAGAGATGTGAGTGATGCAGCTGCAAATCAAGGAATGACAAAGATTGTTGGCCAGCACCAGAAGCTACGGAGGAGAAAGAAAGGATACTACTCAGAGTCTCAGAGAGAGAATTACCTGCTGACATCTTGATTTTAGACTTCTAGCCTCCAAAACCATGAGAGAATAAGTTTCTGTTGTTTTAAACTACACAGTTTGTGGTACTTTGTTACAAAAGCCCTAGAAAACTAATACAAATATGAAGAACACATTGAAAAACTTAAAAATACTTAAAAAAATAGATCCACAATGACCTGTAGGACAAATCAAAAGGTGTAATGTTCTTGTCATTGCAATCTCAGAGAGATAGGAGAAGGCAACTGGCACATCAAAATATTTGAAAAAAGAAATTCTAAAAATCTTGCAAGTTGGATGAAAAGCAAAAATTGAATGATTCAAGAAGCTCAGCAGACCCCACAGAAGATAAACTCCAAAAAATAAATAAATAAAATTTAAAAAACTCAAATATATTCTTATCAAATTGCAGAAGATAAAATACAAAAATCATCTTGAAATAAAAGCATAAGGAAAAATTGCATGCTATATATAAAGAAACAATGACTTAGATGACAGCAGATTTTTCAACAGAAATCATGGTGCATAAGACACTGAAATGATATCTATAAAGTATTAGATGAAATGTCAACCCAGATTTTTATATCTAGTGCAAATATTCTTAAGATATAAAGATGAAGGAAACCTAAGAAGGTTCATCCCAATATAACTGCTCTAAATTAAATGCTAATTGAAGGTCTTTAGATTGAAGAGAAATGATTCCAAAGGGAAACACGGAACTTCAGGAATGAGAAGGCAACAGACATGGTAAATATCTGGGTAAATATAGCAGTCTATAGTTCACCTTTTAAATTCTCTAAGTATATGTGGCTGATGAAAACAAAATTGTGTAGATGATTTTAAATGTATGTAGATATCATACATATGGTAAATATAAAATAAAGGGTTGTGGGAGGGTCCTGTGTTGTTGCCAGGTTCTATGTTTTACTTATGATTTTATAATATTAACTGTAAGTAGACTAAAGTATGAGTACTTTTTCCCTTGAAATGACTACTAGAAAATTAAAACAAGATATAGACAAAAAGCCAGTAAATAAATTTAAATGGAATAGTAAAACATAATTAAGTAATAAAAAAAAAAGGCAGGAACAGGGAACAGAGGAAAAAATACAAACACAAAACAAATAATAAAATGTCATACTTACATCCCACCATATCAATAATTATGTTAGGTGCAAATGGTGTAAGCACACTAATTCAAAGATGGAGATTCTCAGGTTGGATTTTTAAAAACTACACCCAATTATATGCTGCCTACTCATTTAATTAATTAAAACTCAATATAATTAAAACTCATTTTAATTATAATTATAATAGGTTAAAAGTAAATAATAGAAAAGTTATGCCATATAAGCACTGATCAAAAGAAAGTAGGAGTGGCTGTATTAATATCAGGGTCTACTTCAGAACAAAAAATGTTACCAGGGATACATCAAGTAATTTCATAATCTTAAAGGGCTCAATTAAGAAAATAAACAAAACACAAGTGTTGTGCAACTAATAGAGCTTCAAAATTTGTAAAGCAAAATCTGATCTAACTACAAGGAAAAGGCACGTGCAATTTGCACACTATTAGACAAGACAATGGCAGAAGCTGCAAGTACAAAATGAAGGTCTATCAAACCCACCCTAGCTTATTTGAATGAAAACACTATTAATATACTTTATTAAAAAATTTAAAATCAAAGATAGATTTTCAAGTGGCTGGGATACAGGACTTTCCTGGGCAAATCAAGATGACATATATGGCCACCTATTTCATGACTCATATCTGCATCTTCCATAATCTCCCACTTTAATAAATATTACATGATTTACCTAGTGGCTCATACTGAAAACATATGGCTCACCTTTGACATCTTTTCCTTTACACCCTGTATCCAATCTGTCAGCAAGCTCTATTACTTCTAATAGCACAATATACTGAATGTCCAAATGCTTCTCATCACCTCCATAATTTCTCTTAATCCAAGTCACTATCATTTCTCACCTTCATTACTAGAATAGCCTTCTAATTGCTCTCTAACTTTCACTATTGCAGTTCTTCTACACTTTGTTTTGTCCAGAACAGCCAGATTGATCTGTGTAAAAGTTAAATTGGATTCTGTCACTGCTGTACTCAATACTCTCCTATGTTTCTCCTAGACAAAATAGAATAAAATACAAATTCCATGACATCATTTATAAGACATTGCATGATCTGGCCTATTTCACTGTATTAGACTTTCCATAACTACTCCGTAAATTAACATTCCTTTCCTCATCAAGTCACTCTCCCTCCGATCCAGCATCATTTTTCTATTTTTCTTCATAATATACATGTAGCACTCCCAATATATGTTATATATTTACTTCTTTATTGGTTCATTGTCTGTCTTTTCATGAGGATAGGGAAGGTGTCTGTACTCTGTGTTTGTGTATTTATCACATATAAAGAATACCTAGACATAGAACTAAATAAAAATGTTTTGAATAAATTATTGAGCTATAATTGATCACTTACTATGTTCCAGGAATTGTGCTAAGAATTTAACATAATAACCTTATTTGATCATCACAGTAAAATTTTAAAGTAAATGCTATTTTCTTGGTTTGATAAATGAAGAAACTGTAAATTCAAAATTTTAAGTATTTTCCCAAATACTTAATCCTTATTGTTCCTACATTTCAACAAATGTGTTACACATAACCCAGCTATTAGAGGGAGGATTTTAGGAAATATGCTGGTATATGTTTTTGAAAGTGCATATATTTTTCTTATGTGTATTTTAAAATAACATATTCACTGGAGTAGCCAACTACTACTCAGATATTCAGATATTATTGCTTAGTGCAAGGCTAAATTCATTTCAGTGTAAAATGTGAAGCACCCATTTCAGAAGTAAGTTGACTACATGTCCAGAGAAAAACTCACTACCAAATACTTAAAATTGTTTCATAAGATATTTTAAAATATGATTTTAAAATACTTGAATGAACTAACTGAAGAGTAAGGGAAATCTTTGGAGTCCAGAAGGGATGGTAGATATGAATATAGAAGGGTAGATGAATACCAAACAGGCAGTGCTCTGGGGCATCTACTGATCCCTGGTAGCCAAGAGCTTGGGTGATGATGAGGAACAAGAGATCAGCCTAGGATCCATGCAAGGTGGTTGCTATGTTTGGAGATCCTTCAATATAGCTAGAATCACCAAACATGACACTCTCAGTGGTGAACTAGTAAGAAATCTACCTGCAGATGAAGCTGTTGGGAAACTCGCCTATTTTGACTTTAGCTTTAAATTAAAGAAAAATAGAAAAGCACCCTCTGAGAGCTCCCAACCACAACTGGCTTTCACACAGGACCGTACTCTACCTGGGAGGCCTGAAAAATGAGAGCTGAAAAGTTCATTTAAAGTGATCTTGAGTCTGTGGTGCCTCATAGGAGCCTGATAGAAGCAAAGGCAAATCCTAGCTAGAAAACACATTTAAAATCTGTGGTTTAAAGAGTACTCACAGATGAAAGTCACAGGTTCGTGACATCTAAGAAAGAAAGAAAGAAAGAAAAGAATAATAATTAATAAATATAAAATCATGAAATGTGGCAAGTATGACGAACTCAGTGAGGACCAGCAGAAAAAAACCTTGCAAAATTAGACTTACAAAAAATGCAAATATTAATATTTATATAAATATAACATTTGAAATAAACATTACTAAGGAACAAGAAATGATAAAACATGATCAAGCAAACTTAAACATAGGCCATATACTTCTGGAAATAAAGAATTAATATTCAAATCTCAAATGACAGGTGACTAAAATATTAGATTAGATCAAGTTAAAGAGAAAATAGATCTAAAGGAACTACCCAGAAAGAATCACAGTGGCTCAAAAAAGATTGGAATAATGAAGAAAATGTTTGGTCCCAGGAAGGACAGAGTAAGAAGGAGTAACTGATTTCAGAAGAACTAGCTAGATCCAGAAGGACTGAAGAGAGAGAATTAGAAAAAGACAGTCATCGATGAGATTAAGGTTGAGAGTTTCTCATACATAATTAAAGATAGCTATCCTTAGATTGAGAAAGACAGATCCTAAGCAGATAAACAAAAAGCAACCTACTCAAACAATAAATACTAAAAGAATATTTTAAAAACAAAAAATATTTAAAAACAATCTTCTAAAAAAGAAGATTCAAAAAAATAAGGACAGATTTCTTATAAAAGAATGAAAAGTAAGATGGACAAGACTTCTCAAAATCAGCAACAAATAAATAGAATACCGGACAAACTCTTCATTAGAGAATGCAAAATTAAATGACTATAGTTGACTCTAGTTTCCAAGTAAGGGTGAAATAAAAGTAAAAATCTTAAGAAATCTTGTATCAAAATTCCCTCTTAAAAGTGCTTTTAAACTTTTTATTTCAAGAAAAATGAAAATTATTCCAGAAGGCAATTCTTAGACAGAAATAGAAATGTTGAACAAAGAAAATGGTAAATATGTAGGTAAATTGAAAAATTTTTAAAATACATGTTCTATAAGAATCAATTTGAAGAAAATTAATAAGCTAATAATATCTCAGGTGATATGTGTACATGGCACATGTCAGGATGACAGTGCAGTAACGACTGATTTGGGGGACTCTGCTCTGTTCCGTGTAACACCATCAAAGAATTTCCTTACTCTGCTTGTTACAATCTGCACATATGCCAGTTAAGCTCTGAACTAAACATCCTACACATTGGGGCATTATAATTATAGTATGCCACTGTAAATTATTAACCAGCATTAGTGATGCAGAATAAAATCTCAAGAAGTGTTTGCTGAATGATTGAAAGCTTCAAGTAACACATATGAAGTATTTCAATTTTAAGTATATTTACCTTTGCTTTTGATTATGAAAGTAAGATTATGTTGATGTAAATTCTTTGCATTATATGAATACAAAACATTGTATAGAATGTTAAGTGTACATACAGTAATACATTCATAATACAGTTTCCTTCTGTGAAAAATATCAGCTATATTCAACGTTTAAAGTTGAACATTCTAGGGATACATAGTTGGATGTGCTTGCTCAAGTTCACATGGTGTGACAGCGAATGAGCTATATTTACGATTTATAACTCAAAATAAAGAAGGAATCCTGCCTCAAGCAAAAATACTAGCTATTTATACATAATTTGTTGTAAGATTTGCTACAATAATTCCATTTTTACACTATGATAATTCCCAGAGGTGACATAGGTGTGATAATAAATTAACTTTATTTATATGACATGTTTGTAAGTGAAGGCAATCAAATAAAATCAACTTTAATTAGAGGGAAGGAGCTGCTATTGATTGGTTTGTGAAAGGACAGTAAGACAATTCATTAAAGTTGTTTTCTTATTTGCTGTTTAACTAGAAAAGGCTTAAAGAACAACTTTTGTTAGAACTAAATCCTATTTCTATGAAGGTGTCAAAAAGAAATATTCCTCCCCTTCCTGTTTCCCAAATTAGAGATGATTTTCTTACTATAAATTCTTTTACTTTGAGGAGATTTATAAATTACCATACCCTTATTTTGACCTCAATTCAGAATTTGAATATGGCTGCACCACATACAAATTTCAGATCTTAAAGGGAATTTAGCATTCAATATGGTGATCAGTTTGAAAGGTCTTTGGTAGGCAAAAAGTAGAGTGATTAACTCTGGCCTGCTTTCTAACAAACAATATGAACACCTACGGTCCAATATGTAAGCCACAGTTATTATTTTATTTTTAAAAATGCTTTAAATTGTGATAGATCCTCTCTACATCTTCAGTGTAGATTTTATATCATTCCATGTAGTACTATCTATGAGATAATCTATCATAGGGTTGCCTCATTTCCTTTTGGCAACTGTAATCTGGTTTCTTTGTCAGTCACAGAACTAAGGTACCATCTACGTCTAATTTGGCTGATTACTCAACATGCACTCCTTCTCTTTACTTTTTCACTATTTCAATAGGGAGGACAATAGTAAAAGAGAAACTGTAGATAAGTAGTACGATTTTGAAGTTCAAGGGAAAAAGTGAGTAAGTAAAAAGGGTGATCAGAGAATCATCAATGTTGATTCAACGATCACGCTACAGATTCTGATACTTTATTTATCCATTCAGAATAGTGTTTGAATATTGCATACTCTCAATATATATTAATTTGGAAGGGAAATTGATGCTTCAGCTACTAAACTGGGTGGTAAGCTGATATTTACTACCTTCTGCAATTAAGGGATTCTTTTATTCTTTGATGATGATGCCATTTCAGCGTCAAAGTAATTGTTAATTTGGCCTAAGAAAAATATCCTCGGAGTGAATCTTCCAATATAATTATTGAATGCACAAATTTCCTGCTGAGATCTTTGAACTCTCAAGAAAGGTTTTAAAGGATTTAGCCATAATATTCAAAAGGGTGATTTAATATAATAACTATAGAATTATACATCTAGATAAAAGTAAGATTATAAAAATGTGGCTTATATTTGGAATTTATGTTAGAAGATTGAAATTTTATATCTTTACAATAATTTTAAGAGCTGTTTTTTAGGCCATTGAACTTAAGAAAACTCATTTAGGGAATATCATCCTATCAACCATGTATATTGTTCCTTTATGACTTAACAATCTATTTTATTTTTCCATTCCAATATGCTTTTCTGATTGTTCCTTTCAGCTTCACCTTGATAAAAGAAAATAATTGACTACACTGTCAGTAAAATAAAAAGTCTCAATATCTATATATAAGATGTAAAAGATCTGTTATATAATTTTTTATGTTAAAAAGAAATTGAATATGTTTCCCTAATAATATCGGTGGATATCAGGCAGAGTTGAACAAGAGGTCAGATGGTTTAGCTGTGTTATTTGAAGAAATTAAAAGTTTTCTTAGAATATATTCAGAAATAAAATGTTTTCAAATAACTAGAAGGCTATATAGTAAATATAGGGAAAGTAAAAGAAAATTTTTATAATTTGCGGGTCTACTAGAAATAAAAATGGTCTCAGAAGATTTATCTTATCAATTTTGTGTAACTATAGGTGATTTCTAGAGGGTCTGACGTCACATTCCATGTGTTGGCCTACACGTGGCCATCCTCACCTGGATTGTCCCATACGCAGAGAACTCAACCCATCAGGGCCAACTATAAATAGAGTCTTTTCAGGCTCTACACACACTATGCACCATGGCATTACATTTTGAATTGTGTCTCTCAAAAAGATGGCGCAGCAGCTTAGTCCGCGCTTGGCAGCCCGGGGTTCGCTGGTTCGGATCCCGGGCGCCCGCCGACGCACTGCCTGTTGGCCATGCCGTGGCGGTGCCCCATATAAAGTAGAGGAAGATGGGCACGGATGTTAGCCCAGGGCACAGATGTTAGCCCAGGGCCAGTCTTCCTCAGCAAAAAGAGGAGGATTAGCAACGGATGTTAGCTCAGGGCTGGTCTTCCTCACCAAAAAAAAAAAAAAGATAGATATGTTGACATCTATTTGGAAATAGAGTCTTTGTAGCTATAATTGGTTAAGTCAAGATGAGGTCACACTGGAGTAAGGTAGGCCATTAATCCAATACGACGATGTTCTTATAAGAAGAGATTCTTACAGGGAGAAGATGGCACAGTGAAGACACAGACTTACAGGGAGAATGCCGCATGACAATGGAGGCGGAGACTGGAATGGTGTCGCTGCAAGCCAAGCAACACCAAGGATTGACAGCCACCATCAGAAGCTAGAAGAGGCAAGGAAGGATTCTTCCCTATAGGTAACAGAGGAAACATGGCCCTGCCACACATTGATTTTGGATTTCTAGCATCTAGAACTAAGAGACAATAAATTTCTGTTGTTTTCAGCCACCCACTTGTGGCACTTTGAATGTCAATGGCTCTTCAGTGGGATTTTCATATATACTGGATCCAGATATAACCAAATAAGCAATTTCTCTTTGGACTTGGTATACTCATAGAGCTAATCCAAGGTTAGTGGTTCCACTGACATCAGATAAATTCATATCGCAAAGAAATCTATAGGAATGAGGAGAAAATTGTGAAATTACCTAAAAACCTTTTCTCACAGACTGGAAGATAGTAACACACAGGTATTGATGGTTCTAATTTGTATGTTTGTTTTGTTATTGCTATGTGTGTTTTATGTTTTTTTTACTCTAAATCTCCCTCATAAGTTCCACGTGGAGTGATAAGCAATAAAATGTTTTACATTATCCATTTTCTAGTACACATTTTATATACTTAATAAATATAACTAAATTTCCATAAAAGTCAGCAGAGGGATAATTATCCATAACCCTTCTGCATTCTAAAATCTATGTATGTTAGTCATATTTAGATGGAAATATGAGATGAAAAGTATTCAGAGAACTCCACTCTTTGCAAACATGTCCTGCTATGCAAACATGATACCATTTCCTGTGTCAGCCACTTTCCAACATGAGAGGACACAAAGGAATATCAGCAAACAATTTTATGTATTTACTTTTTTCCTGCTTTAAGAACTAGACTTTAAAGTTATTCTAGAATTGTATATATCTTACTACAGTGAGAAGGAGAATCTTGTTTTTTATTATTAAAATGAAAAAAAATAAATCAATTTTTGAATTTTTAAAAGTATAACTCAGTTAAGAAAATAAATGAACACTGAAAGTCTTCATAACAATTCACTAGGCTTTGAAAAAATTTATGAAGGACAAAAGTTAAGCCAAAGTACCTGTTCTCTACTTTACTACAACCACAGTGGAAAAGATTGTACAACACAGCATCTGTTCATATTCATAGTCAGAAAGATTTGGATTTGATTCCTGGCTATGTCATTTACCAGTTGTGTCTACTTTAGCAATTTATGTAAACTCTAAGAGTCTCGGTTTCCTCTGTGTAAAATGGACACATTAATAACAACTTATAGTTTATGAGAATTATATGAGATAATATATTCAAAGAATTTAGCACAACTCCTGACACCAAAAATATTCTCCTCAATAAAATTCAGCTATAATTATAAAAAAAAAATAAAATGTAAAATAAAAGGAAAATAACTTTACAAGGACTTATGGGACGATAAAGAAAAGTGAAAATGCTAGCAACCCCTCATTCTATTTTCTCAAGAAAACAACCATAAAGACAAGAAACGGAACCATTAGCTGACCAGTATTTATTATTTAATAAAAGTCATCCTAAGAGAAAATGTTAGTTGATTTGAATCACTTCTCTAACATTGGCACAATAATGAATGACTATTTAATCAGAACAAAATAGATGGGCCAGGCTTCAGAAGAAGAGTACAACATCAAATAAAATCAAATCAAAGGTATGCAGTGATTTCCTACTTAGAAACATCTTCCATCAAGGACTGGCTTTGGCCTCTAAGCTAAATGGATGAATAGGATGGTAATTGAAGGGAGTGATGGAGAGACACTCCAGATTAGCAGAGTTTAGCCCCAGATATTCATTGACTTGGAGAAGGGACTTCAAGACCACAAACAGTTGTGCTTCCCCACCACATTCCACTTCCAAGCATCAAACAGAAACAATTATTTTTTTGAGAATTATAACTATTTTGATATTAATGACTAGAAAATCAATTGTGGGAAAATATACACATGTATAATAGACACTAAAATATATAACTATAAGGAAAAGAGTATCATTAAAACAGCTGATTATTATGAGAAATTATCTACACGAATTTGTTAATTTTCCATCATGATATCCCAAGAAAATACTAGGAGAGAAAAGGAGAAATAGATAATCCTAAAGAATGAAGAGAAGTAGAGGGAAATCATTAGAGAATGTAGAATTTAGTCTGTTACAGAGGAATCAAATATGGTACAAAACACAGAAAGCATTCATGAAGGAAATTTACAGAAGATGGAAAGCAAATGTGCAAATGTAGCACGGGAAGCCATAACTGCGAGTTCCCAAAACAATATGTGGTAGAAAAGAGGCTACTTAAAAAGAGGTTACTTATAAACATTGAACTGATACACTGAAATGTTCTGTACATATTGAAGAGTAACGTATCTCTATATATTGTATTACTAAAAATTCTTTCAAATATGAATCTTTCACAGGAAATGCACATAGAGTAGAGAAAATGACTTTTTTCTCTTCTCAAGGGGATTAAAAGGAAATGTGTTGAAGCTGTGAAACCAGAATACAATGAAGTAAATTCTACCATGGTACAATTTAAAGTAACACTGGAAGTGTTAGATGGTAGAATCAACATGAAAATAATCATTTAAAGAAACATATATACTGAATTAAAAATATATATACAGAATGGGAAATAACACAGAACTCAAAAGACACTAAGTACAATGGTGAATAGATTGAGGAAAGAAAGCAGGCAATTTTTTATTTGGTACATATTTTCTATTTCCCTCCATTTGATGCATTCTCTATCTGCACATGAATATTACCCATATTTTGCCCTTTATGCATTAGTATATTTATCAATGTTAAAGTACCTTCCTGATAATTTCTTCAGGCCATCTCTGATTTTTCTTTATTGACTCTTTCTTCTCTTGGCCGTGTGACTTAATTAAATTAATATTTATTTTCATAAAAGAGTATGCCACTTATTGTGGAGAACTGGTAGTTTGTGGGGCTGACCCATTTAATTCTGCTGTATTTGGACTCTGTTGCAGTCTTTATTTGATTAAATTCACCAGAGCTTTCAAACATTTTGAGTGTGAGATCTTTCCCTTCAACAAGGCTTAGAGTCTGAGCAATGACAGAAATCTCTTTGGGGGTTTCAGATTGTCTGCCAAATTTTGGTGTTTTGGGGAAGTTCTCTTTGGTCTCCAGTACCACTTTGGTCTTTCCACACATTGTGAGATCTCACTCATCTCTGCTTTCTTGCCTCCAGCCTTTAATAGCTGACACTTTGCACTTGGTAAAAATGTTCAAGAACTGTGAAGAGCATGAAAAATTTCTCTATTTGCAAGCTAGCACATTAGCCTGCCATGATTTCATGAATGCTAGCAGAAGACAGGAGATCCCGGGTCAGAGACAATAGACTTTATCACAAATCAACCTATAGCCTGAGTTTTATGTTCACATTGGATCCCTTTTCCCATGAAGTCCCATAGCAATAAGGTGGAAGTGGACGAGCTGGATGCTACAAACACAGTTGGTGTGCATCACAACTGAGAAACCCTGAGCTTAGGAAACCCAAATCTTTTTAATGGGCTGCAACCAAACCTGCAAAACCTTTGCCCCAAAGGGAAATTTTATCTTTATTATGTTGGATGACAAAATGTTGACCCTGCTGTTTAGAGGCAGATGACTATCACTACCTTCCAAGGCTTTTTGCTATAAAACACTCTTGAAAAAGATAATCCAGGACAAAAGGCTGTCCGTGCCTCTGATCACAAGATATGCAGAAATGCAAAAGACCTGTTGATAATTGCCTCTTAGTAAAAATGTGTATTGCATGATCTGGCTTAACTCTCCTGATCTGTCTTAAAACTCCAGTGTTCCACTGCTTTGTAGATAGAGAAAATCTCACATACCTCAAAAGTTATGTTTTTCTGCTCTCCTGCCCTGTCCTTTATTTTGGTACACCACCTGAATCTCCCTTCATTCACCCTGGAATAATCCACAGAAAATATTGACAAGTAGCTGCAGATTTGGTTTGTGACTGGAGTAAGCTAGGATTCTTTTTTATCAAGCAAGTCTAAACATTAATGATTTGGCTGGTTTCTCTTCATGGCTAGCTACTCTTATTTTCCTAACATCTTATTTTTCTCTTAAATTTCTATCTATATTTGGTTCTCTTTAGGAGGTGATTGTTGAACAGTTAATTGCAATACCATAGTTGATTTCAGAGTCTGAATGAAAGTTACCTAACAATCTACTGAGACCCATATTTTCCAGAGACCCATCTATCATGAATTCCACCTTGTCCCATTATTCTAAAAGGGCTGAAAAGAGTTGGAGATCATCTCTATCCTGGAAAGTTACTCTCTGCATTTTAGTTCTTCAGATTTTTAAAATTTTATTTTCATCTTTATCTCTCTAATAAATTCACAATAGCTATGATTTTATAGCATATCTGTCTTGTTTTTGTGTTAGGTTGAGGACAAGAGTCTCTTATAACTTTCTATAATCAATTCAAAAGTTGACAACTCACCTACCTCCCTCTTTTGTTAAATACATAGGTTAGTGTAATCATCGTTATTTTCTAATCCTTCCCCTCTGTTGTCCCATTGAAACAGAAAAAATTTTCATGGCCATTTTTATTTTTATCTTGTGAATCAGTGATTTTCAGAGAGAATTCTATCCTTTCCTTTGGGGCTTCCTACTTTATCCATGGGACTAAGGAAAGGTATTAATGAGATCTTTCAGAATTTTTCTATGCAAATTTCCTTTCTCAAAATTACTTGAACTGTCTTGATTTCTGAAGTTGTCTCTTTTTTTTCAGTAAAGAACAAGTTTAAGTATATTTTATGGTAATACCCCTTTTCCTTAGTTTGAAAGTTCCTAATAATTTCTTTGGTTTATTTTTATTTTCTATGTTAGTATGTTAATTTCATCAGATTTGTATGAAGGAGGTTTTTATAAACTGGTTTTGTTTCTCTATTTGAATCTGGAAATTGCTAGTCTGTTTTAGAAAACATAATTTATTATGTAATACATGTGATTTTATGTGAGTTTGTGTATGCCTGTATCTGTGTGTAAAAAAGTTAACCAATATATATGCTAAAAATTAGTAATTTAGTGCTATTACACTTGAGCGAGATATACCACTTTTGCTCACGTTTCTTTGGCTAAAGCTAGTCTGATGTCATTGGTAGAGGGAAGTATAATTCCCTAAAAGCAAGTAACAATTATTTTGAACAATAATGTAATAGACCACGTAGGCAACTAGCAATGCCTGCTATATCACATAAAATTATTTATCTGAACTAATAAGATTGGTGGATCCTAATTAATTAAACATTTGTCAGATAAAATAGCTCAAATATTCAGATTCTCTGTAACACAACATTAAAACTGAAGAAACCAGAGACAACAATCAGGTTTTTTGCTAAGGTACAGTTACAAATGAATATTAAGTTGAAAATCTGTGTCAAAACATAGAGGTCTGTATCTGTAGTGAAAAGAATTGAAAAGATGGAAAGGAAATATAGAAAGAGTTTCAGATTTATAATTTATGAATTATTGGCCTGGATGATGATTGTAAATTGTCAGCTCATCAGTTAGGTAATAGCAAGTGGCAGTAATCGTAATGATATCCAAAATGGGAGACCAGATTTGTGAGGCCATGTTTTGTTTGAAGGGCTGAAGATAAATATGGCAATAAAGTGTCTTGTTTTCATCATATTTAGCCATGAAATCATTTGCTATATCAAATATATTATTGCTCTGTCTGCACAGCACAGCATGAAGTGGATATTTGGCAACTTTTCAATTAACTCAGCCAATGTAGTAAACCAAACCAGATAATTCAGGTTAAAAAAAAAATGCTTCTGAATTATCAGATCTGGCTGTCTACCTTAGGGACTAATTGAAAGCGGAAAAGGACTGCTTGTCAAACACAGTCACTTAAAATTATTACAACTGATTAAACAGAACCCTCATTGCCTAAATTACAAGACAAGTTAAATTTTAATAGCTATAAGGGGAACCTAAGGCGGGATCTTTATTATAAAATGGATTGGCTATTTAATGTCAAATACCAAGTACTCAATCTTATAATCAGCTGATTCAAGTGAGTAGTTCTAATATTTAAGTGAATAAAAAAAAGCAGGCCATTATTGTGGGTAGTAAGAAGATAAAAATCAGATAAAATTATACCTTTATAAACTTCAGTATTGAACTACTTTCATTGCATTGAAGTGCTTTGTGATTTTACTATAAAGGATAGTAAATGGTTACTGATTGATCAGTTCAACAGATTATTGAATCTTAAAGTGATTTTTTAATATATAGTTTCCTAGAATCATTTATTAAATCCGTTCTGAATTTGTCAAAATTAAAGAACTTTGTGGAAGGTAAATGCAGCCTTAAGTTACTATTATGACATTTTTTTTAGATTGCAGTTTTAGTAAATTTTGTGAGGAAGACTGGCTCTGAGCTAACATCTGTTGCCAATCTTCCTCTTTTTGCTTGAGGAAGACTGGCCCTGAGCTAATATCTATGCCAATCTTCCTCTACTTTTTGTATATAGGATGCTGCTACAGCATGGCTTGATGAATGGTGTATAGGTCTGCATCCAGAATCCAAACCTGTGAACCCTGGGACCCCGAAGCGGAGTGCACAAACTTAACCACTACTCCACCAGGCCAGCCCCAGAAATAAGGATTTTTTTAATCATCTATCATAACTGTGTTTGGATGCTGCACAATTCACAGGTGCTCTTCTTTATTCTCTAAAACATTCAATTTTATAAAGACTAGAAGTTTCACTGTTAGATAATCCTTACAAATAGCACAATGAAAGATAATAATCCCAGATATTCTGGATAAACTGTCTTTTAAAAATTATGAATTCTTTGATTTATGTTTTTTTCTGGAACCAATTATACGTGATTGTATAGTTGTTCCACCCATTTGAAAGGCTGGGATGTTTATTTACCTGATGATAGTATATTCTGATCAATTTCCTGGCTTTTGTAATCTGATAACTTTGTTGACATTTACAGCATACTCTTTGTGATTACAGAAATAGAACAAGTTATTCCTTATTTACACCTGAAGGCACTAATTGATTTTAACTTACAGTGGACTAAATTAGGTGTAGATCTGCTAAAATCCAATTTCTTATTTTCTTCTTGAATTTGTATCTATGTTTTGGTTCTCTTTTGATAAAATACTCCTTATAAAAATGGTCTTGTCAGTTGAGTAGTTAACAAGCAATCTCCTTGTTGATTTGTAAACCTGAATGAAAGTAGCTCAACAAGCTAATGAGACCCATAGTTTCCAGTGCTACTAAACTCTTCCAGTTTGTGCTGTAATACAAGAGAGTTAGCAACACTAGAGATTTCCATGTGTGACAACAGGACGTTAATTGCTCTATACTCTTCATTCAATAAGGAAACTGTTTCATCACGTGCCTGAATATGTGACTATACGATTCATTCTCTGACCAGAATCTTTCATCACTGAATGCCAAGGCTGCAACTCTGTGATCAGTAGATTTCTAAAATATTTATACTCTTCTGTCAATATAGCAAACTATATTTAGAAATCTCATAAAGTATTCCTGAATCTATTAAAATAATTCGAAACAGTACTTATTTATTTTTCTGACCACTATGTTAACAATTAAGTTCAAATGAAAGAAAAAACAAGATTCTTCCTATCAAGCCAACAATACTCAAATTAAGATGTTTCATTTTGGTAATAAAAGATTATGAATTTTGGAAAGCATTTAATAAATAATACATTTAATATGATTTGATACACAAAGTTGACAATTTTTTTTAATTTAAAAATAAATGGGCTTGCTCTCTAAGGCAATAACAGTGACATCCCTGAAGTATATTGTCAATATGAACCAATGGAAATTCATCAAAGTTACTAAACTGAGCACTTTCATATGAAAAAACATTTTGAAAGTAATGCAATAGACCAAGTTTTCTGCAAATATATGAGAAAAAAATATATATTCAATATTACTACATCTTTTTATTTTTTATAATTTCCTTGTGTGTATATTTAAACAAATTTTTGTAAAGATACATGACATTCAACTTGACATGTATTACCATATATCCTTCAAAAGTTAATTATCCAATATAAAAAGTAATCGATTTTTTTACATTATACCATTGCATAATAATGAAGGCAGTAACATTTTTTAGAATTTCAATTTTATCACTAATTTTAGAGAAAATAAATGAAAGCTTTTCCTCAAACTCTGAGATCTTTGTAAATTCGTGTAAGAAGAATGTAAAGAAGCAATTAATTTCTTTCAAATCTTACTGAACACTCTAGTCCTATTTCTCATACTAAATGACTGTAAAGAAAGGGATAGGGGAGCCGAGGTCTTTGCTGGTTTGAGGTTTTTGCTGTGGCCTCAGGGGCATCTTTGGTTGTAACCTTTGTCAATTCTTCTTGTAACATTAACTCCTAGGATTGTTAGGAATTCACCAGATTCAAGATGAATGAAAAGTCCACCGAAGATTACATACAGGACCAAGCACCTGTACTTCACTGTAGATACCATTTACTATATAATGAGTGACCTGTATGAAAAAAGGTGCAGCTGCTCTGGATAAGGGGAGCTAGCATGTCTTATCAGAGGCTGCATGACCAGCTAGGGGTGACAACTGGAAGAACCCCAAGCTGATGGTTTTACTGACATGAGCTGGTGCATACCCAGTCAGCCTCCCTCTTATGACATGTCCCGGTTCAGCATGACAGGGACACTAGAAGCTGTGCCTGGAAGGCACAGATATTTATTATGCTATTAATGCGCGTGCTCTTTTGTTTCTTGACCTGTATATTTTCTTAATTCTGAGCAAATCTGAGCTGGGTGAAGCCTATTGTGCTTGATGAGTTTGAGTGTCGATTTGAAATCAAGGCCACTGCTTCCAGAAGAGCAGAGATGCCATTGCAAAAACTAACTCCTGTAACGTGAAAATTATATTATCCATAATATATCAAGTTTCTATCCAACTACATAAAGGAAAAGTCCAAGAAAACAAAAGACAATATGGACTTAAACATTCAATTGAAATAACTTGCTCTACTGTTCTAATACTCTGGAACTTACCTTTTCAGATTATATTTAGTTTGTTTATAGAATCAAATTGATTACTTTCTTGGATGCTATTTCAATCATAAATTTTTCCTTTATCAAGTTAGCGGAAGTTGGGAGAAAATGCCTTTGCTCATGTCTAAAAAGTATTCGAATAAATTCAAAAGTCAATTCAAAAACCTCGAGCAACTTACCATGTGTAGATCCTATGCCTATTGCTGAGGATATATAATTCATGTTTCCCAAGAGCTTAGTTTCAATGTAATGGTAATTTTTGAATGTGTGTGCGTGTGTGTGATTTCTGCTACTATAGCTCACAACCAGAAAGCTCAAGTATCAAATCTATAAGACCATGGAAAAATACAGGTGAGCTGACTAAATATATTTTCATGGTTCATATCTTAATTGATTTGAAAAAAATTATTTCTATTTGTTTTACCCATTTGCTTTAGAACATATTCATTCAACTCATTTCCCTATGCATATTCTTACAGGTATCCCCCCCAAACAAATAAAGAATCAAGCTTACCTGAAAATCAGTATTCAGTTATTTCTAGTAGGGATGTATCAGGTTAAACATTAAATAGCCAGTGTTTATTTATCAAGTTTTTAAGGTTCAACCTAATATGCATTTCTTGATATTGATATAACTCAACAATTGAGGTTTATATACTTAAGCAAGTGCAGCACAACACAGCCGCATATTTGGATAGAATTCAAAGATAACGAGATAAAAACTTAACCATGTGCCTAATAAATAGATGTAACCTTTTTTAATAAACATTTCTCAGCTACTAAAGACAAACAAAAAACCTCCTTAACTTCACGACACCATTCTCTATGAAAATGGTCTCATTAACCAAGTTTTATTTTATGAAGATGAAATTCCCTGCTCTATCCTGGCAACATAAATCAGAGTGTATATAGTCTTTAAAAATCACAGTGCAGTTAGTACAAGCTCTGAGCCACATAAGTCAGTTACCTAGAAATTAGTATTATCATATAGTTTGAGCAGTAAGAAAACCTCTATTGTTAGAACATACGATTTATTATTAAGTTGCACCCTCGACCTCTACACGTCTCTTTGGGCTATTCTCACAATATATTAGTTGTGTGTAGGTATTTGAAATTTTATAGGACACAGAATAATGCGAGATGTGAAATTTATAATCTAACATTGCATTTTTGGCTCTCTTTTATGCATCATCTTTGGGATTTAATTTACTTATCAGATTGTACCAATCTCAGAGTTTGTACGATATTTTTCCAGAAGGAGTGAATTATATTAGGCAGCTGTAATGTTGACAGTAGAGAAAGAATTATCTGTAAATAATTAATGACAATCTCTTTTTTCCTCCTTTCTTTCTTTATCTGAAGGTTTGCTCAAGTCATGTTCCCTGAAGGTTTCACTGTCCCATGGAGACAAAGTTGACAGGTGATGGCTAGATATTTTTAATTAGGAGAAACCACAAAGTAAAGAGCTTTCCAGAAGGAGTAGCTGTTAGCCCCAGTAAACAATATTTGACACCTGCTTTGTTAAATTACAATGAACACCTGTCATTAGCCACTCAGAATGCTTACTGCTCACTAATTTCAAGCAATAACTAAAAATTAGACTATAGAGTTTAAATTAGTTGAAGATTCAAAATTAAACTATAATCTTAACTTCTATTTGTCTTAATTAAATTTTATTACACAAATAACATTTGAATCTATTCCCTTGTCAAAGAATTAAAATTTTGCATTAAGGCTAAGATCCCCTTTGACCACCAAGTTCAATCTCATTTTGAATATTAACTCAAAAGGCAAGAAGCCTAAAATTTACCATTTGGTTAAAACGATGTTTTCTATAGGGAAAAGTCATGAATAATTTACCCTGCAGCTCCCTAGACCTTTGTTTCTGGGTAGTAATTCATTCCTTCTCTCAATAAATATTTATTGGGCAGACAGACAATAAACAAATTAATTAAGTAAAATAATAATGTTAGAAGGTGATAAGTACCATACATTTTTGAGAAAAAAGAATTGACAGTTCCCTTGCTGAGAGAGATTACATTTTAAACCAAGTGGACAAGGAGAGCTTTACTGGGAAGATTTTACTGGAAGAAATAAATGTGACGAAAGTGAGGAAGCCTGCCACGGACGTTTGGGAAGACAGCGTGCCAAGGAGAGGCAAGAGTAAATATAAAGGCCTCACAATGGAAGAAATCCTGGCACTTTCAAGGAAAAGCAAGAGAGCAAGTGTGCCTGGGGAAGAGTCAGGTAGCTGGAAAGGAAGAGGGAAGGCTGGCTATGTAATTTCAGGGCCCACTGCAAAATGTAAATGTGGGGTCCCTTATTTAAAAAGCAGGAAAAAAGTACTGTTAAGGATACTGCAATATAAAACTTTTTCCTTTCTTCCATGGTCTCTCTTTTGACTTGTCATGGGTTTTTTATTTTCTTTTTAATATTGTCCTAAGTAAAGAAAAATTAAGCTTTTGAATTATTAGCATTAATTTTACTGATTAACTTTATATTGTGCAGTAGCAATTTTAAATGTAAATATAAGAGCATTTAATTCATGTGTGGAATCACTGAAATTATACAATTTGCATTTTGTAGCTCGTACATACATGTGTATTTTTTTGTGAAAACAGTGCAAACAGTGCAACAAACTCATCTGCTTTCATTTCACTTCCTGATGTACTTCACTTCCAACCTCTCTACCTTCAGCTTCCTGATAAGTATAGACGAAAAAAGAAAGAAACTATGGGTTTCCTTGTCTTTCCGGTTCCTTCTTTGTCATCATTTCAGTGTAAATGGTTGACTAACACAGGAGAGTTTATGTGAATATTAACGTGAGGAAGCAAGGACATGATAGGGTTTCTTAATGGTTTGTGTTTCTTAGAAAGCCATTGTCTTATTTTCCCTTTCAAAGTAAGTTCTTCAAATGGAAGAGTGGCCTCTTAGTGCCGTCAGCACAATGCTGCTTGCTCAGTCACAGATGCAACACACCTACCTTGTTCACACTTGGAATCTTGTGAAGATCCATACACTATGCAACCACCGGAATTCTGTGCTCATGGGTCACTGCAAAGGCTATATGAGAATGGGGCTGCAAGGAACAGCGTACATATTGTGTGCATCTCCTCACTTCCTTCATTATCCATTGGACATCACTTACAAATCACATGTTCAAGGATAAAATTACTAAGAATTTTAAGAAGGCAGCAGAGCATTATATCAAACATAGGCTATATGCAGCTGCACACATCACATGCCTGTGATGCTGCCCTGGGAGAAGGAGATAAGAACAGAAAGTTATAAGGGAGCCAGTTGACATAGGGCCTGGAGGCCATTATAAGAATTTTGAATATACCTGAAATAAGATTGAAAGCCACTTCAGGGTCTAATGGGCAGAGTGGTCATATTGGCATTTTGTGTCAATATTTACTGACTTGGTGCTCTCCATTTGCTGAAACTCTAGCCCTCTGCAAAATACTCCTATTATTTTGGCTATCCACAGGGTATATTTCCCGCATTCTATGCTCATAGAAATTTGTACACTTTTTGTGTACACTTTGGCCATTTTGACACTTTTAATTTGTCTCTGGTCATAGCAATTCCTAAATACCATTTCAGGAAGCAAGCTGTGCAGTAGTCTATGACTGAGGGTTCCCAATACAATACTGGCTATGTCCCCATGTACTTCAGAGTTTAGTAAAATCACTTTTGCATTTTTTAAAATGTATGCTCTATCTCTCCATGGGACTAAAACCCACATCCAGGAAGCAGAGGAAGGGATAGATTTGAATAACCGCTATCATATTTTACTCGTAATGCTGTTCCTTCATTGAATTAAGATCACCCTATACAAACTATTCCCTCTAAGGAAGCTCTTGAGGCAAACTTGGACATGACTTTTCATCATTTCCTGAAGGGATGACAATTTCTATTAACTTTAGCTCAATTAATTATTATTCTTTTTTTTTTTTATTTTCCAGTCAGGCTGTACAAAGAAAAGTTGCCCAGTCTAGCCTTGAATGCTAGGTTTCTTACACCTGGTATAAAAAATGTTATTGATCTCAGCCTTAAAGTGATTGAATTTGATTGAATTCCAAAAGCTTCTTCTCTCCATCTGTGAGGATGGCTTTAAGAGCAGGATGTCCTTAAACTGGGTCTTTGTAGATCCAATCAAGAAGATTTCTAGGAACCACCTAAAGTGGTGGGTTTTGGGCAATTTAATGTCTAAAATTGTTGTTTCTTCAAGTTTTATGTAATCTGTGCAGCCCTCACGTTAAGTATCAAGGAGTTCCTGACAGAGAATTCTCCACATAGCCAACACTCAAGAAGTGTCCCCCGGTCATGACCATGGACTGAGTATCAGATAAGAAAAGACAAATGAGTTTAAGTTTTGGGTTCTAGGAACTCGCTAGTTTATATATAATTATCTTAATAATAATTATCAAGAATCCTTAGATTCTGACAGGAGGTCAGAAGCTATTATCATTGCTTGGCTAGTTCTCCAACGTTCTTTATTATAACACCTTCTTTTTCTAAATTCACCTGGTTTCCACACACTAGCTTTTCCTTGATTTCTAATCCCTCTGAAAACAAGAGGCATTTTGTTCTAAAACCTTCAATGGCTATTATCATATATGGACTATAAAGCATCCTTGTGATTATGGCTTTCAGGTGCTCCATGGGCAGACCCCTATTCTGCCTTGGAGCTTTATCTCCCATTATGATTTATCACAAATATGCAGGTGATCAGCAATTTCCAAGTCTTCTACTTATGTTCACACTCTTTCCTCCATACGGAATAAATTTCCCCATTGATTCTGTAGATTGAAAGTATAATTTCCAAAGGCCCAGCCCAGATTATAATTGTTAATAAAGAGTTTCTCAAATTCCCCATTTTTCCATTATATAATGAACATCTTTAGAATGTTTGCTATGTGCTATTCATTGTCCCAAACAATCTTAATACTAACCTTATGTCATTGATACTGTCACATTCCCATTTTATAGATAAAGAGACTGAGGCACAAACATGGTTAAGTTATTTGCTAGAGGTCATGCACCTTACTTGTTTCAAGTCCAAGCTCTTAATAAATGTCCTTTGTTGTTCCTCAGAATGAAACTTTCCTAACTTCTACTCCTTTATTATTTTGCTCCTTGAGGGTACTTCATTTTCCTTGAATTACAGGAAATGATAAAACTCCCAGCCCAATGATATTTAACCACCATGAAGTCAGAAATTGTATTTTATACTAGTAGTTTTCCCCACAGAGTCTAGTACATTTTTGCTGGATCATTATGAATAAGCAAATCAAAGGGTAAGTTTCAAGTCTTATACATTTATTTCCTATGGTCCACGGTAGAAGTCTTTGCAGTATAATGGTGTTTTTTTTTTTTTTTTTTTTATATTATGTATTTTACTTGTTGGCACGTTCAGGAAAGTGTTATCCTACAATATGAGGCATTGTGCTAAGGTGCTTTCTATTTGTTATACCATAATATTATTATTGTTGTTGTTTTATGTATAAGGAGACATGCTAGAGAAGTTAAGTACTTTGCCCAAGGTATATGCACATGTGTCCATATTATATTTAAATAATTTATATTTATATATTTGATATTTTATAATACAATATGTAATTGTATAATATTATTATCAATAATAGACAAAATGTTTTAAAAAGAAAGACCCTAATATGATATTATATACACTATAAATATAAATAGCTATAGAATTCTATATAAATAAAAAAATGTATAGTGCCCTACTAAAAGAAAATATACTGCAAAAGATAAAGATTTTCCCATTCACAAATTATCAATGAGAATTTAAAATGACAAATTTATTATAATTATTATTAATGGCCAATTAACATACCACTTTATACCTGTATAGGTTTTCACACTTTAGAAAACACATTTACCACTAGTGTCTTCTTTGTTTCTAGGGATGATATTAAAACTCATCTTTGAGACCTCTACTCTGACAGCCAGAAAGAGGCTCTGAGTTCCTAACAGTGCTAACTCTATAAAAAAAATGAAGACTCTTGACTGCCAGTCTCAAGATCTTTCCAAGTAATTCTCCATCCACAAACATAATTTACACAAATTTCTAGGGAAATAATTCATTTCCCCTTTATTCTGAAGAAAGCAACATTCATGCTGGGTGGCTGACAGCAGGTGTTAATTCTGCAAGTACTAATTTAACATAGCAGGTGTCAAATACACTGGGTATTACCTGCATGGTTGCTACAAAGTGATGACAATCACTAAATGAGCTCTGATCAGGTGGCCACTAGTGCTAGCAGGCCTTCTGCTCAATTTTATTACTCACCTGAGCTACATCCATTGGGGTAACATCCCATGGAAGCCTGCTACTCAGGAGTTTATGGAGTAATGAACACATACTCCAGGGACATAGACATTTTCTCCATCTCCATCATCATCTTCCCTTTTCAGTCACATATAATATGACATATCAGGGTAATTATAATCATTTTAATTTTTAAAAATGATGAATAATACTGTAGGAAAATTGTCAGCAGCTGCTACAAAATTAACTCTTTTCCCAAAATATTGCCAACCACCTGCTCCCATCCCATTCCTCTCTGCACTACTTATAAAATATCTGGAAATATATGCACACATACACTTAAAACTTGCCATAATTGATGAATAATATAATTTCATGTTTTATACCTTGCCTTTTAATCTATGTTTTGGTGTTAGTAAAATATTTTTTCTTGCCTGTCACCTGGTTTTTAATATGTAACTTCTAGATGTTTTCCACAATATAGACATTTTTATACATTGGTCATGCTATTAATATTTCACAACATTTTGTTTAATTTCTTAGCTGTATTTTCATGAGTAGTTAGCTTTCATGCTTCCATGTTCAAGCTTTGGTTATTTTTTTCAATAATATCTTTGTTGTCAATAAGTTCACTCTCTGTATTCTTTATTTAAGCCACTTACTTACCAGTAACCTACTTTTGCTTTGTTCTATCCCTTTCTAGGATCTGAGGAGACAGGGACTGCAGCTGTTTGTGTATGGGCATGTCTGGGATGTTACTGAGTTCTGGAGGAAGTCAACAAATGACTGAGATATGACATTTTCAAAGTACTTTCTTTTAATATAAAGAAATTTTGTTTTCAGGTTCATTTGACCTAGCCCTAAATCTCCCCAACCTTTGAGTATTAAGCTGCAACCAATAGGATAACAATATATGATTGAAATTAATTGAGTTTTCGTCAAAGTCACCAGACTCAAATTCTTTGAAATGATCTACTTGCAGATAAGATCTATGCAAAGCCTGTCAGCTGTCAGCGTTTGACTATTCTTGTTTAGTTGGTTAACAACTGTGTTCAGACACTGAGTGAAAGCTAAATTTGTCAGGCTTTTGTGAAACAAAGAACTCAAATGCACAAGCCTTACCATGAGAATAAAGCCACCTATAGGGATGTTTTATACAAGTTTGATCTAAAAGAAAGGAGATGGAGTGCTGAGAGAGGTGCCACAGACAGGTAAGGGTAAAAGTCAGTGGTAAGAATACCAACTTCCAGGGGAGCGAATCCCAATGTTGCCTTTTATTTTTCTCTAATCAACCAATATGCAGTTTATGACCCGGCGCGTGACAGCCCATTTGTGATGCTCTTTAGAGAGGTCTTACTTCGTGAGAGGAAAGTAGGCCCGATGTCTTTGAAATGGAGACCTAAAAATGTAATGAGGATGTACTCTTCAGATCCTAAATGTATTTTATGTAAGATCCTCTTTCATCATGGAGAGCTTATTGTGTGGACAAAAAGACTGCTATGGAACCCTTATTTTAAAAGACTTCTAAACATAGCCACCCTGCCCCCACCCCAGACTGAAACGAGATGAATTAGCTAGCTAAGGCTCCTTTAACAGTGGTTATCACATTTATGGAATCATGCCATTCTAACAGGCTTTCTACATTATAAAGAGAAGCTACACCTTGATCCTGGTGTTGGCAAATGGAAAATGTGGACCAAAAAAAGTCTCTAGATACACTGACCAACTTAGAAATAGTTAGCAACTATGCTTCCTTTTTTTCTGTATAAATCTAATGATATAAACAGTTTAGTCCATGAGGTTTGGATTCATTTATTGTGAAATAGAGATGACGTCATATGCTGAAAGTCAAGTAAATTAGGCTTTTACCAGTAATTATGATTTCCTCAACATCTAGCGGTTATCTGCAATAGAAAGTGAAAGAATGGACCTCTATAGGGGTTTCGTGTAAGTAAAGTAGTGCTCAGTAAACTATAATTGTTGAAATTAAATGAGATATTGAACAAATAATAGTCCTGTGAAAAATGCATACTTCCTTTTTCTATACAAAAAAATGAATCTTTAAGTGTGAAAAATCACCAAAATTTCATCTTGTGTATACAGGATCTGAAGACAGCTACTTCATGAGAAACCACATAATAACTTCTATCTCCTCAAAAATATTTAATTATGACTTGATCTCTTATTTTCAAAAGCATGCTTTTATTATCTTTGTCTTGCTGCTGATTTTACGTATTTCACCCTAAGTCAAATCTGACTTGAATGCCAGTCAAATCTTGGATAAAATTCCAGATTCCAGTCAAGGCATAAACATAGAAGTCAGACCCATAGAAATGCATCAAGATATGTGGAGACATACCCACACTCTTCCCTTGCCAATATGCATACAGATTTAGGTATTGGCAGGGCTTTCTCTTACTGTAATATGGAAAATCAGTAGCATAACAAAATAATTGACCCCATAATTTATCTGGTTCATTTCTCTGACTTCAGAAAGGTAAGCAATTATACAATCCAGATTGTTATTTTGTCTTTCCAGGAAATCTTCACAACTTCCTTTAAGGTTTTTTTCTTATTTCATCATTCTTAGAGAAATTTGTCTTTACATAAAATTTAGAGCAAATTCTAAAATCACATAAAGGATTATGAGGATGTGTGATGTCAAGTATGATAAGAGTTTGTAATTATTAAGAGCAATGATATATCCCTTGCCTAGCTGTAGAAAGGATATGAGTTAGTTATGACATACAGATTAAAATGATTAAAGGGAAAAAATATTTTTAAAAAGATAATAGATACTTTTAAGAGTTAACTGCTATAATTCTCCACTATTGAAAGTGATCTCTCTCTTTAACCTCACTAAAGTCATTAGTACTTTGCTTCTTGTGCCACTGTTGTTTACACATAAGTTTAATACTCCCCTGCAAACTTTGTGAAAACAGCTTCACTATTCAATCAATCTCTGTACCTTTCACAGTATCCTCTATATCAGATTTTCAATAAATATTCTATACAGTTTTGAGCTCCATAGAAGACTGGCAAGTAAGAAAGGGGTTGAGTTTATGTTGTTCTCATTAACACAAACAAAACAAAACAGAACAAAGGCATAAAAGTAAATTTGTGAAACAAATGTTTTCCTTGCACTGAGTTCTAGGAGAACTATGTCAAATGGATCCTCGTGTAAGGCGGAAGGGATAACTTAATGAACAATGTATTCAATTACAACCTTCCAAGATAAAAATATATATTTTAGGGTAGATATTTCTTACAAATATCTCATTATAAAAGTCAAGGACAACTGAAAATTTAACTCAGGAATGCCATTTTGGTGAGTTAACTCTTGACAAGGAGAGAACTTGAGAATATAGAACGCCTGCCTCTCTTAAATGTCAGTCTCAAGAAAACTTCTGACAAGTGCTCAAAGTCAGTGTATGGATCAATTCTCTGATGGGGTCACATGACACAATGTTCTACTTTGCCGCTATATACACAGGTTCCAGATATTTGATTCATTTATTTGTCCACGCATTTATTTTTTCGGTGAACATTGGCCACCACCCAAGTTGAGAAATATGAGCTTATGATGGAAATAAGTTGCAAATTCCAAGAGCTAAGAGGAGATCCAGGAGCATGCACTCTTATGGTAGGCAAGAATAAAGAATTTCAAGGAGTGAAGTGAGCAATACAAAGTCAGATGTAACAGCTAATGTGAATAAGATGAGCACCTCAAGCATCGACCAACACTCCTTTCCCCAAGGCAGTGAAATTTAACCTTTTGGACTCACAGACTCTATGGAGTACTTAATAAAATAATGTGCTTAGAAAAACTTAGAAAAAATACACAACCGCACAAAATATTTCATACCTCTCTCTCCCTTCCTCTTCTCTGGGCTTACTCCACTCTATCCAGGGTAGTCTCTGCTGCTTTCTGAATAGCCAGAACCGCTTAGTGTTTTTGCACTGACTATTCCATCTGCCATGAATGAACCTCCTGGAGTTATCTGTCTGGCTTACTCTCTCACTTCCTTCGAGTCGCTGCCCAAATGTCCCCTTCTCATATGGATGACCCCCACTGATCTATTTAAAATTTCAACCTCTTCACCACCTCCCACTCTCTAGATACCCCCTTATTTTGTTCTATATTTTGTAGCATCTTGTAAATGTTATACATTTTAATTGTTTGTTAATTTTTTTTTATTTATTTTTTTTTGTGAGGAAGACCAGCCCTGAGCTAACATCTGTAGCTAATCCTCCTCTTTTTGCTGAGAAAGACTGGCCCTGGGCTAACATCTGTGCCCATCTTCCTCTACTTTATATGGGACTCCGCCACGGCGTGGCTGACAGGCAGTGCATCGGCAGGCGCACGGGATCCGAACCGGCGAACCTCGGGCTGCCAAGCGTGAGCTAAACAGCTGCGCCACCGGGCCGGCCCCAATTGTTTGTTAATTTTACTCTTTATTTTGGATTCTCTAACTTGAAAATCAGATCCACAAGGTCAAGAATTTTTATGTAGTTTTTTGTTAATTTCTGTATCCCTGCTCATAGTAGATAACCCTAAATATTTATACAATGAATGAATACAGTTTCAAGTAGGCAGTAAAGTATGATGCTAAAGAATGTGCTTTTGGAATCAAATGGATCTGGACAAGTCTAGGTTTAACCCCTTAGTGAGCCTGTAGGCAAGTAGCTTTATATTTTTGAGTTTTTCTTTCTGGTAAGTTACAGAAGCATAATAAGAAAGCCGACAGTTATTGAGGGTTCAGAAACAAAATGCTGTCTCTTCCCACATACATCCTCCTCTCTCTTCCAACTTCTCTAGAAAACTGATCGTCTTCAGACAAATCCTGGATTTTTGTGCAGTGTAGTATGACAGGCACAGAAAGGCAGAGTCATTAACACTTGAAGAGAAAGAAAATTACTCAGATAAAGAAATTAAGCCAATCTAAATTATTAAGTTCTGAGGGGGGGAAAAGATGGAAGGAAATAGAATAAGTAGAGGGCAATTTTGGGAGAGAGAAATTAGGATGTGATTGGTGAATTTAAAGTTTCAGAGAAGCTTGAACTGTGGAAATTAAGGTACAGAAAAATGTTGCTAGAGGTTATGAATTGCATTCTTTTTAGCGTATTTTGAGTGAGGACTGGAATGACGTTTTCCTTGTAGCTGTTTGAATTAAATGGCTTGAATGCTGCACAGGAATAATGGACAGATATTGATTCTAGAATTCATGGGAGTTACCCATATAAAACTTTATATAAAAAGCCTACTGCATTGCATGGCCGATTGTTAGTATTCAACAAATTCTGGTTATTAATAGAATAAAAAATAAGCACCATATTGAATGGCAACTAGGGCATTGATTTATTAATTTAACACGTATTTATTAAATGCCTTCTAGCTTTTGGAAACTATGCTGTTGTTAAGGATACAACAGAGAAAGAGAGTTGTGGTTCCTGGATTCATGGATTTTACTTTCAATGTACTTAATTCAGGAGTAATTAATGTCAGAACAGATACATAGATAAGCCTCTGCCAAATTTTGTGATTGTGTGCTTTTTTTTTTTCTGGGGGTTGGACATTCAATCTTTGAATAGATTCTCAGAGCAACTTGTTACCTTAATGTCTAAAATTCCCGTGCCTCCGTGAGAAAAGTTGGAGTCATAAACAAATTACGGTTGACTGAGGAGTGAAATGAATGGCAGGTAAGGAAATGAGGACTTCAAGAAGCAAGGGAGAAAGAGGAAACAACAGCTAAAGCACATTTTGTTTGTTAGGTCATTAGTTTTAAATGAGTGAGAGACTGAGCATGTTTAGAAGTTGAGGGACAGGACTCATTGCAGAGGACAAGAGGGAGAGTTACAGAGAAATAAAAAGAGAAAACATCTCATGAATAAAGACCCCAGAGAAGGTAAAAGAAGGCAAAATCATGAACTAAGGTAGTTTCATCGGAAGGAAGAGACTTTTTTGACACATGGTAATGAAATTTTTGAATCTTTATTTAAATTATTTGCTTAGGGCTTTGAAGATGAATTCAGCTCTGTAACTTCAGATACTTTCACCATAGAGTGTGAAATACTCACTTTGGGTGACCAAAAGAGCAAAACCAACCAACCAAACGAAAACAAACTATGAAGTTTTCATCAAGTAGACATTGATCTTTAAATGTCTCCTGATCAGCAGGGATCTTGCCTCTAAGGATGTTGACTGGGGAGATGGGGAGACCCAGAACCAGAAGGTAGAACAAGGGAAAATTCACTGAAAGTAGTAGGGAGAGGTGGGGAGTTAACAGGAAGTGTTACTTCCCTATGTCACCAAGAGCTCTGGAATTCCTGATTCAAAATGCAGTTCTGTGGAGACTGAGGAGAAACTTCTTCAAGACTGAGCTTGCCTGAATAAATGTAGTATTTACCCCGGCCATCAGCACTTGTAGGTCTCAAGCAAGGGCTTCTCTGGTCAGACAAGAAACTGTTTTACTCCTTGTTGAATGCAGATGACACCAAAAGGTGCAAAGTAAAACCAGTCTCTCTGCATACTGCCCAACAGATGGCACCTTGCAGTGAAGCAGCACCTCCTGGTCACAGAGAAGGATCAGAGAGCTTGCTGACACAGGTACTCATGGTAGAAACTCCCTGGAGTTGATACTGTACTCGACACTTCCCAAGGGAAAAGAGATATATTGAGCAAGAAGGCCTACTTGTTTTTGTATTGCTTTAGAAGATAATTTGTAATTGTAGGCAAATGAAACCAGGATCAAAATGAATAGACAAGCCACCAGCTGGGAGAAAATATTCATAAATCATTTCTCCAACAAGGGATTAATCTCCGTAATATATAAAGAACTCACACAACTGAGCAACAAAAAAACAAACAACACGATCAAAAAAATGGGCAGAGGATATGAACAGACATTTTTCTAAGGAAGATATACAGATGGCCAATAAACACATGAAAAGATATTCAACATCACTAATCATCAGGGAAATGCAAATCAAAACTATGCTAAGATATCACCTAACACCCGTTAGAATGGCTATAATCACCAAGACAAAAAACAACCAATGTTGGAGAGGTTGTGGAGAAACGGGAACCCTCATTCACTGCTGGTGGGAATGCAAACTGGTGCAGCCTCTATGGAAAACAGTATGGAGATTCCCCAAAATATTAAAAATAGAAATACCTTATGATCCAGCAATCCCACTCTTGTGCATCTACCCAACGGATATGAAATCAACCATCCCAAGAGGCTTATGCACCCCTATGTTCATTGTAGTATTATTCACTATAGCTAAGAAGTGGAAGCAACACAAGTGTCCCTTGACTGATGATTGGATAAAGAAGATGTGGTATGTATATACAATGGGATACTACTCAGCCAAAAGAAAAGACAGAATTGTCCCATGTGCAACAACATGGATGGACCTCTAGGTCCATGGGTATTAGCGTATTATGTTAAGTGAAATAATCCAGAGAGAGAAGGACAAACACCACATGATTTCACTCATATGTGGAATATAAACGAACACACGGACAGAAAGAACTGGTTGGTGGTTACCAAGGGAAAGGGGGTTGGGGGGTGGCCACAAGGGGTGAAGGGATGCATCCACATGGTGACAGACAAAAAAATAATGCACATCTAAAACCCCACAATGTTATAAACCATTAAGACATCAATAAAAATGACAATTAAAAAATAAGATAATTTGTAATTGCAAATTAATAAGTGAATTTAATTGTTATACTTGAAAAAAAATTAGTCTCCTGAATAACACTGGCCACTTCATATGGCCACCCACAATTCCCTCTTATATTCTCATGGGCTCAGAAAGATAGGTAGCAAAGTTGATTAATTTACATAAAAATACTTCAATAAGTTCCTGTTAAAGAAATCACTGGATAAATGTCCTCTTGATCAGCATCCCCAGCCCTAATCCCTTCCTTACTCCTGGGATGAAACTACTTTTCTGAACTTCCTCTGTATTTTTTTAACCTTTTTGTAATATAAATTTGGTTTATTAAGTACCCAAATCATAAATATTATATTATATAGGAAAATTTCATTACTATTTTTAATGTAAAAATACTATTCGATGGGGCCAGCCCTGTGGCATAGTGGTTAAGTCCAGCATGCTCCACTTTGGCAGCCTGGGTTTGCAGGTTTGGATCTTGGGCACAGACCTACACCACTCGTCAGCCATGCTGTGGCAGCGACAAACATACAAAATAGAGGAAGATTGGCACAGATGTTAGCTCAGAGAGAATCTTCCTCATCAAAAAAAACAAAACAAAACAACAATAGCAAATACTATTCTGCGACTACTTATTTAATATAATATCTTGGATATTTTTTCCATAGACCCAATTCCTTATTTGAGCAGGTTTGGTTTGGTATAGATACACATTATCATGGTTTATTTAGTCATCTCCTTTGATGGCTTTTTAGATTGGTTTGATTTTTGTGGGTTTTTTTTTTAGACCTGAAATAAACATTATTGCATAGGGCTCTTGGGGCCTTTTCATAAAACACGGAAAATATTTTGTACTCTCGTGATTGGAATATTTGGACTAACTGGAGACTGCCATCAGCTTGTTCTGTGGATCAAATCCCGGGTGAAGCCAAGGGTGAGGATTCACAAGATCAGATAGTAAGAAGAAAGTGTCACAGTAGCAGAGAAAAAGTGGGCACATGCCACACGGTAACTTCAGCTGATACACTGATTTGTGGGCATAAGTTAGGGATCTTTCTTGAAACTCCTAGTAACTAAGCATGTGTTAATAAAAGTTAATTTGTGTCAGTGAAGCTACTGGGAACTTGGTTCACTATAGAATTAGTATAAAAAAGAAGCATAGAAACTAGAAGAAAAAGGTAACATATAACTGGTAAAGCCTGAGGTATGTGGTACATTCTTTCTTTTAGGAAAATTGATTAGATATAAGAAGACTGGTTAGTACTACAAGCAACAGACCAAGAAAGGCCAGAAATCCCAACAAGTACTTAAGCCCTTAAATTATCTAGTTTCACATGTACAATGAAGGGTTTGATGAAAATTATAGCAACCTCCTAATTCTATGCTTTCTGAATAAGCTTCATCAAATTCATATTTTCTTTAAAATAACAATAAAACCTCAGATTTAAATTTGATATTCAATAATTTTATAACCCTTTGTGGAAACAATCAGCTAGGAAAATCAAATGAAGAACTTCAGAGTTTCATTGCAGTTGTCTGGCAATGACCTAATCGGGACTGGGAACTTGTCCTTCCTCTCGGAGGAAGGGATTTGCCCACATTCAATTTGCCCACAGAGGCTGAAGACACCTAATGTCTGCAAATATCAGGCAGATGGCATTTCCTTGCAGTCTCTCAAAACTGGCAACTAGACTCAGCCTGATTAATACTTGAGGCCAAAATATTTATTCTCTGAAGATGAGGCTGCTTTTACTCTCGCCCCACAAAAAGTGAGAGCAGTAAAGAAGGAGGGTCCCATTGCTAAGATACAGTCCCATATAAAGTCCCATATAGTACATCTATTTCTGTAGTAGACGATGAACACCCCTCCACAATTTGCCACCAGGTGACCCTTCTGCCTGTCACCTATACCAATTAACCTGTGCTGGAATTCACAGCAATATATTAAAGTTGCTCTCAGAAATGATTACTAGTCTCCCATTTACTTTCTACTTTTAGACAATGTTAATCACTTTTCACTTTCTTACAAATTTCTAAATTCTAATTTATATAGACATATTAAAATATATGTATGATGCTCTTATATAACTAGTTTTTCTTTTATATTTAATATTCATCAATCTATAAATTGTTTTCACTCAGTGAGCCACCAAAAGGAACCTGGGATTTACTTTTATGGGAATATACTTTAAAGCATTTATCAAATAAGCCAAGAAAGCAAGAAAATTGCCACATACTTTAGGGGTATGTGTGTGTGTGTGTGTACGTGTGTGTGTCTGGTGAATGATGTGGTGGTCTATTTGTGAAGGGGAAGAGCTGTGGTATGCATGAAAAGCTATAAGAGGTTTAGACTATTCACATAGTTAAAACCTGACTGTATCTTCCACCTCTTTGATGACTGCTACATTATGTGAAAGCATTGTCTTCTTGAAAATGAACAGCATTTGAGCCAGTTTATAAATTGCATACATTCAAGCCAACACCAATTACAAAGAAAACAGACTACCCTCTCTTTCTCTCCTGTGCTGCTTTTACTTAAACAGTCATTCAGGTGGAAAAGTGCCAGCCTTCCTGCCCTGGGGCTTGTTTAGTTCACTCACAGATGTCTGGCTCAGATTACAAACATACACAATGGCACCGATGCCAGGCTGAGCCTGGGAATTTCCTTGACATCATGGTGAAGTATAAAAGTTTGAATGATCATCTAAAACAGGTCTAGGACGGCCTTTGCTAATATTAAAGATCTTCTGACCTTCCCTTGAAGGAATTTTCCTTAAAAGATCTGTTCATCACTGTAGCATATTTTGGTGGGGGAAAAGAGCCAAAGGGTGGTGGAAGAATGATTGGTAATGGCAATAGACAGAACACTCTATTAATCTGACATTGATGGGGAATGATCTGTACACATATGTTAATTTTGCAGATAACTGAAGCTTAACGTTTCAAGCACTAAAATTAACCATTCAGTAGAATTTGCTAAAACATATTACACACGTTTGTGCATTCTAAAGCAGAATGAGTTTAATATAATTTTACTTTTCCATTAAAGCTCAAAGTATCTATCTACGTGTATGCCAGTCTATTCTGTAATATGATAATGCCAATGGGATCGATGTGGTTTGGAGAGCTGTAGAACAGATTATAATCAAGTGTTTTTCAGTTTTTCTCTATCCTCAACCTGTCAGCAGTAACTTTTACTATTGTCTATGTGCCTAACTAGCAATCTTCAAGCCCGATTCTAATTTACTTTTTATATTTTTGCTGCACCCTGGGAAACTGGATAATTAGCCTTATTAGAAAAGATTAAGTACGAGTTATGAAGATATTTTTTAAAAAGCCCACTATTTCTCTGAAGGAATATCATGACTTACTTATTCACTCTTAGATTCACCAAACACAAGTTTATTGGGTTCTTCCCATCTTCCAGGTGCAGAAAATACAAAGAGTAAAATGACATGTTTCTTCAAGAAAGGGGAACCTGGACTAATAAAATTAAAGAAAAGGAAATAAAAATGTCAGTTATTGAGGTTATATGATGGGTCAGGAAATTCAGATAAAATCATAAAAACCTTTAAATAAATATAAACAAGCAATATTTTTTCTGTTTAAAAGATGAATAGAATAAAAGTTAAGTTTAAATAACTTGTCCAATGTCATAAGTGTCAGAGCCGAGATGTGAAACTTCATCTCTCTGAACTTAAAACCTATGAACTTTCCATTATACTCTGCCCTCTCCCCAAGTGCCATTCCCTTCCTATTTCTCCCCATCTCCCTTCTCATACACACAAAGGAGTGTGAAAAGGGGTGCCAAAGAGATGAGGTAATTGGCACAGTCACAATGCTTCTGAGAGCCTATCTTTACTTATTCTTCTTTATAGTACTGTGCTGACTTGCCCTCACTTGTAAATCTAAGCTCTCATTCAATGGCTTTTCTTCACATGTTTGGGGTTTTTCATTGCTAAATTTTATAGAATTAAGACAGATAAAAAAACCGAAATCTGGATAACTGAGATGGCATTGACTTCTGCAGGGCAATCTTCTGTCCAATTGGTTAATTATTTATTAATTTTGGGAAGGTGGAAAAAGAACCAGCATACAAGGGCAATGTGGCAAACAGAAGGAAAGCGGCAGGGTCAATAAGTACCAGGTACAACGTGCATGCAGTCAAGCTTGTAAAGGGCCTGGATGGAGCCATATGGATGTGGAGGAGTTACCTCTAAGCAGCATGTTCTGTGGAGCTTCCTGCAGTGAGCTGCTCAGCGCAGGAATACACGGCAAGACAGCCGAGAGGGGGCAGGACCCCAACGCCAGGGCCAACTACCTATATTAAAAAAAATAGGTGCTGAATATAGGGACTACAGAAAAATCAGCAAGCGAGAATAGATATTTTTGGATATGAAACATGCGTCTCTCTGCACTGTTTCCATTATTCTTCAGGCTTTGTTTGCTTACCTTCTTTTTTTAATAGTAAATGCTGTTTTTCTCTTTAAAACATTAACTAATAGTAATGCTCAAAAATGTGATTTTATCACATTTGTACATGAAACACATCTAAATCTGGGTTTTTCCTACATCAATTCAAAGCATGCTCTAGAATAATTTATGCGTCAAAAAGCAAAATAAATTACCTGGCATGTAAGCCATTAAGACTTGCCTAATGGTTTTGCCTTCAAGATTAGAGCAAGAAATATATGCAATCCTAAGCTCAATATTTAGAACATCAAGGGTCTTCTAAAATTTCCCTCATCTTTCTTTATGTTTAGTAGCATGGATGAAAGAAACAGTTTCTCTTGATTTGACATTCAGACTAGATGGATAGAACCCCATTATAAAAACCACCGAGTGAGAGAACAATGAAGTAGCCAGGGACCACTCAGAGGTCGCTAAGATTTGTCTTAAGTCAAGTGATCTTCAGAGACTCTTCATCTCTTGTCAGGTTAAGATGAGACACCACATATCACCATCATCCATCCTAGCCACGGGCTGAACTAGGTGTGATAGCCACGGTTGTTAGCAGACATTGTGTGGTCACAGAAAACAACACCAAGATTAGATAATTATCTATTGTTCTGTTCATATTTACTTGAAAGGAAACAAAGTTCTCTAGAATAGAGCCAATAAACATTGCTCACAAGAACAATAGAAATAAGATATTAATCAAACATATTCGAATGCCTCTAGTGAAAGAATGATATGAATAATAAAGTGATTAATAGGAGACAACAAACCTTTGAGTCCCTGTCAGCATTTGTATGCAGCACGCTTGAATAATTTAATGAATTAATATATCCGCCATGAAAGCCTGGAAGCCAGAATTATCTTCAGCAGGGTCACACCTTATTTTCAAGAATTTCCAAGCTCTGTGCTAATTCCCTGAATTGGTATGCAAGCCAGAGTTGTAGATTTAATGTTCATTGCGGAACCGAAGTCTAAACATTAAAACATATCACAACCTAGTGGGCTTTTAGTGAAACACTAGACAGACAATGTCAGTTTTGATTGAGTTCTTCTATCAGAGGCAATTTAGCACATGCCAACTTACTTAAACAACAACAACAAAATCCTTGTCACCTCGGCTGTAATAAAATCTTGGAAGAAAAGCTCTACAAAGAAAACAGGAGATAATACAAAACAAGTTTATCAGAGAAACGTCAAGGAGGCAACCATGATTGTGAAAGGACATTCTTCTTCTTCTACATAATCTTTGTGCCAGGCAGAACTTACTGCCAAAAAAGATAACTTAATAATAATGAATCAGGTTGCTTCCTTGCAAGAGATATGCCAGTATTAAAATAATGTCTGGCAGCCAAGTACCGAAAACATGGCAGCACATTAAAACCGGCCATAAAAACAGTAAATAGTTTTAGAGAGACATTTAAGGAGAGAAGCAACCGCATCTAAATAGCCATATGTTAAAGCAAGTATTTGAGTGGGCCATCGCAAGGGAGTCTAATTGTCTCCTGTGAAGGCAACTGGCTTTGAATGCGGCCTATGGGAAGGGACTAGATATAAAGGAAGGCAGGGACTTGATAATTCAGGTTCTCTTTGCTTCTTCAGCAGTTTCTATTTTAAAACTTTTCATTACTACCCTTTATCCTGCTGTTAAGTTTCTCTAACTCTGGTTGTTCAGAAAAGCATAGGAAAGTACGTCTGAATTCTGGTCCGATCCTTTTCTACTGCACCCTGCGCCTTCATAAGAATAAATTTTCTTTCCAGTCACACAGTTTACAGGCCATGGTTGTGTAGTAATGTAGAAGGATGCCCTCTGGAGATGAATTCTGGGAAAGGAAAATGAGAAAAAACAAAGAGAGAACTTTTTCTCCGTAGATTCCACATTCTGGCTCTTTCTGAGACCTTTGATAGCTTCCAACTGCTTTGGAAGTTGAAGACCAGTCTTGGCCGGCCTCTGAGAATCTCTGCCAACTTAGGAAACATGTTTTCTTGGGAGGAATATGGGAAACTTTGAGGGCACCTCTATTTCTCATGCACAAACAGAAAGCTGCCCCTCCCCTCCCCCCTAAAAAAGGAAAAACAGAATCTCTTACCGCTCTCTGAGAAAGAGTTTCTTCTTTTTTCATGCAACCCCATTGGTCAGGTTGCAGGTCCATGTTTCCACCGCCTATCCAGATCATTAACCTTTCACTCTCTCCTATCAAACAAAGAAACAAGCAAACAAACAAAAGAATCTACTTCCATTGAATTCATATGATTTGCAGAACTATCCAAACACATACTTGTGACTATAACCTTTAGGTGAAACACTCATATTTATCAACACCTAATTTACTATTTTCCTTCTGAATCCAACTTTTGGCACCATCTCAGATAATGCCTCCACTGCTATGGGAGCCTGATTTCACAGTAGGGGTCCACCCTCCAGTCTACTTCACTCATCCCCTTTCATGATTTCAACCTGGACCTTTCACAGCCCAGGAGGCATAAAACTTAAAGTTTTCTAATGTAGGAATAAAGAAGTCAAATTGTAAAAGAGAGGAAAAAAGAAAAGAAAGAATTTGTAGGTTAGGATTAATGTGATGATGTGGACTTGGAAAAGGGTGACAGTGACTCACTAGGTTCTTGCTGGGTGGAAAAGTCAAATTAGAATAGTGTGAAAAGGTGACGAGTCAGGAATTAGAGATATTGGAGAAATGGACAACAGAGGCAGAAAGCATAAGTATGTGGAAGAAATGGAAAAGACAGGTAATTGTGGTCAGAGATTCAGAGGTAAAAGCAAAATTAGGAACATCAGAAAATAATTTTTAATTCAAGTCCCTTGAATTTAATTGCATCTATTTTTCACTGTGCTTCATATATTCAGAAGAGAAAATGTTCTTCCTATGATCTTGTGCTTACGCTACCATCTTTCCAGAAATATTGCAATCCAAGTATTCAACCCTTTTTAAAAAAAAATTTTTTTATTATTATTTTGTATGTGTGTGTGAGGAAGACTAGCCCTGAGCTAACATCTGTTGCCAATCCTCCTCTTTTTTGCTGAAGACTGGCCCTGGGCTAACATCCGTACCCATCTTCCTCTACTTTATATGGGATGCCGCCACAGCATGGCTTGACAAGCGGTGCATCTGTCCATGCCCCGGATTCGAACCTGCAAACCCTGGGCCACCGAAGCAGAGCGCACGACCTCAACTGCTGCGCCACCAGGCCGGCCCCCCTCTTTTTTTTTAATTTTGTTAGCTTACTGTTTTCTGCTGGGATCTCCACCTCAAGTCACAAACTAGCTCAAGTTTTCCTATCATCCTTACCAAATTTAAAAATACATCTTCTTTCTTTCTTCCTCTATCCAAACTCACCAAAAGAGTATGTTCTATCTTAACCTAATATTTCTTCTTCCTCAATAGCCATGGCAATGTTCTTCCTTAAAGTTCCCAATAACCTCCTGTATTATTTTAGTTCATCACTTTTTCCTGCAATTCTCATCCTCAAGCTCTCTCCTTCAACTTTTCTGAGCATTTCTTGTCAGCCTCCTTTGTGGGTTGACGTCAAACTTCAACAATGCCCTCATATAAAGTAGAATTTACTACACAGAGATGTAGTGAATTTTTTTCTCTCCTGTCTCTCCTATTTCACTGTGTGTATTTTGGAGTAATGTTATAGTCATTCTTGTATCCCTTTGCAAATTACCCCCAGCTGCCGTAAAGCTTAGAAAAAATAGTTGCATGATGAATATTTCATTAACTTCCAATTAACTTAACCCTGTTACTTACATACGGTATATTTCTAGACATTTTAATCAAACACTAATATAATTTCATGACCCTATTTATACAATAGAAAGCAGCCATGTACATTTCAGAGGAAATTTTTTTTTCTTTTTCCAGAGCCCTTATCAATAGCCTCTGTGAACAATTCCTTGTAATTTTTTGTTTTAAAAAATGTAGATTGGGGCCGCCCGGTGGCACAGCGGTTTAGTCCGCGCTTGGCAGCCCGGGGTTCGCGAGTTCGGATCCTGGGCGCCCGCCGACGCACTGCCTGTCAGCCATGCCGTGGCAGCGTCCCATATAAAGTAGAGGAAGATGGGCACGGATGTTAGCCCAGGGCCAGCCTTCCTCCGCAAAAAAAACAGGGGAGAAGTGGCAACAGATGTTAGCTCAGGGCTGGTCTTCCCCACAAAAAAATTAATTAATTAATTAATTAAAAGAAAAAAAATGTAGATAACACACAAATCAGAAGTGTAAAAGCAATAAATCATCACAAATTGAAATTTCCTGGGTAACCACACCCTGTGCAAGAAATAGTACATTACCAGCAACCCAGCATTCACCTTGTATTCCCTTCCAATCACAACTCACTTCTTCCTGTCCAAAGGTAACCACTAACCTGACTTCGAACACACTACATTAGTTTTGGTGGAGTAAAAAATTAGGTAGATCATATGGATATATATTAAACTTTACAAGCTAGTAAAAGAAAATAAATCCTCTTTTCCAATACACTAAAACATTCACAATTTAAGACATTCACAATTGATCTTTTATTAACTGACAGAATAATCAGTTGATTCCAAAAAGTAGAAATTTCACACAAAAAAATATCAATTCACTGTGCAATAAAAATAGGAATTTACACAATAAAAAAGATCTTTATACTTGGAACTTTAAATGTATATAAATATGTATCTTTCAGTTCTATAGTGATGGAAACAATTTCTTTCTGACATATATAAAGATGGAAAATCTCTTCGAAAGATAACATTGAGCTATCATCATGGAGAGTGGGTGGGTGACATTTGCTGAGGATTAAGATATCTATATTGTCTAAAAATATTTTTCCACGGATCACTTATTATTTATAAGGGAATATATTACAACTATATGGTGGAGAATCTAGTGGATATTTAACAAAGTGATCAAAGACAACATTATCAATATTGAGTCAAACCAACGTCATAAGCCTCCTGAATAAAATGCCCCGAGAAGGCAAAAATCACGACTGTGATATTTCTGCAAAAATCATGTAATCTAGATCAGATTACCAGGAAACATTAAAAAAAACATTAGGAGCATTCTACAAAATAATTGGCCTATTTCTTCAAAAATGTAATTACCAAAAAGAAAAATAATATTGAATTTCTGGAAAACCTGAATAGTGATTAAACAAAGATATGTTTCTCATTATAAATCATGAGTTAATTTTTATATCTCTAGATTTCATAGATTTTAATTTCATATACCTTTCACCAAATCCACTGTGTGCAAGAGCAAGTGAAAGAAAAGCATTACTTGTACTAAAGACATATGATTGGAGCTCTTTATGGGATAAATTAAATTACGGTTGAAGAATATATGGTTTAACAAAAAATATTTTGAATTGTACAGGAAAGATAGCAAAACATTTTTTGTATACAGCGAATCAATATATTTTTTAATCCAACTTAATGCATTTTCATTCTTATTTATTGATTTTCAAATGTTCTTTTCACTTTTTTAAATTGAAATTTGTATTGAGATAATTTTAGATTCATATGAAGTTACAAGGAATAGAGAACCCGTATACACTTTATCCAGTTTCCCCCAGTGGTAATATTTTGCAAAACTATAGTATAATATTAAAACCAGGATATTTACATTGGTACGATTCATCAAAATTATTCAGATTTCCCCAGTTTTACTTGTACTCATTTGTGCATGTGTATTTATTTCTACACTAAAGTTATACAGGCAAGACACCAGACAGTTCCAATATCATGAGGATCCCTCCTACTGCCCTTCTTTAATCACACCCAGACCCTTCCTGCCTGTTCCTACCCACTAACAACCACTAAGCTATCTTCCACTTCTAAAAGTTTTCATTTCAGAAATGTTATATAAGTGAAATCACATATTATGTATTCCTTTTGAGATTGGTATTTTTCACTCAGCATAATTCCCTAGAGTTTCATCCAAGTTGTTACATATATCTAGTTCATTTCTTTTTATTGCCGAGTTGTATTACATGGTGTATGTATATACACATACAAATACACAGTTTGTTTAACCATTCACCAATTGAAGAAGATCTGGGAATAGTATAGTTTTTTGGCTATTACAAATGAGGTTGCTATGAACATTTGTATATGAGTTTTTGTGGGAACACAAATTTTATTTCTCTGGGATAAATACCCAAGACTGCAATTGTTGTGTTTTATAGTAGTTATGTGTTTAGTTTTATAAGAAAGTGACATACTATTTTACAGATTGGATGTACCATTTACATTCCCACAAGCAATCTATGAGTGATCCAATTTCTCCATGTTCTCACCAGCATTTGTCATTATCATTATTTTTTAAAAAGTTATTCTGGGAAGTATATAGCTATATCTTATGGTTTTAATTTTCCTTTCCCTGGTGGCTAATAAGGCAGAATATCTTCAGTGAAATGTCTGTTTATGTCTTTTGTTCATTTCCAAATTGCATTTTTTTAAATTTTTCACTGTTGAATTTTGAGAGTTCTTTGGGTATTATAGATATTAATCCTATGGCAGATATGTAGTTCACAAATATTTTCCCCCAGAACGTAGCTTGTCTTTTCATCTTATTCACATGAGATTTTTTTTCTTTTGTGGTGAGGAAGATTGGCCCTGAGCTAACATCTGTTGTCCATCTTCCTCTTTTTGCTTGAGGAAGATTAGCCCTGAGCTAATACCTGTGCCAGTCTTCCTCTATTTTGCACATAGGACACCTGCTACAGCATAGCTTGATGAGCGGTGCCTAGGTCCATGCCTAGGATCCAAACCTGCAAACCCCAGGCCACTGGAGCAGAGCACACAAACTCACCACTATGCCACTGGGCCGGCCCCATGTGCACTTTTTTTAAAGCTTTTTTGAGGTATAATTGATATACAAAGAGCTAAATATATTTAATGTGTAAAATTTGATGAGTTTGAACATATGCACACCTGTGATACTATCACTACAATCAATGTAATAGACATATCCGACACCACCTAAAGTTTCCTTATGTCCCTTTGTTTTGTCTTCATTTTTTTACAGTCAGAATACTTAATGGGAAATCGACCCTTTTAAGAATTTTTGAAGTGTGTAATACCATATTGTTAACTATAGGTATTATATTGTATAGCAGATCTCTAAAACTTATTCATTTAGCATAAATTAAATTTTCTTTCTATGGAACAAGCCATTTCCCTCACCCCCCAATCCCTGGCAACCACTCTTGTATTCTCTGCTTCTGTGAGTTTATTTTAGATTCCTCATACAAGCAGGATCATGCAGGATTTGTCCTTCTGTGACTAGCTTATTTCACTTAGTATAATGTCCTTCAGATTCATCCATGTTGTTGCAAATGGCAGGATTTGCTTCCTTTTTTAAGGCTGAATAATATTTCATTGTATGTATATACCACACCTTTTTTATCTTCATCTGTTGATAGACACTTAGATAGTTTACACATCTTGGCTATTGTGAATAATGCTGCAATGAAGATATTTCTTCGAGATCCTCATTTCAATTTTTTTGGATGTATATACCCAGGAGTAGGATTGCTGAATCAAAGAGTAGTCCCATTTTTAATTTTTTGAGAAACCCCCATAATGTTTTCCACAGCTGCTACACCATTTTACATTCCCACCAATAATGTTTATAGCGTCTCCCTTTCTCCATATCCTGACCAACACTTTTATCTTTTGTTTTTTTTATAATAGCCATCCTAACAGGTGTGAGATGATATCTCATTGTAGTTTTGATTTTCATTTCCTGATTGTTAATGATGCTGAGAATCTTTTCAGATACCTGTTGGTCATTTGTATGTCTTCTTTGAAGAAATGTCTGTTCAAGTCTTTTACTCATTTTTACTCAGGTTATTTGTTTTTTGTTGTTGTATTTTGTTTTTTGCTACTAAGCCGTAGGACTTTTATGTATGTGATTCATTTTGAGTTAATTTGTTTAATTATGCATGAAGTTTAGGTTTAGGTTCATTTTTTGCCTATGGATGACCAAGTGCTCCAACACCATTTATTGAATAGGCTATCTTTCTCTATTGAATTGTTTTTGCACCTTGTCAAAAATCACCTGGGCATATTTGTGTGGTTATATATCTGGTTCCATTGATCTAAGTATCTATTGCTTCACCAATAGCAACTCTCTTAATTACTGTAGAAGAGTGATTATTCCCACTTCATTCTTTGTCAAGATTGTTTTAGCTATCCTAGTTTATTTTTCCTTATAAATTTTAAAATAATTTTGTCTATGTTTACAAAAAACTTTGCAGGTATTTTGATACTAGTTGTATTAAATCTATAGATCTGTTTGGAAATAAATAACATTTGCTATCTTGAGTCTTCTACTCCATGAACATGGTATATTTATTTAGGTCTTCACTAATTTTCAGCATACACTTCCAATACATTCCCATACATTTTATTAAATGTATACTTAAGTATTTCATTTTCTTGGGCAGAGTTGTGAATGGTTTTGTGTTTTTAATTTTGGTTTTTGCATGTTCAGTGTTAGTATATAGAAATAGAATTGATTTTTTTTTAATGTGTTATTCTTTTTTATGGTCACCTGCAGAGGCAGATGGACCCCATATAGTTTGGTTTGGACTTCGAGACTGACAATACCAAACATACACCAAGAAGATATGAAAAGGTTTATTATTTATGTTATTGAAGTCTTTGGGGGATCAGGGCAGGCCTCTCAAGTGGGTCAAAATGGCTTAAAGGAGGAAGGAAAGAAGAGTGGCCTGGGTTTATATTGTGGTTAGGGGGTGGTCCAGGGTCAATGTTCCTGCAAACTGGAAGGAGCTGGCATGGTTTGAATTCCCCACATGTACCAAAGAAAGGACCACCCAGGTGTTTTAACAGCTCATCCAGATCTGGGACACAAGGGGAGAAAGAAAGAGTGAGGCTTAAGATCTGTTGCAGTCAAACATCAAAAATGAAGTAAGACCTCTCATTACAAACATGTATCATACAACCTTAATATGCTCACTTAAAAGTTCTACAACCGTTTTTTTAGATTCCTTGGGTTATTCTACCTATATAATCATGTCATCTGCAAATAGAGACAGTTTTATTTTTTCCTTCCCATTCTATACGCCTTTATTTATTTTTCTTGACTTATTGCAGTGGCTACAACTTCCAGTGCTGTATTGAAAAAGCCTTGCTCCCAATCCTCACTTTTTCACCACTAAGTATGATGTTATCTGGGTTGGAATGGATGTTTTGTCTAATGATTTTTCTCTATCAATTAGTATAATCACATGATTTTTATTCTTTAGCTTGTTAATATTAAATCCTTTTATAAATGTCAAAAATCAAATATTTAAGATTTCAATGTTAAAAATAATTTGCTTTCCAACCAGCTTGTTTCAAAATCACTTTGATTTCTTATTGTAACTGATAGGAGAAAATAAATGTTTATTCTTATTATTACTTTGTATGATTTTGTTTTTATTTGAGAATATTTCCTTCTTTACTTGGATATAATTATGAAATTGTTCTATATATACCTTTGATATCCCTATAAAAGTCAGTATAACCTGTTGTATATTGTAAAGAATAGTATCTCTTTGAATTGCTTTATTTCAGCACAGTGTAGTCAAGGACTCTTTACAGTTAGTCTTCTAATAAAGTTTGTATTGTTAATAATAATGATGATGGTGATGTTTTCCCAAACCTAAAAATGGGCCATGTAAAACTATTCACAGATTTGTAAGTAAATCTGATGATATACTTTTCCTGATTCTCTTTCATGATATTTTAATCCCACAGAGTAGGTTTTATTTTATTTTTCTACATATTATGCTAACTAGAAGTTAAGTGAGTAATGGCTTACCTATCTCTTTCACTAGTTATCAACTCTGTTTCCTCTCCATATGCAATCACTTATTCATGAAAAAAGAAAAAAAAAAAAAAAAACTTCCATTAGAAACTTCTCTCCCATTTAGGTCTAAGTTGCTCAAAGTACTCCATTTTCTATGGTGAAGTCTTTTTTTTTAGAAAAAGAAAGTCTGCACTTACTCCAAATATTCTTCTTGGAGGTGAGCAGGACAGAAATTACTGCTAGTTTGAGCAAGCATTTCCTGCTTGGCTCCATTTACGACAAAGACTAAATCTTCGATGAACACTGTATAGGTGACAGTGTCAGCATTTAGCAGCAGTGGCCTCATGTGTGGTAGACAGGCAAGATAAACTTCTTCCACTTACTCTAAGGAAGAAAAGGGAACTGAAGCATTATTCTGTGTCTTCACTCCCTCTGTTGTTTCATACATATTTGCAGATAGTTAAATATTGTAAATTTCTTCACAGAAGTGTCACATACAATACCATTAGGTGACAAGTAGTCTCCCAAGTATGAACTGAAATTCCTGGAGCACTTCCATGTTAAACAAAACTTTGTGTCAATGTCAGCTATTCAAATGTACTTAAGTCTTTCCAGAAAGCAGAAAGATGATAATGTGAAATCATGTAAGTGCTCGGGGATCTCCCATAGTCATAAATCATAACTGGGAAACAAAGCAAGCCCTGGGCAAAATTGCAAAATAGAGGAAAGTGTGTCTTTGGTACGCCCCACACTTTCTCAGTGTGTCTCTCTTCCGTTTCTGGGTTTCTGTGTAAAGTCTAATGATCTCATTGTTCTTTTTAATAGAACAGGGACCCAACTCCAGGACCCCATGAGTATTGTGCTACTGACCAACAAGGCCCTTCTCCTGTTCTATAGAACAATGGCAATTTTCCTAACGTTAGTTTTATTTCCTCAGGGAATATTCAGCTAAAAGGAAAACACATACACACAGTAATCACGAAATAAGTAAGTGTTATGAGCCTCGCCATACTAAAATACATCTAACAACTGCTGATTGACAGCTTAATACATTTAAAACAAAAAATGAGCATCTATGAAGTGCCAGGAACTATGAGAGTTATTACCAGTTAAATAGATAAATGCTGAATCTATCTTTGAGAAGGTGCTATTAAGACAACAAAACTGTATTTGCTTATCTATCTTTCCATCTCTATATCTATCCATCTTCTCTTTTTCTATCTAAACCATGTAGGAATGTTTCCTTAAGTTTCAACAGAATGTGATTTCTCTTGATACCTCCAGACCATGAATACAGACACAACCAAAGATCATATGAAAACCACTGTTGCTAATGAAAAAATGTTGATTCTGACAAAGAATGTGCAGTATGGATTCTTTTAAAAATATGATTCTTTCTGCTTCTGAGCCTTTGTTTAATTTTGTTAAGTTTAAAAGTTTTCCAAAAGATTTAAATAGCTGAACTCTGTGTAAAAATTCTAAGATAATATGGGTAAGTTCTAAATTTACATTCTAAATGTACATTCACTACTCAGGTGCACAGAAATGTAGCATTAATTTTGCAAACTGAACTTAGCTAAGAAGCACTTAATTCTGTTGATAACTGAAAATGCTTAATCTTAGCCCTCCACTCTCTCTAGAAGTAAGTTCCATGAGAGTAGGGACATTGTTTTGTTTCTACATAAAATGGCAGATGCTCAATAAATATCTATATAATAAAGTATTTAATTTTGCCATATTTTTAATAATCTTTACTAGTAGATATGGACTCATTTCTGTTTTAAAATTTAGACTGTTTGGAGTATATATTCATTAAAATGCAAGATTTAACCTGTGGCTTCCCCATTTTGATGTTAGATGGTCTCCTGCCTGGCATCTAAACAGCAATCAGGGAACAAGCCATTTAACATTGTATTTTCCCTAAATATATCTAGAATTTATGTTGCCATGGCCCTTGTGCCCAGGCTTAACCTGTACCATTCCCTACTCTACAGTTTATTCTCCTTGAATATATTCTCCAATAATCTAGACTCTAGCATTATAGAGCCTGCCTGAATATTCCAAAATGAGTCTTTGGAAATTTTATACATCAATGTTCATCACAAAAGTGTTTGATTTCAAATTAAAGTACCTACTATAAGCTAAAACATGTCTTCTCACTTTAATTGACTTTTGTTTCTCTAGGTTCTATCTGCTATCTCCCCAGGAAAGGGAAATATCATTTGTTGAATGGCAAGAAAGATTTGAAGAAATAAAAATATCTTGATTAAAAATCTTCAAATATTTTCCCATGATAAAATTTAATGAAACATTGTAGTAGTGATCAAAAAGACTATGATACACAAATGAAACTTTCTAATGACAAAAAAAAAATACAGAGACTGTTGAAGAGGGAGAAAATGACTGGGAATTTTAGAAAAATAAAACACTGTGGGGCTGTTCAAATACGAGTATCTGATGGAAATAATCAACAAGTGAAATATATTTGAAAGAATGCAACTTCACAAATGATTATCACAACTATTAGCACTTGGATATTGTTCTTATATTTCTGACTTTCTATTCTACTTGAAACGAACATGCCTCTCACATCAAAAAAAAAAAAAAAAACACAGTTTCTTCTAATATTAGCTTTTCCAGTAATTATCTTCAAGTCACTCAAAGAGAATCTGATTTTATCTTCTGAAACACTGATTTCCTCATGGACAGCTACAGTTTTGTTCCCTCCCATCCCCTTTTAAGAACGAGATCACTATCTCACTTAATATTATTTTAAAGAAGAATTAGAGTGTTAATTATTTTTGTTCGTTTTAAATGTGTATATATAATGAAATCAAATGTCTTACAATTTTATTTATAACTATTAGCAACTGTAAGCATAGTTTGCTAATTGGGTCTATCTACTCATATGTTAATTGAAAGAGTGACTAATATTTCAGGCTCCATCACTTACAGCTAAAGAAAATATTCCAAGATTGGGGGTACTTCTTACTAGATCTAAATCACACTACATTGTTGAATACCTATTGGGCTCCTAAAATAATCTGTAATCACTCTTCTTCCATCTTACAGAAAATAATGTTTATATTATGATGTGTTCCTGATTTTTGAAGATGAAATATTTAGCAGCCCACCCTTAACAAAGACCTATTAAAGTTAGCTGGATAATACAACACATTAGCATTTTACTCCAGCTCCTCCCAAGTCATGAGTTCCTTTCTGAAAGGCGAACAAAAGAAAAAGTTTCAACGAAAATGCACTTTGATTTGCAAATGACCATTGCATAGTCCATTGCAATGATTAAAGCAAAGTTACGTGGAAAGGATCAACAGCAGTATGAGAAGTAGAAAATTATGAAAAAGGCAGTTACTTGCTTGATGTCTGCAAAATATTCTGCTGCCAAATACTCTCTAGCTGAGAAAATGCCAAAATCTAAAATTCTACCATTGACTCTTGAAAGTATCACCGTTTTCATCAGGCAAATGATCCATGGAAAGTGATTTCTTAAAACAAATTCTGAACTAGCAGTAGCCAATAGACATGACAAGTGTGTATTTGGATTGAACCCCATTTTTATCTACTTCATAATTTTTCTGATTGCTGTATGTGACCAGAAATTTTGGGAATATTGAGTCACTGACAATAAGGACAGAAAACAATCAAACGTAAGGAGAAAACCAATACAATATATAAAAATGTGCCACTTTCTTCTATGTGCCTAATCCACTAATAATGAAAGTTCCCTAAGATTTTCAGGACCAAAAGAGTCAATTTTCTCATTTTTCAGGACTTAACAATGCTGATTTGCTATCTGTTATAGGGTATACCTCATTATCTTTCAAATTTGCATAATCACAGAATGTTTGATTAAGGAGTGGAAACTTTGAGTGTAAATAGATATGCATGCATGATTAGCTGTAGGAGGAGATCTGTAATTACATGGTGTATAAATATACATCTATATACTTTAAACCTTCATAATAAACATAACGAAAGTCTTGACATTTATTTTAAAATTCTTCTAGTCATAACTTTAAAAAAAAGAGAAACAATATGATATTTAAAAGAACCAGAAAAGGTCTTGATCATGCTCTTCCAGAGGAATAATTCGTAATGTGATATAAAATTAATATTCACTATCAAAAATACTGTTGATTTTTGGAAAGATAGATGGAGCCTTTGGTTCCCCAGGTATATTTGTGCTATGAGACCTAAATATGCCAATTCATTAAGAATGCAGAGAGAGCACTCATAGGATATGTGTCTTAAATTTCTCTACTTCATATCTCTTTAACTGAATTCAAAACCGGCAAATCCTTTATACACTTTTCCCCTCTGTCACTCTCCACCCTCTTGTACAAATGTCCATAAACACATACTACAACATGATTGCTTCCAATCTTACTTCAAACTTACCAGTTGGTAAGGAATAAATTGCCAATTGGCCTATATGCACAAAAACAAGAATGATAAGCTGCCATTAAATATTTCCACAGTAGACTCAAAAAGCCAATTAACTAAAGTTTCAACCAAACTCTAAATACCCTAATAATCATAACAGAATTAAAAATTTATTTTTATGAGTCAAACTTTTTTTCCATGTCCTAGATGACTACTATTTATCTACTTATCTGGATTCAGTCCATAAAGATATTTTATATTTATGAATATTGGTTTCCACCAAACATGTGATTAGCCTTTGTCTTTGTTTTTCTTTTTCTATTATGCATGCTGAGAAAGAAAACTGACAACCACTGATAATGCAAGTCCTTTTTTTCCTAAATTATTCTGAGGCATTTTACCTGTGACAGTTTAAAAAGTACATTTTAAACAAATTTATCATTTTAAGGGCAATGTAGAAAATATATTTAACAAAATCATTTCTTATATTTCTTCATGTAGATTTCTTTTTTTTTTTTTTTTTTTTGTGAGGAAGACCAGCCCTGAGCTAACATCCGTTGCTAATCCTCCTCTTTCTGCTGAGGAAGACTGGCCCTGGGCTAACATCCGTGCCCATCTTCCTCTACTTTATATGGGACGCCACCACCGCATGGCTGACAGGCAGTGCGTCGGCGGGCGCCCGGGATCCGAACCGGCAAACCCCGGGCTGCCAAGCGCGGACGAAACCGCTACGCCACCGGGCGGCCCTAGATTTCTTTTTGAAGAAGGAAAAGTTACTCGATACATTTAATTAACTCACTTGCCTCCCTCTCTATCATGAACCACGTATTACTCAGTTTTCAGCAGTCCAATATGTTACTGAAGAAAAGCTAATAGGCAGTCAGCCTTAAATGTCATCTTCATTTTCCACCTCACTAAAGGGCTCTTGTAATTTGCAAAAGCGATAGTGAATTTCTTCCTAGGTCATTAATGTAATTCTCTGGAGTGAACTGATGCCTACAGTTTATGAAAAGCCTTATGTGCAAGATTTACAACCAAAATGAAAGTAAGAATAAAACATCTCGAGTTACCAAATGCAGTGCTAACTAGATCTGTGATTTTATACATCACCGTCATGCTTGTCTAGTTGAAGGGAAAAGATTATAAAACAATAAGAAGTGAATCAACTTAGTTTTATTACATATGTAGTAATCACATTTTTTAATATTATTAATACTGAGAAGATGATGAAGAAATTGCTTTTACTTCTATAATTAATGAAAATGTTTTATCAGCTATCACTTCTGCATAATATTGTTTTATTTTAATATATATATCAACATTGCAAACTGTCTTCTGTCTAAACTAATGGGCTTTTAAAATTTCTTACAATTCTTTTGCTAATAAACTTCAGACTCCTTAAAAGAGTGATGACTGAAGGAAAGGCAAAAGTAAAATTAAAAGGCCTCCACTGTTTGGAAGTTAAAATAAAATAATTATTCAAAATAGAATAAGAATTGTTGTCTATCAAGACCATACACTGCATGAGATATACCTGCTGATGTCAACAGTTCCAATGAGGATGTGGGCAACATATGGACCTGGTATTTTGTTAATTAAAAACAATGTTTTGCTACATTGATGTGTGTTCAGAGGAGGGATTTCTAGAGCATAACACCAAGTTGCTGAGTTCACTGCTGTAGGACATCAGTGGTTATACAGCTCAGTGTTAGATTTGAAACACAGAGATGTAACTTTAACGTTGCTCACCTTGTGACTAATGTCAAATGTTAGTCACATACAAACATTCTATTTTTAAGAATGATGGTAGATTTTAATTAAAATGTTTCATTGAGGTAACTGGAACTAATTTCAGGTAATTGCCCAGTCTACTGAAAATTGAATACTAAACTGTAAAGATTATAAATGAGGATTGAACACTTGTAGGAGACATTTTTATATCTTTTAAAATATATGTAGGATTCCTTGTGGTAGATTTATTGAAAAGAATAGTCCAATTCTCCATATCTCTTACTATCCACAGTTGAATTGACTCCACAAGAGGAATGTATTTCTCTACACAATGACTTTGAGATAGATTTTTGACTTGCTTTGGCAAATAGAGTATGGCGAAAGTGACAATGTTCCAGTATCAAATTTGAGTCTAATGGCCTTAATTGCTTTCTTATTTCTCTTTCTGCTCTTGGACTCCTACCTGATCTACACTGCTGGAGAGAACACGTGGAGCAAATCCAGGTCAGTCTAGCTGTCTGGGCGGAAACCCCAGAAACAGGAAAAAGCCTAGTAAAGATCAGCAAAGCTTCATTGCCAACCTGCAGACGTGTGGGTGAGAACTAACTAGAAACATGGCCCGGCAAGCCTGTAAGCTTGCCAGCTAAATTATAAACGCTTATTGTTTAAGCCACTGTATTTTGAGGTGGTGTTATGCAGCATTATTGTGGTAATACATTCCGACAACATTTCTTCTTCTCACTTAAATAAATGGTACATTACTTTTTGGGTTAGCATCAGTTTTCAAAAATCAGAAAATGGCAATGAACAAAGAAGACTAGTCATGCAGAATCCAAACTGAAGAAATATGGCCCATAATGCTTACATGTGCTACTACGAGGCAGCAGAAGATAGTGGTTTATGGGTAGGTTTTATACTCAGATAGATCTAGGTTCCAACTTCAGCATCACCAATTATAGACTGCCTCTATCAGTGGAGGCCAAATGGCCCTTCTGCTCCCTCCTGAGATAGAACCTGATTGCTGTTATTGCTACTGCTGAATAAATAGAAATAAATTGTTTCACACACATTTTTCAAAGAGAAACTGATGTTTGAAAGACTCATACTTGGTCTCGGATTTTGCCAATATAGACCATTGATCCTAAAGCCAAAAGACATCTTGTCTACTCCTTGTTAACTGTTGGGTAGCATTGCAAAGAAAAAAGATATAAGTGAAAGATGTAAGGTTTGTGTTGTATTTGATAAAAGAAATTGTAGAAAATATATATTTTTAAAAAGCCTTACACTACATATGTATGTGGAATGTCATTAAAAGTTAGTCTAATTAGGAAAAAATCTGTATCTCATGAGGAACAATAGACACAACACATATACCAAAACAAATTGCTTTTGCTCTTACAGTTACTCTAACCAATCAAAAATAATACCTTCTATTCTGTGTAGATACATAGTATCATTCATTTGTTTTGAAGCAGCAAAAGATCCCCTAGAAGAATGCATGAGTGAACTATACTACATTTTAGATATTACGAATGGAAAATGGAAGTGAATTACTCTACTTTCTACAGAATAAGTTTCAACTATTCAATGTGATGTGTAGCTTTTACTGAAATTCACTGACACCTAGATAGGTGATTTGTACGAAAGGGTGAACATGCAGATCCCATTGGCTTGCACTGTATGGAAAAGAAATGTTGGCATTTTTGTGCCTTCAAAATTCTAGCTGTTTGGTGCAAGATTCTCAATGCACCAAAATCTAGAAAGAATAAGAATCTGAAACAAAGCTGTATCAAAACGATGTGCCTATAACCCAAGAAGTCAGCAGAGACTGAGAATGAAAGTGAAGAGTAACCAAAGGTATTATAATAGATAAAAATTATTTGGAAATCAAAGCATAAAAGATTGTTGGACTGCTGCTAGAAATCAAAGTTAGCCAGATATGTCAAGGCACAAAATTTTCTAGTTATTCTGGGCTGATCAAATGACTTATGTAATTTTCTTCCTTCCTTCCTTCCATCCTTTTCTTTTTTTGAAGAGAAAATTTTGATAAGATGGCTCATGTGATAGATATCTGGAGTCTAACTAGGTTGGAGCCATTTTCATCCATATCATTTGGCTCAATTGCTCCAAATGTTTAGATCAGAAAGGTTGAAGAATCAAAAAAAAAAAAAAAAAAACCACATTTGCCAAGATGTATTCTTGTCTAATTGACCCTCAATCTCCGGTGGACTACAGCACTTTCTTGGTATGATGAGTTCCTGAACTCCATGCCCTTGTAACAATTCAGCATACAGCAAGAAACTGCACATACAGCTGGCAAGCATCCAGCACAAAAATAGATCTTCTGGAGATGCTCAAATATAGTCTCAGACAAGAGCTATTACTTTGTCTTAGGAAATTCCTAACTTAAAATTGCCTTTTTTGCATATCTTTTTGTCATGACTTTGTTGAGAAACTAGATGTCAGCAAACTGGCTATTGTAGTTAAGTTACCTTGTTTTGAGTAAAAGTATGTTTGTTCAAGGGTGTAGAATTCATTACTTTCTATTTGTTAATCTACAAAACACACATGTACTTCCCATCTTATAACTGCAAATCTAACCAAATTTTAGTGATCTCTTTATAGTAGTTGTGATTGTTTTTTTCTCTCAGATGATTAAATTAAAAGTGAAATGTGGAATATATATTAACATCAAAGTGTATTTTTCCCAGGTGCAGATTATATATATTGAACACTTTAATTCTCAAGCAGAAGAGTATAATGCCTGCTGAAGGGCAAAAGAAATGAGTTAAGATGCCCATTTTATTCTTTAGACCTATTCCTCATGCTTTGTAAGAGAAAAGTAAATATGTGTCTTCAAGCGTCTAAAAAAATCTACCAAAACAATTTGCCAAGGAATCAAAAGTTCTGTAACTTACTTTCAAAGAATTAATAAGGCAGAGCCATCTCTTCTTTCACACATCTCCATTTGACTTCAACAAATGCATAAACTTTGACTTGGCCAAAATATAAGGCTTTCAAACTATAAAAGTCAGTCCTACACTATCAAACAAATGTTTGTATCAAACCATTCATTCAGTGATGTGAAATTCAGTTCCGTGTATTCAGCACATTAGTGTTTACTTGAAACAAGTGACAGATGTATTAGAAAGAGTGCAGGCTTGTGATTGAAATTTTGGCTTCAATTCTCCAAGCTCTGGATTCTTCAGCAAGTTTCTCAATTGCTCTAAGTCTCAGTTACTTAGGGAAAAATCTCAATCTCAAAATGTTAATTTATGAGTATGTGTTGTGTTGCTAGCATAATTGAATAATTCATACAAGTTGATTGGTACTCAATAAGGAATCAATAAATGTCTCCTCTCCTTCTTTCCTAATTAGATATTCCTAAGTAGAAATTATAAGAAATCTATCTAAAACAATACCATTATCCAGAAACACATGGAAAATCTAGAAACTCAAGACTACATTAATGGCAAAACAATCAGGGAAATGAGATGCAGATAAATAACACTATTTGCATCCCTGCAATTTGGAGGAGGAAGCATAAAAAAGCGCTACTTCAGAAGAGAAGTGTGAACTCAGGAAAGTGTCTCGGAATCAGCATCTAACAAAACTTTCAGTCTTTCTTTTCATTATAATTTCTTTTGTTATATATTCATATATTTAATCTCAGATCTATAACTGTCTTAAGAACAGAAAATTATGTGCGAATTTCCTTAATAAATCACTCACAAATCCACAATATAGGACTAACAATAAATTCATTATATTATGGAAATTGTAGTTTAATTCAAAATGTCTCTTTGCCTGCTTTTCATTTTTTAACTTTATTATTTTTTCAATTTTGAATGTTAAATTTATGTCATTCAGTTCACACTAAAGTAAAATATGTTCTTTTTTTCTCTTTCCAACTTTGATAGCATTCTTTTCCAGATGATTTTGAACATCTAAAATTATGTCAATATATGAAGATAATAACTAACATTGTTTATAAAATGAATTGGTTCTCATTTTATTGTGGATCAGAATAGATAAAAGCATCCAGTAATTTATATATGTAAGAGAGCAATATTTTATATCATGAATCTTTTGTATATTGTCTCTTAGATATAATATATGACACGCATCTAAAATCATAATTAATCTTTTGAACTACTTAACCTACTGATTTTTCAAAGGAACGTAATTTTAAATCGCATTGAACAAGAAAATTTCAGGCATCATAATATTTTAAAATATCAATAAAGAACACAAATAATTCTAAAACTTTAATTCTTATTATTGTTTTGAACTCAGAACCCATTTGACCACAGATGTGTGAGACGTGTTCTTTAGATTTCTTACTCTAGTTCATAAAAACAAATTTAACTGTCCATTTGCGATTAGAAACTCAAAGATATTATATCGATAGAGGGTTTTTTTGTTTGAAAGAAATAAAATCCCTTTGAGTAAACATCACAAAAGGGGAATTCATTTAAGTGTTACTTCCCGGGCCTTAGCACAGGGGTAAACCCTAACATCAGGAATAAATTAGAACCAGGACTAAAATAGCATCAAGATCCTCTCTCCCCATCTCTGTCCTCTGCAACTCTCTGGGCACGTTTTTACTATTCTGTCACTGAAGAACAAAATTTTATGAGTCCCAGTGTACACAGCAAGACACAATTGACCTCAGCTTCCAAGTTTACATCCCTTCCATTCCATAAATACACTCACCTATGGTTTCAATATCTTTGTTCTTCTTCTAGTTCCCAGAACGGGGAATTGGATTAGCCCCGGGTGATGGGTCTATCCTAGACTAGTCCATCAGATCCAGGAGACCAGTATCATATTTTACGGATTTGTATTCTCCTACATGAACATGTGCTTGGAGATTCCAGAGCTGCTGGTGATGCTTGTGAGGGGAATCAGAACAGGGCAGTCTCCCTGAATACCTAGCCAAGCCAACCAGAAAGAGCCCAAGTGAGTAGCAGTGATGAGAATAGCCAGATATTTTGCAGCAGTGGTCCATTCAGGAAAAGGAGAATTCAGGACAGCAGTGGCAGAATGAAAAAAGAAAAGAAGAAAGGAAAAGCAAAGGAAGAAGTCTCTCACTTGTGTGTTTCAGCTGAAGCCTTTTCAGTATACTAAATAAAACCAGTATTACAAGTACCACTTTTGTGTTTGTACCAAAGTGAACACTGGCCTAGAATATGTCATCCCTATTTGAAAAAATCAAATGATTTTCTTTCACAAATTTTCCTAATAGCATAGATGTTTTCCCATCATAAGTCTGGTAAAAAATAGGTAGAAGAAAGCTAATTTCTCATATACAACCTCTTCCAGACTGTCAATATAAGAGATTGGATAAAATTGGCCACACAGAATTTGTTTTATATGTTTTAGATGTAGATCTCAAATGGTGTCAGAATAGAATTCTTTGCATACAATTAGCATAACTTTCATTCCCCTGTGGGCTTCTGGCTGAAAATAAACTCCAGTCAGTTCCCTTATCTCTGTCCCCAATAGAAGAGAAAAGATAGCTAATCTTTCAGTACAATTAGGTAAGAGAAGAGATCAAGCGTTTTTCTAAAAGAACCAGATACCTCCTGCAAGAAAATTTATCTTTAAGGGTTATCAGGAGTTGTCTTAAAGTCTATCCCCAACTATAAGAATCAGAGGGCTCTCTGGGCTGCCTTTGAGGAGACTTAAAAGGAGTGGCCTGACAAGAGGATAAGTTGTGAAAAATAGCACTGGTCTTACCACAATTGTCCTGAATTAAGAAGAGATAAATACATTGTGTGAATCTGTGGTAAATAGCATGCGCTTCATCTTCCCACTGCAGATCAACCAGGCTTAATGGAAGATATATACTAAGGGAAAAGTCAAATTATCCTACAACACTAGTCCTTAGTCCAATTGTCCTAGAACAGTGGCTCCCATAATTTAGCATGCATCCCAATCACTTTGAAGGCTTATAAACACAGAGCTCGTTGGGTGCCCCTCCAAAGTTTTGATTCTAGCAAGTTCCCAAGTGATGATGATACTTTTGGTTCTGGGTCCACATTATGAGAACAACTATCCTAAAGCCAAGATGCTATTGAGTGGGTTCAAATATTACAAGATTTAACTTTCAAGATCATAGTGTGTGCTACTTCCCTCATGTGACAAAGTCAAATGACAATTATAAGAACAATATTAATAATGATAACAGAGTTAGGAATACTCTTCATTTAGCTAGAGATCAAGATTGGTGTGTTGCTTTTGCATTGTGTGGTATTGCTCTATGGTACAACTTTTTTGAAAAAAAAATAAGGGTTTTAAAAGCATAGATATAACATCTCTACTAATCCAGCAATACAAACAATACACTACTAATTTGCATAATATTTTATTCATTAGAAATTATATGCAAATCACAATTCAAACTTTACTTGGGGAATTTGTTAAAAATCAGATTCTTGGTGTGGGCCCCTAGATATTAATTATACGAGTCACCTCTCAGCCCCAGAATCTTCTAGATGTTAATTATATGAGTCACCTCTGGGCCAAGTGACTCCTGTGTAGGGATCTAGCAGACTATATTCTGGAATATATTGTCCCCAAAGAACGCTGTGAGTTAGATAGAAAGAGTCAGGTTATTCTTCTAATTTATTGATGAAGAAATATGGTCAGAGAAGTAATGCATTATCCAATGTTCCAGGGTTGGTAAGTATTAGTTTCAGAACTCAAACTGAAGTATTTTGACTTGGAGTTCCATGTTTCTGTTCACCACATCACATTATCTTAAAAATATGAGTGAGACTAGTGTTCATAATGTTCAAAGGCATACATAAATCCAGTTGATATTGACAAAGTGTTATTTATTTGTTGGTACTTTTGTCAATGCCATCTACTATTTTGGAATCTGAAGCACAAATGATCTTCCCAAAGAGCTTGCAATCAAAGAAGGAGACAGCATTTTATGATCATATCGAGTGTAACTGATTCTGTCTGTACATGCTGAATAAAACCTCAGAGGGAAACACATAGTTAAGCAAAGTCTTAAGACTGAAAGAAGAACTTACTAAAATGGCATGAAATGTGAACTGTTTTCTATCTGCTCTGTTTAGAAAAAAATTTTAAGTTATATGTAATAGATCTGGTAAAATGCCAATGGGGAGTACTGAATTTACTTAATAAATACATACCACTTCCATCAAACTATTTAAAAAAACAAAAAGCTTGCAAGATTTCCAGAGTTTTCATCAGCTCTGTATTTATAATTTGAAATATATTTCATCATACAAAATGTTTGGAAAATACAGTCATTTTATTCTAACATGGCATATTAAGTTTCACATGAAATTAATTCCAACTTTTAATTCATTTGATCTCTTAGGAAAGAGGTTGGTCTACATTCAACCTCACTTGGAAATAAACTTTCTATTTTCTTTTCAGCAGCTCTGAGTTCAACGTCATGCATATTCACTCCTATGCTAGGACTTTTGTTAGCAATTGAAACTATGAGTGCAAGAACACTTTCCAGCCCTGACCAAGGTTATGGGGTGGATCAAAAAGAGCTGTTAAAAGACGATTAAACTCTTATATCTCCGCAAGCTCCCTCTGACCGGCTAATGGAAAAAAGCTGGTGAAAAACATTTCGCTCTGTTGTCAAGCCAGCATTATGTATCGTGAACACTGTTCAAACTGGACTTCTTAGCACTTTCATAAAAGAGGGCCATTAGGAATTTTTTCTATGTACCATAGTTTATGTGCTGCTTAATTGCAATGGAACATTAAGAGTTTTCTTCTGGTTGCTCAGTGATCTCTCTCTTCCTGAATTTCTATTTCCCATATGTGTTTAATATGTCAAACAATCATAGGTAAAAACCAAAAACCATATCACCACATGCAAAAAAACAATAATGTGCAATTTCCAGTCATCATCCATGGCTTGCACACTATGTGTGGATTTTGAGCTTCACAACTCTAAGTAGACAAACTGAATATGCTTTAATCAGTTTTGTTTTCATAGACTTTAGATCCCCTTTTTCAATTAGCATAATGAACAAATAATTTCTTCCATCTCATCCTGGTCTCCAAGAAGAGTTCATTAAACTGATTGCATTTATCTTGTTAAAGATGAACTTGTATTCCACCATAACCCTGATTTAGCTTCATAAATTTTGGCACTTAAGAAAGTAGAAACACTTTAAAAATGCCCTGTTTTTGTACTTTTCTGTCTGAATCCTTTTGTGAACTAAAAGAATTTTCCTTACTAAGCAATGCAGTGAGTCTATATACAAACCTCTGTGGAATAAAATGTCAGTTTATAAATCCTCTGGCTTTTTTGGTTTATGTGAAGCTCTTGGTCTTTCTATTTCCATTCAGCAGTAAGACTGTTACCTCTTGAGGTAGGTTGAATGGAATAAATTATGAGAAAACGTTTCCTAGAATAAAGCCATAATTTTGTTGTTGTCATTGTCGTTAATCACAGAGTGATTAAAACTGTTTATCCCTACCCTTTATTAGTATTACTTGAATAATCTCTTGCTTTTATTGTCAACATTGAACACCTATGATGCCTAAAGAATGGACATTCTTGTTTATATTATGTGCTATGGTCACACGATTCCTAGCCTCTGGCGCTGACCTTACTACTCACTGATATTTCTTACTGAACAAATGGCCTAAAAATCACCCTAATAGCCACTTGTATTTTAACTTTAAACAGGCAAAATTGTTTTTCCAGATATCCTGGTAGTGTGGCCTAATTCAGCTTCTTAATTTGATGTAATACACGAAGCTATTGTAAGTAGCAAGAGAGTTATCATAACATAGTGACCCTTTCCTTCCTCTCCCGGTAGGAGCGAAGTGTTAATTAACCAAATATCTGTCATGAAGAAAATTCAGAATTTTAAGGGCTATCTCTAATTATCCTGTTCTAAAATTTAATTCATACGAGTTCTTTATTTTTGAAAATGTGGTACTATACATAGTTTATCCACACACAAAGTTGATCAACTAAAGTGAAGGTTAAAGAATAACTTTTTAGTGTATATACGAGTATTCTTTTCTTAAGAGTTTTTGTCTTAGTCATAATAAATTTTCGAAAATAATTTTGCAAGTCTCTACAGTTTCATATGAGTCTATTATAACATGAGACATAGATTACCTTTGTGGTTTAATAAATGTTTTTCTTAGGGTTTGAAAATAAAATCATATCGTCCATGCTGGAAGACCTTTAGCTTATGCAGTCAATTCAATTTAATAAACATTTACGTTTAGAGATCATGATACTTAATGATGTAGGGAAGCTCAAGGTGTAAAAAGTATGATCCTAATTTCAAGGAGTTTATAATCTTGGAAATAATTAGAAATGTCTCACTCTAGTGATAATGATAATGAGCAACAGTTAGAGATTGTTAGTTTGAACAACCTCACAATCACTGACACATAATCATCGATGTCAAGGCCAATATTCAGAAAGGCATTCTGAAAAGGGCCTTCCCTGAGTTCTATGTGAGTAATATAGGCTTGCAGATATTATTTACTTTATTATAAAATGTGAACGAAGGAAGACTATTTACCCCTATGTTGGGTGTGTTTCCACCTATATTGTCAATATCCTCATTTAACATCTCTTGTAAGAATTCTTTTAAACATGTGGATCTTTATAAGAATTGACATATTTCCTTGTACTGAATAGTGACAATTTTGAAAGCCAATATGTTTTACTTTCTTTTTGCAGGCTTGGGGGAGATGAATTATTAGAATTAAAGCTATTTTTAAAAACTTGTAAATTATTTTAGCCTGAGGGAGTGGTTTTAAAATGTGACCCACAGACAGTCACTGAGACCCATTCAGGAGGTCTAGGAAGTCAAAACCATGTTTGTAACAGTGCTAAAAAGTCATTTGATTTTTTCGTTGTGTTGACTTTGCATTGATGTTACAAAACCAATGGTAGTTTAACAGGGTAGAGATTAGGGTGAAGCAAGTGGGATACTCACCTTGGGTGCAAAATTAAAGGGTACACCAACACACTCAGTAATCAAGGCAAATAATATTTTAAAAATCAAAATTTATGCAAAAATTCATGATGAAAACAATAAAATTTTAAATAAACAAGACTGATGCTATGCCAAGCTACATTGAGGCCTAAGGAAAAAGTTTCAATATTTTTAAAGTACATTAATGTTCTGAAAAAAATTAACCATTAAAAATACATAAAACATGTATAAATATGTACATTAAAATATATAAAAAATACATAAAACATATGTAAATGCGTAAACACCCATATACACTTTTTTCTTTTTGCCTCGGGCTCCAATACAGCTTGTGATTAAAATTGCTAGACGACTTAACAGGAAACAAGGCAGTAGCACAAAATTGTATTAGTAGTCATAGTATTCTTTATGACTGGGTACTTGGAGAAAAAAGAAAAACTTTTATTTAAAAATGAATATCTTCAATGAGGCAGATTAAATCTTGATTCTCAAACACACATGTTTTTAATATTCTGTGTGACAAACTGGGAAGCATGCGTAAAGTACTGCATACCAACGTTTGATTGCGGTATCCAAAAAAAAAAAACCAAACTTTGTGATTGTTTGAATTGTAGGCTGAACTAACTACTTTTCTCTTTAAACGCCATTTTTACTCAAAAGAGTGGCTGATCAAAAAACCAAAATTATTCAGAATCTGGTATTTGGCAGAGGATTTCTTGAAGATGAATCGAGTGAGCCAGTCACATCACAGGGGACAAAATCTGGCACTATTTCTTGCCAATGATACAATTTGAGTCTCCACACAAATATTAGAACTTTTAGAAAATTTTCGTCTGCCACCATTTTGTAATAAATTACATCAAAATTTGGAAAAGTTGTGTAATGCAATAAGCCAATATTTTCTGAAGGACAAATGCATTATTTTGGATTAAATATCTATTCAGAGTGTAAGGTAGGACAAAGAATTTTAATGTAACAGAGTATGGAAAGTTCATTCATATGGTTTCAGACTCCAGGTTGTAACTAGCCTTTAAGAAACTACTACTTGGACAATATGGGTATAAAATCAAAGAAAAGTTTCCATGATTATCTGAAAAGTTTATTAAACACTCTTCCCTTTTCCAGTTATATATATGTGTGTGAGGCTACATTTTCATTGTATATTTCAACCAAAACAAAATATTACAATAGGTTGAATATAGAAGCAAATAGAAAAATATACAAATATAAAACTAGACCTGAAAGAGATTTGTAAAATCCATGCCACCTCTTTTTTATAAATTATTTCTTTGAAAATGTGGTTATTTTTCATAAAACATATATTTATGTTAACATATAATGGTTTATTAAGTATATTTAAAGAAGTTATTTAAAATATTTTAAGAATTTCTTTTAAGAATTTCAGAATTTCTTTTAATTTAAATTAAATATTATCTCTACCCACGGCAGTTGGAAAGATAGAATTGCATAGTCAGAGCACTGGATTTCTTGTGAGAAACTGATGTAAGATGCAGGTAGAAAAGTTGGTAGGGTAAAGTCTACAAAGAGACTATTACAATATACTAAGAAATTTGATTACTTAAATAAAGAAGTGACATATTCAAAAGTTTCAGAAATGTCATTCTCTTGGCCACTTGGGACATTAAAAGGAAGAAACTGGGGGGCCACCCGGTGGCTCAGCGGCTTAGTTCGCGCTTGGCAGCCCCGGGTTCGCGAGTTCGGATCCCGGGCGCCCGCGGACGCACAGCTTGTCAGCCATGCGGTGGCGGCGTCCCATATAAAGTAAAGGAAGATGGGCACAGATGTTAGCCCAGGGCCAGTCTTCCTCAGCAAAAAGGGGAGGATTGGCGATGGATGTTAGCTCAGGGCTGGTCTTCCTCACACACACACACACAAAGGAAGAAACTGGAAGCAGGGAAACAAATAAATGACTGCAGAAATCTAGGTGAGAGATGATTTAATTAGTATCAGAAAGGAAAGAAAGGATTATATCCAAGGGATATTTATGAAATTAAAATCTTCAGGGATGATTTAACACTAAATTGTGTATAGTTGATGAGGAAGAAGGAGGTTTGGTGAAGAGCTTGATCAGCTGGGTAGGTGGAGATCATATTATCTGAAATGTAAAATATAAGATGTGGGCATGTTTGGGTGACTAAATAAAGCAAGCTTTTGAATATGCTGAACTTGAAAAGACTATGGGACAATCAGAAGAGTAGAGCAGGAAAATATGTATTTATATCTGATATTTCAAGGGAGATCTGGATTTGGAAGCAAGCAATTAGAAGTCATTAGGATAAAGTAGCAGTTGCAGGCATGGAAGTGATTAAGATTACCAAAGAGAAATTTGTAGATTAAGAAAAGCACTGAGGTTAAAACTCTACACGTTACCAACATATATGCTCTTTACAAACAAAAACAATAATTGTTCTCACTCTAAAATGCCAGAACTGATTTCCACATAGTCCAAAGTCCATGTACTCAAAAAGTTTGCAATACGAGATAAACTTTTCCAAGTCAATCTGATTTAGCTCCTACTCAAGAAAAAAACATTTTCAAGGTGGGCCAATATAAATTTTGCTATGCAAAATTTCATATGATTCTTCTGAAAAAAAATTGAAAATAATATTTTTCCTCATTTCACTTTTCTTGCCTTGTTTTTTTTTTAAACCATTTCCTCCTTTGCTTCAGCACTAAGGACACATAAGTAGACTTCACCTACAGTGGATATGAGCAGTTCCTCTCAGAAGCCTGATAATATCACTTCTCTGCCTAGAATCTTCTGTGTTCCTCGGTAAAATACAGATTCCTGGGTGCTGCCTCAAATCAACTGAATTTGTTGTAAATTTTCAAAATGATTCTCTTGTTTAATAAAGTTCTAGAACCAGTGTTCCAGACAGTGACTATTGTGTTTTTACCCAGGGAGCTCCTATTTGCATTTTAACACTTTGTCAGTAGGCTGGGTCTAGATTTGAACCACTGGTTTATAAGCTTCTCCTTTGTGACTTCTACTGTGTTTTTATATTTATATGTCTTTTTATTATCTGGGTCTAACATGTTTTATTCATTCTCTTAAGTTGATTTCCCCTAGAAAATAGAATCTGAGATGTATATATACATTTATGTGGTTTATTAGAGTGTACTCCCATTCCTCTATGGGAAGAAGAAAACAGGTTTGAGTAGAGGGAGAAATTGAAATGCAATAAAGTTACAACAAGGACCTCATAAGATGCAAAGGAGCTGGGAGGGACTTGCAGTTGTTCCAAACTGAAGCAATGGGACTCGTCATTTGTACCCCCACACTACTAGTCATTGGGTTTGGGAAACTCCCAGAAAGAGTGTGGAACCTTGAGTAAGGCAGCCATTATCAGTAAAGGCCAATTACTAGGGAGGCAGTGTGCTAAACCATCAATGGCTAAAAACACTGGCAGTAGCTAAAAATGAGTGCCTCAGTCCTAAAGGCCGGGTCTGAATGAAGAACTACATAATTCACTATAGCAGCAGAAAAAAGTTGATTTGGAAACTGTTCATCTTCATAGACACACTCATTTGTTTCTTATGAAAGTATTGCTCAAGAAATTCCTTCCTAAAATTCTGATTAAGACAAGAAAAAAAAAAAAAGATGGGCCGTTGAAAGAGTTTAGAGCATAAAAGGGACATTAGAGAAAAAAGACTTAAGAGGAGAAAGACTCACAGAAGTTGTAAAACATATCTAGACTCTTCCTCTACCACTCTTGAAGGCAAAGTGTACATTTTTTTTTTCAGAAAAAGTGTTGAACATTTCTAAGTGTTTGTAATAATTTCTAATAAAAGACTGGTGAACCAAAAATATTGCAAATAACTTTTTAGGGACAAGAGTTGTTTCAAAATTTGATTTTATTCATTATGAATATTTTGAAAGCAATGTTTGCAACTAAGAAAGTTATTAGCTGCTCCAAATATAGAGGATGCTTTTTCATGAGTATTGTGTTTCATATTTCTTACTTTTCAAGATTTGACATGGCTGCTTCATTTAAGCATGGGTTACCAAATTTAAGTGAGGTTTGTATATATAGATCTATTCATTAGTATTTTCATTCATTCAACAAATCAATAGACATATTGTAAAGACTGTGAGTAAAACTCTCTGTTGGGTTCTGGTGATGCAATAGTGCAATGGACAGACCCTAGCCGCAAAGTCCCTGCCTCAATTGCAGTGATTCCCAAACTATCACTGACTGATATTTTTGTATGACACAGTGAAAATGAATTACCAGAGAGGTGAAGCAGAAATACATGACCAAATTCTTTATTATTACATTCATCAAACTTAAGATTACACTGTCAAAGTGCTGAAAGAGTTTCTAAACACTTGCTTTCAATTTCTTTACTTATTTCAGATTAGCAAGAATTTGTGGATTGACAATGGGCCATGGATTACATTTACAGCAAGACTTCTGTAAAACATGCCTTATCTGAGCATGGGTGAGGATACTGACCAATAAACTGCCAATTAAACTAGAATGTGTTCAGTGTACTGCATAGACAACTAACCCAGACGTTTGCAGCCAGCGGTGTCTGGAGGAAGTGGTAGCTAATATGAATGCTAACTGTTAAATGGATTTAAGGAGAAGAAATGAATTGTCTGGGAGGTAGAGGAAGGTGGAGTGTTCTGAGTAGAGAAAACACTTGTGCGTTTTTCCAGAAGAGAAGATTAAAGGGATAAGCAAGATCAAATTCATAAAGAATCTCACTAGTTCTGTTTTGCAGTTTGGATTTGATATTAAGTCAAATGAAAACTTTAAGGATAGGGCGACATAATACATGGATATTCACTGGAAATATTGGGGGCAGTATTTAGCATTTCTAGGAATGACTGTGTTTCTGTTTTGATCAACAAGATGAACGATAGTACCAGTGACTAGAATAGCAAATTCAAAAGTAAACAATTCATAGAAGGAAGATGATCAGTTTAGTGTTGGACAGGTTGAGTTAGAATCACCTCTGAGACATCCAAGTTGAGCTGTATAAAATTCAGCTTAAAGTGTATCTCCAAAGGTATTTAACCTAGAGTTACAGCTGTACATTTTATCAACCTAAATGTGCTAAGAGAGTAGATGAGATTATCAAGGAAGAGTGTGGAGAGTGAAAAGAAAAGGGGTCTGAGATGACAAATAGTTAGACAAAGACCATTTAAAGTATTTTTTACTTGAAGGGACACAATTGGTAATTAAGCACAAGATTTTCAGTATACAGAAGAGAAACACTCAAAAACTTCATAAAAATTGCATTTGAGCATCTTGGGATGGAATCCATAAACTGGAGGTACACTGAGTTTCTGGAATAAATAGCAAAATATAAATATTTTGAGCCTGATTAAATTAGGAAAAGGAGTCTAGGAAACTCTATTTCTATTGCCTCTTTTAACATGATTGCAAAATAAAGCATCTGTTTTTAAATCAATGATTTTCAAGGAGAAAAGAAAAAGTAAGTTCAGTGGGGACTTGTCAAAATCACTCTGGGACTTTCAATCATAATATGCCAACTGCAACTAATCCCCCATACCCCACACACCCACAAACCATTAAGATTCTGACAGGCTAACTCCAAATGTTTGTTGTAGTACTATTGGATTCATTTTCTTTCCATAGTAGTATTTCTGAAATGGCAATTTAATTCGATGTGAAAATCTATTAATTCATTTTTAAACATTCTTTGTCCTCAGCACCAGGGATATAGCGAAGAGTAAGAAACACTCCTTGTTGAACTCATACAACTCGATAGTAAAGAAACAAAAAGTCTGATTGAAAAATGGGCAGATGAACTGAATTCACATTTTTCCAAAGCAGACATACAAATGGTCAACAGGTACATGAAAAAGTACTCAACATCACTTATCAGGGAAAGCAAGTCAAAGCCACAATGAGATATCACCTCACACATGTTAGACTGGTTATTATCAAAAAGATAACGGATAACAAGTGCTGGTGAGGATATGCAGAAAGGGAATCTCTTGTGCACTTGGTGAGAATGTAAATCGGTACAGCCACTATGGAAAACAATGCGGCGGATCCTCAAAAACCAAAAAATGGAACTCGCATATGATCAGAACTCTCACTTCTGGTTATATATCCAAAGGAAATGAAATCAGTATCTTGAAGAGGTATCTGCACCCTCATGTTCAATATAGCATTATTCACAATAGGCAAGATATGGACACACCTAAGTGTCCACTGAAGGATGAATAGAGAAAATGTGGTATATATATATACAGTGGAATATTATTCAACCATAAAAGAGAAATAAATTCTGCCATTTGTGATAAGGTGAATGAACCTTGAAGTCATTACGCTAAGTGAAATAAGTCAAAGACAGACAAATGCCATGTGATCTCACATACGTGCAGAATCTAAAATCATCAAACATAGAAACAGAGAGTTGAAATGTGGTTGCCAAGAGATGGGGATTGACGGAAATGGGGAGATGGTCAAAGGGTGAAAACTTTCAGTTATAAGATGAATAACTTCTGGGGAATCTAATGTGCAACATGGTGATTATCGTTAACTGTATTGTTTACTTGAAAGTTGCTAAGTAGATCTTATGTGTTCTCACCCCCCACACACACACAAAATCGTGACTATGTGAAGTGATAGATGTGTTAAGTAAGCTTATTGCGGTAATCATTTAGAAATATATAATATATCAAACCATCACACTGTGCATCTTAAAGAATGTTACATATCAATATATCTCAATAAAGCTGGGGGAAAAAAAAGAAACACTCCGGTTTTCAAGGAACTTCTTTTTATCTCTGTAATGTACTTGTTTTATAAATAGAAAAGTGCATGCATTGCAACTTAACATAAGTATTAACTCTGGGAAAACTATAACGGTAATATGTTGTTGTCAGGGTGGTGGAATAAGATTATGAATCAGAAGAACGATTGTTTCTAGTTGTGATTCTGTTCCTAAATAGTTTTATGAACTTAAGAAAGTTACTTAACTTCTTGGGGTTCCAGGTTTCTTGTATGTTAAAAAGAGTTGTTTGGGCCGGCACGGTGGTGTAGTGGTTAAGTTCACGCACCCCACTTCAGTGGCCTGGGGTTCCTGGGTTCGGATCCCAGTTGCAGACCTAAGCACTGCTCATCAAACCATGCTGTGGTAGGTGTCCCACAAAAAGTGAAGGAAGATGGGCACGGATGTTGGCCCAGGGCCAATCTTCCTCAGCAAAAAGAGGGGGATTGGCAGTGGATGTTAGCTCAGGGCTAATCTTCCACCTCCTGCAACATAAAAAGAGTTGCTGGACTATTAACCATCTTTTCTTTTAGAAGGACCTAGTAGTTTTTTTTAGAAGGCCCTGCCACAGATTTCTAGATCCACTTCAGTCTTACTAACTATTCTCCATGATTGAAGCTCCCTAATCTTTTCTTTTTTGAGGTGATACCTATACAACCAATTCTGTAGCAGTTCATTTGGCCATCATTTGAGAACATTTGGAGTAAGTGACCTTTGGCATCATGACTACTTCGTAGTCACCTCCAATATCCATAAATTAGGGAACAAATGCAACTTCCTGGAATTTGAAGGAGGTTATATAATTATGCAAAATCCACCCCATGTTTCACAGTTGTGTTTCCAATTTCTATATTATTTTCAAAAGATTATGTTATTTTCTTATCAAATTTGTAATAAACCAAATGGCCCATAAAGGTCGAATATAAACAAAATATAAATTACTTTCCATTCTAATAATAAAGGAATATTTTGGACAAATAACATCTGATTATAAATTTTAATAATGTGTAGTTTCTGTACCAAGAAAATTCGGTCATCACTTTCCAAGGAAAGGTGGATTTTTATCATGGATATTAAAATTTTTATACCTACTCTTCTAGCTATCCAAAGCATTCAGCCCTTCACTGATGTATAGAAAATCTATTATATATAAAAAAATTGTGCTAATGCTTTTATGATCATTGATTGTTGTTAGATCACCTTAGAAAAAGAACCATCATGAATACAAGTTTTCCCCAAACTAAATGCTAATAATGAATTTGAAAAAAAAATGTTGTTTATGGAAGCAGAGGAAAATATGTCAGTAAATATATTGCCTGGATGGGGCATTATTCTATGCAAAAACCTCTAAGGATTTAATTTAGCAATAGAAATATCAATTCATTCATTCTACGAGAAATTATCTCATTTGAGAAGAAATTATTATCATAGGATTAGATTTCCTTACTTTTATTTCTTGGACTTGTCGAATTTTATCAAAATATTCAAGGACATGTGTATGTATGTGTATATGTGAGTGAATAAGAAAGAGAAAAAGTGATACTGTGAATTTATGTCTGGCTGGCATGTGTGTGCTCTAAATCTTGTTCATAGACCACCTAAAACCACTAGAAATGCTTTTGGAACATTCAACAACTGCATAAATGATTAGCACCTCTTTCTCATTGAAGAAACATGATAACTTCTCTTTTATGAACTCTAATTCAAAACAAGGGCTGAGTCAAACCAATGTATAAAATATATTAAATTTCTAATGTGGCTCGATGCTTAAACATCAAGGTTTTGGAGTGAATAGGAAGATGTATTCAATATTTTAATATGGAAACTTTAGACAGTTTTTCTATGTTTTTTTCATGCAATAGTAAAAAATAATTACAGTGCCATATACAATAATAATTAATAATAGTGAAAAATTGTTTGAGTCTCTACTATGTGCCATATACCATGGAAAACAGTACATATGTGTCATTCCATTGAAGCTTCACAGCAATTTTAGGAGATGGTACTATTGGTATTCTCCAAGGAAGAAATGGAGTCTAAAAGAGATAAGGCAACAATTAGTAACCTGAGGAAATGGCATTTGAAACTAACCAACCTAGATTATTTAACCATTATGCTAATTAACTCCTACCTACAGGAATGTATGCTTATTTGCAAAGGATCATCTGAGATCCTCTTATATCTACACCTTGCCATTGAAAATTATGTCAGTGCCATCTAGTAAACACAGTATCTATGTAATCACCTTCCTCTCTCTAGGAAGAAAAATGCTCAATCAATAGCATCAGTATATAGGAATTAAGTTGGAAATGCCAGGGCATGCAGACAAGAGTTTTGAAGTATGTTGTTTTGTTACTTGGTTTGTTAATTTCTTTCGTCTGTTAGTAGTGATTTTTATGGTATGATCCTAGCCTGGAGTAACAAGTGCTCTTCCAGGGGGGTTACTGAGCTTAACAATAAAGTTCTTTTTTTTTCATTTAAAAAAAAAATGACAGAAAACTCCATGTAATTTTGCTTTTGTGTACAAACAACCAGTAAACTATTAAATAAATGATTAAGAGCTACCTATAGCTAGAAAGTATACAACATGAGTACGTTTTTTTATGGTTACTTTGGATTTAACTAAGAAGACTCTTGTGGCTCTTACATTCCATAAAAACTTCTTCTTGAGTTGACTATAGTTTTCAGTTGCTGCTATTCTTGATTATAATTATAGATTAGTGGTATTTTGCCTTCACAATCAGCACTTTAATTTGTTGTGAGTTTGGTTAATTATAAAGTGATGGGTATTTCCACTAACAACATTTTTAGAAGTATAATTTTTTTTAAAACAAGCTTTTAAGAAGTGTATGCATTGTGGTTCAAATATGAATGATTCACACCTCTTTTGCTAAAAGAAATGCAATTATAATATTAAAACGGCCCATTTGTACAGTGACACTTCATCAGAAAGCAGTAGCAGATATGACAGAAGGTGCTCTGAAGAAGCCTTCATTAAAAACCACTTGAGAATAACCCCAAAGCAAAAACTGTTTTGTTCTTAAAAAATTTGTTCTTGAAAAAATTAAAGACAGAATATTTCAAACTTATCCTAATTTAATGTATATGCCTAAGTGTATACCACACTTCTTTCCAAAAAATGATGTAAGATACATATAACAAAATATACATGCATAATAAAGTTGGTGTAACAATTTAAATGTAAAATTAGGATCAAGGAAAGAAAACATTCTAACCATACTTAATACAGATATTGTAATTAACATCAAATTAAGCTTGAGAATGCACCTTGATTTTGAAAAGGATATTAAGAACCATATCTTGTCCATGAATTGAGATTTTTCAATGAGTTCACTTGTGTAGTCTATTAATCTTATAGACAGTAACATTTTAAATAATGATTTATATGATATAACAATTAATTAGCATAACTACTACTACTCAATTGGAAATATATAAAACCTATTTAAAGGCTATAAATGTCTTTCAGTGTCACTGTCAAGAAATATTATATATCTGTTGGTTGACTATCTCACTGCACTTGTGAGAAAAAAATTGTTGTGACATATCAAATTGGAGAATTTTGCTACTAAGAGATCAATTATGCTAAATGCTTAGCTGAAAATGATAAATTGTTGTAGTAATTTTTATTTCCTTGATTAATTGTAAAACTCTACTGTAAAAATTAATTTCTTGTTTATTTGGATTTTTCCATAAACCGTCATGTATTTTTCCAGTTTTCTTTTACTTATTTGGGTGTTCAATTATTTTTACATTTAAAGCTATGACATTTATATATTAATATTTTTCTGTTAGATTTGTTTTACATATTTTCCAGTGTATCATTTAATTTTGTATGTAGAACTTGTTTGAAAGATTGTAAAAGCTATTGACCTTTCTCTTTGAAATTTCTTCCATTGCTTTTATGCTTAGACAGCCTCGTTTTATACAATGATCAGTTGAATATTTCCTTTCATTTTTATTTAACTATTTATTCCTCCTGAAATAATGTGATTCATGCTGATGGCAGCAATGACCTTCAAATCACACAGCCACCAGTGTGCCGGGCTTGGATCAATCAGAATAGACGTGGGTACAGGTTCTCCAGAACCTGTGCCTGCCATGTGTTTACCCATCCTTTAGTAACCAGTTAAGAACGGGCCAGGAGGGCTGACTGGGGGAAGAATTCTGCCCCAGTGGACTCAAGACAGAGTCTATATAACCATTTGTATGAAAGGATTTAGATATTTTAACTGTATGACTATACTGGTGCACACTAGCAGATTATCAGTGTTGGCTGAGAAGGGAGGTTCTAACTGGATTTCTGATTTCTAAGCAGCGAAGATTCCTCACATCAAATAATTTGGTCAAATAATTCATTTTTCTTTTGGTTTTAATTAATGAAGTAAAAGACTCGGTTCATCTTACTATTATTTCTTGAGGATTTTATTGCTGCTGTTTTGCATGTGTGTGTTTGTTTTCTGTTTGTGTTTGCTTTCCCTATGGCCGGGCATATGGATATATATTTTGGATATTAACATTACAGGAAAATCCTGTTACAGCAAGATGATGGACTAAGTTTCCTACAGTTGTAGGCTCTTTTGTTCTTTTACGGAAAACAAAAATAGGAAAATGATAACTGCTTCTGAAACCTGTAAGTTTCTTTTGTCCTAAGGATTAGCCCAATCTTGAATAAACCACTGAGGGAGAGAAGTTTAGGCAATGAGTCAAGCAAAATAGGATTTTATTAATCTGTATCTCCCACTAAAGTGGGACATGGTGTTGAGCAAGTTACTTAATTTCCTAAGCTTTAGTGTTTGCATCTGGAAAATGAGAATAATAATAATTTTGAAGTGTTATTGTAAATATATCACTGTGTGTGTATGTGTGTGTGTATCATTTACTTAGTTCCAGTTCTAATCTATTCTACCCACAAAGGCAGGTTTTGTACATATCGTGTAGTGTGTGAATGTGTATATATGTGTGCATATACACACACGTTGCATTCTATATACATTATATATACAGCATATACAATGTATATATACTATATGTATTCTATATAGATTAGAACTTGGACTAAATGAACGATCATTATTATTAGTTTTATTTAAAATCTTCCTTTAATTATGATTAGGGTTTAGATAAGTCTCTTAAATTTCAGTGTAGGCCGAAAGATGACATAATGAAGGTAGGATCATACGTTTTCATAGGAAGTTTACTGTTGTAACCAGGAGCACCTTAATTTCCACAAAGCTCTACTGGCAATGCCTGAAATAAAATTACAGATGAGGAAAGAAAAAGATGCCCTTATATCGGAAGAGGGCTATCATTGAATCAGCATTTAATCTCCCCCCTGGATTTCCCTTCCAATCCTCAAAATATGACTTTATTGGAAGAGATTATAGCTTCCCTGAATAAACACAATTAAAAGTGGGAGGGATGGCTATCAAAAACTTTACAGAAATCAATGAACTTTAGGGTATTGGTTGTTTCAAAATTCCAGAATATTTTCCGTAATTCCTTTTGGAAAGGAAGCTTGGTCACAGCATGGTTCACTTTCCTAAAAACCAGCTTATATTCATGGATCATTTTATTGAGAATATCTTTTAGACATTTTCAGCACTAAAATTGAGAACACCTGGTATGTTAGTTTGTGATACCAGCTGCAGGATGTAGAATACCCCTGTTTGCAATATCACTGCACTGAAAATCCACATTTCTAGTCATTTGGTAATATGCAAGTATGGGAAATTATACTAAAATTATTAGGTGTGTTGTTGCCTCTGTAACAATGTGCACCCCTACACATTGAAAAATTTCTCTTAATTAGGACTCATTTTTACTTTCTTCAGAGTTTGTATTATAACATCAGCTTTACACCGTGATACTAAGGTTTGAATATCTAACTACATGTATCCCCTGGAGGAGATTCTACTACACTGAGCCCAAGATTTATGGACCCAACCCCCTCATTACGTCTGAGCATGACTGGGTATGGTGAAAGATGCTACAGCTGCTCAGGCTGAGCTGTATCAAAGCAGAGACAAGAGGAATAAATGGAACACTAGAGTACACGCTCAGAGAAGATTGGGAGTGATTCATTTTCAAAACTTCCCTAGAGATTTTCCAAAATCACTGTTTTTCAAAAAATTGTTTTTTGTTGGCTCTAATATCCAAAGCATATTATAAGTTTACTTGTTTCTATTTTAACTAGCTGTCTTTGTCTGAGCTAATTATAGAAACAAATTCTTCTCATTTAAATTTTTAAATTCTTTGTTTTCTCTCTAGGACAGTTTTTGAAAATTGTTTTGTTTTAATTTCCCTAGGCCATAAAGTTTGTATTTCATTCCTCTCTTCCTTGTTAATGGATTGCTGAGAATTTTCCCAAATTATATAAGTGGATACTAGGGTGTATCAAATACCAGGTCCTTATTTTTATCTAAAAGACGTTGATGTGGTGTGAACACAGTAAATCCCAAAATTAAATCTAAATTATATTCCTACTTGGGTGGTAATTATCTGCGGTCCACAAATTCCATTTACGTTTCTAATCTAATTGCGCAGGTTATGATCATGACACATCTGCCTCTCAGGCTTGTCCAGGTGGCTTGATGATTTTTATTTCATGCTTATGATCCCATGGTCAATTCCAAGAATAGTACATTTTCTAGATGATAGCATGTTCTCTAGATAGTATGTTTTCTAGTATGATATATAGGGCGTCATCAATTTTCATGGAAAGATCATTTTGAAACTTGAATGATTAACCTTATTGTCATTTTTAAAATTCTAATTAAATATTACAGGGAAGATAAGATAATACCTCATATTTGCTTTAATATATTACTATAAAGGAAGAGAAAGTGAAGGAAATATAAATTTATGTTGATAATTATTGAGGTTAATGATGGATGATGGGTAGGATGAAGTTCTTTATATTCTTTTCTCCACTTTTATATATGTTTGAATACTGTCATCATGAGAAAAGAACAAAGCAAAAATTATCCAAACAAAATGGGGTTTATAAAAAAATACCATAAACTAAAAGAAATCAAATATGAAAAATATCAAGAGCAATGAAAATACTTGCAAATTTTGAATGCATTATGGAATCCTACATACTAAGTCTATGGGTTATAAGGATCTGAAGGAAGCCTGTCAAAGATGGTTTCAAACATCACAGAGATTGTTATAACAAAAATGCTACAAAAATTAACACATTCAGTTTACACAATCTGTTTTATTACATCATTCATTTGGCAAACATGTATGCTCCAAAATACAATAAGTCTCTACATTTGTGTGTGTTGTAGGAAAGGGAGTAGATGTGGAATTAAAATAAGAATGATAGTGCCACAAGTTAGAAAAGAAAAGCAAAATAAGAAGTTAAGATTTATTGATTTTGAAGTTAGGAAGCACGTATGACATATTGGGTATGTGGATAATCTTAGCTCAGTGTCTCAGAAATTCATTATTAATTAGAACTTGGAAATATGAACTCCTTAACTATGTTCTCAGTCTATAAGCTTTTATGAATAGCAGTTATATATTATCTGTGATTTTTGTTGTTATTTTTGGACATTTGCCTGGTTTGGTTAAACAGTTTTCTTCTCTGACCTACCTGACATGGAAAAGGGATTTATTGAAGTAAAGAATGAATAGATTTCTTTTCTTTCAAAGACCTCCACGACCTCAAACAGCAATACAATTATAACCATATTTTTTCTACCAAGCATTAGATGGTAGGTCTCTTTTACCAAATGAATAAACCATTTTAATAGTAACATTATTTGAGCAGTTTTTATTTAAGTATGGTAATGATTTGGTATTTGGCTTTTTTTTTCTTTAATTTAAATTGTGTGGTTCTCTCCTAGTTGAATACTTTAAAGTAATCTCTAGACTTGTGATCAAAGATCTCCTTAAAGGGGGGCTGATTTGTTTCAGAAGCTTATTGTTCATTTCTCCTAAAAGAACCTCAAGGCTTCAGAAAACCACATGGATTGCAACCATTTTAAATAGCCACAAGAAAACGATCCAAATGTTATGAAGGAGGCTGGGGATGGTCTTCTCTGGGTGGTGGTGGGGGTAGGGATGGGGGTGGGGGGGCTCTCAACAAATGGTATTGATTCTCATCTGCTTCAATGATATACTTTTGCCTCAAGGCAGAGGGCTGAACCAAAAGACTTTGCAAAGTTCACTTCAGCCCTATAGTTGTAAAAATAAAGAATATAGCCTTGATTAGATAGTTATACCCTCCCCCCACCACCGCCCAGTCTCTCTCTCTCTCTCTTTCTCTCTTATTTCTCTTTTAATGAAAAATACTAGATTCATATTTGAAATATAAAGTCTTTAGCTCCACACTTTTGCACTTTCTGTGGTCTAACTCGCAGATTTCAATGTTTTTAAAACATAACCTGTCTTGACTCAATTATAGAAAGATTTCCTGAATAAAATGCATATATGTGATGCTACAACACAGTTTCAAACTACATTTAGTTTTAAAACACATTATTCCAAAAGTTTATGAACTTAGGAACAAAACTCTGTCTTTTTGATGTTATTCTTGCTTCGAATGGAGAAAAAATTTGTAATTCTCATGAATTTAACATTGTTCTCAAAGTTCATTCAACCAACTTTATTCTTTCAAGCTAGTCAACAATTGTGTTACCTCATTTTCTTTCTTTTTTACTCTTTGGGGGAAGAAAATTAGTTTACCAATTGAAATATCTTCACAAATAAACATTAAGGCCCTTATTTCTGAACTCACTTTGAGCCTCTCCTTCAATCCATGCAAACTTTTACCCTCAAATTCTTACAAGTCAGCTGGGACGCATCTTTTGTTTTTGATGATAAAAATAATACATGTTCTGAAAAGTTAAAATACAGTGCAACTTAAATCTAAAAAGGCAACAACAACAGGAAGAGTTTTGAGTATTTTCCACTAAGAGAAATGATAATGGTGAGGTGGATGGGTGATCTGCTCCACTGGGAGGTGAAAATCAAGACAAAACGTAAATTTTTACAAGGAACCTCCTGCTCTCTATCTCACTGCTATTGTCACTTGGCAATCGAGTTTGTATAAAGCCTTTGTCATTTAACAAAGAGGCCTTAACTAATTGGCTTGTGGCTTAATTATACGGTTAGGTGGCAACATATTTGAGTGAAAAGAGCTCAAAACTTACTGTTGAATGACTAAATTCAAATAATACTTCTGTCACTTATTAGTTGGTGCCTTTAACCAACTCTCTTTGTTACATTTAGAACTCATTCGTAAACACATATTATGTGCCATCTCACATGCTAAGCCCCAACAAGACCCAGTCGAGGCCCTTAAGGAATTCACAAGATGGAGCAGTTAGCTACACACACTATTCTATAATGGTATGGTAAAAATAATAGCGCCTACGGGAATCAAGGGTGGATCAGAGAGCACTTCAATTATACAATGTTCACTTTCACTGAAAATAGAAATAATCATAGCCACCCTGGAAAAAAACCCCAGAATTATTATGGGAGTAAAAATGAAAGTATGATTGTATGTAAAAGTTCACTATTAACTAAAAAGTACTACCCATGTATTATGATTTATTAGCAACTCTTTTAGAGTGTGGACTATTTACTTTCAAGATGAAAGGATGCATTTGATTCACCTGGACAAGCCTTCACCTATGTTCTATATTGTAAAGGCCAAACAGAGGGAGAGTCAGACTAGCAAGTTGTGATGCTTCTGACTGAAAATCTGGGATTAACAAACAAAGACAGACTTGAAAAAGAACATTGCACAAAATATACTATATAAGGAGGCTAAGGTTTCAAAGGATGGAAATGCGTTAAAGAATGATAGAAATTCCTGAAGAATTTCTTTTTTCTAGATCTGAGTCTCCTCACATAAATTCAGAAGATGCCACTTCTGCTAGCCTTAGGCAAAGAGTAGCTGTTGTGTTTTCTTAGGTGATGCTGTAGATGGTCGCTGGATTGAATGTCCCAGCTCCGGAATCAAACTTGTTTGGTTTGCCTGGATGGTGAGAACTGCCTCCAGGTGAAGGAAGTAAGCAGAAATCAAAGTTGTGTCCCTCATTTCAAGTCTGCTGTAGACTCTGGCCAAACCGTCACAGGAGTTTTAGGGAGGCAGGGCGAGGAGGCAAAGCATATCTAGCAGACAGGCCAATAAATGTTAACGTCTTTCCACTGACATAGACCAGGGTGAAATTTTAAAGCAAACTAAAATAAAAAATAACTTAGGAAAGAAAATAATGTGCACTTTTTAGAGACATTCTATGAGCACTTAAAATGACAAAATGTAGCTGAATGTTCACAACGCGCACAACTACTTCCGAAGTAGAGTTTAATTCACTTGTAGGAAGACCTTTTTCAACAAATTATATTATTCAGCTTGCAAATCTCCAGTGGAAATGATAAACACTCAGGTGAGGGTGGGGTGATGATAATAAAGTGCTATGGATGTTGGCACTAGAATTCCAGCATTCTGTGTTATTTAGGCACATTTAGGCAGTTGTGTCCAAACATTAACCTCTCAGGTCACCTGGCTGTCATCAGGAATTAATCAAAGGCCAAAGAAAGTATGAGTGTTTAAATCCAAAGGCAGAGCTAACCTGCTCCTGTTACATCTGCAAAAAGAGCGATTCCCCCAAATCCGGCTGGACCAAACCGGGAGGATGGAGACAATATCACATGAGAAGAAGAGTGGGGGCCAGCCAGATCTTCTGAACTCAGAGTTACAGGGTACGTGAGTATGGATGCAAATTGTTCCTCTCTGATCACTAATGCATTTTACTAATGTGCATCAATGTAGGTGCGAATTTCCGTCATGTAAAAATTCGGAAATTTTTAGGACATAAAAAAAGAAAAAAATGATAAATTGATGTAATAGGGATGCTCGCAACCTTTTCTATGCCCCGCCTGAATAAGTATATTCTTTCCCGAAAATTAAAATAATAAGCAATTCAAAGCATACTTAGATATTTTCGGAATAACTAGACCAGAAAACAGCATCAAAAATTATTTGCTAGAAGTTAGGCAATGCTCTTGCCGGAGTTTCCTGAGCTCAGCATTTGTTTCACAACAATACACATTTCCCAGCCTGAAGGAAAGAAAAAGCAGGAGTCATATTGACACTGATGATCTAATCCAGAAAATGTTTTTGAGTAATTTTAGGTCTGACATTCACAAGTGGTATGTTTAAATTTATTTCACGTGTTCTAGGCTCTCACCATTTGTTGACTTCCAGTCCAAAAGTCAACCTTGAACTTCAATGTAGGTTGGAATCTTATGGGAAGAGTCATTGTTTTGGGGTTTTCTTTCTTCAAACTTGAAATCCTATATTTGGATTGAACCTTTTATACTGTATTATTTTGATATTTGGAGGATTTGACTACATAGAAATATAGCCAAATATGTGGAGTAAAGAGAAAATAACAAGAGGAAGCAATGAAAAAAAATGAGCTTTTGTATTTTAAGAGATTTTTTTGTTTGGTATTTCTTTTAAAGATTTTTTTTTTTTTTTGAGGGACATTGGCCCTCCGCTGACGTCTGTTGCCAGGTTTGCCCTTTTTTTCTTTTTTCTCCCCAAAGCCCCAGTACATAGTTGTGTATCATAGTTGTAGAGTTGTAGCTCTTCTATATGGGACGCCGCCTCAGCATGGCTTGATGAGTGGCGAGTAGGTCTGTGCCCAGGATCCGAACCAGCAAACCCCGGGCTGTGGAAGCAGAAGGCGTGAACTCAACCACTACTCCACCAGTTTGGCCCTTAAGAGGTTTTTATAAATCTCCTACTTTACTGAAAATACAAATTGATTGACGGGTGCAAATACATTTTAAAATATTTTATGGAAGTAAACTATGTGTAATAAAATGCACATAAGTATAAATCATGAGGAATTTTTTGCAGATCAAATTTACCACTTGTAACAAGCACATAGATTAAGAACACACCTCAGATTTCCTTAACCCTTATCCCCCACCAGCACGACTAGACTAATTTCTATTGCCATAAATTGGTTTTCTTGCTTTTTGTACTTTGTTTCAATGCGATAATTCTCTTTTTTACCTGACTTCTTTTGTGAAATTCATTCATATTGTTGTTTGCTGTTTTAGACCATTTATTCTCATTGATGGGTAGTATTATATTTTACCTAGATTAGTTACTGTGGTGGTTTCTAAATTTTTGCTATTGTGATTTATGTTGCTATGAAAAATCTGATCAATGACTTTTGGTGAATATTTGGGCACACTTCTGTTAGAAATACATCTAAAAGTTAAATTGTTGCACAATAGGGTAGATGTATGTTTAAATTTAGAAGAATCTTCCAAAAAGTTCTCCTGAGTGATTTTTATCAAGTTGCATTTCAATGTAACTTTTTCCACATCTTTATCATTGCTTAATGGTTTCTATCTTTTTAGCACGAGCTATTCTGGTGAATGTGCATTGGTACCACATGGTATTTTTAATGTGCACTTGCACAATGAATAAAGTCCAGCACCTTTTCATAAATTTATTGGCCTTTTCCATTTATGTTTGTGAATTGTCTGGTCAAGACTTTTGTTGCACAAAACTAGAGTTTTGTGACCTATTTAAGAAATATTTGCCTACTCTGAGGCCATGAAATTGATTTCCTCTAAATGTTTTATTGTTCTAACATTCATAATTAAATCTGAAATTTCACTGAAATACATTTTTTTAAAAAAGAAAAATTCTCAGGGCCGCCTGGTGGCGCAGCGGTTTAGTTCGCGCTTGGCAGCCCACGGTTCGCAAGTTCGGATCCCGGGCGCCCACCGACGCACTGCCTGTCAGCTATGCTGTGGCAGCATCCCATATAAAGTAGAGGAAGATGGGCACGATGTTAGCCCAGGGCCAGTCTTCCTCAGCAAAAAGGGGAGGATTGGCAACAGATGTTAGCTCAGGGCTGGTCTTCCCCACAAAAAAAATAAAATAATAAAAAAAAAAGAAAAGAAAAGAAAAATTCTCCTTCCATTATTTAGTGCCTCAAGTTTATACCCACACACACGCACACGCACACACACACAACACGCACTCATATACATACACATTCATTCATTCCCTTAAAACTTTTTACAGTGAATCTATACTTAATTTATTCTTTAATAAAGTACACCTCTTCCTTTAGCCTGAGCGTGCTTTTAATAGTTGCACAATTTGCACAAGTCCAGTATAGAAAAGAAAATAAACATTCCCTACCTCAGATCTGTTTTAAGAAGCATCAATGAAATGTTCAACTCCTCTGAGTTACCAGTAAATAACTCATAACATGAAAACAACACAACCTTGCCATAATATCTTAGTTTTCTATTTAATAACTTAAAATTAGTTAAAACTATTGGTTTTAACCAAGTTCCTCACACTTTGACATGTAGAAATGTTTATAAAATGATTAACAAAAGGTACCATTTGCAATTCTTTAAATCAACAGATATTTTCCTATTACAAAGCAAACACATGTTGATCCTACCCTCAATATCTTAACAAAGTTTGTAAAATTTTAAGTAACTTAATATTTACTGTTAAATCAGACATTGGGATACTTATAAGATTGAAAATAAGGAATGAGGTAAACTTTGGTTAATGTAGCAATAGCTCTTCCCCTCAGAGTGACATTTTCTACATTAATTGTACATGTGTATGTATGTGTGTATCTGTACATATGTATGCATAAACATACATACACAAGCACACACCCAAAGAGATATATATATATATATTGAGAAAGTTTATTGCTATATATGTATACTTATACCATATACATGTATAAATAAATATATGCCATATATTTATGGTAATATAAGTTCTAAAAAAATTTTTAAATTTACCAAATCACCTTTTTGCTGTTACTACCCCTGGGAAAGGAAACATCAGATAAAGCAATCATAGCAGAACTTATTCAAGCTCGCTTATTAGTGTACTTCCGATAAAAGAGAAATGAAGAACTAATTTGAGAAACATCATTCTCCTTTGGTGTCATTAGCTTTAATTTATTTCCTTTCTTTTTATGTCAAGAAAATGTCAAGTGGCCCTAATTACATGATAAAATAGAAATTCTCAACAGTGACCATTAGAAATCAGGCTATTGTGCATAACACTTGGAAGGGATCTTGCTCCTACACTTCCCTGTAGAATAACAGAAAGAAATACAGGTGGGATGGGAGGTGGAGAGCAAAAGAGAGTAAGAGAGAGAGACTATGATATATCTTTTCACAAAGATGAGTATACTTATCTTTTTAAGTATAGAAGCAAGAAATAAAAGTACTATTTAAGTATAAGCAAGAAATAAAAGTATTACTCTCTCCCTAGAAGTAAGTATATTTTTCATATTTTCTTCCATCTATAAAATCCCTTATTAATTTTGAATTCCACACTCCAAAGAATTCAGGTTGTTATAATATTATACCCTTTAATTTCTCTGATATTCTGTAAGGAATAAAATGGTATGTTATGTTAAAAAAAAAAACTCTCTAAACAATTATCAATATTACTTTATCTTTTTTACACTCTTGTATTTTCAGGAGTCTTAAAATAACAAAGAAGTATTTAGTGAGATACAGAAAGTAGGATGGTAATTACTTTTAATCTAATTTATTTATTTTCATGATGATGAAATCAATCTTAACGCAGTTAAGTAACTTGCCCAGGGTGTTATAGGGCCACCAAATGCCACGATCATCCACTTATCAGATCAGCTTGTGGCCCTAGTGTCCTCTGCAGGACCTAACACACTAGATGTTCATTCTAAGTTACGGCTGTGTTGCTCGCCATCATGGCTAGCACAGTGCCCGACATTGCAAAGGTACTTAGCATATATTTACATAATGACTTCATTAGCAACATTGACGAATATGGGTGGATGTACTCTGTGCTGCTCTGCTTAGGATGGGAGCCAGCTGTTGTGAATCAGAAACTTAAACAATTTGTGAAGCCATTTTTAAGAAAAAAGTATACAAAATTAGTAACATAAACATGGAACAAAAGTAATTGTTTATTCTGAAAAAGAAAATTAAATCACAGCACACAAAAATTTTTAAAAGGAGTGTATTGGTCTTTTATTGTTGTTGTAACAAATTTAGTGGCTTAAAACAATGCAAATTCATTCTCTTCCAGTTCTGGATGCCGGAAGTCCAAAATCAGTTTCGTGCTAAAGTCAAGTGTCCACAAGGCCATGAGCCCTCTGAAGGCGTTAGGGAAAAATCTGTCTCCTTCCCTTTTCTGGCTTCTTGAACTGCATTCCTTGTATTCTCTGACTTGTGGCCCTTTCCCTCATCCTCACAGCCAAGAGCATGGCAACTTGTTTGAGTCAACACATTGCTTTCGGTTTCTCTGTCGAATCTCACTCTGCTTCTCTCTTCTAAAGACACTTCTGATTGCATTTAGGTCCCACCTGGATAATCCAGGATAGTGTCCCCATCTGAAGATCCTTAGCTATTCACATCTGCAAAGTCTCTTTTGCCATATGAAATAACATTCATGGGTTCCAGACATCTTTGAGGGCCATTATTTAGCCTACCACAAGGAGATAAATTAAAATCAGCACAAAATATTGATAAATACCATAATATTTACATGAATTAATTCCCTTTCACACTACTATAATATATTCCCCTGCATTTTTTGGCAGCATGCTCTTTGATTCTTCATATGACAACATTTTACAATATTTTTTCTATTTAGAGAGTGGAAAGATGGCTCAATCTTTCCTCTAGCACAGTTAACCAAAATAAATATTTTTATTATTGTTATTGTCAACAGTTAGGATGCCTAAAACATGTGATACCACACAAAGACATACACACTACTTTTAGTGCATATCCAGATTTGTGCCTTATGAATTTTTTTTGAGGAAGATCGGCCCTACGCTAACATCTGTTGCCAATCTTTCTCATTTTTTTCTCCCCAAAGCCCCAGTACATAGCTGTGCATCATAGTTGTAGAGTTATAGCTCTTCTATATGGGATGGTGCCTCAGCATGGCTTGATGAGCAGTAAGTAGGTCCATGCCCAGGATCCTAACTGGTGAACCCCAAGCAGCTGAAGCAGAACACACAAACTTAACTGCTATGCCACCGGCAGGACCCTGTGCCTTGTCAATTTTTGATGTTCTATCAAAATTCATATAGGGGCCAGCCCTGTGGACTAGTGGTTAAGTTCGGCACACTCCACTTCAGCAGCCTAGGTTCGGTTCCCCGGGCACGGACCTACACCACTCATTGGCGGACATGCTGTGGTGGCGACCCATATACAAAATAGAGGAAGCTTAGGGTGAATCTTCCTTAAGTAAAAAGAGGAAGATTGGCAACAGTATTAGCTCAGGGTGAATCTTCCTCAGCAAAAAAAAAAAAAAAAGTCAGAGCGTTTGTACTTATATACCCCACGGGAGGAAACTTTTGTTTTGACTAGGTGTTGATAAATTTGGTATAAAACAAATTTTACACAATTGATGTTGGGAAGGATTTTGCACAGACCACTTTCTGGCTCCATTCAGTTATCCTTTACTATCCCACTCTTCCCATTCCAGGCACCACAGGACATATCCATATTGCAATTCACCTAGTCTTTTGTGATGCAATGCAACGCTGTCCAGTCAACACCATGAGCAGCAGAAGTATTTCTAGAACCTGTCCCTACATTGGGCAGTGAAAAATAACTTATCCGTATATAAAAGAAATGTGAACCACATAATCATGCCCTTTTAAACTCAAACTAAATGTATTTCAAAATCAACTTTCCCTTAGCTGGATCCAAAAAAATCTCATGGCGCCATCAGCACACCAGGATACAAGGGGAAGTGAGAATGAGGGGAAGTCAGAGTGGAAAGAAACAGTGATTTTAAATGGTTGTGGTTAAAATATCTTACTTCAACAAAATTTCCAAAAACATATGGCTTTGTGAACCCATTGCCAGGGCTCTTCCCAGGGCCATGAAATGAGAAGCCCTGACGTTCAAGCTGCTTGGCTGTGTAGGAATTCCGCCTCCATTACCTTGTAGGAACTTCCTTCTGCACACAACTAACAAATCAGTTGATAATAAATACAGCTTAAGTAACCTACAAAAAAAGCACTGTTAAATAATTTATTTTGAATTCCTCATCATTTTCTACCAAACTTTGTGAACATCCGCAATCTTATTCATCATTAGCGCACATGTGAACCTCACTAATCTCAACTGCTGTCTACTTTTTGATGATTTTATGATCCTTTCAAGCGCTTTTAGCTGGCCTCATTAATTTGAAATAACTGGGAAGAAAGGTCTCCTTGAATTAGTGAGTTATATGAACTATAGAGCCTTTCCTAAAGAAGTATAAATTTAGTGACTTTAAGTAGCTGCAGTAACAGAAAACAGCTTAACAGAATACTCCTGCATAGACCTCCTATTGGGACATATTATACTGAAGGGTATATACATTTTAAAAGACCATATTCTTGTTCTGGATAAGTTTTAGATGCCTGGAAGTAAATTAAATAACAGATCATCCTTTTTTTTGTTGATTAGACATTTTCCCTGCAATATTTCATATTCCTAATTAACTTTGACCAATCTGGACAAAAAAATCCATGAACTTGACTTGACCAAACTTTAATCAGGCTTCTCTTCTCTCCAAAGGCCCCTGATTTTGGCCCACACTTGAGCTAAAGCAAGCATTGGAATACAAAACAACCTCCTTAATGGCCTCTTCTGAGGATCTGCTGTCCTCAAAGAAAAACATTCCCCGTATAGTAACTCAATAACACCACCTGCTTACCCAACTCTACCCACAACCCATTGGAATAGTCTCCTTATTGCAGCAATTTTTTTAAATAAAGTCTGTTCTTACTTGCCTGTAATTGTTTTTTATTTGACAGCTTGTTAAGCTGTCCATTAACTTTTTATCTCCAGTTCATATGGCTGCAAATTAGATATGGGTCATTTTCAAATTAATAAGATTTCATTTTCTTTATATCCTGAAACCTATGCTTGTTTATTTTGTTGAGGAACAATCACCATAACATAAAATTCACCATTTTAATTATTTTAAAGTGTATAATTAATTGGTAACCCAGTGTCCATTAATCAGTCACTCCACGTTCTCCCCTCCTTCCAGCCCCTGGAAACATTAATCTGTTTTCTATTTATATGTATTTGCCTATTCTGGACATGTTCTAAAGATGGAATCATATAATATGTAGCCTTCTGTGTCTGACTTCTTTCACTTAGCATGTTTTCAAGGTTCATCCATGTTGTAGCATGTATCAGTACTTCAGTCCTTTTTATGGCTGAATAATAGTCCATTTTATAGGTATGTCACAGATTGTTTATCTATTCATTAGTTGATGGACACTGGGTTACTTCTACCTTTTAGCTATTGAAATTAGTGCTGATAAAAATATTAATGTATAAGTTTTTGTTTGAATACCATTTTTCATTCTCTTGGGTTTAATCATGGGAGTGAAACTGCTGGGTCACATGGTAACACTATGTTTAAGTTTTTGAAGAACAAACTGTTTTCTACCATCACTAAACCATCCTTCATTCCCACCATCAATGTATGAGAATTCAAATTTCTCCATGTATTTGCCAGCATATTATTTTTCTGTTTTTTCTTTATTTGTTGTTTTAAATTATTATAGACATCCTAGTGGGTATGAAGTAGAATCTCATTGTGGTTTTGATTTTCATTTTCTTAATGAGTAATGACACTGAGCATAATTTTCTTGTGTTTATTAGTCATTTGCATATCTTCTTTGGAGAAATGTCTATTCAAGCTCTTTGCCCATTTTTTAATTGAGTTTGTCTTTTTATTACTCAGTTGAAAGTATTTTTTATATGTTCTGGTTACTACACCTTTATCAGATACTTGATTTACAAATATTGTATCCCATTCTATGGGTTGATTTTTCATTTTCTTGATAGAGTACATTGGTATGAAATTTTTTTTCAGTGAAGTCCAATGTATTGTTTTTATTGTTGTTGTTGCTTATGTTTTTGGTGTCATATCTAAAATCCCACTGCCAAATCCAAGATCAGGAAGATTTACTACATCCTAACTTTATTCTTTTGCATGTGTAACCACATTCATTTGCAGTTTTCCTACAATCCTATGAATGGTTTTGGCACCTTTGTCAAATTCAATGTACCAAAGATGTAGGGGTTTATTTCAGGACTCTTAAGTCTATTTTATTAGTCGCATGACTATCCTTATGCCAGTATCACATTATTTTGTATACTGTAGATTTATAATAGTTTTGAAATTGAGAAGGACCAGTCCTCCAACTTTGTTCCTCTTTTACAAGATTGTTTTAACTATTCTGAGTTTCTTGCAATGCCATATGAATTTTAGGATCAGTTTATCCATTTTTTTTTTCAAAAAAGGCAGTTGGAATTTTGATAGGGATTGCATTAAGCTACATTGTGAAGTACTGTCTTCTTTACTATTAAATCTTCAAATATATGAACATGGTTGATATTTTCATTTATTTAGGTCATCTTTAATTTCTACTAGCAATGTTTTGTAGTTTTTAGTGTACAAGTCCTTGGTTAAACTTATTCCAAATTAGTTTACTGTTTTTGATGCTATTGTAAGTGGAATTACTTTATTAATTTCATTTTCAAATTATTCTTTGTTCGTGTATAAAAATATAACTGATTTTTGTGTGCTGATCTTATACCTGTAACTTACCTGAATTTGTTTTGTTGTAATAGGTATACAGATTGGGAAGTAAGAAAGAAAACTCTCTTTTTTTACAGATGAAATAATTGTCTACGTAGAACATCTGAGAGAACTGACAGAAAAATTCCTGCAACCAATAAGTTATTATAGCAAGGTAGCAGGATACGAGTTTAGTATGCAAAAGTCAATTGCTTTCCTATATACCAGCAACTAAAAACTGGAATTTGAAATTAAAAACACAATACCATTTACATCAGCACACTCTAAAATGAAATACTTAGGTATAAATCTAACAAAATATTTACAAGATCTATATGAGGAAAACTACAAAACTGTGTTGAATGAACTCAGATAAGAACTAAATAAATGAAAAGATATTCGGTGTTCATGGACAGGAAGACTCAATATTGTCAGGATGTCAGTTATTTCCAACTTGATCCATAGATTTAATGCAGACCCAAAATCCCACCAAGTTGTTTTGCAGATATCCTCAAACAGATTCTAAAGTTTATATGGAGAGGCAAAAGACCCGGAATAGCCAACACAATATTGAAAGAGAAAAGCTATGCTGGAGGACTGACTCTACTCCACTTCAAGACTTATTATAAAGCTACAATAATCAAGACAGTGTGGTATGGGTGAAAGAATAGATAAATAGATCAATAGGAACAGAATAAGGAGTCCAGACATAGACCCCCATGAATATAGTGAACTGATCTTTGACAAAAGAGCAAAGGCAATACAATGGAGCAAGGATAGTATTTTCAACAAATGGTGCTGGAACAATTGTGCATCCACATGCAAAGAAATGAATCTAGACACCAACTTTACAACCTGCATAAAAATTAAGTCAAAATGGATCATCAACCTAAATGTTAAATGCAAAATTATAAAACTTCTAGAAGATGACATAGGAGAAAACCCAGATGACCCTGGGTATGGCAATGCCATTTAGATACAACAAACACACAATCCATGAAAGAAATACTTCATCAAAATTAAAATCTTCTGTTCTGTGAAAGATAATGTCAAGAGAATGAGAACACAAGCCACAGACCGGAGGAAACATTTTCAAAAGACACAGCTGATAAAAGACTATTATCCAAAATATACAAAGAACTCCTAAAACTCAATAATTAAAAAAAAAAAAAACTCAATTAAAGAAAAGGGCCAACATCCTTAATAGACGCCTCACCAAAGAAGACATACAGATGGCAAAAATGCATATGAAAAGGTGCTCTACAGTATATATCATTAGAGAATGCAAATTAAAACAAAGAGATACCACTCACAGCTATTAGAATGGACAAAGTCCAGATCACTAACACCATCAAATGCTGGTGAGAATGTGAAGCTGCAGGAACTCTCATTCACTACTGGTAGGAATGTCAAATGTAACAGCCACTGTGGCAGATAGTTTAGCATCTTACAAACTAAATACACTCTTACTATATGATCCAGCAATCATGCTCCTTGGTATTTACCTTAAGGAGTTGAAAACTTGTGTCTGCACAAAACCTGTTCCTGGTTTACAGCAGCTTTGTTCATAGTTGGCAAAACTTCGAAGCAGCCAAGACACCCTTCAGTAGATGAATGGATAAATAAATTGTAATACACCCAGACAGTAGAATATTATTTATTGCCAAAAAGAAATGAGCTCTCAAGCTCATAGAGGAAAAGACATGGAGGAAACTTAAATGTATATGACTAAGTGAAGGAAGCCAATTTAGAAATACGACATACTGTGTAATTCCAACTATATGACATTCTGGAGAAGGCGAAATTATTGAGACCGTAAAAAGATCAGTGGTTACCAGAATCTGGGGTGAGGGTGGGAGAGATAAATAGGCAACAGAGAGAATTTTTAGGGAAGTGAATATACTCTGTATGATATTATAATCATGGATATACGTCATTTAAAATTTTTTTCAAACCCATAGAATGTACAACAGCAATAGTGAACCCTAAGGTGAATTAAGAACTTCGGGTGATTATTGGGTGTCAATATAGTTTTATCCTTGCTAAAAAATGTACCGTTCTGGTGAGCAATGTTGATAATGGTAGGAGCTCTGCATGTGGGACCAGCAGGTATATGGGATATGTCTGTATCTTCCTCTCAATTTCATGGTAAACTTAAAACTGCTCTAAAAAAGTAAACTCTTAAGTAAAACAAACAAACCAAAAACAGAGCAGAATATTCAAGAACTGTGGGACAACTACAAAAAGAGTAACGTACACATAACGGGAATTTTTTAAAAAAGGAAAGAACAGAAGCAATATTTCAAACAATAATGATTGTGTATTTCCCCCAAATAATATTAGACACTAAACATTTTTGACAGTATAGCAGGTTTTACCAGTGATAGTGAGTCTTAAGATCCATACCATATAGGTAAAGGGCATGGCAGGCAGAAATAAAACGGGAGGCTTTAAAATCATAAAACAAAAATAATTTCGGTTTACCATGGCAATACTAAGGGCCAGATAGAAAAATGCTTCAATCCAAAATCTAACATTCAGCATTTAAATTAGGATTGAATGTTCTAATATCTTTTAGAAAATTTACCCATTCTACCCCCAGTTTTATAAGGCTGTGTACAAAAGTTACACAATTTTAAACTATTATGAGAGAAAATTAATTTGGATGAATCCATTGGGAACCAAAATAATTTTTCTAGCAGATGAATAGCAGACGAACTTTGGAGATTTTCCAGAGAACCGGAACCTCACTTTTTCTTTCCTCCTTCTCTTTTTGAATTTGCAATGTGGCGAGTAAAACTGATAGCAGTATCACTTTTATGCAACCCTCGTTGTTGTTCATCTAGCTCTTTTTTTCTCTCTGTCAAATACAGTAGCCCCCCCTTTTACACTGGAGATACATTCCAAGACCCCCAGGGGATGCCTGAAACCACAGATAGTATCAAACCCTATATATGCCATGTTTTTTCCTATATATACATATTTGACGTGCAACAGCAAAACTCACATAAATTTCTTTTTCCTTCACAATTTCACAGATAGAAGATTTGTTCTTACTGTAAATCTTAGCCACCTCAGCAAATGACTTTTTTTTCCTTATTGAGAACTTTCACCTTTTCACTTAAAGGAAGCACTTCATGTCTTCTCTTTGGCATATCCAAGTTGCCAGCATCACTACTCTTGTGCTTGGGGACCATTATTAAGTAAAATAAGGGTTAGGTGAACACAAGCACTGGGATACCACAACAGTCAATCTGACAACCAAGATGGCTAGTAAGTGATTAATTAATGGGCAGGTAGCTTATATAGCAGGAATCCACTGGACAAAGGGATGACTCATGTCTTGAGTGGGACAGAGCAGCAGGACGACTCGAGATTTCATCACACTACTCAGAATAGCAGGTGATTTAAAACTTATGAGTTGTTTATTTCTGGAACTTTCCATTTAATATTTTTGGACTTCAGTTCGCTGCGGGTAACTGAAACCACAGAAAATAAAACCGTGGATAAAGGGAGACTACTGTATTTCAAGTCCCATTTGCTTAGTTATAACAAAACAAAGATAGCTTACCATTATTTTGTATTTCAATCATTCAGATACCTGTAAACTAAAAAACAGTTCCATGATTACATTTTATTAGCTGAGCTAAGTACAATTTAGTGTTACTATATGAAAGATTTCTCAGTTCACTTCATTTCCTGATAAAGTAGGCTAAACAATCTATTGACATAATGGGTTTGTAAAGTGTTTAACACTATTTACCTAATATATATTCTATTATCCATGAAAGATGACTGATTTTTGTGACAATAAAATTAGAAATTGACACTTATTTGGAAATAAGTATATGTAATGTGTATTAAAATACAAATTTAATCAATTTGATATATTTTCCACAGTTTCTTGTTAGAAGTCCAGCCTTAATTTTATATATATTCAGATAGAGTAAAGAAATACTGCTTGAATAATTTGGCTAATGAATGTCCATTATGAACAAATATTAAAGCTCAAAACTCCACTGTTATTTTTAGACATAATTGTAACACAGAATAAAAATGAGAAGATGAATTTAAAATTTTTACTCAAAATAAGTATTTTATTCTTTGAATGGTTTGTAGGTATTGTATTGCACTGATGTTAGGACATTTGAATGGTAATGGAGTTTTCACCAAGACACTGTGAAAAAAACTGGCTTCTAAATTGTGGGTTTTTTTCAGTGTTGCATAAAAGTATTGATATTGGGACTACAAATAACTTGGAAAATTTAGGTCTGTTAATCCAGTCTAGATTAAGGATAATAGAGTTATGATCAATTTGGAGCTCAAAGTTCAAAAAATGAAATCTTCAGAAATATATTGATGCTTATAAGATGGAGACGTTTACTTTGTGATAAATGTTAAATTTCATCATAAATACTTTAAAGGTATCGTGCTCTGTCTCGGTTTTGCAGAGTTTGTATTTAAAAGAATATAGCAGTCCAGTGACATACAAAACAAGGAAAACACATTTACTCTTTGGCAAATTTTTAATTTAATTATGATAATATGAGTATGAAATATTTTCTTATTCCAAATCTTATTAAACAATTTGGCTTCATAACCTCCTAATATGATATGTTTTATTTTCAAGAACTCATTTTTTCATAAAGGAAATGTGGATTATGGCCCTGTAAATAAATTTGAAATGTGCTATCCTAGATACACGCTTTCTAAGGCAACCTTGGGCAAATGGCCTATTTCATGTAAAGAGAAATATTATGAATCATTAAAATTTATGAACTGACCTTGATTATTGTCATTTTTTAAATTGTTTTTTATTTAAGTCATAGAATATTAAATTATCATGGCTTTCTCTAATTTACATTCCCAAAATAGGTTATTTTTCTGATCTTGAATTTCATATGTGCAAAAGCATCAAAACTTCATATATAACCACAGCTTAAGTATGGTTACACTAAATATTCTGAAATCATTTAATATAATTTTCCTATGAAACCATGGCATGCTAAATGGAAAATGTATAAAACTACAAATTTGGGGTGTTTAGCAGAAGACAACTAGATTATACACAGAAAAATGCTCAAAAATAAAAGAATATTTTAAAAAATAGGTATGATGTCCATATATAGATACAAATTTACACACAAATTTTAAACTTTTCAAATATGTTGAAGTCTAGAAACTGTTCCTTAGGGAGAGAATTAACATTGTTTAAAGTTTAAGATAAGAAAGTAATACTCATGCATAGAAATGACAGAAAACCCAAGAGAAACTCAACATATGTTCCTGAGATGTTTGCTTTTTCATTTTAAATATTTTCATTATGTTTCTTGTTAATATGCATTGCTTTGGGTAGATTTAAAGCTCCTATGTAATGTAAAAAAAATAAAATTTATTTCTACTATTTTGTTTTTATCATTGTTTCAAATATTATATTTCTGTATTTTATTTCTAAGACAATTACATAATATCCTAAACACTTAATAATAGTTTGTCTAAACTAGTTCTCATTTTCTTTAAATCACATTTATGAATCTTATTTTAATTAAGAAATACTTTTTTATTGACTGATACTTATATCCAATATAACAAACTACCAAAAAGCATCAAGGCAGTGCAAGTTTAAATAATAAACAGAAAAGCTATTAACTTAAAATAAAAGGCAAAAGAAACAGACTAAAAACATAAAGTAAAATAGAAAGAAAAGGAATGTTTTTAAAATTCTTTTTTGAGGACTTTTGCAGAAGTTGAAAAGTTGAATAAAATAGTAGCTTTTAGCTTTCTTTTGTGGGAGCACCCAGGCACGCAGGACAAAAATGAAACTCGGTATATTTAGAGCCTATTATCTACTAGTAGCAAGGATGTTACTATCAAGAGAAAAAATTTATTTCTCAACATGAGTTCTACAAAGAAACTGGAATATATATACTCACACACAGAAACACATACACACAAACCTATGCCTACATATACATATGTTGTTAGCTACACACACACCCAAATAGTAATACTTACCTCAAAATGTAGAAGTATTGCACAATTATGTTTCCTTGAATACATGTTTTCCCTATATATTGTATATATAATAAAGTTTAAATTTAAGTGATACAGTGTAACCATCATAGACCCTATTGTATCCTATTGTATCAATAATGAAATGTCAATCAAAATTGTTTTGCAGGGGTAATGAGCAAAAATTGCAAGTCATGCAGCTGGAGCATGCTTAAAAGATGGGAACCTTGTCCTCAGACAACCTCGAGCCACCAAAGAACCAAAAGTTCCCTGACTAAGGAACTCAATGTGAAGAGAAAGCAGAACAGGGAACCTAATAAGTGAGGGTTCCCTTGATTTGTCGCACAATGGACTTACAAACTGTTACACTCCCATCCTCCAATCAGATTCCATCAAGTTGCATTTTGCATAACCACTCCCACTCCCAACCCCTTAAAAGTTTGTCTCCACTTCAGCTCAGGGAGACAAATTTGATTCCTGCCTCCTGTCTCCTTGCTGGTCGGCCATGCAATAAAGCCTTTTTTTCCTCAAGGGCCAGTGCCATAATTATTGGCTTTTTATGTGCATTGGGCAGTGAACCCCTCCCCTCCTTGCTCAGTACCAGATTTGGTGACCATGAAGGGACCTTTGGGATCTTGACTGCCTTCCCAAGACTCAGTGGCCCCTCGGTGAGGCACCAGCCTTCATTGTTGACCCTGAGTGACCCCCCCCCCACAGATTGTTTTAGTCTGGAGGTTCACCTTCCAGGATCCTGCTTCCTTGCTGTAACACCACTGGCTCTTTGGCGCTACTCTCACTTTTGAGAAAAGAAATTGATTCTGGATCAAGACATCTCTAGGTGAGTAACTTTAAAAAAGTGACTGTCCTTTACCTTGTCTCTCCGGTTTGATCCCCTGGAAATGGAAGTTTGACTTGTATTCTAGGGAATCTTGATGAGCTGAGCCCTCATCTTGGGCCTGGAATCCGGGTAATTAGAGACAGAATAGAAGATTCACTCAAGACTTGCTCCTGGTAATCTGGTTCTGAGTACTTCTGGCTGGTAATCTGGCTAGCATTCTGATCTGTGTTATACATAGAATTGTATTGTGTATTATTGTCTTCTAATATTGTTTGTCTAAATTGAATTGGCTGTTTGGGGACTGAGTTTCTCGGTGACCATAACAAACTCCCTTTAAGAATTAACTTTATGAGGGTCTTCTGACTCCAAAGAAAAGAGACATTGTTCTCTCCAGTCCCTCAGGATGTTTCCAGGTGACTGGGGACTTTATGGAGGTGTCTGGGTGTCTGTCCCTGACGTACAACGGCCACATAGGGAACTCCCCCTGAAGAATATACTTTACCAAAACTTCTCTGCTTATGGCTTAGCAGTTGGCAGCAGCAGCTCCTCTCGGGCTCACTCACCTGAACTTTGTTGGTGTTGGGACATGTACGAGAAACAACCAACCCCTTGGTGATTCTTGGGGAAATTGTTCCTGCAAGCACTGCACTACCAGAAAACACCATCCCTAGACAGACCTTGTTTGTTGTGGCCACATAGGAAAAGCTGCCCAAAAATGGGAAATGTAAATGGTATACCAAATTGCAGCCCATTGGGATGCATTCTTCAAAATTGGGTGATGTTCAGTTATAAGCCCATGAAGAAAAAGAAAATCATTTTCTTTTTAACACAGCCTGGCCCCTATATTCATTGAGGTGAAATGAGGTATGGCCTGAGAATGGGTCTTTGAACTATGATATCATCTTGCAGTTAGAGCTGTTCTGTAAAAGGGAAGAGAAATGGGATGAGATCCCCTATGTGCAAAGTTTTACATCTTTATATCAAAATCAGAATTTGCAAAAGAGATGTAATATCATGATTCAGAGGGAGGATCTGCAGGGAAAAAACCTGTCCTTTCAGAGTCAAAGTCAGAGGATGACCTTGTCCTTCTTCCTTTGCTATCCCCCACAGCACCTCCACCATATGCCAGGGGTGCAGTTGGAGATGACCAGGAAGGGCACAATGAACCCCCTGAAGCTGCTGACTCGGTTTTATACCCCCCTTTACCCAATAGTTAGAAAGGAATGGTCTCCCCTCCTTATATCCATCAGGGTGCTCAATTTGGCCCAGGGAACACTCCACGCCAGGCAGGGCGATTCCCATTAAGGCAAGCCCGTGATGGCCAAGGCCAGCCCAGACGGTTTTTGTATGTGCATTCCCCCTTCAACTTGGGACTTATACATTTGGAGAAACAACACGCTTGTCTATCAAGATGGTCCCCAAAAGATGGAAAGTTTATTTACATCCATCTTTGCTACTCATAACCCCAACTGGGCTGACATTCAGGCTTTCATGAATACTTTCCTCACTCCAGAGGAACGTAGGATGGTACCAGACAAGGCTCATCAGGAGGCCGAGAGACTTCATGAATTACAACCTAACAATCCAATCAGGGTTCCAGTGGTACAAGCCATACCTGGGGTTAAGCCGGGCTGGGACCCCAATGATCCTGGAGACCAGACAAGGTTCAACTATTACAGAACATGCTTAATAACTGGAATGCAGAAGGGGGTCCCAAAACAAATAAGAAGTCTGGATTTATAATGAACAGGGACTAGTGCTTGTACCCAAGCATTTAATAGAAGGAATTATTACTCATCTACATCAAGGAACCCATTATGGGAGAGATGCAACCGATCATTGTCTACAAGGTTTATTGTTGGTCCACAAATGCAAAGGACTATCCAAAAGGTAGTACAAAATTGCCTGATTTGCACCAGAAACAGTCCCAGAATTGGGCCACTTCTATTAATAAAAGAGGTGCAAATCTGGAGGATAGAGCCAGGAGATGATTGGCAAACTGACTTTACTGTTATGCCAAGAGCCAGGGGAAATTAAAGGTATTTGCCGGTATTTGTGGACAACCTCACGGGATGGGTCAAAGCTTTTCCATGCAGGACAGAAAAGGCTTCCAAAGTATCAAAGGCCTTACTAAGAGAAATTTTCCCTAGCTTTGGGCTGTGTCTTTCAATTCAAAGTGATAATGGAGGAGCTTTCATAGCCAAGGTAACACAAGAGGTTTGCGGGGCTCTCAGAATATAATGGAAGTTACGTGCTTCATGGAGAGGTCAGTCTACAGGAAAGACTGAAAAGATGAACCATACCTTAAAGAAAACAATTGCCAACATATGTCAGGAAACCAATTTAACATGGGATAAGATCTTGCCAGTTGCCCTGCTTAGGGTAAGAGTAGCCCCTAGAAGTAAGCTCCAATTGCGCCCTTATGAAATGTTACATGGGAGACCCTTCTTAGACTAAGTATTATTGCAGTACTGAAAATCATCATATTGTAAAAGAATTGGACACTATAAAACGTGTACAGTCTCTAGGTGCTACTTTATCTGCTATACATAAATATGTTTCTAGCTGATTAATATTTCCCACAGATGTTTCCCAGCACTGTATAAGCCCTGGGGATTGGGTCCTCCTTATGACTTGGAAGAATCAACACCCTGAGGATCAACTACAACCTAAGTGGAATGCATCCTATGAAGTCCTTCTGGTTATACATTCTTCAGTAACATTAAAAGGAGTTAAACCTTGGATATATCACCCATAAGTAAAAATTATACCCATTTCTATTCAGGATTCCCCTTGTCCCCTTTATGATTCCCAAAAAGGGCATGCCCTTTACAGACAACAGGAACCAGAAGGGCCAAATCATCCAGACACTGGCTGGCTATGGAGGCCCAAGGCCAAGTTTTCTACCCAAGAGTATTCTTGTGAACCTTTAACGGATCCCGTTACTTTTCAGGAAAAAAGGAAAAATAAACAAGTATAAAATGTTCCCTACCTTTCTTTGCTGTGTTCTTTTGTTCACTCTAGCCTCTCAAGCTTGAAAAGATAATTCCTTAATAAGAATTTCACAGGCTCTTTCAAAATCAGGAAACCTTACTGACTGCTGGATCTGCCACCCAAATCCCTACTCAGTACATGATCATCATGACCTTATGATAATGCCAGTACTCAATTTCTAAGCATACCCAATTTCGCCATAACCCACTATGAAAAACCTTTAGAAGTAATCTCTATGGTCAGGTTGATCAACAGAGGATCTCCTATCCTCTGTTTTTTTCCATAACTGAGGCTAAATTTGGTCCTCTCTCCGTGTCCTCAGATAATAGAATGACCGTGGCATCTACTATTGTCAAGATGCATTTTGATCAGGATATTGTAAAAACTGTACCTATGTTTCTGAGGTAAACATGCATATTTAATATCTAAGTGTTTCAAGTGAACGGATAAAAGTCAAAGCACTCCATTATGTACAAAGATAAGACAAGAAAAGACACATTTTCAAGGGGTACCCACACCTCTGCCTACATGCGGGTTAAGTTATTCCTCCAGGATGCTGCTGCACACTGACCCTGGCTTGACCGTATCCTAGATAAAATCCCCCAAAATGAAAGCCTAAATTTTAACAATATATCCAATATCCTATGTTCTCCCTCAGGGTACATCTTTGTCTGTGGTTCCAAACTGCAACCCTGGGCCTGTAAATGCCTTGATAGCTGGTGCATGGGAGGTACTTGTCTAGTAGGATATTTAGTCACTCCTGTCTCTGTATATAACTCAAGCAAAAACCAGCATTGGAGTAGTTCTTTAAAACTTTTTACTAGAACTAAAAGATCTATATTGATGGAGATTCATTCTGGGGAACACCTGACAAATATTTGCCTGGGGGTCAGCCAGATTCTGCTGGATACTTCTTTGGATGAACTCTCTTACCTTGGTAGGGTGTGGCAGCTCATGAATGTAGGATTAGAAATCTCTCTCTCACCATAGCCAGAGAAACAGCCCAAGCCTTACCTATCCAGCAAAAAGCAGTGAATTCCTTGGCTAAAGTGGTATTAGATAATCAAATTGCTCTAGATTACATACTAGGTGAACAAGGAGGTATCCGTGCTGTAGCAAACTTTTCCTGTTTCATCTATATTAACACCTCTTCAGAGGTTGAAACTCATATAGATTAAATTAAGATACAGGCAACTTGGCTCCAACAAGTGTCACCCCAAGAACCTAGGTTTGATCTCATAAGAAATATCTTCTCATGGATCCCAGGGGGAATAAGGTCTATACTTGAATGGCTACTTAAATTGGGTATCACTATTTTGTGCTTGTTAGGATTTGCATTCCTTCTTAACAAACCCTGTATTTACTGTATCCTTGCTGTATCTTTAAACCCACACCCTCAAAGCATATGGTGACCATTCAACATAAGGGCCCAGATCCTGGGACCTCTGGATATCTGCAATTAAATGCAAAACAATTTCATTCCTTGAAGGCCAAATCTGCTTCTCTAACCAGCAGGAAGTAGCTAGAACAGTTGTCGCCCCTAATCCCTCAAGAATGAGGAGAGGGGAGATTTGTAACCATCATAGACCAAGTCATACTGGCCCTGTTGTACCCTATTTTAAAAATAATGAAATGGCAAAGTTGTTTTGCAGGGACAATGAGCAAAACTTGCAAATCATGCAGCTGTAGCATGTTTAGAAGATGGAAATCTTGTCCTTAGAGGACCTCAAGCCACCAAGGAACCAAAGTTCCCTGACTATGGAACTCCATATGAAGAGAAAATGGAACAGGGAACCTAATAAGAATTTAGGTGTCCCTTGATTTGTGGTACACCGGACTTATAAAACTGTTACACTGCCATCCTCCAATCAGATTCCACTAAATTAGTATTTTGCATAACCACTCCCACTCCCAACCCCTTAATAGTTTGTCCTGACTTCAGCTGGGGGAGACAGATTTGAGCCTTGCCTCCTGTCTCCTTGCTGGTCAGCCATGCAATAAAGCCTTTTATTTTCTCAAAAGCAAGTGGCATAATTATTGGCTTTTTTACGTGCGTCGGGCTGCGAACCCCTCTTGCTTGGTAACAGTAGTAAATAAATGCAGTAATTGCCAGTGTTCAAGGACCCTTTTAAGAGAGAAAATTTCAAAAGGGCTCTTCCTTTAACCCTGAATTTAAAAAAAATCCTCTAGGCATCTCCATCATGTCTTTCCTTCAGGTGTTAAACAATACTGTCTGACTAAATCTTTTCATCTACATTTGTTCAAATATATCTGGTGGGAATCTTGTGTAGGCACTTTGGTAAAGTAGAGCATTAATTTCCTTAGTTGTGATTCTTGAGTTTCCAGTGAAACTGAACTTGATATTTATCCCCATGAGAACACAATTATGCTTTCTTGTTGCTACAATCGATGTTTCATGCTATTTCACAAACCATTCTTTAAATAAATATACCCCTTCCACTTATCTATAGTGATTTTTTAAAAGGTAGTTAATTTAAATTTTTGGATGCAATTTGAAAAATGATTTGATTGTGCCAGACCTAACCTTCAATTCTAAGCAAGTCAAATGAAAGTCTACCCTTCAAATGAAAACATAAATTTAGCTATGTGGGATATTTCTCTTTAAGTTGATGTCTTAGTGCACATGGTAATGACATTAAAGGCATTCTCAGGAATTGTGTACCTGGGTCACAAATAAGTTACACACGCACTCACACACACATACCCCTTCATTTTGCTATGATATACACATGCAGTTTAAACAACTGATTTGGTTGATTAAAAATCTATTATTGCTACCACATTATTTTATTAAGAAAGTTGAATATTGTTTTAGATTTTTAGCAGACCTATCATTCTTTTGGTTAAAATTTAATCACTTCTTGACATGGGAGATCTGACAAATTATACCTCAAGCTGTGTCCACAGGAAAGATCTTCAGTATACATCAAACTTTTCTGGGAGAAAGACTACAGTCTGAATGACTAGCAAAGTATTCTCGGATGCTAAGCATATCTCAAGACCTTGAACATATCTGTTCAAAATATGCCTGATCTGATGAAAGAAGCCCTTTACATACTTTAGAAAACTTAGTCACAGTAGTTTGGGGCCCTTTTGGCTGCAGATTAGATAATAATATTAATTTAATTTTGCAAATAGTGATAGAATACTTACCACATACAATTTACTATGAATTGACCAAAAGACATCTATCAAAATGTGAGATCATTTATTGTATAGGGATTATTTTTCCTTTTCTATTACAAGAAGTTGCCTTAAGAATGACTGTCAATGACCATTAATCTCATGCACTGTATTCCTTCTGTTTCTATTCAAATTCTTTTTATGTGTCCATCTCCAGAGGCAATTTTTAGCATTAGTAGACCCATTATTTGCTTCAGGAAAAAAAATTACCTCCCCAAACAAAAAAAAATGACTAAGTTTCTCATCTCAAATGAAAACAAAAGCAATCTTTCAAATGAAACCAGAACTTTAGGAAAGATTGCAAATATTTTGAAATGTTAAATTGAAACATATAATCTCATAGTAACTTAACTGAAAAATACCCTTATCAAATTTATGTATCACATACTGTTGACAGGGAGTTTTGCTTCAAATAGTTCACCTGATGAGATGGAAGAATTATAAACTTGATATTTTAAATTTAACTATATTCTCATATGTATGAAGCTACAGTAAATAAAATAGAATAACTTATGACATGCATCACTGGTGTGAATTGTAGTGATAGTTTTAAATGTCAAATGTAAATTTGAAGATTGAAAACAAATTTCCTACAGAGAAATTTACTGAGCATCTGTCAACCATTAAAGCAATGTAAAATGTACAAATCTGAGAGAAAATAGCAAAAGAGAAGAGTATGTTATTTTGTTGAAGATTTTGATAGGATTATATGATCTTGCCATTAAATGTTCTTTTTCTCTTATCACTTTATAGTTGTCAGTTTTTCAAACAAATTTTTTAGCAAGGAAATATTTGAATTTCAAGGTTCAATGGCATTTAATATTCATGTTGAAAATGAATATGGCAGCTTTGCTAAACTCTAAGAAGGAAAATCTCCTCTTTTAGAATCCATAAAACATTTTAAAGAAGGAAGATTTTAATTAATTATGTCTACTCTGAAAATGGTTTTCATATTCATTTCATACTTGATATTTATTTTGAAAGGATCAAGAAAATGTGTAACCATACAGCATGTCTTCTGTAATATAGGGTCTTGGTTCTAATAAAGTCAATCTTTTTTTTTTAAGGGGAATGAATGTATTTGATTAAGATTAAGAGGAGAGGAAGATAAGCTTTCTATTCCTTTGTGTCCAAAAAAGCCAACTATATTGAATTCAAACAAGTTTCTAATGTAATTCTTCTTTCATTTGTCATTTCTGTATCATAGTCTATAGAAATAAAATACTACTATGATCTTCTTATTAATAAACACTAATACTGTGTTAACCTCCTGTTGACCTATTCTTTACTAACACTACCCCTTGAACCTTTAAGCAAATAAATGAAAGAATACCATAGACAGATTTGTGATGTCTTCCATAATTCACTTTGACTGAATACTTTTCTGATATTTATTATTCACATAAACATTTGTTAAGGAGATGGACTATATAATTATCTTGTGTCAACTGGGAATTTATGATTCGTATATAAATTTGTTAGGGGGATTAGCTAGCTAGTTATTCTGTGTAAACTGGTGAATCCCCTTTTTTATAGTATTTTTACTAGATAATAGTTTACAAACGTTGATTATGTTCAAATACTAGTAATGTGATCTTTGACAAGTAATTTAACCATTCTTTTTTTTTTTTTTTTTTTTTTTTGTGGGGAAGACCAGCCCTGAGCTAACATCCGTTGCCAATCCTCCCCTTTTTGCTGAGGAAGACTGGCCCTGGGCTAACATCCGTGCCCATCTTCCTCCACTTTATATGGGACGCTGCCGCAGCGTGGCTGACAGGCAGTGCGTCGGCGGGCGCCCGGGATCCGAACCCGCGAACCCCGGGCTGCCAAGCGCGGACTAAACCGGGCGGCCCCAATTTAACCATTCTTATAGATGAGTTTGCTTATATATAAAATAGAAATAAACCTAGTACCTCCCCACAAGGCTTAAGTAGATCAATATATATGTAAATAAGTTGGTTCTTTTGTCATTAAACTGGTAAGAAATTTACTTTACAAATTAATTAATGTGAGAAAAATGACCTGTAATAATTTCCTCTTGAAATTATCTAGGGTGATATAATAGACGGATAAGGTTAAAACTCATTGAAAATTAGTGCCTCAGTTTATTTTTAGTTTGTTTCTCTGTTTTAACAAAAAGTAAGCCTGAGAAATCAGAATGTTTATGTTAAATCTGTACATCTGAAATTTTTCTTAGGAGTTATAAAATACAAATTATTTCAAATGTTCTATTATTTGTGAAAATATAATTTTGCATAGATATAAGGCAAGATTTATCTTCAACCTCTATATGAAGTAGTAATAATATTTAGGACATACAAAATAATGTGTAATAATGTCAAATTGATTTTGTTGCTGGGCAACTCTTGCCTGAAATCTTTCTTTGCTGGTTATATTTTATTCTTAATTCTTTGCGTTATTTTAGGGTTGTCTTCCTAGGATAAGTGGCTTTTAGAGTTAGTGACAGATTGCTGCAGATGGAGAGGCAAATTACTGCCACACTGTTGTTATCTCTTAATTGACCAGTAATAGGGGCTATATCATCGTGTTCCTAGACAAATGGCTTCTTCTGTGACCAGCATACAGTTAGCAACTGCAGCAGTGCCCTTCCATGGAAAATATCCAACTAGCTTTTTCCATTCGATATCCGTCATAAATCCTCTCTTCTGTCTGAACACTTTTGTTTCAGCCCTACTTGGCAATATTAGGGGGTGGGAGGTTGGGCAGGAAGGATGACAAAAATAAGTGAAAAGCCCACATCCTTGCTGAGATTGAGCCAGGTACTTCAAAGCACCCAGGCTTCATGGTGACAGTCGCCTTCTACCCTGCATGACGGCTCAGGTTTCTTTCTAGATTTACAAAGCAAATAAAATTACTGTTGGTTCTCTGATGCGATTGTGGGGCTAAACTCGTGGAAATGATCATCTCACTAAGGCTCAGCCTTTTCTTCCGCCTTTAGGCAGTCTCTCATCAATTTCTGAGACTTTATTCCTCAGGCCCATAAGAAGGAGCATTTTTATTAAATTAGCTAAAAGGGCCTTCACTGAGAGCTCTAGGAATATGATTTTAAATTGAACATTCATGAAACTGGAATCTATTTTTCCAAAACAGGGCCACAGTGATGGAATACTCATGCAGAGACTGTCAAGGCTCCACACGGGAGTCCATGTATGAACTTGGTTTGTCAAACATTCACTTATAATTAAGACAACTAATAATGTGCAAATTGACAATTACAAGCTCACAATGACTTTTGTGTACCTATAATGCAATTTTTCCGAGACAGGCAACAGTGATCCACACATTGATGAAGCTAAAAGCTGTTTCTCCTCTGGAAAATTCAACTAGAAGAACATCTAAAATAAGCCTCAAACTGCCTGAAGTGTCAGGAATCACCTCACAGGATAACATTAAATACTGTAAATCAGCCTTACTCAGGAACATGGAAAGGTATTTTTATGTATATTAGCATATTTTGTTAGAAGCAGTGACACAACGTTAGTGAAATGGATGGCAAAATCAATTTGTTTTACACATATGGTGGCTAAGCTCCCATGCAAAATAATTATTTATATTCGACTGTCTACTTCTACTGATTCATTGGTTACTTTGAAAAAAACTGACTGTTACATATAATTTTGAAGAAAAAAATCATTGCAAAATTTTCTTAAGGCAGTCTCTCCAATACTTTTTTTATGATACAACGTCCAAATAGATTTAATGAACATTTTGTTTGCTAATACACATATTAAAATAATATGTTAATTATTGAGAAAGAGATCAATGCTCTCTGACATCCAGGAGCTATCCTGGTAATATTAACTAGGCTTTGGTGTGACTATGAACTGGACTGTCACTCACAGCTAAGTTTGAGTGTTCTCCCCTTGAACATAAACAATTTCAAAGAACCTCAACATCAGACAAGATTACTCTGATCACGGTGGATCCAAACAAAAACAAGACCGTTATGTAATCATGTTTGAAACAAAACAGGAACATTGTCAAGTCAGAAAATAACAAACAAACATTGCTTACTGCTGCTTGTTTATAAATTACACCTTTACCCTCAGTCTAGTCTTGCCTCTCAATACAAGAGATGTAAAAATACCCAATCAAAGATGTATCCCAATTCTTGATAACAATCTGGAACAAGTGCCCATTTCCTTAAACCCTCCCTCAGATCATCTAACCTGCTTTTACTGAGACTTCCCACGGTTTCCCAGGGAGTGACTTCTTCATTGTTGTAACGAATAATAAACCCGACTTGTTAAACTATAAGTATGTTCCAGCTAGTCTCTGGCTGGAGGTCACTGACATATTATTTGGAACTTCATATTTGTAATAGCGTACCTATGTGCCACTGCAACTTTTATCTGATCAAATAAACAAACCCATGAATAAAACTATGAAAGACTAAATTCAGTAAGATAGTTTTCCAGGAGAAACAGTGATTTTAGGCAATAATTGATTGGATTAATTCAAGCTGCTTTTTTGAGATGTGTGTTAAGTTGGTTCTATATTTCCTGGGTCACATTGGGTTATGACCTAAGTGTCATAGTCTATAGAGAACTTTCTCACATATGGCTTGTACTCTAGTAAAGAAAACAAATGAACTGAGCACTATGGTTATAGGCACACTGTGAGCACAATAGGCAGAAGGTTTAAAGGAGCACAGAGATGGTTAGGATGGAATGATGTGTAAGTCTTTGATTCAAGATTTGCTATAACATACATTTTGGTGATCTTCACTGCCCTCATTCTCTTAATCAAATACAAAGCATTAAACACTAAACAATTGTGAGAAACTAAAAAGTTATAATATGGTTTTTAAATTGAACGATATACAGTAGAAAGAGAATATGCACAAAATACAATATAATTAAGATTGAATTTGATAGAAGATTAAAAATCAGTCTGATGATTTACACCTAGTAGGGAAGAAACACGAAATAACCAAGGGATTACAGAAAAATGGTTAGCTATGTTCAGTTATTTCACTAACATCACCAATTTCCATTTTGTTGTCTAAAACAGAAACAAAATATGGGAGCATGAATAATTTTTGTGATTTTTCCCCAATTTTATGGAACCAAATGGTTTAACGCTTAATTCTTTTTTAAAATTTTATCTTCCAAATTACATTTTTGACATTTGATTATGCATGAGGTATATAAGAAAAATATTTGGACAAGTAACACTAATCAGTAAGTAACCCAAAGTAGCTATTTTATAAGAGAGTATAAAAATTCTCAATAAGAAAGCATATTTTAAGAATTTCCTTTTCCTCAAATAACACAGAATTGCTGCTAAGGAAAAGCCAATCTACAAAAACTAGTTTGAATATGTGTGCATTTTTAAAATCTGTTTTTGTGGTCAGTTTATGCTGCATTTCAATTACAAACAACTGTAATGAATTTACACTAGTAGAATTCACTGGGTGGTAAAGAATAACAATTACTTTTTTTCTCTAGAACTAGAGAAAAGGAAACATTTTTTCCTATTTTTCATATTCAATATGATGTTTACAGAAAATAAAAGTCCCCTAATTCATGACATTCTGTCTTTCACAACTGAAACATTCCATATGTACAAGACCCAAAGCAGAAAAAAATATTTAGAAAGACAGCTGATAACATTTAGAGGGTAATTCACTCACTCAACTTAATTTTTGCTGAAGATTTGGTAAAGGTGGAAGTAACATTTATTGCGTTGAAAGTACTTTGCATCATTCTTTCCTGTAAATAATACGACCAGCAATTTTCAGAGTCTGTTCGTTGCAAGACAATCTATTGAAAACTAGATGTTGTTTCAGGGGAAGTTGGGATTTTGTAACTTCTACTCTTATCAACAAGCAGGAGTCACTAAAAGAGAAAGATTTGAAAATGAAATATGAGAAGCTTCAAATAGATCAGCTGAATAAACTGTTCTATTGATTTTTTAAGCTATTTTATTATCATTTTGGTCAGTTTATATGGTACTCTGAAACTCTGTTTTTGCTAATACTATAAAAATTCACTTCAAGAGTATGATAGAAAGTCAGTAATACTTTAAGACTTTTATCATATTAGTAACTTTCTTATGATATTAGAAATTCAATAAAGGACAGAAAAGTCACTGATCCTATAGCTAAATTGCTAATATAATGCAGCACTTACCACTATGACATGAAATATGCATTTTACTCTGATGCTTTAAAGCTTTCAATTTTTCTTTTCCAGTCCTTTGAGGGACCTTTCCTTTGGTGTATTTTTTAACAATAAATATACAATAATGTGTAAAAGTTCACAAATAGTAAAACAGCAGGACATTGATTCTTCTAAAGAGAAGAAAAAGGTCATCTAAGAACAAATTGTGCTTCTGTGCTCATATGGCAGGAAAATTAATGTCGCTAGAATACTTAAAAAGACAAAAAACTAGCAAAACATTAAAAACTAAAGTTATAAGAAGATCATATTTCAGAATCTTGTATTTACTAATTGAAGTAGGAAGTATTTACTAATGAAAACTCAAATGGGGTGTTTTGAAAAATAAATTAAAGGACTAGTATCACGTAGTTAATGCTCTGAACACATACTACAGTCTCTGAAACACATGGGTTTGTTTTGCTTGTTAGAAAAATGGGTGTAAAATACAGAAAATTCAATCTGCAGTGACAATTGAAATTCTTTCCATCTCTATTAAATCAGCAGTTTATTAAGTGCCTAATCAATGCCAAGGTACGTGCAAGTAATGTGACCTGTGCCAATACGCTATTCTTTTGTTACATCTTTTTAGTAACCAAAATCCTCAATATACAAAATTTCCTATTCCTTCATTTATTCTTTCATTCATCAAATATGTATGGTAAAGTATACCATAAAGCTACACTTACTGTGTACCTTAAAACAGGCACTTTTAAATTTGTTTGGTATATAGTGTTGAACAAAGACAAAAGAAATGAAATGTGTGAAATATAATGAAATATTTCAGAAAAGTTCTAAGAAATCAGTGTAAAGGCACAATATGACAGCGAGTGATGGGGTTGGTGACGTGGTCAGGGAAGACTTCACTGAAAAAAATGACATTAGAGTGCAGACCTGAAAAATAAGGAAAAGCAATTTATAAAGTAAAGGAAAACAAACAAAAAACTGAAAGTTTGAAAATATGGGTTTTTTGCTACAAAGATATAATATACAATGTTCTTTAAAAATATCTCTGGTTTTAAAAACACTTGAATACATGTGGTTATCAGAACTCTTCTTTCAAGGATTCCTTCTAATATGAGACTTAATAATACAAAAGGCATAAAATTCATACCTGCAGCATAAATACCTCAAGAGAGAATGCCAGCAAGAAACAAAATGATGAACATAGCAAATCCAGGCACTGAAAACAACAGGTGTTGCTGAAGTCAAAGTACAGAGTAGGAGTGAGAGAAGAGAATTGGTTGACTTCACTCAGGCTTATCAGAATGGCCATAATTAACAAGACAGGAAACAACAAGTGTTGGAGAGGATGTGGTGAGAAGGGAACTCTCACACGCTGCTGGTGGGAGTGCAGACTGGTGCAGCCACTCTGGAAAACAGTATGGAGATTCCTCAAAAAATTAAGAATAGAACTACCCTATGACCCAGCTATTTCACTGCTGGGTATTTATCCAAAGAATATGAAAACACCAATACATAAAGATGCATGCACCCGTGTGTTCATTGCAGCATTGTTCACAATAGCCAAGACTTGGAAGCAGCCTAAGTGCCCACCAAGGGATGAATGGATAAAGAAGATGTGGTATATATACACAATGGAATACTACTCAGCCATAAGAAACAATGAAATCCAGCCATTTGTGACAACATGGATGGACATTGAGGGTATTATGCTAAGCAAAGTATTTCAGAGGGAGAAGGTCAAAAACTATATGATGTTGCTCATAAGTAGAAGATAAAAACAACAAACAAACACATAGAGACAGAGATTGGATTGGTGGTTACCAGAGGGGAAGTGGGGAGGGAGGAGGGCAAAAGGGATAATTAGGCACATGTGTGTGGTGATGGCTTGTAATTAGTATTTGGGTGGTGAACATGATTTTATCTATGCAGAAATAGAAGTATAATGATGTACACCTGAAATCTATACAATGTTATAAACCAATGTTACTGCAATAAAAAATAAATTTAAAAAAAAGAAGAGAATTGGTTGGAAGTGATTTTATGAAGCTCTTAGGCCCCATGATCTGTCTCTATCCTCACAATATCAAGTAAACCTCCCTCACTTCCACAGAAGACTGGGGATTTGCTTTTTGGACAGGATGGACCAAAAACTATGGCCTTGTTGCCACCCAGCATGGATGAGGAAGGAGTGATGGGTGGTACTGAAAACAATGGCACCCAAGGAAATATCTACATAAGACACAGTAAAAAGAAAATATTGCAAGGCACAGTGCTTTGAAAATACTGAGGGAAAAAATAATGTTTAGTCAGAGTGATATACATAGAAAACTATCCATCAAGAGTAAGAGTAGAGGGCCGCCCGGTGGCGCAGCGGTTTAGTTCGCGCTTGGCAGCCCGGGGTTCGCGAGTTCGGATCCCGGGTTCCCGCCGTCGCACTGCCTGTCAGCCACGCTCTGGCGGCGTCCCATATAAAGTGGAGGAAGATGGGCACGGATGTTAGCCCAGGGCCAGTCTTCCTCAGCAAAAAAGGGGAGGATTAGTGACAGATGTTAGCTCAGGGCTGGTCTTCCCCACAAAAAAAAAAAAAAAAGAGTAAGAGTAGAATAAAACTGTTTTTAAACTTTGAGTATTAAAAAAATTTACTCCCGTGCACTTCTCTCAAGGACTAATGAACGCTATGCTCCGCAGAAAAGAGACCTTAGCCAAGCAAACAACGAAACAAGAGCAACAATATCAGGAACTGAAAACTGAAACATGAGATGCAGAATATACAGCATCCAATTCATATGGACGGTGAAGAAACTTACCACAGAATTGAAATGCAGATGACGGGGTAAGCTGTGCACTAAGCTGTAACAATGACCAGGCAAAACTGGTGAAGAATACCAACCCCTTGTTGGATGTCTCTAAGGAAAGGGAAACTACTGGAAATTTTAAGATGCCTTGTTTTAAAAGTTATGTGATATCTTTAATAAAAGTAAAACAAATTCAAAATGTTAGAAGATATGACAAACTTTATTTTTTCTCATTAAGTATAACAACAAGATTCTTCAAATAGGCAAAAATGATAAAATCCACATGATAAGGGGATGATGTGAAAATAACTTGGGAAATCGTTTTTAAAAAAAAACTACTGTCAAGACTATACAAACATTAAGTTTATTATAATGATATGTTACATAAAACAAACTAAAACCACTGCATGAATAGATAGAGAATCAATATAAAGGTAAAGAAAAATCCAGAAAAACATCACAGTAAATAGAAAAGTTAATATATAATATGATATAAACAAGTTGATATATGATTAAGAAGGCATATTAAAGCAGTGAAAAAAGTAAAGTAAAATAAAATGGAATAACTGACCGATCTTCTGGAAAAATATCTTTGTCAAAAATTTTGAAATACTCATTAATTAAACTAAAAATATTAAACATACAATTTTAAATATTTTAACCAAAACTATGGGAGTCAGAAAACAATTGAATAGTTTCACATTTATATTACACAAATAAACTTTAAGGTACAACACATCGTCAATGACAGAGACATTTCAAAATGATAACAATTTGCCAGAAAGATGAGACAACTCTCTAAGGTGATGTCTAACTTATTTTGTATAGTCTGAAAATACAGGAAGCAAAAAAATGAAAGATTTATTGATGTATAGAAAAATAAATGCCCCAGATTATCCCAAATCTATAGGGAGAGATATTAATAAACATCTCTCAGTTTTTAAAAAGAATATGAATTTTAGTAAGCATATAAATGATTTCAACAGCATACGCGACTATACTGACATATGTGAAATACTACACCAAAATCTGTGGGATACAAATTCTTTTCAAATGCATAGGGAATATTTACCAAAAATTGTCATTATACTGAATCTAGATGTAGACTTTACACCTTTTACAAAATGGATCATAGCCCTAAGTTTAAAACATAAAACTCCTAAGATAACATAAGAGATAACCTACCTAGTCTGAAAAGACTACATCCTGTCCAAGTCCATCTATTTAACATTCTCAAAGACAAAACTACAGAGACAGTAAAAAGATCAATGGATGTTAGAACTGGGAGGAGGGGAAGAGGGATAAATTGATGAAGCACCGGGAATTTTCAGGATGGAGAAATAATTTGCAGAAACCCTTAGAACTTGTGCAAGGCAAAGAGTGAACCCTAATGTAAAATATGGAATTTAGTTAATAAAAAATTAATTGGGCCAGCCCCAGTGGCCTAGTGGTTCAGTTCAGCACACTCCAATTCCATGGCCCAGGTTCAGTTCCCCGGCGCAGACCTACACCGCTCTGTTAGCAGCCATGCTATGCTGGCTGCCCTCATACTAAAAAATAGAGGAAGATTGGCATGGCTGTTAGGGTGAAACTTCCTCAGGAAAAAAACCAAAAACACAAAACATTAAAAAAAAATAACTAAAAATAACAAAATTTAAAAAGCTGTATATATGGGAATTAAGAAATGACATTAAATAATTCATGGTCAAAGAAAAAACACAATGAAAGCTAAAAATTAATTTTGACAGAAACAGTACTGATAAAAACACGTGCAAAGAAACTAAAGCCATGTTTATGAGGAAATTTATTTTAGCACATATTTTATGGTTTGTAAATTAGACCAAGATTAGCAAATTAAAACTAGAGAATCTTAAAGGAAGGAAAGAGTAAAGAACATAGGAGAAAATAATGAAATGGAAAACAAACCTAAAACAGAGAGCATCTACAAAGCCCAAAGTTGGTACTTTGAAGAGAAAGAAAACTGCTTCAGATCCCACACCCATTAAAATAGGTAATAGGATGATATTATGATGAAATTTATGACTAGACATTTAAATATTTAATTTATATAAACAAATTCCTAAAAAAGCACAAGTTACCAGATTTTTACGTGAAGAAATAGAAATTTGATTAATTTTTCTATCTGTTGAATACAACTGATTCGGTGTGTCCCAAAGGAAAATGAAAACCCAGATAGCCTCACCATGAATTTCCCAAAAGGAAGAAATCAACCCAGCTGACACTTTGATTTTGTACTTCTGGCCTCTCGAACTGTGAAAGAACAAACCTCTGCTGTTTTAAGCCACCCAATTTGTGGTAATTTGTTATTGCAGCTCTAGAAAACAAACAGAGCTCCTGAGGTTCTGGCAACATTCTCTGTCTTTATTTAGGTTACAGTTACATAAATGTTCACTTTGTTTTTTTGTTTTGTGTTCTCTCTGTCTCATTTTGCCAAGTGTCATATTTCAATGAAAAAGCGGGAAAAAATTAAAAATTTACACCATAAAATTATTAGATGAAAGTATGGGAGATTATTATTATCATAAGCTCAGAATGGGGAAGGCTTTTCTAAGCAAGACATAACATTGAAAAAATGTAATAAAAATGATTGGTAATTTTGATTATATACTTAAAAGTTTGCATTTCTCAAAATACCAAGGAGTCCAAAGTCAAACAATAAACCAGGAAAACATATTTGCAACATGCACACACATGCACGCACACAATGCGCACACACACAGAACTATAGACTCTTTCTCAAAAAATGCAAAGCCTTCAATAAATCAGTGTGGTAAAAATATCCCATTACAAAAAAAAAATCACTAAATGACATAATTAACAAGCTTACAGAAAAGAAAAATAACTTAGTAATATGTGAAAACATGCTCAACACTTATGATTAAGTTGTGCATATTAAAAGTCTAGTGAAATATCATTCATACCTATCAAATTAATGTCCACGCTGACAAGAGGTTAGGGTGGGTTATACTCACATATTTTGGGTTGGAACGTTAATTAGTTTAACTTTATGCAGAATAACTTGGTAATGTCCTTCAAAATTAAAGTAACATATACTCTTTGAATCAGCAATTCCACTTCTATGAATTTAGTCTTTATTCATAACTGAGGACTCTAAACTAAACACTATCCTTTGCTACATTATGAATTTTTTATGTGTGCATAGATTTTTTTTTTAATCTCTCTCTTTTTTTTAATCATAAAGTTTAAATACACAAGTGAAGGACCCAGATATTATTAATTTTATGGTATAGTAAGAATTCTTTTCCTAGCACTTGCTAATAAATAATATACACTTATTAAAATATTCCTAATAACTTATTTGTTAAGGTGATGATTTTAGGGTAGTGTTTCTTGAAAGGCTTTATAAAATTACAGAGTGTTTGACAAGAAAATACATTCTTCTCAGGGAATATAAGATATGCTAGAAAGAGAATAATGTGTAGCAGTTAAATATAGCTTACAGGTAATTTGAATTGTCTACAAGCACAATGAAATAAAATCTTGTAAGTTGCATCATGAAAACATACCTAGCCACAATTCCCAGAATCATAGACAAATCTGAACAGCTCACATCTTTATCTACAAAAAAAAATTACTATCGAGTGCTTTTCTAAAAATTTACAAATGGATTCAATTTAACCTACATTATAATTTTCCCAACTGTAGCAATATACCTAAGAATTTGGAACATGCTTTAAGCTGTATAATGTATTTAAAATAGTTTCCATTAAGGGAATGTTTGTTACATTGAATTAATAATGTACGAGTCCCATAAGTCACAATGGTTGCATGTTTTCTTCCAAAGTTCATTAAGAAGTTTTTCACATTTTTGCTATGTAAATATTATAAATATTGCTTAAATTCTAATAAAAAGTGTATTAAGCTCATCAGAGAGCTATTAGCTTTAAAAGAATATGCATGTTACCACTATTCAATCTCTAATTTCCAAGTGTCAAGCAGCTACAGAGGAGGCCACTATAGGAAAGCCTCTCAGTGCCTGGAAACCTGTCCCTGCGCTGGGCTCTCAAAAAAAGTAATTTTCAACTTTGAATGCACATTAGACCCATCTGACGAGATACTTTCTTTTTAAATCCAGTAGTCAGCCTTAATTCCAGACCAACAGAATCAGAATCTCTAGATGGGCAAAAAGACATCAGTAATTTTTTTTTAAACTTCCTTGTTGATTCCAATGTGCAGTCAGGTTTGAGAGTAACAACTCTAAAAGGCATTCTTGTTTTACACAAACCCCTCCTGGCTTTCAGAAACCATTGATTTTCTGAAGATTAGTATTATTTTTTTCAACATAAAATTTTCCTAGAAATGGAGACTCTCGGCTGTGATGATACAATATATATTTGTAGGTACAGGTCATTGATGATTTGAGTATTTCTTTAAGTCAACTGTACCTGTGGGTAAATAGCTACATTTACACTGTTGTATTCCAAAGGAACAAAATTGATAGCAATAGAAATCTCAGTCTTGCTAATAGTTAAGACTAAGCTGTCTTTCACTCCAAACATGAAAATTACAGGATAAAAATATTTAAACACATGGTCAGAGTTGAGAAGGAGCATCGGCTTGATCTTGTGTTCTTCCTGCTCCAGAGTAGCTGCTAAATAAACTAGGTCCAACCTTCAATAAGCCGTCTTTTTCTAACGAGCTCTAGGGACAAAATAGAATCTACTCTTCTCTTATCCATTCAGTTTGTGTGCTCCCACTCTTTTAACATTCGATGGGTCCTTCCTTCTTACTTTTACTTTAATTAAAATAATTACATACCTTTAATTCTCCACTGATATAAAAAATGCTTAATTCTCTTCTTTGACATCCTCCTATCATGTTGTCTTTCCAACTTCTTTTGTCTCCATTAAATATCTTACATTCATGCTTTCCAGCCTATATATCATTCCTCTACTTGTCTCTCTTACCCATCTCTGATTCTCCTCTTTTCTCCGAAAAGACAGACTGAACATAATATTTTGATAAGGATCAGATTAAAGGAGAGTTAGAAAAAAGTAGTTCTATCGTCTTTCTTTAACCATAATTTCGAGACTGAGTTAGTATTAAATTCAATTTGCAGTCGCTGATATCAGTCCGAAACGCAAGACTTTGTCTTTTGCATGTGTGCTTAGACAGACACTCTTAGCTTTTGTAGTTAGCATGTGTGTATAAAAAAAAAAAGAAGGAAAGAGGAAGGAAGAAAAGGAGGGAGGGAGCAAGGGAGGGAAAGAAAAACCTCATTTGAAAAACTGTGATTGTGAAAACACAAGTCCTGTCAATAGTTAGTAAACATCCTAGAAGATATTTTATTTTGTCTGTAAACTGTTTCCTACAATTTAAGTTTCCCTCCATTCTGGCCAATCTCTATGTAACTATCAAACAAGCTTCACGCTTATTTCCTTCTAGAGATAAAGAGGAATGTTTGTGGAACAACTGCCTCACAGCAATATCTCCGTGATCATCTTTACAAAATATCAACATAGGCACATGGAGAGGGGAAATCAAACTCCTTGTAATACACAGAATAAATTATGATTCTTTTTGGTTGCAAATGATGGAGAAACTAAACTGAATTTGCTATATATCAGATTATTGGCTGCCATAAACAAGTGTCAAAGATAAAGCTGGACACTAGTTAAAGCAGTAAGGACAGATTTTAATCAGTGATATACTATTCCAATAGGGAAGAGAGTCTAGTGTGAACTGAACTCAGTTTCAATTTGTACAGAGGTGACTTGGAGTTTTAAAGGGAGAAGGAGGGAATAAGGAAGGGGGTGAGAAGAGCTCAGTAGAAACAAGGAAGTGAAAAACTACAAAAAGCAAGAAGGAGGATGGAGGAGTTGGTCCATGTGAAACCCATCTGGGTTTGCCAACGGGTGATTATCAAAGCTAGGCTCCTACCCTCCTACAGAGACTGGGAGACACGGACCCAAGCTTCAGGTAAATTCTTTTGGCAGCCTTGTGTTTTACCAGGCAGACACTTCAAGGAGAACTAGGGTCATCCTAGGGATGTAGCCTTGAGCTGTTAGAAACTGTTCAAGTTTGTTCAAGTTTTTATAGGCCAAGGTTGAGACTTAGTCAAGAAAAGGCTCAGACAAATCTGGCTAGAGTTTGGTGAAGGAGAGAATCTTTGTTACAAATTAGGGAAAGAACTATCACCCATGGCTGGGTCCAGCAACTCAAATGATTTCATCAATATTCATCTTTCTCTGCCTCACAGCTCTGTTTCCTTCTGTTTTGGCTTCTCTCCTAAGCAAAATGACTCCTCTTGGTGATTCTCTGAGCTCTAAGCTTTTCTAGTCACTTCAGTGATTCCAATGCAAAAGAGTGTCTGTTTCTCTCCTAATCACTCAAGCAAAAGTTCCAAGAGTTTGACACTGCCTGAATGACGTTATCATCTCTAAGCCAAAACACTCTGAGTGAGAAATATGATGTTCTTGTTGGCTGGATCCATGTCACATGACTGTCCCTGGAACCAGAATTGCAATGATCCCACCTGTATTATGTGGGCTGAGAAGAGGTGAGTAGGTGATGACCAAGAAAATATGTGATTTTCAAATAAAAGGAGAGTGGATACCTGTCAGCCAACAGAAAATGTCCACTAAATTAAAAAATACACCTTATTATTTTTCTGACTCTTACATATACAATTCAATAATCACAGATCATCTATTCAGTGCAAGACCATATGAGGCACTGGTCAGAGGCAGAGAAAGACACTGTTTCATATATGAGAGTGGCATAAATCTTCCCAGGAAATTATAACTAGGCTATCCATATTTTATAAAAATCCTATTTTGATATTTTTTAAAGAACATGAATATAATGAATTTTTTTTCCTAAGCAGCACTCTGCAGTTTCGTGATTCATATTGCTTTTCATTCTTAAACCCAGATTTGAATGGCTATTAGTCTATAATCTTAACTAATTGCTTTTCTAGACTTGAAAAGAAATATTTATAAATGACTAAGTAATCAAAATCTGCATGACATCTGTTGCTCACAGCCAGAACATTACTCATTCACTTTTATTGTTCAAAATCATTTACATTTGACGTAAGGGCAATTAACTACACACATCATGAAAGATAATCACATAATTAAATATTATTCACAGCACCAGAACACTTTAAAAATATTACTGCAGGAGGTTTGTTCACATTGGGAGGGCAATTTTAACAAAGTAGTACAAAAGGTGATTTTAATTTTGTTTAAAATGCCTTTTTTTCAGGTGTGAGAATAAGCTTAAGGTTAGCAGGAAAATAATGTTTCCTTAATTCCAACACCAGCATTTCTTTTTTATCTTATCTCCTATTTTTAGAGAATGTTTTTGAAAGAAAATGGATTCTTGCTGAAATCTTCGTGTTTGGAGGAACGAGGACAATGCATAAGTTATAGCCATGAATTATATTAGTTTAACATCTATACTGTTGGGAAGCTTGGTTCTGCTGGGAAATTGACATTCCAATCTGGTCTACAACCTAGCTGTCATGAGACACTATCTGGAAGAAAGTGATGTGGATAGGAATAAGATGGGAGTGGTAATGGTGTTCAAGGGCATAGTCATTGGGCAGGAGACAAATGAATTTGGAAGTATCAGTTCTGGAAGAATCAAGAGCACCTGATTTATTTTTCTGCTTGCAGTCAGAATAGTTCTCCAATTTATGTAAAAATTCAGTTTTTATAAAAGATCTTTAGAGACAGTGGCCCCATAGACTATTCTGACAACATGACTCAACACCAGCATTATCAAATTTAAACCATATTCACTTTGGTCTTGAGAGGGAAAAGGCAGAAGCCCAGGGAGCTTCATTCAACGTTACCTATGAAGTTTGGCAACTACAATTAAGTCATTGTTCTTCTCTTCTCCCAGTCCTTATTCTTTCCTAGTAAAGCTTATTTCTCAGACTTTGAATCATTTACCATGTTATTTTTCTTGGGATCTCCTTCAAGATCTGTATATCATATTTCAATTTTGGAGAGGTAAACAAATACCACATCAAAAATATACCAAATATACCAAAAATATAAGCCTAAGAAGTCTCAAATGTAGTTTTCAAAAATCATTAACATTACAAAAATTTCTTTAAAAATTCTTATTTTTAATCCATCCTTCCCAAACATTTTATAAAACAAAACAATAAACATGTGAAAGAATGATGCAAATATTGAAAGAAAGAGTATTCGAAAATATTCTATTATTAGTAAAAATATTTATTGACTCTCACTCAAAATATTAGTAATAATAGATTTTAAGTGACGGTCATGAAATAAATGTCTCATTATTTGGAAAATCCTGGTTTTACATTTTTGATACAATATATCATGTTTCTAATCTGAACTTAATTTTACAGCTTAATTGTAATAATGGTTATAACTTAAAAATATGATAAAAAGAGAACATGTTAATCATGGGCTTTGCTCACTAATAAATTATAGATATTTTTCAAATCCATCCACCAAGAAGGCGTAGGATTATTATTTTTCGTTTGTGTGTTTCTATCTTTAAACTGGTTAGTAAATTTCTAACTTTCTTGAGAACATTAAACTGCCCTTAGAAACTTTTAAAAATTGCTGTTTTAAAAATATTAGCTTTGTAGATTCACAGCTGTTGAAACTCTTACTCTGAGATAGTGTTAAAGAGTTTAGATATGGGTTTCCAATTTTTGAAAGTCTGCACACAATGTATTTTTTACATGTGAAATACTTAGATTGTTATTTATAAAGTTGTGTAGCAACAGAAACTCTCGTTCATGTTGGTGGGACTGCAAAATAGTACAGCCAGTTTGGAAGTCAGTTCGGCAATTTCTTATAAAACTAAACATACTCTTACCATGTGATCCACCAATGGCACTACTTGGTATTTACCCAAAAGAGTTGAAAATTTATGTCCATACAAAACCTGCACAGGAATGCTTATAGCAACGTTTTCATAATCGGCAAATGGATAAACAAACTGCGGTATATTCATGCAATGGAATATTATTTAGTGATAAAAAGAAATGAGTTATTGAATGATGAAAAGATATGGAGGAACTTTAAATGCATGTTGCTATGTGAAAAAACCAATTTCGAAAGATTGTGTACTGTTTGATTCCAACCATAAGACATTCTGGAAAAGGCAAAATTATAGAGATGGTAAAAGATTAGTGGTTGCCATGGGTTTGGGGGAGGTAGGGAGGGATGAATAAGTGCAGCACAGGGGATTTTTTTTTTAAAGACAATTTTTTAAGAGTAGTTTTAGATTTAAAAAAAATAGAGAAGCTACAGAGATTATTCATATACCACCTGCTAGCACACATGCATAGTCTCTCTCATTATCAACAGCACTCACTAGAACCCACATTGACACATCATAATCACCCAGAATCCATAGTTTACCTTAGGGTTCAGTATTGGTGGTATACATTCTATGGGTTTGGAAAAATGTATAATGACATATATCCATCCTTATAATATCATACAGAATATTTTCATTGCCCTAAAAATTCTCTGTGCTCTGCCTGGGCTTGGTGCTTTGTGTTTTGAAAGGTTGTTAATTATTGACTCAATTTCTTTAATAGATATAGGCCTATTCAGATCTTCTATTTCTTCTTGTGTGAGTTTTGGCAGATTGTGTCTTTCAAAGAATTGGTTCATTTCATTTAGGTTATCAGATTTGTGGGCATAGCTTGTTCACAGTATTTTTGTATTATCCTTTTAATTTCCATGGAATCTGTAGTGATGTCCCCTCTTTCATTTCTGATATTAGTAATTTATGTCCTCTCCTTTTTCTTGCTTAGTCGGTCTAGAGGCTTATTGATTTTATTGATGTTTTCAAGGACCAGTTTTTGGTTTTGTTGATTTTCTCTACTGGTCTCCTGTTTTCAATTTTATTGATTTCTGCTTTAATTCTTATTATTTCCTTTCTTCTGCTTACTTTGGATTTAATTTGCTCTTCTTTTTCAAGTTTCTTAAGGTAGAAACTTAGATAGTTGATTTTCAGAATTTTCTTCTTTTGTAATATATTCATTCAATGCTATAAATTTCGCTCTATGCATTGTTTTCACTGTGTCCCAAATTTTGATAAGTAATGTTTTCATTTTCACTTAGTTCAAAATATTGTTAAATTTCTTTTGAGATTTCTTCTTTTATTCAGGTATTCTTTAGAAGCATGTTGTTTAATCTCTAAGTATTTTGGAATTTTCCAGTTATCTTTTTGTTATTAATTTCTAGTTTAATTCCATTGTGGTCTGTGAGTAGACATTATATGATTTCTATTCGTTTAAATATGTTAAGATGTGTTTTATGGCCCAGAATGTGGTCTATTTTAGTGAATGTTCCACGTGAGTTTGTGAAAAATGTGAATTCTGCTGTTGTTGGATGAAGCAGTCTATAGATGCCAAATATATCCTGTTGATTGATGGTGTTGTTGTGTTCAATTATGTCCTTACTGATTTTCCACAGGGGACTTTTTAGGGCAGTTAAACTGTTAGGTATGATACCGAAATAATGAATATATATCGTGCATTAATCAAAACCCACAGAATGTACAACACTAAGAGTGAACGCTAATGTAAATTATAGACTTTAGTTAATAATGTATCAATTCTTGCTCATCAAATGTAACAAATGTACCACACTAGTGCAAGATATTAATAGGGGAAACATGGGTAGATGTGAAAGTGTATATGGGAACTCTCTGTACTTTCTGCTGAATTTTTCTGCAACCCTATACCTACAAAAAACAGTCTATTAATTTAAAAATATATAAAAAAGAAAAAAGTACATAGTTATATGGATTCACATCCCCATTAAATCTCTTCCTTTTGGAAACTGTTGAAGAGTCTATATATGAATTTCCAATTTGTACAAGTCTGCAGATAATGGAACTTTTACATGTGAAATACATTGTTTTCAAGAACAAAAATCTTAATGTTAGATACATTTCCAAACATGTTTTTAAATGCTTTTGCTTTAGCACCAGTTTCTTTTGAAAATGAGTACTTTCTTTTATTTTTAAAACTGACCTTAAAAAGATGATTTTCCTGTTTATTTTCAAAATGTTTCATGGTTATCATTTTACTAGCATATGTGTTCTATCATAGAAAACATTGGTAATTTTGGAACAGTTCTCTTTTCGTAGAAGGAAAATAAGTCATCGAACCATAAGTCTGAAATTTGTTAAATACTTGACCAAATACATTTTGGTTTTCCTGGGATAGTCTCCGTTTAAGCCCGTTGCTTCAGCATTCTGTCCTGTAAGTGTCTTCTTTTATGCTCAAATGTGTTCCATTTGGACAATAAACTATATGGTCACTCTCAGTAAGAAGGAATAACAGAGTGACACATGTGAGATTATATCATCATTAATTATCATTAAGAAAAGACATGTCAACGGTTCTGGCTTGTGTTTGACTCATGGCACGATATTCTTTGCCTAAATACAGAATATGTGTGTTCTTGTCATAAATGTAGTAAGTTATATCACATCTTATTAGAAACCCTGAGAGAAAGTTTGATTTTAATAAAGAGTATCCTTAATTAGTATTGTTTGCCAACATTCTTTCATCTCTTTCCAGCTAATATATGGCTTCTTACCTAGTTTCTCACTCTCTTGAACAACATTTTATGTAGGTCCAAACTTGAGACTAGGGAATTCCACAAATAATAATTTGATGTGTTGTGAAATCACTGGCTTCTGAATATTAATATGCATAAATGTAATTTCAGTGGTAATAAATATACATATTTTCTTAGACTTGCTTCCCATTATAACACTGAGGAACACTTGAGAGTCGATTTACTAATCCAAGTGTCCCTAATAATGCTATATAGCCCAAAATTTCTGGGTCACGATGTGAACTACAGTTTTGCTAAGACAACAGAACTTCTGTTTTTAGATGAATTTTAGATAAGGATCAATAAGCATGTAGGCAATTTAATGTAACAATTTGGCTATAAACTGCCTCTGTAGACATACGTTTCTTTAATGCGTTCACTTTAATGTGATAAAAGTAATTCTATTTGCATTCACATGTTTTAGTTGCTGTTTTTATTTAGCCACAAATTTTAAGGATTGGGAATACTTTTAATTTGCCCTGGCTTTCCTCCATTCCCTGAACTTGTATCTAGTTATTCGTAAACACACAGGGAAGACAGCGGGTGAACAATGATCCATCCTCGATTAAACATTATACTTTTACATCAAGGATAAAGAGGGTCCGGGGAAATTAATCCTTTGCCCTAGGAAGTTTATTAAAAATGTTAAATCAGGAGCTAATGGCAGCTTAAATGGCTTGAAGTAATTCTCTGGGGGAAATCTTCTAAAATCCTATCTGTTAAGGAAGATTTGGTTCAAGAAGAGGCAAAGATCGAGGAAAGAAAAATAACAGAGTTATCAAATATTGCTGACCTTAAATGTCAAAGTTAAGAAACTAAAGAAAAATTTTATACAATAGACATATGTATATGGATATGGCATATGTAAATGGATTCAATAAGAATCCATTTAGAATTGAAAGCTTGAATCATTTTTTTAACTTAAGAAGAGCTTAAATAGCTGAAACTATCTCTAAATAGAAAAAAATTAAAAGTACCATGATTGAACAATTGGTACTTAGTTAAACATTTACGTTTATACGGGATTGGAGCATGCCTCCTACAAATATCTGCTGCAAAAACTACACAGATTAAAATGCTTCTGTGAATGGGGCATGGTTTCAGTTTTAGGACTTATTAAGGAGTAAAGAGATGGAAAAAATACCCCTATCCATATATATTGTAATTAATTGACGGGTGTGACCAAGCACCACAAAGTGTGATATAGACCAAAATATATTGTACTGGGCAATATATGATACACATTTCAAGACTTGTATAAAAAGTAGGTTTAAAAACTCTAAGAGACAATTGCAGTTTCTGCTCTGATATGTAAAGATCTTGGAAGCCATCACTTCCATACTCACAACAAAACACAAACTAAACAAATTGATAATCGACTCTTGTTAGATCCACCAGAGAGCTGAGGTCACGTAGCAAACCACTGCCCTGAAAACTGGAGACACAGACAAATATAGAGAAACACAGCTTACAGGGAACAGAAGTTACTGGAGCAAGTAACAGGTAGGAACACCTAACCAGTAATTGACAAATGACTGGAAGCTCCATGTGGACTAGCTTGAGAGTTAAAAAACTCCTGGGGGTCCAGTCTTAGGAAAGGCCCCTGAAGCTTCATGAGTTTTACCTCTAAGAGCCCTACTAGGTTCTCTTGATGAAGGTCAGAGAAAAATCACCTCCTACTTCCAGTGATGGAGGAAAAGAGGGAGAAGAACAATTTTGAAATATGCGCAGACCATTGTGTTCTCCATAACAAATTGCCCTCGGGGGAAAATACTTTCCCAGAGCCTTTCCCACCTAGGGGAAGAGGAATTAGACAACTCCAGCACCTAGAAGGCTTCAGGTCTATCACAGGGAAAATTTAAAAAAGCTAAGAAATTCTTCTAAAGGTCACAACCCACGGATACTGGCACACCCCATAAATGGACAATTAATCATAGAATTATAGAACGCTTCTCCTCCCCAAGTACCTTACAACCACATCAACAGGGCTACAATATTGTCACAGTGGATTATAGCTGACAGAGCCTCAGGACAGACTCTGTTTAAGAAGGAGTTTTTAGGGTAACACAAGACAACAGTGGAGACAGAAATAAGGGCATAAAGGAAATTGAAGGCTCTGACCCTTTCAGCTACAGCAAACATTAAATGCAGCATAACCCCTAGCCTGATAAACATATCACCTCTCACAAAAGGCCTATTTACCTCAGTTCTTATTTCCTTATACATCATGGTCAGCTCTCAATAAAAAATTACAAGACGTGGTAAAAAGGCAAGAAAAAACACAGCTTGAAGAGGCAAAACAAGCATCCAGGATCAAATAAGGGAGAGATCGGGGGTTATCAGACAGGATATTTAAAATGACTGTGATTAATATGCTAAGGGTTCTCATGAAAAGAACTGATGACATTCAAGAACAGGTGAGAAATGCAAGCAAAGAGATAGAAACCCTAAGAAAAAGGTAAAAGGAAATGCAAGAAATCAAAGACTCAGTGAAAGAATTCAAGAATGCTTTTCATGGATTCATCATTAGACAGGACACCGCTGAAGAAAGAATCAGTGAGCTTGAAAATATGTGAATGAAACTTCCCAAACTGAAAAACAAAGAAAAATGGAAAAAAAAACCACGAAAATGAAACCAGAACAGAATATCCAAGAATCATGAGACCATCATAAAAGGTGTAACAAACACACAATGGGGAATAATAATAATTATTGTTAATCACCTAAGACACCATGTATTTTATTTATTTGTCTGGATTATTTTCTAGCTCCCCTCAGTAAGCAGGATTTGAGATCTTTGTTTGTTTTACTCACAGCTGTGTCCCAGGACTTAGAAGAGTTCCTGGAGACATAACTGATGCTCAATAAATATGTGTTGAATGAGTGAAGGATGACATAAACGAATGAATGAGTGAGTTAAAGCATAAAGTTGAGCGAATGTTGCTATTGAAATGAAAATGTATTCTTTTTGAATATATATATATATTAATACTGTTTTAGAGACTGATGAAAACATGGTGCATTTATATGTCATTCCTTCTGAATATTCATTACCTTAGAGTATGACTTTTTTTGATTCTTTAGGATGCTGCAGTAACTCCTCTCGTACTAAGTCTCCACATTGATATAAAGTGCTGCCTCAGATGGGACATCCAGTAGCCTTTTAATACCAATATTCATCACGTTAAAATATATGCATGGCCTATAACTTCTGGGAAATAGCCTACAGTGTGGAATAGGAGTGATCCCAAGCCAGAGCTTAAAATAAGCAAATAGGTCAAATGTTCAACTTACCTGCAATATTTTTAATTACTTGGCATATCTTTTTAAATGAATGTTCAGGCCCTATCAAACCATCGTGACACAAAACTTAACCAAGAGGAATACTAGGAGTCCCATGTGTTTTATCTTTTTTAATGCTCCGAGTAGAATGAATCTTTTGATTTTTTTCATCCCGAAAATGTCTCTAAAGAGCCAATGGTTTAAATGCAAAGTTCTTCCCTTAAGGAAAAGGTTCGAGGTTTTCATTTTCCAAGAGTAAAATATTACTTTCTTACATGAAAGTTTTGTCTATTTTATTGCTAGAGTTGAAAAAGAAAAAGTCTCAGAACTTCTTTAATATAGCCCAATTCATCAAACTGATTCTTTCTTGCTCTAGGTTATTTCTCATTGATATTCCCTTTGGTTGCTAGAAATTTCTAAATTAGTGTTTCATACATCTATGTGGCACACATTATTTAGCTAACTATTACCTTTCATTTGTATTCATTATGTGTGTATGTGACTTTATCATTGTTCAGCATTATAATAACCATAAAGGAATGATTTATATTGCCATAGATACAGAGATAAAATTATTTCATTTAAAAATCCACATCTTTTCTTATTATAATCTGTTAAAGAAAGGAACTTCATTAAACATAAAATGTTATTATTTATTTTAGTATTGTATAAGTACGTTTGTGTTTATTGCCATATCAGTGAACAACTTTCAGCACTTTTGTTTGACTGTCTGTTTAGATTTTTTAAATCTATGTGTCTTTTAAACCTTAAAATATTGCCTTGTACTGTTGAAAGAGAAATGAAGTAATGATGGCAGTAATATCTGCATTCTCTAGGTAAAAAATGTATGACCTGTATAAATTAAGTATGCTGCCAAATTAATTAAAGTGGGAATTTAGACTCCTGAATGGGAAACTTTTTCCTTTTTTTTGGAGAATATACATAATTGCTTTGAATTTTATCTGGTTACAAAATGTAAACATACTCATGCATTCATCTCTTTGGGTGAAGTAACCACAAAATTCACTTTAAGAAGTATTTTCAATTCTGACTAATTTTTATGTGAATATATATTCTATATATATTTTTTGAGGGAGCAATGAGCATAATCTCTATCAATTTCACAGGTAAGGTTGTAACAATTAAATAACATCATAAATCACTAAAAGTATAAATAATATAGGCCATTTGTTATTAAAAATAACTAGTACTAGATTTCAAAAAGACAATTAAGTAATTTTCTGTCTCTCATGTTTTTATTTTGCAAAATTTAACTATATAAATGCTCTGTATAAGTTTCTTACTTTAAAAATAGGAGTAATTATATTTACATCCAAATGTATTTTAACCTCAAACATCATTTTTACAGTCCTGGCAGGCAGTCTGTGATGGTTAATTTTATGTGTCAACTTGGCTAGGCTAAGGAATCCACATATTTGGTCAATCACCAGTCTAGCTATTGCTATGAAAATATTTTTTAGATGAGATTAACATTTAAATCAGAATTTGAATAAAGCAGATTAACCTCCATAACCCCCAACTTCATCCAATCAGTTGAAGGCCTTACAAGAAAATGACTGAGGTTCCTCTAGAAAAAGAACAGACCGCCTTCAGACTCCAGCTACAACATCAATTCTTCCTAGTTCACCAGCCTTCCTTCCTGCCCAGCAGATTTTGGACTTGCCAGTCCCACAATTGCATAAGCCAGTTCCTTAGTTTCTCTCCCTCATACACACACACACACACACACACACACACACACACACAAACACACACACACACACACACACATATCTTACTGACTGTTTCTGTGGAGAACCGCGATTAATACACTGTCTTATGATCTCTGTGGCAAATATCCTTCGCTTATTGACTGACGCCACCTCGCCTGTTTCCTTTTTCACAGCCCTCATTCCCTCTGATCCTTTTCGAGCCACCAAAACTCACCACTTTGGCCATAGAAGCTTTTGTGAGGGAGAAATAAGACTTGGAATTTTTGGTGGTCTGATAAATTCAGAGAAGGAATAATGGAAGAAACTGGAATGATAGTAAAACAAATGATACTCAAACTAACCCAGAACATAATCAGCCTCGTGGAGATAAATTCAGAAGCCAATTTCAAGAGAGGATTGCCTATAGATACAATCACTAGAAATTTTAAAAATATATCCCTTTTTAAAAAAATTTAAGGCATTCAAGGAGCAATAATCATATATTAATGTGAAATAGTTAAATTATATTACATTCTTCCTAAAATATAGCTAAATCAGAAGCCTTTGATAAACAGCAGTTTTGATCATGTAGATGGGCAGTGACTTTGGACTATGAAACACTTTGGAGCAGGTGGGTGGAATGGATTGGTGGATGCTTTAGGGAAAGCTAAAGCTCAAAACATGTGAAAGGAAGGAAACTGGGTAAAAAAAGGTTACTGAGAGGGAGAGCAGCAGATACCAACAATAATAGTAGCCATGATAGTAGATAATACCACAACTTTAATATTTAACCTATTCTCAGGAAAATAAGGAATCTCTGCTTCTTCCTTTTCATATTTCATTGTCTTCTCATCCTAGGATTCAGAATTCAAGCCGGCAGTATTACCATTTTGTTTTCACTACTTTAGAGTTTGTATGCATTTAAGGACTAAGCTAAGAACTGAACAAATTTAATAATATCATTCCCATTGAAGTATATGTTCTGAGTTAAAAGTAATCAACTTAAAATTGAACTCTCAGTACACGACATCTTTGTAGTTCTGAGGCCTGCCAATATTGTCATCAATCATTTTTAAGGCAATGCAAAGTTTAAAATACATTGCCAACATTTTTGTTTATCTCTTATGGATCTGGGTTCATAAAGACTTTCCAAGATGATTTAATTATCCCAAACCATAAAAAGCTCTGCCAATATTTACCAGTGGGGTTTTAAAACTGAACAGTATTGTTTCTGTTTTGTGATTTTTCAAGTTTGGTTGCTATGGGGACACGTGTTCAGTTAGTTGATTGATACGACAACTTTTTGAAATATGATAACATTCCGTTTAGACCATGAATTATATCAAATTGTCCCTTTATAAAGCCAATAAAATTAAATATTTTTGAAAACAAGAAAACATCTGGAAAAAATTTTAACTTTTTGAATATATATAACCAAATAAAATAAATTACTATTTACTGAATATTTAGTCAGGGGAAGGTAGGAACAACTGATTAGGCAAAATATGAGGACAGTGAAATAATCTTCCTTTAAGAGCCAAGACATGGTATAAAAGAGAAAGTTTTAGGAATTAGCAAGGCCTCAAGAAATCTTAGAATTTAGCATGTTCCCCAAATTTAGTCCTCTTATTATCACTCATTTTTTATATCACCTAGTAATTTCATTATTATTAAATTATATTCCATTTAAATCTAATAAGGCTTGTAATCACTACCTATCTTAGCCTCATCCTGGAAAATAACATCCTTGAAATCAGATTCAATGTATTAATTGTATTTTTGAATACATATTAGCCCGATTGTTTTTTACGTACCACTTAAAATCATCTTGTATATCTACTATTGTATACATGGCACCCATTGTGAGAAACTGATTTATAGGAATCCTGTCTGAAGAAATCCAAGGAAATAGCATCAGCCTCTGGAATGCAGAATTTCATAGCTTAGCATGGGAATTTGTTCCATTGGACAGCTCTAGTTTTTTAAAAGCTCCCTCTTAAACTGAACTAAAATCTGTCTCCTAATGATGCCACATGGAAACTAGAAATACAAATTGAGTTGTGTCTACCTTATTTGGAAATTATACCAGGAATAGAGTGACCAGAATTTCCTAGGAATTAAAGTGACATCTACCTTAGAAAACTTTTATTATTAGTTACTATGTGGACGTTAATTTTTAATAAATTTATGCTTACTTATAGTGATCATTTTTTTTAGTTCTCTTAACTCGTATGCTTAATCATTTAGTCCAGAATCTTTTCAGCATATGTTGCTGAGTTTACCAATTCTCTCTCTTTCTTAAAATAGAAATTCGAAAATATATCACTTGCCCACCTGCAATTTTTTCTGGGTTGTTTTAAAATTCTCTAATTTTACAACTCTCCAGTATTATCTTCTATTTCTACTGATTCTAGAATTTCATCTTTAACATAGGGCAAGTTATAGGATAAGGAGACTTACTTTCATTTACAGAAGCACTCCTGCCCTATCCTAATCTGACATTGAGGTTTTGAGTCTAGATTTTCAGGAAAACAGGAGACCCATTAGAAGAAATACAAACAAAATCATCTAGAGACAAGTAAATGGAATTAGTAAAATCAAAAGATTATATTTGTTTAAATTGCCGTGGCTGAGAACATCCATAGGTCTTGGTAAATCTTCTATAATATGCATTGATAACCAAGACTTTTAAACACATCTCATGTTGCTATGATTCTCCATAGAATTTAAGACATAATTAATCTCAAGGCATCAATATATGTATATGTACAGTATATATAATTTTCCATGGTTAGAAAAAAATACATGCGTGTGTATTTCTTTTCATCCATGGGAAATTATAACTCTTTCCAATCACAATTGCCTAGGTCAATCAATATCCTTTCAACCAATTAGGAGACATTAGAAACTTGATTTAATAAGATGACATATGTCAAGGACAATGTTTTGATCAAACCTCCTGGTTATAATGACTGTTGAGTCAATCAGAACTACACTCGAAATTATTTTTATAAAGAAAAATTATATTAATTCATCTTAGGAAATCTCTGGGTATATATTTATGAGAGTTAACATTCTCGTTGACTTTTCATAGTTAAGATGACTTTCAAGAAAATACGTAAGGATTCACAAAACTCAAATAAGTTATTTAGCAGTTTTTAGCCTAATATTGTATAAAAATTATAATTACCTGACATTATTTCGCAAACAAACATAAGAAAAGTATTACTCTTCCTCAGTTAAATAGGCTATTGAGGAATAAAAGCTTTCTACCAATGTCTCCTTTAGAAAGCCCCGATTTACGAATTGCCCGTGTATATAGGGAAAGAAAACTACAAGACATGTTCTCATCACAGAGTCTCCCCTACCCTAGGTGATTGTGCTTTCTCTTACTTTCCAGAGAAAAGAGAAGCTTTTGGCGGTAAACTTTTTGAGGGGCTCATATCACTCTTATACAATATGCTCACATTCTTAACTTCTTTGCTTCTGACTTGTTTTTTCCAAGTCTCCTCTCTATGTACTTCGAATTCCATTTTCTCTTTCTGCATCTAGAATTTAGTCATTCTCCTCTTTCCTTAGCTTAATCCACATAATTAAAAACAAAAAGAAAAAGAAAAAGAAAGCAAAACAAACATAAAAATCACTTTATCACGATATTTTTTATTTCTTTTCTTTCATCCTGTTTCCCAAGGGCCTAGAAACTACAGGTGATCGATAGTTGTGTGTTTAATGAACAAATAAGTGTTCTCCCTTAAGGTAATCTGTTTATCTTAGTCACTTCCTACATAAGAGTTTACAATAAGTTAAACATACTTATGTGGCTAAATGGCGTATACAAAATAATTTATGAAAATGATAAATTTATTATTAAAAATATTAAAACAAATGCAATCAAATGGGAACAAAAATTGCTTAAATATGAAGAAAACAATTTACCCTTTTACCCCACACTATTCATTTTTAAGTTAAGTGATAAAAATTCACCAGTGTTCAGTTATTCACTTCTCTCTTGTTTCTTGCAATAATTCAGAGTAGAAAAGAAGAAGTTAAATTTAAAATATTAGTACATTGATGAGACTTAGAGAAAGATTTCTTTCCTGGTTGAGATTAAATTGTTTATACAAGAAAGAAATCACAAAATATGAATTATATTTAAAACATTATATACTTCAGCATAGTATCATATTTCCAAATGTGATCTATACTTTTTTTACTGATGTATCATTACCCTAAAATAAAATAACACAGAAATAAGAAGTTCAGTTTCAAGACAATTACCAATTTTACTTAGTCATAAAACCACCACCCAAGGCAAGATACAAAAATTTCCATCACCCCAGAAAGTTCCCTTTTGCATTTTTTGCAATAAATTTCCTCTCCCTGCCCTCAAATTTAACTCTCTTATTTCTAATTCTCTAGATGGATTTTGGCTGTTCTTATGCTTTATAAATAGAATTGTATAATGTGTATTTTTTTCTGTCTAGCTATTTTCACTCAACATAAAGTGTTAGAGATTCAATCATGTTGCTATTGCGTGTATAGGTAGTTATTATTATTTTGCTATTGCTGAGTAGTATTCCAAGGTATGAATATGCCACCATACTTTTATCTGTTCTCTTGTTGATAGACGTGTCAGCTGTTTCCAATTTCGGCTATTATGAATAAGGTTGCTATTAAGATATTTGTGTGGGTCTTTTTGTGGGCATACATTTCTATTCATTGTGGTAGTGGTGAATATCTAGTAATATAATTCCTCAGTCATAGGGTAGATGTATGTTTAACTTCATTAAAAACTGCCAAACACTATTCCAAAGTTTACATAGCCATCAACACTATATGAGAATTCCAATTGCTTTGTATCCATACAAACATTTAGTATGTCAATATATATTTAAACAATTTTAGCCACTTTGCTGGGTATAAGGTGATATATTTTTAATATTTTAACTTGGATTTCCCTGAAAAATGATAGTGCTGGTACCTTTTCATATGAAGTATCCATTAAAGTTTTTGGCCTTGTATAATTGGGTTGTTTGATTTTTTTATTGTTTATTTTTAGAAGTTCTTTATATATATTATAGATACATGTTCTTTGTCATATAGATTTTTTTCCAACTTGTAGCTCGTTTATTCATAGTCTTAATGGTATCTTTTAGGGAGCAGCCATTTTTAATTTTGATAAAAATGTATCATTTATCCAACATCATTTTTTACTTTTATAATAGGTACATTTTTTCATCCTGTTTCAGAAATCCTTGCCTATGCTAAGTTCCCATAGATATTCTTTTTAAATCTATTTTTCTAGATGTTTGTTTATGGTTTTGAGTGTTATAGTTCAGTCTATCTCAAATTAATTTCATGTATGGAATGAGAAAGTAGTTGAAGTGATTTTATTTCCATGTAGATATCTAATCTTTCCATCAATTTTGTTAAGAAATTTTTAATTTTTTATTTATTTTATTTTTAATTTTTATTTTTATATTAAAAATTTTTGTTAAAAGGGTTTTATTTTCTCTCTTGTAATGACTTGGCAGCTTGATTGAAAATCTGTTGGCTGTAAAAATGTGGGTCTATTTGTAAACTATTCTGTTCAATTGATTGATTTTTCTATCCTGTGCAAATGTGACATTTTGGTGATTAAAGTTGTATAGTAATTATTGAAATCAGGTAGTGTATGTCCTCCAACTCTGTTCTTCTTTAGCAGAATCCTTTTGGCTTTTCTAGATCTTTAAATTTTTATGTAAATTTTAGAATCAGCTTGTCTATTTTTTCAATCAAGGTACTGAAGTTTTGGTAGGGATTGCATTAAATCCATAATCAATTTAGGGAAAGCTACATGTGAACAATATGGAATCTTCCAATCAATGAATATATTCTATTTCTTAATTTATTTAGTTATTCTTTACTTAACCTAGTAATGCTTTGGAGAATTTAAAGTTATCTGATGCTATTATGAATTGTATTTTAATTTTCCATATTTTTTAACTATTTTACTTATTGTGAGTGTTTTCCAACAATTTAATATTGTCATTTCATTATCTTCTTCTCATTTTATTTCTAATAGAAAGTCAGCAATATTCGTATCTTTGTTCCTCTGATATCTGTCCTTTCTTTTTAGTTTTCACTATTTTGAGTATAATATGCCTAGGTATATTTTCTCTTCATTAACCTTCATTAACCATTCATTGAGTTTATTGGATCTGTTTCCATCTTCATAAATTTGAAAAGTTCTCAGCCACTTTCTTTTCAACAATTTATTCTTCCTCATATTTTTCTTCTTTCTTCTTGGGACTTAATTTATAATATGTTTAACTGTTTGATATTATCCCAAGGATCTCAGACTCTCTGGTTTACTTTTATAACTATTTTTTCCTGTTTCTCTATTTAGATATTTTCTATTTCTTGTCTTCAAGATCACTCATCCTTTCTTTAGCTAGGTCTACTCTGAATTTGTCTGTCAAATGATTTCTTCCCATCCGATATCATTTTTTTTTATTTCTAGCATTGCATTCAGTTCATTTTTATAGTGTCTATATCTCTGTTGGAAGTTGACATCTCTTAACACATTTTTTTGCACTTTTCAAATGCTTAATTTGATTATTCATAAAAAATTATTTAAAAGTTCCTGTCTGATAATTCTGACATTTGGACCATCTCTGAGACTACTTATACTGACCACTTTTCTCTGGAATTTGGGTCATATTTTCTTGATTTTTTTCAATGTATTTTATAATATTTGATTTTCTACTGAAAGTTTTATGTAAAATAATAGTGGAGACTTAAGTCACATTAAAGTCAAGAAAAGGACAGATCTCTTTCTTGTTATCCCAAAACGGTGGGGCTGAGTCAATCTAACCTATACTTCATTGGGGTCTGAGTTTTGCTGCAACCTTAATATGGTTCAGATTACAGCTGTTTTCAAATATTTTGAGGGTAGAACCAGGACCAGGGATCTGAACACTGGAGAGATTCCAAAGATCTTCTTTATTTCATAGTTCAACTTATATGTGTGAAAAATCTTATGCTTTGTTGCAGCTTCACTGCCAGGTTTTAGGCTTTCTGTGTAAGTCTTCAATTCCTAGTTCTGCCTTCTGTTTTCTGTGCCTGAGTGAATCTCTTCCAGCTGACCCTTTCTTAGCTTGTGTAGGACTAGAGCCCTGTGCTGTGTAGAGTTATTTTTTATTTTTCCCCGTGTTTTATCGAGGTGTAATTGAAATATAACATTGCACGAGTTTAAGGTGTACAACATTCTTTAGAAGCATGTCTCTTAGTTCTCTTGCCAACACCTCAGTGTTTTGTAGGTGAAAGTCCAGAGTGCCCAAGGAGTTTCTCTCTTCTCTCTTACCCTGACTGACTAGAGCCTTTTTAGAGCAGAAGACTTAGAGGGCTAATAATAGATTTCTTTCAGTACTCCTGCCTCCTTCACCACCGCCACATACAATGAAGAACAAGTAAGGAGTGCGTGTAGATGCAATTTGCTCTTTTGTAGAATGCTATGGATTCTATTCTGCCACACCAGCCCACATACCACTGTTATATGTTTGTTTGTTAAAATACAACTTGTATCTCTTCATCCACTTCTCTTGTGTATTTCTCTTCTTGCACAGTTCTATCAGGGATGGGAACATTTGTGTGTCTACTGTCTCCTGAGTAGAACCTGAGGCTTCTGGAATGTATTTGCTTTTACTTGTGCGTGTGTGTGTGTGTGTGTGTGTCATCAATTGTATAATGTGTTTTGCAATACCATTATTTGGTAGCTTATTCAGGTTATCTTTGGTTCTTTGTGTGGAAATGACCATCTGATATGACTTCCTCATGTTTCTCAAAGATTATTGATAAAAAATACTTTAACCAAAATATACCCATTACTATTAAGAAAATAAATAGATGGAATAAAATATATATGGCTTTATATTATATATGGCACTCTATTTAGTTGGATGCTTATACATAGAAATGTATGTAGAAAGAATGAGAAGATGAGTGAGAGAACTTTAACTTTGACATTTATTGTACTTTATCCTCTTGCAGATATCAACATTTTTATCAAGTACATCAATTAAAATATTGATCTATACATAATTAAAAACATATTGCTGGGCCCAGCCCCGTGGCCCAGTGGTTAAGTTCAGCAAGCTCCACTTTGGCGTCCTCGGTTCTGTTCTTGGGCGTGGACCTACACCACTCATTGGCGGCCACACTGTGGCGGCGACCAAGATACAAAATAGAGGAAGATTGGCACAGATGTTAGCTCAGGGCCATTCTTCCTCAGCAAAAAAAGGAAAATTGGCAGCAGCTGTTAGCTCAGGGCTAATCGTCCTCAGCAAAAACCCCAAAAAACAAAAAAACCCATCATGCTAAGAGTACTGAGATGATATTGGCTAAATATAGAATATCCACAAATACCATATACAGAGTTATATGTTATTTGTATTATTATATTTAAACCTTACAAGATTATATGAGATATGTACAATTGCTATTTTGATTTTACAACTGAGAAAACTGGGGCAATTGGAAAGGAAAGATTTAAACACAGCTAATTTTATGATGAAGCTTTCTCTTACGTAGAATATGGTATTGCCTCCAACTCTAAGGAATAATTCTTTAAGGCACAATAAAGATAATTTAAAATAGATACACTTTATAAAATAATAACACATTGCCTTGTCTAAATATAATATAGACATGAACAAAATTGCTCTTGGTAAATTTTTTCCACAAAATCATACATTAGATTTAGTTAATTAGGCATGGTCATTGTCATACAACATAATTTAGTAAACCTATTATGTTAAACGATAATACGTTTATGTCGACTCTGTCCCACTTTTCCAAAGGTTTATTTTCCACATCAAAGAATTATATTGAGCCACTAAAGTATATTTCTCCTACCAGGACACTGACATCATTGTGAATTAATAAGATCAGTTAAAATCCTTTTATACTTAAATAAAGTTGTGTTTTTTAAAGACACCGACAGAGAATAGAATTTCTGGGAAATCCTGTATCTTGATCATTCTGTGAGTTAAATTTCAGCTCGGAACGTCTGTAGTCTCTTATAATGTTCTCTACATCTATGTAGGCTTATTATGTACAAAGTAACAGCTAGATTTGAAGCAAAATAATAACCTCAGTGATAAAGTCAAATGAGATGGCCATGGGGGGGAATATATTAATCAGAAATGTTCCACTTTTAATAATATGCTATGCTGTACACTAAATTTATATTTTCTCTTTTTCACCAGTTCCCTTACATCAGTGTTTTTCAAAAACTTTTGCAACTGAGGCTAACATAATGTTCTTCAACACGGAATTAAGCACTCAACCCCATTGTAGGTAAATTTTAGTGATAAAAGAATAGCTTTCAACTAAAATCGATAAAATAATTTCTGTTAATATGATAATAAAACTAATGATTTCACATCTTTGGGAGGCATTTTACGGTTTACCCAATGAACACTAAGGGATCTCTTTGAGTCTTGGGGATGGACACAGTGAACTTCAGTTCAGATTCTTTATCCAGTTAGTTTCTTTTCTTATTCTATCTATAATTATTTAAAACTCCCCACTCACAGCTACAGGCTGGGGAATGGCAGCAAGTGTTTGGTGGCTTCACCATATGAATCAGAATATTTGGCATGGATTCAGAAAATAAGGAGGTGTTTATCCCCGAAAATCTTTAACAATCTTACATAATACGCTAACATGATGTGTATATCAGATTCAAAATTTTAAATGTTGAGTATTTCAATTTGCAAGCCAGAGCCTAATGACATTTTAATCAATCTTTATTTATATTTAAAAAGTGAAAAGAGTCTCCTCATTCCTGTGACATATTTAGATCTTTTCTTTAATACCCCCAATAATGCATCTCTGTGTTTTGTCTAAAAAAAGGAAGAATGAGTAAAGCTCTAAGTTTTCAAATTATTCATATCAGAGCTGTACTTTAAAACAACTAAATGTTTTATCTTTAATGTTAAAAAAATGATTTTTACCTAAAAAATTATGAGTTCTTACTATAAAAGTTATTAAATGTATTCCTGACCACACAATGTAGCAGCCACAGGAAATAACGGAAATGGATTTTTTTGTATTATCAGTGCCATGAATAAATATTTTGTGTTTTCCCTTAGTACCAAAACGCACATGAGCACTTTTCCTTTGGCAGTCAGGGTACTGACTTGGTGCTGTTGATATAACTCTACTATTAAATAAATAATTGTTTCCGGTGGCTCATGTTTTTTCTCTCCTAGCAAACTACACCATAGTAGTAGGCCAAATGATGCTTCTTTAGTTTTGGGCACTTGCCTGCCATTAGTGACAAAAATTTATCAATTTTGTGCTGGAAAACATTTCATGATTCTTCAATAAAACATGCACAAATAGCAATCAATAATTTTAACAATGATCCCTGTGCTTTGTCCTAAATTGATGTGAAACCTTAATGAGTATTGACAAAAGTGTGTAATATACAGATAAATAGGAAAGAAATTGTGACTAGATTTCCAATCTAATGCATACAATTTTTAAGATATACAATGTTTTCTCTATTTACAATTTTTGATTTGCTTGTACAGAAACATTTGTTTCACATATTGCCTTATTCCAGAACATACAGATTTACATTCTGTATTTTCTGAATTCAGTTTACTATTTGCTTCTATATTTTTTCTATGTAATATTTTTTAAAATATGGCTATTAATATTATTTCAGCACATTTTATGCTTTAATGGATAATTTTAAATTGATCTGTTCATTTGGTGGATTGGAACTATAACACTATTTATAAAAACCACAAATTTAAGAGATGTGAATAATGGCAGAGAATAAATGACATCAACTTAAATAGTCTTCAACTGAATGCTAACCAGCAGAAAATAACGAATATATAATTTGTGTTGCATAAATTTTCTAAAAACGAATAACTAAGCATGTAGTAGAATTTCTATGAAAATCAATCATTTATTAGCTTTTCAAATTTGTGTAACAAACATGGAAAATAGTATTTTTTCCCTAACTGATATATACTTAAGTCAAGGGTCTATCGTGATCTAGGATAACACATTATTGTTATTTTAACAGCAAATTGTTACTGAGAATTGCCTACACATTTAATACTTCCCTCAAGACTCCAAATTCCCTTTACAACTTGATCAAATCTGCTATTAACTAATTCATTGTGGTTTGTGTTCAATTTTTATTGCATTCATTTTGAGCAGTTCTGTTTAATATTTTCCAAATTGTTTGGTCATTTTATAGCATATTACTCTCATTTGTGACTTAGTTGTATTAAATGCAAAAGTCCCTCAGGGAGTGTAGTCCCCCATACTGCCAGGAGTGGAAATTGACAGCATACACAAGTTTATGGCACCAGGTTAAAAAATGTATCTTAATACATTAAAATATTCCATATATATGGAATACAAAATTTTAATAAAGTGTATGTTATAGAAAATTGTATATAATGTGAAATAACTTGGATACACTGGAAAAAAATGTAACCCTAAAATACATATACTTAGTACACAGTAGAAAGTGCCAGATATTTCTGAAGCCATATATGTCTGTGATATAATATTATTTAAATCTCAGTCTTGATAAATGTATGTTTAATTAGAAAAAATAATGCACACCATATTTTTCTTTCTTAAGAATTTTCAACATTTTAAACATGAAAATAAAAAGCCAATTACTAAATGTTGATACAAGTGACACCATCATTTTAACTTGTTAATTTTACTACAGGTAAAATGGCCAATTCTCAAGCTATAACATTAACGTTGTTCCAATTCAAGATTATTTATCTCAAATTATGCTACATATAAGTATAGAGTGCGTTAATATAAAATCTCCAGTGTCATTCTGTAGGAAAGTAATGATAAAAAAGTGGATGAGAAAAAAATGATAAATAAGCAACAATGTATTTAATCAAATGACACTGGCTGTAGGTATATGCTTGCTTTCATTTGCTTTCTTCATTCAAAGCAGCTTATTTAAAGTATAGTTTCCATACAACCCTACAACCAATTTTTATCCAAAAGAATACACTTTAATAAAAACTCTCTCATATGCATTTTGCTCAAAGTTTATACTTTAGTTTTGTTTTTCAAGATGACTCACGTGCAACTGTGCGGGAACAGATATTTATGTAATGGTAGGCATTAAGCAACAAACTTTCCAGGCATAAGCTTTTATTTTTCCTAAAATTCAGTTGTGTAAATTGTATTGAATGAGCAAGGCTCAGTGTTAGGACATTCCCTGCTCTCGTGGCTTTTACTGTATTGTAGTTTCCATGGCAGCTTTCCTCCTACGTGAACAAATCAATGGAGGACCAGTCCACGTGTTTTCTTCCCAAGGAAAGCTGCTTAATACATCACACTGAGTTTGATTTCCGTAAAGGAATTTGGCCTAAGAAAAGTAAAACAAAATTTTCCCTGTAGCCATGCCTCATAAATGAAATATAATTAAAGCCAAAAAAAGTTTTAAAACTTTGAAATCAGGTATGAAAGCTAAAAGGTGGACTAACAGCCACTTATTTTCCTACAATTCATTTGTAAAGTTAATAAAGTAAGTACATCCCTGAAGACACAAAAGAAATCCAGAATCCTATCATTTTCTAGAATTCGATAGTCACATGCATTTGTAAACTGAGACATAGTTGTATTTAATCAGCTATTATTATTTTGAATTAACAATCTAGTTTATAGTTTGCGTGTTTAGCATGGTTTGTAGAAACATCATTTTTTTCTTGACACTAAACAACACAAAAAGCAGATAGCCTTATCCCCACTCTAGAAATATGTAAAATAAAGTATAGATTGTTGGTGTAGCTCCCTGTACACAATAAATCAATTAAATACCAAGAAATTAGTAGTAGTTAATTATACTTGAGACATACTTGTTGAAGCAGTTTAGCTAAAGCATCATGGCCGACTTTTCATCTCTCTCTGTGCTTGAGAATCGTGGACTACATCTAATAATATTGCCCTCTCTTTGATTGCAAGGTGAATTTACAGCAAAACAAAATCATATCTATGATACTAAAGGGACAATATTGTTAGATAAACTCGCCCCAACTCACGCCCAATATTACAGAAGCAGATGAACTATTCTTCCCGCCTTTCCTTTCCACCCTAGCCAGATTCTCTTCATATGATTTAGCATTACTAGATAACTGTTTTTAAATTATAAATCTCCCCAGTTGGTCTCAAATTTGAAATGTTTCTTTATTCTTGTTTTTAATTTAACTCATTATTTTTTGACATATTTTAATGCTCTATCAGGAGATTACCTTTGGCCCTTTTTTTGTTTTATTCAGTTAGTTCAAAGCAGTCAGTTTCACAGTCATTCTCCCTATTTTGTAAGTGACTCAGTGGACGATACTTGGATTAAGAACATTCGCATCTTCCATAGTGGCAATTTCCTCCTCTGTATAGTATCAGTGGAAGTGTGTGAGGATTGTTATCCATTTAAAGCTTATCAAATAGGTCCCTTTGAAAGATTGCTTTCTATTGCAATTGATGTTTCTCAGAAAGTACATTGAATGGAACTTTAAGGGAATTAGAACATTTGAAATAGCAAGAGCTTTTCTTGTGAAAGATGATCCAGTATTGCCTATATAAAATGTTCTAGGATTAAGTTTCTGTACCATTTCTACTATTCATTTTTTTAAATTTTTATACTAAAAGAGAATCTTCTTGTTATTTCTACCAAACAAGGGGAGAAAAATAAAATAAAATGATTTGCCAAGCTGACAAATCTATCTCAGCATTCAGTTTGTGAGTTGGATCCATTGTCAGAGGATTGCAGCGGAGAAGGCAGAGGGGCTAAAATTGTAACAAAATTAAAAAACATGTTGTTGCTTGAAGCACTGTGATGTTAATTTACTCCTCAATAAATACAACAAGCTTCCACTGAGGCTTGCAAGCCTAGAGAGAGAAGCATCATGAAGGCGCCTATGTGAATAGTTGCTTAGCTAATTATGAACGTGGCTGATTAGAGATGTATAAGGTGATTCTTCCACCAAAGTTTTATTCCCCACACCTGTACCTCTGAGACCAAATGCTGTCAGTGGTATAAAAAAACAATGATTTACAAGATAACTTTTGAATGTATAATACCTTCAAAATATTATTAGTGCCCATTAAAATGATAAATATATTACAGTTTGACAGATGGGACTTTAATAAGCTGGGCTCTCAGATTTCTGATATTCTGCTGCTTGTAGCTATGCATAGCGCAAATCTCACGACACACTCCTCTTCTTAGAATTCTCCAGTGGCTTCCTATTGCAACCAGAATAAATATTATCAACTTATATTCTGTTCTGCAAGCGACTACATGTTCTCACTGGTGCTTGCATCTCTCATCTCTTTTCTCTCCTCTCTCCCACTCCATTATATTTCATCCCCGCAGGTCTTTATTGCTTCCCTTAAACATTCTCAGGTCTTTTACCCTGTGATTTCTTTATCCTGGATTGCCCTTCTACTAGATCTTCCCAAACCTGGCTTCTTCATATCTTTCAGGTCTCCAGAGAGGGCTTCTCTGACCACGATGGCTAAAACAACTACTCCATATATCTCTTTCCTATGTTGTTCTTCATCACATTGCCCAGCTCTTTTATTTTATAGCACATATCAGTACCTAGAACTTTATTTGTTAATATTTTTATTGTCTGTATTCCCCTCACCAAAATGTAAGTTCTAAAACCTAGAGCTCTGTCTATCTTGTTTACATGTAGGCATACAAAGAAATTCATTCACATTTGATGGAGAATAAATCTACTGCTAATTAAGGTATTAATTTACAAAATTATAAAAAGTCTCATATATACTTATGAAAATTTACACCATTAAAATGACCATTAGGGTGGAGAGTAGGAGTGTAGATAAAAATAATGTCATGATAAATTTTGTAAGACTTCTGGTTTACAAAAGTACTTCTCACCCCTTATTTAGTCTACCAGATAACATATTTAAAACACTAGTATAATAATTTTAATTCTTAAATGTATTTTTGTATTTCTTTTTGAAATTACATTGTAAGTGACAAAATTAAATGTGGTTTTGTTTGACAATTTTTGCAAGAGCTAGAGATTTTTTTTTTTCCCCCAGAGGAAGATTAGCCCCAAGCTAACATCTGTTGCCAATCCTCCTCTTTTTGCTGAGGAAGATTGGCCTTGGGCTAATATTCGTTCCCATCTTCCTCTACTTTATATGAGATGCCGCCACAGCATGGCTTGACAAGCGGTACGTTGGTCCGTACCCGGGATCGAAACCTGCAAACCCTGGGCTGCCGAAGCTAAGCGTGCGAATTTACGAGCTAAGCCACAAGGCCGGCCCCAAGAGCTAGAGATTTTATCTCTCAAAAAGCAAATGTATTTAAATTTGAAATAAGAGCTTTTGATGACATTTAAAAGACAAAAAAAAAAAAAAAAAAAAAAAAGACCTGGAATATTGGTACTTAGGGTCAATAATAACAAAAACAAATATATCTGCTGAGCAATATGGCAGGCACTCACTGTTTGACACTCTTTGTAGGAATGAATTCAGTTAATCATCACAACAGTTACTAGGTCAGTATTTTGTTTCCTCTGTTAGAGTCTAGAAACCTGAGACATGTAAAGTAACATGCTCACATTTAAAGAAGTGGTAAGTGTTAGAAATGGTATCTGAAACTACACAGGCTGGTCTCAGAGGGTCAAAAACTGGTTTGAGAATAAGAAAACAAAGAGAAAGCAACCCCCATTTCCTTCAAGGAGTAAAATCTAAAAAAAAAAATCAATTTAACCTCACTTAAATCCTAAAATCTCTGCCATCCTTTTTATTCAAAATGCATGTGGTAATGTTTGCATTTAAGTAAAAAACAAAACTTAGCTTCCTTTGGAAAAGCAGAATTTAAACTCAATATAACCAAGCACAACTCCTCTTCTATTGATGCCTCATTTGGAGAACAGTTGCTTTTCCTTTTTTAAGCCTTTGAGTCTTCTTTACTTGTTACACTGAGATGTTTACTTGGATAAAACTGCTAAACTAGAATCCTACGTGAACAAATAATGGGTCAATATCTATAATTAAGAAATCATTGATGGATAACTCAGTTTTTGCCGCCTCTAAATAATTCCTCATCAGTTCTATAGCAATATTATCCTCAAATGCATATTTCCTCTGGATATTACCCTGATATGGGACTGTGAATTAAGTTTAGCAGCATAATTTACTCTTTACATACTCATAAAAGATTTTATTTTACAACATGTATATCTTAATCCATAATTCACATGGCCACATAACCACCTAAAACGTGATTTTGTGTGTGTGTGTTTGTGTGTGTGTTTCCTGTTCTGTTAGAGCTGTAAAAGCCACAATTATGTATATTAGTGGGTAGGAATGTAACCACATACAAGCAATTCCTTTTCTCCTATAATTCACTAAGCCTTATGTTTATTAAATTTATTTAATAGAAGTCTCTCATTGATCTCTCAAAATTATTCCTTCCACTTTCCTTAAGAAGCTGCCTGAAAACGAGAACAAGAGGACTCTACTCCATGCTAATTTCTTTAAATTAAGCATAAATGCTTATCTATTAAATGAATAGTGGTGACACTACTTCTGCCAAAAAAAAATTAACAGAATAAAAACAAATTACAGAGAAATATATAAATATTTGACATCAAAAAAGAAAATATAAAAGTTTACCGAAGAACATAATTTGTGTAGTTATTGTAATACATGCAGACTAATCTAAATCAGATACATTTTCTGTTTCCAATTTATTCCTCTATGTATTTACGGTCCTAGCTCTACTGCTAGAAGGTATAGTCAACATCAAGTGTACATAGATACATTCTCTAGATCACATCGCCATTAAGGCAAGTCGATTAACTTTGAAAATATGAGCTTTGGCTTGTCTTACCTGCAAGATCATTCATTAGCATTTACCTTTTTGTTCAACCCTAGATGGGAAGAGTTGGGGGACGGTTACTTAAACAATAAAGTCCAAGAACAGAGGTTTCTCTTGGCTCAACTGGCAACCAGATCTGGGCATCTGCTAATCCAAGATGTCAGCACTGATCCCAAAATGGCCTCAATTTAACAAGTCTGACAAATCAAGGTAAAAATACTAACAAGACAATTAATGATTATGAAAATTGTTTAACTACCTTGAAGAAAAATAATTCTCTTACTCTTTCTTAGGTTTGTTTCCTAGAAGCAGAGCCTGAGCCAGGGCTTCTAGCATGATCTTTATTGAGAGATTGTGCTTCCCGAAAGCCCTTTAAGAGAGTGAAGAAAGCAATACAGTGATCTGAAAGTGAAGAAAAAGAGCTGAGGAGACTGCAGACCCAGAGAAAGCCTACTCTTGGTCTGATCCAAAGAGGGGGATGCCTTTTGAACAAAAATCACACACAAGAATTGTGCTCTGTTTTTACCGCTTGGGCCATTCCCTTGTAGAAAGGCAAAGTGACCCAGGCAAGGCAGCTCCCTTAAGCCTAGTAACCCTGACCAGCACCATCAGCATCACAGGGAACTTGTTAGAAATGCAAATTCTCACTCCTCATTCCAGATCTGGGAGTGGAATGGGGCTCAGCAATCTGTGTTTTTACATTTCTTCTAGAATATTCTGATGTCCCTTAAAGAACCTTTGGCCTAGATCAATTCTCTAGGTAATTTTGGAGGAAAAGAAAAACTATTTTGAAGCAGTAGTAGCTAAACTCACAACAGCTTTGGGATGGATTTACTTGTCTGGTGAGAGGGATCTTCATGAGGCATCAAGAGCATCCACTAAACTTTCTTCATTCTGTCATCTATTTTTTTAATTTATGAGAAAAAATATTGACAAAAGAGTGGATAAAGACAAGAAAATAGAGCTTTACAGAATAAGAACTATATCATCAATAAGAACTATATCAACTCTATGACGTCTATATCAGCCACCATTTTCTATTACACTGCTGTCTTTCCGAACATGTTTAAAACATTTTAAAACTATTGAATTAGCCATTTGAAGAAACTCATACAGCATTCAGTGATTACAGTGAAACATTTTGAAATTGAGAAGGAATAAATAATTAAAAACCAGTTTTAGAGATAGCTAAAGATCAACTAAAAGGCAGTCTCCAGCCAGAACTAAACGTTATGCACACATATCCACAAAAGACCTCATGAAATTGTAACAATTTACGGCCATCTATAATGGGCTGGAATAACTCTTAAACAGGCTAATATTCTCCTTGAAACCAATATAAAGTTTGTTTTCTATGTTAGCTGAAGCGAGGAAGGAAAGAAAGAGAAAGAGAAAGAAAAAGAGAGAGAGAGAGAAAAGGAAGGAAGGAAAGAAGGAAAGGAAAGAAAAGAAGAAAGAAAGAAAGATAAAAAAAATTAGTTTATGCTTGCCAATATCTTTTCTCACACAGTAAACATCTTTTCTCACTGCTTGGCAGTTCTCACTACCTTGAGTGCTACAGTGTAATTAGTGGCCCTTCCCCACACCACTGTCTTCTGTTAATTCAGATCCCTTCTCAAGCAGTAATTCCACAGGGAAGGCATATCTCACCTCCAGACAAAGATGGGCCTCTTAAAGCATGTGTTCCTTGTACTATGGACCACTCCATATTGAATATTTTCTTAACGTCTATGTTGTCTATTAGACTCTAAGCCCCAGGTTGACAAGAAATATGATTCTTTTCATCTCATCATTTTGTCCCTAGCAAGGTCAGGTCCAAGTTTATATATAATAAATATGAAATTACAAGTAAAAAATAAATACAACTATTTCAAATTTTAAGAAGGTGACAAATACCAGAGCATCCCAAAATGTAAAAAAATTTAAAAAAATCCAGACCAGCTTCTGACACCATATATTTAAAATCTTGTTTATCTGCCACTGACCACATGGATACAGTACTGTCAAATAAGTTCATATCAAGAGGTTACCTCTGGCACCACAGTTTTGTGGCATGAATCGTGGATAATTGATACAGGTTGGGAGGATTTTTCCAGGAAGCTATTCCTGTACAAGGACAGCTAGCAATAACTTAACTGTGTATGAAATTGGCAGTGAATCACTTCAACTTTTGGCTTAGTTAGATCTTAAAATATCCCTGGCCAATCTGATGCCACCCATCAGGAGAGGTAAGATGGACAGAAAATCATAATGGGAAAACTGCAGTCTTACCCCGGCAAATTTTACGAAAACGGTATGACCAAGCGAACCCATTGCTCGGCCTATTCCCAGGACCTTGGATGGGTCTTGGAGCTCCAAGCAGGTGAGAGGCCTGGAAGCTTAAGCTTCTTTATCTTCCCGATAAATCTGCCTCTTATCACCAGCTTCGTGTGCAGTGCCCACTCTACAGTAGGTTGTGAATAAATATTTGCTAAATAAAAGTTAAATGATAGCAACATCTTCTTGCCCCTTCCTTCCCTTCCTCAAGCACCAATTAAATAATGCAGATAGTGTTTAAACGTTAAAATTGAATTCAGAACAATTACTATTTTGTATTTTGTGTTGTTTCCCAATAGAGGTTTCATATTTCCTAGTAGGTAGTTTGTAACCTAATGACTCCTGCAAACACAGAGATAGATAACTGTGGAAAATAAAATATTTCTTTCTCCCACAAGATTATTTGAGAATTCCAAGGAATTGGTGCTGTCTCTTTTTGAGAAATAAGAAAATGATGTAATTAGTTTAAAAACAGGGTCTTTTGCCTCATAGGGCTTATATTGTCATCTTTCAAGGATGTCTTATTCGGACATATTTCCTATTCTTCTACCTTCCATATATAACAACCTAGAAATCATTCCAATACAGTTCCCTGCCATTTACAAAAAACACGAAGGCAGCTTCCATACAAGGTATTCTTGGTTCTCATATTCAGGAACTTTTGACCTAGGCTCTATATTAAGAGCTTCTAAATAATAAAGAAACTCAAATCATGTTTCTGTTGGGGAAAATAAAGAAAGCAAATCTGGGGAAAAGATTCTCATGGGTCTCTCATGTTTGCACATGTACTGTGAGTGAGGCATCAGTTGGACTTTTGTTCCAGACTATTTTCTCAAGGATCTTTGTATAGCAAACAGCCTTAGAAGACAGAGATAGTCTCCCGCCAAAGCAAAGGGCAGGCAGTTTTACTGTCAATTATATAAGATTCAGCCTCTCTAAGAGCAGGGTTCCTCTATAACAATAAAACCCAGTGGGTGTAGTCCAGCTCACATTGTCCTGTGGAATCGGGCTCTGCCCCAGGAGTCTCATGTCCTTTCCTAACATCCACAAAACTGTGGCAAGCTAACTTGTTCAGGCACTTCATAGTTCTTGACAGCAAATCAAAACCAAATTTCAAACAAGAGGATGGTGGACATATTTGCATAAACCTTAATAACCCACTTGTCTTATGGAATATGATTTCTATTGAATATAAAGAATAGGGGCAGAGTGGTGGATAATTCTGAGCAAGAACGTGATAAGTTCCTAAGGATCTGAATACAGTGTTTCTAGAACATCAGAGACCGTCAGAAACTGGATTCCAGGTCATAACATTTGCAAAGCCAACGAAGAGTGAAAATAATTTTTAACATACATTTATAAATGGTATTGAGAAGCCTGTATTGATTCAATGAAGAGTTTAAATGAGAAAAACTAATTTTTCCCTCCTATTATGTATATCTTCCACATGATCAGAGAAACATCTGATAGTTCATCATTATCGTGTTGTTATGAACTCAAGGGAAAGGAGAAGAAAGTAGCAGAGGCTACTTTCTTTTTTACTTGTAGTATTTCACGAGGTCCTTGCCAAAATCTCAACACATGCCAATGTGCACAAACATGCACATACACACCTACGTGGACGTGTGCACACATGTGAAAACACATACACAGAGATGGAATTAGCCGTTATAAATTCCTAGGCAGCCTGTTTGAATTCCCTTGATAATCAAGGAAATTGTCTAAATTCTCAAGAAGAAGGTAATAAACAATCATAAACTTTCCCATAAACACATGAGTACTTAAAAAAATTGTTTTTAATTCCACATTACTACCTCCCACTCCCATTTGTGGTGATAACCAGTGTGCAGGTAAACCAACACTATTCTACAGCCCAAAGTACAGGCCACAGCTGATAATTCTACTTGATCCTTGCTTGCTGGCTACTGTGGTGACAATATTTTTACTGTAAATGCTTTAATTTACCAAGTGTTTGGGCCTATTTGTCATGACAGCCTTCTAGTTTTACAGAAATTATTACATCATCTTAGAAAATTATCTTGGGCTAGGAGCTCTAAATAAGCCAAGGAACTGACTTGTCATCAGACTAGCAGGGCCCCAGCCACTCAGTCCATTTCTTGGCTTCATTCTGGCATAGATACACCAGTGTACCAAAGGGGAGCCCCTGGGCAGGAAAAGATGAGATACACTGAGTGTCTACTAGTGCCACCATATGTGGAGCCCCATCTTTGACAACAAGTATGCTCCTGATTGAAAAGCATGCTTTTGTTAAAAGCAATCCATATCCTTCTTTTTAAGTGGCAGTTGTTTGAGATCGTTACTGTTGCATTGTGCCAAACTGTAAGAAGATAGGAAGTCTAGCTGGCTGGAAGGAAGGAAGCATGTAAAATATTAAGAGCTAGGCCTATTCAATTAGCAAACAGATTGAATGAGACAAGTATTCTAGGACAAAAGAAATTGTCCATATAAATCATCATAATAAAAATAGTATGTTTGCCTGCCCTTGGCTTCTGTGCATATGTCTCCTCAGGAACGTATGGAAGTTATAAACATCTGTTCCCTCATTCATTATCTGTACCCTGGCCATTTCATTCTCAATCTCCTACTCTCAGCTGTACAACTTAAAATCACCACACACACACACACACACACACACACACACACACACACACACACAGATATCAGAGAGTCAAATGAGCAAGTGTGAGGAAGTTACCCAGTAATTCTTTTTACCATTTTGATTTTCTGGTGGTTCCTTTCAAAGACCAAACAAATGGTAGAGTAGATTTCTGTTTTCACACTTTATTATTTACGGGTGACACTCATGCCCATCTCCCCAAGAAATATCATAGAAGCTTTTGGACCAGGGAATGTAGCTGAGCCTGAATATTCAAAAATGACAAAATAATACCAATCTTCTCTTTTTGGAGTGAGTGGTTTGCAATTTGGGGAGGCTAGGGACTAAATCATTCCCAGCTGAGACTTTCATCTTGATCAGAAATAATTCCGTCAGGACGTTTACTCACAATTTGTCAGTTGAACTCGAAAAGACCCAAAATCCCTTTCAAATTCTAAGATTGGATGAATCCATGTATACTCTTTAAGAAATAGCATGGGGCTGGCCAGGTGGCATAGTGGTTAGGTTTGGTGTGCTCCACTTTGGCAGCCAGGGTTTGGAGATTTGGATCCCGGGCACAGACCTACACCACTCATCAAGCCATGCTCTGTCAGCAACCCACATACAAAACAGAGGAAGATTGGCACAGATGTTAGCTCAGGGCCAATCTTCTTTAAGCAAACAAAAAGAAGATTGACAGGAGGTATTAGCTTAGGCCCAATCTTCCTCACCAAAAAAAAAAAAAAAGAAAGAAAGAAATAGATTCTCTGTGACTTACACAAGATGGGTTTCCATCTCTTTATATGCAATTACCTGTCAATTTCCAATGATTTGGGGGCAGAGAAGAGATAGGACCAATAAATCTAAACAGAAAATAATCAAAAAGCCATTGTTGCTGAATAGTAGTAGATATTTTGTTTCTGTTATTATAGTTTTTAGCACATATTTATTTTCCCTTTTATGGTTCCGTTAGACAAATATTAAAATCAATTTATATTTCCTGAGCACATTTCAATAGGTAACCAGAAATATTCTAAGTGGAATAGATAAAACAGCCTGCTATTTAAAGTGGGTGAGCAAAATTCAATAGTTGGCGCTTCTTAAAGTAAATTCCATGAAATCTGTACATTTAAATCACTTTGGGGGCTTACTGAAAATGTAGTCTCATGGGCAATATCCCTGAATTTCCTTAATACCTTCTCTGGAACTATGGATCAGGAATTTCATTTTAACACACTACCCAGCTGATTCTCAAACATACTAAATTTTGGCAACTTATATGTTAGCATGACACAGAATCAACACCATTTACTTCTAAAAACTAGATTGTAACATTGTTAGTATAATAGTGAACAAATTTTATATTTATATTCTAAACATGTTTCAAATCGAATCACTAATTTCCTTATTCACTTTTTCTTTCTATAATTATTGAGTGTCTACTATGTGCCAGACATGTGTGAAGCATTGGAAATAAGACAGTGAGAAAGATAAGGTCATTGTCTTCCTGGAGCTTACCTTCTACTAAAAAAAAAAAGTGACATTAATCAAATAAAAGTAATATCACAGCATAAATAGCTTCCGTAAGGACAGGTACATTGTAAGGATGTATAACAATTGTGTGATTTGACCTTGTCAGAGAGGTCAGGGTAATCTTGGTGAAAGTGACGATCAAACTGAAATACAAAGAAGGCGTGATGACTAAGTGAACAAAAAGTACATAAGGGGATATTAATTTAGGCAAAAAATCAGATTGTGTGAAGGCCACATGCTAGCAGAGAACACGGAACTTTCACAAAAGAAGAAAAAGCCTGCTGTGGTTTATACAGAAAAAAAACATGATACGAGATTAAACTGGAAATGTTTGTAGAAGCCAGAATATGCTGGCCCTTTTTATTCTATGTTATGGAACTGAGTTTGCATTCTAAATGTGATTGGTAGCTATTAGAAGATCACACAGGGATGATATGACCAGATTCCTTTACAAAAAATATTTGTAGATACAGAATGGAAAAAGCCTAGAAGAGAGGTATCAGTTACGTTTTGCCATGCAACAAACCACCAAAGAACAATCATCATTTATCTCACTATTCTGTGGTTCAGGAATCCACACTGGACTCAACTGGGCTTGCTCATGTATGTGCAGTCATCTGCTAGTCGGCTAGATGGCTCTACTTCTACAGGTTAGTTGTCTGTTGGTGCAACAGGGGTGATTGCCTTATATGTCATTCATCATCTAATAGGCTAGCTAAGGCTTCATCACTTGGTGTCAATGCAAGTGATCTCAAGAAAACAAAGAGAAGACAAGTCTTACTATACAAGTGTTTTTCAAGTCCCTCTGTGTGTGACATTTGGTAACATCCCAGTAACCAAATCAGATCACTTGCCAGAACTCAGAGTTAGAATGGGAGAACTCAAAAAATTATATGGCAAGGGGTGTGAATAAGAAAATTACTGTGGTCATGTTTCTAAGCTACCATAGTAGGATATAGCAGACACAGGTTATGAGGTGATTGCTAAAGCTTGGTTAATGACTTGTAATAGAGAGTGCCCAGTGGTTTTCCTCTTAGACTTGAGAGATATTTAGAAGAAAAAGTAGACAGAACTTGATGATGAATTGGATCTAGGGAGTGAGAGTAAATGACTATTAAGAAAAAAAGCCTATATTTATCTTTTGCACAACTAGAGACATGATTATACTACTCAATGCAATGGAAAGATCTAGAAGATCATGTCTGTGACTGTAAATGCATGTTGAAATGAATTGGCTTTGAAACTTCCAGGATGACTTATTAAATAGGCCTCTGGAGCTCATTAAATATGGGTCTGGAGCTGTTATTAAAGGTCAGGCTTTTGCAAAAAATTTGTAATCCATCAGTAGAAAGCTTTGTATGTGCTTGACATCACCTAAATTGATAAAATAGATCGAGAAAATAGGAGTGCCTAGGCTTCCATCTTGAAGAAATTTAATAAGTAGAAAAATGAATGCCAAACAAAGACCAAGAAACAGTCAGAAAGAAAGGAGTGTAAGTGAGCGTAAGCGAAGCCATCTTGTTACACTAAATGGCCCCAGCCCCTCCTCTGTGTGACTACTTGCTGATTCACATGCTCTCCTGATTTGTGGCCTCAGCTTACGCACGTACTCCCTGATAGCTTGATAAATTAAAACTTTGTTCTATGAGCTTCTCTCTGGGAATAGTCTGACCACAGGTGGGAAACACACCTACAAGGTATCCATCACAGCTGACAGAAGAATGGAACAATAAAAGACCCTGGAGTCTGTCATGCCTGAAGGAAACCCTCTCCTTACTCCCCATTTTCCCTGTAGAGCTACCTCAAGATTCTGTAACTTTTGAAGATTTTTTTTGAGACATTAGTCTGCCTTATTCCCGATAATGCTGGCTAGTCGAATTAAAACTTCCTTTCTCAATCTCTAACTCGTTGTGATTAACTGGCTCAGATCTTAGTGAGCAGAGTGAGCCCATTGCTTGGTATCATGAGAAAATCTATGTACTGCTTTGTCTTGGGGTCCTCTTGAATAGGATATCCCAGAAGGGGTAGTGACCAAGAAACAGCCTGAAAACTGCTGAAGAGATCAAATAAGTGGTAAATGAAAACTTCCTATTTGATTTAAGACTTGGAAATTCCTGGTGATTTTAGCACAACTGCTTTAGGCGAATTTACGGGGTAGAAGTTAGATTGGAGAGGATTAAAGAATAGGGAGGTGAAGAAACAGAGTAACTTCCAGGAAAATTCAGTATATATGTATACACACACAATGTGGGCTTTTACATTTTTACAGGACCACCGTAATGAGAAAAAAGGTTAAAGCATGCGATGAGAATGGATTGAGAGTAGGTGATGAAGGAAGGGACCTAAAATAATAATAATATATCATTAATAGGGCATTTAACTCGTGAACTTTTCCTAGATATAATGTAATTTCTTCTTCCTTACAAACCTATAAGAAGTTGGGCAGGTGACATACAGCTTTATTTACAGATAAAGAAGCAGATGCTTTTACCCAATTATCTTAAAGCAGAAATGACCACAATGCTTCAGACTAATAATACAGATCTCTTTCCATTATACAGTGTTTTCTCCTATGAAAATGTTGCAAACACAAAAAATGAGTATTACAGAGAGGTATTTCCACAAGAAAACAGAGGCAAAAAACGTTAGCAGTAGAATGGCTTCATGTCTACTGGGAATAGAAACATAGCAGTAAACAGCATGGGCACTGGAGTCAGACTGCCTGCATTGAATTCATAACTCTGCTGCCACTTACCAGCTGTGTGATCTTGGGGAAGATACTTAACTTCGCTCTGTATCTGAGTTTCCTCATTTGTAAAATAGGGATAATAATTGTCTTCTTATGACAATCGAATAAGTTAATGCAATGAATTTTTTAGCATGCTCTGCCTTTGTCCCTCGATAGAAAATTTTTATTCAAAGTACTAGAGACAAACATAAAAAAATCAAGTTATTTTACTAAAGAAAAGCAAATTTTATTTATGGTTTACCATTCTCAAAAAGTTGTAAACAGGTGTAAGTTTTGTTAAATTATTAATTTTACAGAGACACTAGTAAATTAGAGAATCCAAAATTTCCTCTAAAAATAAAAAAACAGACATTTTGTCTTCCAAGTTCATAGAGAATAAATAAAAATTAAAGTTGGATAAAAGCTTTTAAAGTCACAAAAAAGAAAGACAATAGGATAAAGAGGCTGAAGTCATTCTGAAGGTGTTATAGAACCATACAAACTAAATGTGAAGAAAGAACCATTTGGAGATTTAGTAGTAAAGACGCCTTCCCAAACTGCATTTAAGATAACTAACTAATAAGATACATTAAAAGGTTTAAGATGTGAATACTAGAAACACTTGAACAAACATATCAAGATAAAAGTAAAGCAGTGCTTAATTTTCATTTGAATATGAACAAATTAACCTTGGTTTTCTGAGATGACTTCAACCAATCTCAACAGTTTTATGCTGTATTGAGAATATTGTGAAATATCTCTCTTCTAATCCCAAATCAGTTTGATCTCTAACCAAGCATTATGTTAACCAATTAGAACAATTTGACACTGTTAATATAAATCAGCATAACAGTCCATTCAGAATGCTGGGTTTCAAAGAAATATTTTTAGAGTAAAAATGGGTAACTAAAGAAAACAAACATCTTGAAAGAGCTCTATAAACATATTTCTATATTATGTACATATATAATCTTATATCCTATATTACATAGCACTTAAACATTTTATATTATAGATGCCATCTCTTATTTGCAACATATAATTAAGGTTGTAAGGATTTGAATATCATTTTCAGAGGAGGAAATTCAAGTTCCAACAGATTATGACCTGCTTTCATTTACACAGATACAAAGAAGAGTCAGAATTTTAACAGGACCTTCTGGACCTGAATGTGAGTCCTTCCCATGTTTCGTCTCACACAATTATATGATTATATTTTGGTTTGTTTACGTGTTTTTTCTTGGTTTCTTCTTCTAATGTAGCCTGCTCGGTCACCATGTTATGGTGGTAGGAGGCAGCCGTGGCTTCTCCATTCCATCTCTGCCACGTTCACAGAGGTATTCCCTCTCTGGGAACAGTGCCAACAAGGATGACACTGGAAGGGAATCTTGCTTCACTCATGTTAAACAAACAAACAAATAAAATCCCCCCAAACACCATATTCTACAGTACTCATATTTGCTAGTATGTTGATGATTTAAGTCAGTAGAATAGCAAAAAATCTAAGGAGTAGCTTTAGGCTCTAGCTATCAACTTTTTCTGTTTGGGCCTTAATAGTGTGTCATAGGTCATGGCTAGGTATCTTATTTTAAATTATAAAGATAAAGACCTAAATTCCCTTACAATAATTTCTTAGAGATATTACTGCTTTTATTATCCCGACCATGAAAAGTGCATTTGTTCACAGACCATTTCAAAGGCCCAGAGAATCACCTGTAATCCCTGGGAACCACTGTGGAACCGCTGGTCAGGAAGTTCCACATGGGCCCCAGAACGAGAGCGGGAACTCAAACCTCTGAAATGTGATTTCTGGGTCAGCTTTTCCCTTTCTTAGTAGCACATATGATGGAATGAAGAGGACATTGCTAAGATATCCCCAATTTTCTGCCCCAACCCTTGTTTTCATATATTAGATTAAGGTCGGGCTGTCCACATCATCTGCACTGATCTCTCCCTAGCCAGATTTCTTGTGCAGAAGAGCCTTACTCATTAGAACTTGACACGGAGAAAAAGAAAGAAGTCAAAAGGAAAGAAAAGAGGGCCAGCAGGAATCGGGAAAGGAGGAATCTTTCTTTGATTGCAGGCATCCTTTATTCTACATGTAAGAACCAAATGATGTCATTGTAGGAAAAATTTCCCTTCTACGATTGTCTTCCCATGTAGAAAGGAAAGCAAACGGCCTGTTCCTGAGTCTATCCGTATTCTAAAAGAATTTTTCTCTAAACTTTTCTGTTTTCTGTCTTTTTCTTCCCCTCACCTTGTCTATGTGTTTTTCCCGCTCTCCTTCTCATTCTCTCTATAAACCATAACTCAGCTTATTTAAAGATAGCAAAGTGCTTTGAATTTCTCAGAAGCGGTATGCCACGTGAATGGGAACAATAGCAGAAAAAACGTGTTTCTCACTGGGAGCCCCGGTTGTCTCATAAGGCGCTGGGTTTTTATAATGAGCTACAAAATTCTCTCTTATATAACATTAACCATTTAATGGAAAGCCACAAGGGCTTGGGAACAGGAGGATTTCCGTTGATTGTCTTTACTTAATGCATTACACCTATATAGAGAGGAAAAAGAGGTGAGAAGGGAAAAAAATCCAGAAAACAAACCTTAACTGTTGTGTTTAGCTCAGATTTTTCATTCTCTAAAGGTAAAGACACATTAGCAGCTTTGTTTGTTTATTTTAAGAGAGTCACATCTTCTGATCTGATTGGGAGCAGAAATTTAAGATAGATATGCCCCAAACTAGGAAGGGCCTAGGACAAATAACCCTCAGAGTTTCCAGGGATATAGTCCCAAGTGTTATGGAGTCAACTTTAGTAGCAGATAAAATAAGGACTATAGTCACCTCAAATCCCAAATCATTCCCATGGGGCAACAAATTAGGGAGATTACATTTGTTCTGAGGCCAAGTTTTAAAACTTACCCATAAGAAGGAAAATTCTTATTTTTGTTAAAACGCAGAATAAATAAGAAGGCTGGTATAAAACAATATTTTATTCACATTGTTATAACTGTATTAATAATTATCACCAGATGGATATTTAAGAATGTCTGAAGATATATTTGATTGTCACAATTAGAGAAAGATGCTTCTCGCATCTACTGCTACTCACATCAATGGTAGTGCTAAACGTACTAAAATGCAAAGGACAGCCCTCCACAATGTAACACTTATCCAACCCCAAATTTCAATAGTGCCAAGATTGGGAAATCATGGCTAAGAGATTTTAAAGACAATCCATTTAGCTAAATTCTTCATAATTTGTGAAACTTCTTTAGAGTAAAAAGATTGCCAGAATGACATAAGAACATGAATATGATTATAAAATAAAGTCCTAACACATACTAGAGGCTGGCACTCCTGAAGAGTAAAGGTTGAGCTGACACTTGGCTATCACAATTTGGGAAAACAGTAAATTATAGGGTGTTGATCTGAGTTACAATTTCAGAGTCCAGTGGAAACTTAGAAGTCATCTAATATAACCTCTACATTTTACAGATAAAGAAAATGAGAGTTGAAAAATTCAATATGTAATATCAAAGAATTAGTGAGCAGAAGTGCTAGTTTAAATTGCAGCCCTCTGATTTGTCTAGCTTTCTCTTCAATAGCCCAAGCATTGCAATCATATCCTTTTCTAGAAAGATATGTTAAACTATTCTAAATTAAAGGACACTAAATTAAGAGGAATACTAAAAAAGAAAAATATAGAAGCTTGCCACCTGGGCAAATTTTAACCATGTGACTTTGGAAAAGGTACTTCACATCTTTAACACTTAATGGTCTCATCGAAAATAAATATGAGAATATCTTGTTGAGAGAATAAAAACAAAGAAAGACACCTGTCTTATATGGTTTGGACTATAGGTAACAACATTAATCACTTAGGTCTTTACAGGTATAGAATACATAACTTCGACGTTATCTTAATGGCACAACTGCCATTGTGACTCTCAAAAGGCTCGTCTATGCACATGCTCTACATTTAAATACCAGTATTCACATCTGTTTTATTATGACTCCAGGCATAGTTGACTAACCTCGGACCTATCAATAAAAACATAATCCAGTGTCCAATACTGACCTGAACATTGAATATTACATAGACTAAATTAGAGCCATAAACACTGCATACTGGGATAGTAATCAAATAGGATTTAGGAATTAGGAATAATCTGCAAGAGGGAATTAATGTAAAAGTAAATGTAACAATAAACCTAAAATAAATTACTCTCAGAATAGGAAATGGACCAAAGTTATTAGGTGAAGGATTGATGCGAAAACATAAATAAAAGTCACAAAAAACACCTACATATATACATATCAAATACCTAAACAAGGACAGTGTCAAGTTTTCAGAAAATGTTTATTGTCAGACAGAAAATTCTGATTCTATAATCTGTCCTGCTTAAACCATAGTGAACAGTTCAGTGAGGCAAGGGAGATGCCTTTTCCACCTGCCAGTAACTGAGACAAAGATTGAATGCATCCATGCCACACTAAAAAAATAAAAACCACAAATCATTTACCTTATTTTTGGGCAAATGTGTGTTTGTATACATGTGTGTGTATATACTTCGAAGACAATATACCATGTGAGTTTCTGCGGCAGAAACATAAGCACTATACATATATTGATGTCCCTACTCTGTATGTCTGGAATATCATGAGAAAATATTAATTGTGTGTTTATCAACTTCTACATAAATTCAAATTTATAAAAGAGCATACTTTTTTAGGCTAATTTTTAAGGAAAGACCAAAAGTTAGAATTGGGAGCAGCAGCAAAAAGCTGCTCATCTAGGAAAAAAATTCCTTCTCATCCTTCTCATTCCTTCTTATCTAAGAAAAAAGGTGGAAGAGTTCAAAAAGATCCATTATTTCACAGGACACAGAACAAGTATTTGAGTGTAATATTAATTTCTCCAGTTGTGCATCAACTGATACAAGGTGTAAGGCGTGAGATGACCCTCTGCACAGATTAAAAACAAAATCTATATGCACTTTAGTTGTATTTGTTTCAATGTTTGATATCACACCATCTCAGACAGAATACAAAAAGAATTCAAGAAGTGGAATGATCCCAACACTATCTTCTGCTTCATTCATCGTTGTGCACCCGTCATCACCTAAGCACTATCCTAAGATCGTTGTTTTCAAACTGTGGATTAAGCATGAGTTTGTTAAATACTAAGCAGAAGTAAAGTTGATTTGTGTCACAATTAAAATTTCAAGTTTAAAAAGGATAACAATTAGGGAAACTTTTACTTCGATAACAATGGAATTCCTAATGTTAGGAAGATGAATTCATACCTAGTGCTTAATATTCCAAGTACTGTGCTAAGCTATTTACTTGATGAAATAGCTTATTTAGTCCTCTTTGAGGATAATAGCATTATTATCCCGTTTTCAATAGGGAAAATTGAAGCACAGAGAGGTTGAGTAAATTATCCAAGATCACATGATTTGTAAGAAGTGGTAATCAGATCCGAATTATATTGTCTGGAAAGCTCGACCATATTTCTTTTTACAAATCTTAAGAGGAATCCTCTCTGACATTTTCTGTCAAATCTCTGACCTAGAGGAGATGGAAGGCAGATTAAAACTGATTTTGCTGTTACCGTTGAATATTTTCAGTTTCTATTCAGATAGACATTACTATTCTAGAGAAATCATAATTTGGTGGCTCCAATGTGAAGTGGAAGAGACAGACTTTGTTAGACACACAAAAGTTAACCAGGAGGTTATCAGAACGTGAGTTTAAAAATGTGAAATAAAACCACATTTATTATCTTACCTCAGAAAATTGTGATTTCAGAAAATAAAAGATTAATATATTTTCTCATCTTTCCAAACCATTAAGCCACTTTCAATTTCACTAGTCAATCTTGAAGGGGTTTGTATTCCCTACCTTAAATGTTAATCTCTACTATGTAATTTTGTCAAGTAAATGATAAAACTGAAAGAAGATAAAGAATAAGTATTTTTCATTTAATTCAATGAATTCCTCTCTTAGTGAAATTTCAACATTGCTGTGGGTTTATGGATTACTATCCTCACCTAATTCCAGGGAATAGTTGACAAAAGTTGGGAACTTATCAGAATCCAAAATTTGTAACTCTTTTAACCTGAATTCTCCTTCAATTAATTTATAATCGCTGGGAAATTATACCTTTATTCCTAAAATGTAACTATCTGGGAAATATGGGCTCTGCTATCATGATTTTTACATAGGCACAGCTGCAATTTCAGCCATTCATCAAAATTCGATCCTCATTATAATAGCATCAATCACTGGCTGGGGATTGGAGTACTGTGTTAAAAGTGGAAACAACATTTTGGCATCCACTTGCTGGAATTTTGTGGTATATTACCTGGAAAAATTAAAGGACAATCTCCATGTGAACAATTCTCCAATTCTCTCTTTCTCACTTTATATATATTTGTATGTATACATATATATATATTGCAAAATACATATACAAGGCTGTCATCATAGCAATATTTTTAATAAACTTAAAACAACCTTAATTTGTACTCCCAGGGAAAGTGCTAGATAAATTATGTTGTAGCCATACTGTAGAATCCTGTATAAGAGTTAAAAAGAATGAAGCAGAAAAAATAGGCACCGATACAGAAAAACTCTAAAGCACATATTTGCATATAAAAGACAGTTGTAGAAATATATATATATAAAACGATCATATGCATAAAATATGGATACCCCAGGCATATTTCTTATATGGACACATATAAATGTAAAATGCATAGAGAAATTTCTAAGGTTACGTAGTCAAAAGAATCTGAGTAAATTGTGAGATGTGCACTGACAAATTTTGGCTTTTTTATTATTGTTTGATTGTTCATAAGAATGCATCTATTGATGCTTTGCATATTTAAAATAAGTAAAATAGTAAATTAAAAACATAATCCTTATATAAAGTGAACTTTGAGAATTCTTGAGTAGGAAGACTAAGGACTTTGTAATAAGTGCCCTGACATACTAATTGATACATTAGTAGAGATATTTTTAGACATGTTGAGGTCAAATCTTGCATGCATTCCTTGATGAAGAATGCCTAGAGACTAACATTAGAACCTACTGTAGGCCTACATATGGTCCTTAGAAAGCTTATACTAAAATAAGAATCACAGATGGGTACTGGGTTGCAAAGTAAAATATAATCTATAAAACAGGTTGTACCAGAACAATCCATCTTTTCCCAATTTCAATGATTTTTAAAGTTTTGCCATCCCACTCATGGTGTGTAAGTTACAACATTCTTTAGTATTTTATTGAGACATGTGATTGGAATATGGTGAAGCTCTGAACATAGGTGGATGAATCCACAGAATGGGCATGTCAATCAGGTTTTCATGTGGGAAAATTTAAGGTCATGTCGAGTCATATGAATAATGGGCATTAGCACAAAGATCTGTCAAATTCTCCTGCAAATATACCCGCATTTGACATATATCACGAGCTTTTTACCCCTTCAAATTTCTTTTGATTTTGAGAGATCCACGTTCTTAAGAGGCAGCCTCTTTCCTGTCCTCCTCCTGAAGCTAAATTGTTTCTTGCATCAGAATCACCATAAATTAGCATTACGTTAAATTAGACTCCAGCAAAATATTTTGAGAGTGTGAAATAAAGGCGATCATATTTGAACTGAGGAATATAACAAATGGCACTCAAAAATGAAAATTGTCTGCTAGCTCACTTTTTATTTTAATACACAAAAGGGGAGAGAATCCTGTTTTTGATAGCCAGTTAATTTTAGCTCCAACAATTTAAAGGAGCCAGAGCGAGAAGACTGTTTCTGTAGAAGACTATTATCTCCGAATCTTTAATTTGCATTTCATTCATTTCATTTTTATCATTATGTCCAAGTCATGTGATGCATTTCATTTCTTTCTAATTGTTGCCTATATCATAATTGGTTCAGAAGATCTTTCAACTCTTGGTTTTCTTTTAACTCTACTCGTCTCTTTGTTCAGCATATTGCTCTTGTAGCCCCTGCCTGATATAAAATAGTTTGCATGGCTGCATACTGTATTTCTGTGTCCCAAATATAAAATACCAAATGACAAAAATTAAGAAAAGAAAGTCTTTTGTGTTTAGTGAGCAGCATTCACATAGCCTGGATTAATGTTGGCTTTGAAGCCGCATGATGAGCAATAGAGGTTTCTCACCATGATACTCATTAGCATCTCTTTGTGACTCGCAAGAAATAATTTGCACAGTCCCAAGTTTAATGTTAACCCAAAACTGCCTTGTTCAGTGATGACTTTCTAACCACAATCAACTCATTTGCTTTTCTTTTGACTGACAAGCAGGGTGAAAAGGCGACACCCATTTCCTTCCTTTGTTCTGTTTCCTCTTGCCAGACAATTAGGTATAAATAGATTATAGTAATTTGATCGGTTCTTTACCTAGCACTTGACAATATTTTTTTTAGACTGGCTTTACAAATCAGACCTGAGTTGTTTTGAAATATGAGGGTGAGATTGCCTCACAGTAGAGGCATAAAACTGCAGCCTTTGTCAGGCTAGTGCTCATAATTATAGGACATCTGCCTAGATCACTCACATCTTCCCTTTTCCTCACTCCTCCCCATTTCTGTCTTTTCTTCTTAGGTAAAACAATACAGATCCCTGCGTCTCCAATTTTCCTCTCCATAGCTACCCTGAATTGATGAAATTACCACTTGCATCTGCTATGACTGTGAACATGGAAAATCCAAAAGGGACAACAAAAATTTCTTTAGATAAAATGGAAGAATGTAGTAGCTGTTAGGTAGCAACATTAATGTGCAAAAATCAGTAATATTTAATATATAAAGCATATATAATTATAGAATATGCAAAAATACAGTAGCAACAAGAGTGATTACAATAAACCTAACAAGAAAAGTGCAGGGACCAGCTTATATTGCAAGATAATACACTGGGTTTAGGGTGGTCATACATGACGGTTGGTGCAGAACAGTCTCAGTTTATGCCTCTTGTCACAGAATCCAGATTTTTAAATTTAAAACAATGTTTATTAATAATACTCAGCATTAAAATAGAGTGAGAAGGTGGCCTGCCCAGTGTTATAGTGATTAAATTTGCACGCTCCGCTTCAACGGCCTGGGGTTCACAGGTTTGGATTGCGGGCACAAACCTATGCACCGCTTATTAAGCCCCACTGTGACATTCATCCCATGTATAAAATAGAGGAAGATGGGCACGAATGTCAGGCCAGGGCCAATCTTCCTCAGCAGAGAAGAGGAGGATTGGCAACAGATGTTAGCTCAGGGTAAATCTTTCCCAGCAAAAAAAAGAAAAAAAAATCGGTGATAAAAAATAAGAAGAAAGAAAAAATATTGATACCCCCTATAATATGGACGAAACTTAAAACAGTATTAGCAACAGAAGTCAGACACCACAGCCCACATATTGTATGGTTCCATTTTTATGAAATGTTCAGAGATTGCAAAGCTATAGAGAGCGAGTAGATTTACAGTTTCCTAGGTTTGGGGTTGGAAACAGAGAGTGACTGCAGTTGGGCATCAGGCTCATTTTTAGAATAATGGAAATGTTCTAAAATTCCATCGTGCAACTCTGTAAATTAACTAAAACTCATTGAAACATTTGAAATGACTGTATTTTATGGTATGTAAAATATGCCTCAACAAAATTGTTAAAAAATAGTCAAAATAGTCTTGCCATAATGATTGTGTCATTTGTCGTGCATGATAATTGTACAAATATTTGATTATTTTACTACCTATCAACTATATTTTATTTTGTAATAATTGCCTTCAGCAGCACTGAGCTACAAAATGGGAGTGAGGGAATAAGTACATGTTTACTGAAAAGCTAATGAATTTCCATTTCTCAAGAAACTTGAAAATGAAGTGTAACTTGCATAAAATATTTGTCAATATTTACTATCCTCTATGGAGGCCACAATGCTATCACTGAATATGAAAACTGGAGGACACAAGTTCACTGGAAATGCATTAGCATCTACTTCAAAAAGTTATAATTGTTTTGTGAAGAATATGTTTGAAGTGGACATTTTACTATGTAAATCCACAGAGAGGGTGTTTATACATATCCTTCTGTAAAGCATGATTTCTCAGTTAGATTATTCTTTTAACTTAATTTCATTTAGATTTGATTCCACATTTCCTCGTTCAGGAATGAAAAGTGAAGCATTAGACATTAATACATTGATTCCATTAGTTGCAGAAGAACTTCACAAACAATTAATTGATGCCACTTTTTCATCACTGTCAGATCCTGCAAATTAGAAAAGCAGTTCACTTCAAGAGAATTTGATTTTGTTCATCCAACTCACGAAATCTAAGTAAAGCTTTAGGAAGTTCATTCTGCCTAAGGTGAAACATTTGATACCATTGTACATGCTGATCTAAATTTCATTAAAAGTTAAACATAGGAGACAAAATTTTCATTAATGATACAGTATACAGTTTGCCAAATCAAAGTCTTGTGGTGAATAAAAGTTATTTTCAGGAAACATATGAAAGAGAATATACGAGGAAGGAATTGTTTCTCTTACATATACAATTTATAATTGAAACCAAGCAAGTTGTAATATTCTACCAATTAAAATAAGATGTGAAATAGTTCATATATATGTATAGTTTAGTATATATATATAGTCTATAAAAAATATATATAGTCATAGAGTGTATATATATGTATATGGAGAGAAAATACTTTATATATATACTCTCTTTTTCGTCTGTGTGTGAGGAAGACCAGCCCTGAGCTAACATCCGTTGCCAATCCTCCTCTTTTTGCTGAGGAAGACTGGCCCTGGGCTAACATCCGTGCCCATCTTCCTCTATTTTATGTGAGATGCCTGCCATAGCATGGCTCGATAAGGATCTGAACTTGCAAACCCCAGGCTGCCCAAGTCGAGCACGTGAATTTAACCACTATGCCACCAGGCCAGTCCCTATACTCTCTTTATATAAAGCTGAATACAGAAATAAATATTACGGAGTGGCAGTATGCACTACTTTTCTTTTCGGGTGGTAATCTGATTTTATAAATGTTTGAGCCTTTGAAGAATGACATTGAAAGAGTTGAAAAGAGAAAAAAACCCTACGTTGTTGAGAATAGGAGATCAGAGACTCTATAGACCAGGCATTTTGAAAGATTTCTGGAAGACAGGAAGTAAATAGGAACATTTAAACAGATAAACAGAAACCAAATAAGATATTTTCTGGAGGACAAAGGGGATAATGCCAGAGCAGAGAGAAAAGAGGTTTCCCAATAAAGACCTGCAGAGAAATAGCTGGGCGTACATACAAAGAGTAGGACTAGTTGGTAATGAAAGAAGACGGCTTACTTGAGGGACTACCTACAGGAAATCTACCCCAGCTATTACCTTTTCTGCCCTTGGATCCACGTATAGTACTTGGCAGCCTGGTACCATACCCAGGCATAAAACTGAAAACTCTTCTCTAAAGGAATTAAATAATCTTCCTGAGGGAAACTAGGAGTTCTAACGTGGTAATGACATTCCATACTAGGTCCTCTTTCGTACTCTTGCATAAAACATCCATCAGAGGGTGATATCTAAAAAGAAAATGATGCATCCTCATATACTTGAAGAGTGATAAATGAAATCTATCAACTATTGATATTAATTAAACTAAGCTTTCATTCTTAAACATGTTTGGAAAACACAAATCTCTCAAATATTCAGGGAAAAGTCAACCATAAAAGAGAAAGAGGACTAGAAACACAACAGTAAAAAAGGGGAGGAAGGAAATCATAAAAGTAAAATTAGAAGAAAATGTTTCAGAGCCAAAGGCAGGCTAGAGTTTTCAAGTCAAAGGACCTCTTAAGTTACATTCATGAAATGGAATACTCAGCAGTAAAAGGAACAGACTTCCAGTATAAACAACAACAGAGGTGGATCTCGGATGAATTAAGAAAGAAGCCAGTCTCAGAAAACAACATATTGTATGATTCCATTTACATATAATTCTGGAAAAAGTAAATATATAAGGAGAAGAAACAGATTAGTGGTCACCAGGGCTTGAGAGTGAGAGGAGGGACTGAATAGAAGGGGGCAAGAGGGAAAGGCCAAAACAGGCTGGGTGATGTCAAGGACCTTCCTGAAGGCAGATATTAGTTTATCAAGATAATAGATCTTTCCCAAAGTGTCGATAACTACCGATAGTCTTTTGTGCTGGAAACCCAGTACCAGTCATTAGTGGCCACCTAAAGAGCTGTGTTTAGCCAAAATAACCTGTGGGCTTGCCAAATAGAATTAAAAAGCGTTGATGCCATTTATAAACTGTGGTTTAGCATCAGGTGATGATGTTTCTTATATACAGATCATCAGGTGGATCTAAACCAAATAAACTTAGGCCTGAGCTGGTGTAATATACGTTAATTGTAAAGTCTGTAAAAGTATGACAGCCTTTGAATATACGCCATCTCTTCCCCAGAACTTCCTCAAATTCTATATCTGCAAAAGTCCACTTGTACAAACTAAGTGCCACAACAGGCCCTGAGTGTCATTTCAGTGAAAAGAAAGTGTGACATGATAGGGTGGTTATATTTCTGGTTGTCTGGAATATTATGATGTCTGCCTTCTAAAAAGTATCTTACTGGTTGAGTGAAATTACTTAGGAAGCCAGAAGATCTGTTATAAGCAATTGGTACCAAAGGAAATTGTGTGGCAACCAAAGGAAACGCATTAGTCAGTTTAATTGCTATGTTTTAGCCAAACCATGAACAAATTGTAGGCAGATGTTTGACTCATACCAAGGAGTGACTAATGATATAAAAAGCAATATTACTGAGATCCTGTAAGTAACATACTTGAAAGTAGCCTTAAACCAGCAAAAGAAGAAAAAGATATCTATGAAACCAAAGAACAAAATAATGAAGATTAAAACATGACAATCTGTGGTCAGGTTCTGTGTGTCTTCTTCTGTGGAAACTCCCAGCATCTCATATAGTCATCTATTTGATCCAAAGTTCTTGGGTGGATTAGCTCTTTTCAAAGATTGCCTGCTTAAGGGGAGAGGTGTGTGTGTGTGTGTTTCAGGGCGGGGGACTTAAGAAGCCTCAGCTTGTCATCTCTGTCTTATAAGGAGAGTTTTATGGAACAGTAATTTCGGTATGTTTTATGTTGCTTTAATTGAAAGGCGTGAATCCAAGGATGAAATTTTAGGACATTCACTGATGTGCTGGGTGTTAACAGTACATGATAAGGTCCTAATACATCAAGACTCAAGAACAGCGTTTTTTCTGGTGTTGCTTACAGAAAATTAGGTCTCCAGATTGAAGGTTAGGCAAGGATTATTTAACAGGATGTTGAGGAAAGGATGCTCATAGCTTCTGATAATTAGACTGTGTATTGTGCAAATCCTTTGGGATATTTAACAATGTCAGCTTGTAATAAGGCAGAGTCTAGGATTAGGGGAGATATTCCCAGGCACAGCAAACAGCCAGTTATCAGTTCATAGGAAAAGCTACCAAGGACACCTGAGAGAGTTGATCTCATTGCCATTAAAGCCAAAGCATAAACAAACTGTGGAATATCCATATAAAGGCATACTAATTGGACATAGAAAGGAATAAACTACAGATACACTTTATAACATAGATGAATCGCAACATAGTTATTCTGAGTGACCAAATCCAGACAAAACAAGGTACATATTGTATAATTCCATTTTTATAAAATTCCAGAAGATGCAAACTAATCTCTAGGCAGATAGCAGACCAGTGGTTTCCTGGAGAGAGGGCTGGGACATGAAGAGGTAAGAGGAAGAGATTGCCATAGGGAATAAGAAAACTTTTGGAGGTGATCAATATGTTCTTTATCTTGATAGTATGATGATATCATGGGTGTATACATACATGTAAACATATCAAACTGCATGCTTTAAATATGTACAGTTCATTGTATATGATTATACCCCAATAAAGCTTTTCTTAAAAAAATCTTTTGAAAGACATTCATCATCATCATATCATTTAGTTAAATATTATTTTCTAGCTTGTGATTGTAAACAGATTTTAGCAAGAATGATAATGTATTTAGAATCTTTGAATCATAAGTTTAAATTTAGTCTTATTTAAACAAGACTTAACTTCATATAATAAAACCATAGAGAAGACGTAGAGTTATCTTTAAAATAAGATTACGAACTCATTTCAATTAGTCCAAAATTTTATCTATTAGAAATATTACATAAACTTCAAAAACTACAATTTACAAATCTGATATTCATGAACCAAATTTTAAAGAATCTTTAAATCATTTTTGAAAGCTCCTCTTTTATCTTGAAACAAAGCCTTTTCTTCTTATCTTGTAACTATAGTAACAGAAGCTATTATTTAAATTTACTTGTTCACATTTCTTAAAGCAAAAGAATCACAGTTAATTAACTTTTTCTTACACGTTTTTAAGTGTTTATCTGAACTAGATGTTCCTAGAGTGTTCACATAATGACAAAATGATGGCTTTTTTTTTTTGATCAATTTACCTTTTAAATTTCCCAAGTGAGGGGGAAAAAGATAGAGAGAGAAACAGAAAAAAATGGTGAGCTATGTTTTGGCTTTAGACAAATATAAAATAAGTTGTGGTTGCCTGGATTTTTCAGGGGTAGTTGAAGGAGAAAAAGGCAAAGGGTCAGTGGGGTCTGGGCATGGCCCTGGGAGCAAGGGAGAAAGATAGGGAGGAGCAGAAGTCAGGCAAGGTAAGAGTTGAATAAAGGCAAGGATAAAGGCAGGGGGAGTAGGATTTAGAAGGATCCAGAAGAGGAGCAGTCTCAAGTTTTTCTCAGTTTTAATTTGCCTTTTCTATTAGTTTCCTAGTAACAAATTATCTGTAACAAATTATCACAAACTGTGTGACTCAAAACAACAGAAATTTCTCTCAAAATCTGGAGCCTTAGAATTCCAGAATCAAGGTGTTGGCACAGCCCTTCTCTGTCTCAAGACTGCAGTGAAGAATCCTTGCCTCTTCCAACTTCTAGTGGTTGCCGACAATCTTTGGCATTCCTTGGCTTTGTAGCTGCATTACTTCAGTTTTTGTCTTCCCCTTCACATTGTCTTTTCCCTCTGTGTTTCTGTATCCAAATCTCCCTCTCCTTTCTTTATAAACACACTGGTCATTTGATTTAGCGCACAGTATGACCTCATCTTAACTTGCTTGTATCTGCAAAGAGCTTTTTCCCAAATAACATCACATTCACAGGTATCAGGGGTTAGACTTGAAAATATCTTTTAGAGGAAACAACTCAACCCACCACACCTTTGCTAGGAGTCTTCTAGGATAACAGTTTTAGAATCTTAATTGCCTTTAGAAGCTTTATCATACCAATTAAGGAAAGCAGACAAATTTTTAATTGCAATTTTGCTTTATTTCTGTTCTAAGGCACCCCATAAATGAACAATCTTGTCTTATACTAAAATTCCCCAAATTACTGTGGCCACAGTAATTCCAAATTGTCCTGGTTGGATTGTGCCATTTAGAGAGATAAGTAAATGAGTTAGCATAGTAGTATGTATACATGAGAAAGATAGACTTCCAACCCACTGGAAAGGCAGGCTGACAGTGAAATAACCCCATGAAAAATGTACACTTAAAAAAACAAAACATCATAGGGGCCAGCCCCATGGCCTAGTGGTTAAGTTCAGTGAGCTCTGCTTTGGTGACCCGGGTTCATTTCCTGGGTGTGGACCTACACCACTGATCAGTGGCCATGCTGTGGTGGTGACCCACATACAAAATAGAGGAAGACTGACAATGGATGTTAACTCAGGGCAAATCTTCCTCAGCAAAAAAACAAACAAACATCATTAGCAAGTTTCTGAGAAGTTTTTGAGCTAAATAAAGAGGTTTCAGGAACACAAAGTACTACACCAGAGAGTCCTTATATGGTTTTACAAAAGTTACCTAAGGCAAACTTCTCCACAGGGTGCCTGACAGAAGAGACTTTCTGAACTTCTCAGCCTCCAGGGCTAATTAAATGCAGGTTTACCATGATAAACCAGCCCCTTCCTATAGACGCCCTTTAATAGACAACATATAACACATATAAAATGAAGAATTAATGCAAGTAATCAGAGGATTAGAATCAAAATTCACAAGAGGACACCAAAGTATGATCAAAACACATATCCTGAGAAACTAATAAATCTCACATTGAATGGCTCAGTGAAACCATCAAAGCCTGAGTCCAGCATCAAACTTAATCATATCAGAGGGCCAGGCTGCCTCAATAAGTGAAGACACAAAGGGTCTCAGATATATGCACTATTACCTAGTGAAGGGTCCTGATCCACAGCAACAAGAGTCTCAAACAAATCTTGGTGAAATTGTTGAAGCCTAATCAACCAAACACAACCAAGAAACAGCCAGCAGTCAGACAAGATCAGATTTATTAACTCTCAGGAAGGAACTGTAGAATGTCCCTCAACAAAATGGAGGAGGGAACCACTGTAGATGGCTACTCAACTACAAGAGGATGGAAACAACTTTTACAAAGTTGAGTTTCTTCTGAAGGATTTTGAAAATGGTCCAAAAAAAGGAGGATACATTCTAAATCGATGCTCTTCCTAAAGTGGGATTAGAAGTGGAAATTAACTAGGAATTGGGTGCTGTCATGAGGTAAGTGCAGTTTAGCAATTGAGGGTCTGTAGTAATAAATGAAAATATGACTGCAGCATTATTGGTAAGAAAGCAGTAGTCACTCAATGAGGTGTTGCTAAGCGATTTTATAACTGCTTCATGAACTTGGAGAAACAATGTTTTCTCTTAACTTTGCAGCTGGCTTGAGCGCTGTCTGTCTCCCCATCCTGATATGGCAAGGACTTTTCAGTCTGAGTTGATTTTCTCTCTTTCAACCCTGGATGAGTTTTGGCTTCTTCAAATTATATTATAAATACTCCTTATTAGTTTATTTTTAGTTTTTTGAATCAATATCTAAAGAAAGTACCAGAGTTTTAATAATGATTACAAGAGAGAAGGAACGTGTTATAAATCTGATGATAAAATATGTTACTGTACAGTTAACAGGAATGTGGAGGCAACTGGCAAGGAAGAAGCACAGGGGCATTCACTTCTTCATCAAGAGACACAAGAAATAAAGTTTGAATTCTGTTATTAAAAGTTATAGAGTTACTACAAACTGGTATAAAGATAATGCTATCAATGGTGAAAAGAGATTACATAATGTATTTTACTTCGTAGAATCCACCATTTTAGGTATCTAGAGAAATATTGAAAGTTTGATTGAGAAACACAGATATAGTCTGGAGATAACCGGAAAACTGACAGAAGAAATGCTTATAAATACTTAAAAGTGCCTTTGGAGCCTGAAATTGTTGGTGAGTCTGTGTGGAAGGAGGCTGCTGCCTTTCTAACATTAATTGTTTGCTGTTATTGTTGTTGCTTTCTACCTTTTTTTAAGAGAATACACATAAAATTTTGATGAGTTTTTTTAAAAATATAAGGGAATTATGTAAAATATTTAACGTTTTACTGAGGCACCTAAATGGGCATTTGCATAAGTGGAAAGACGTGACTGTTTTTGGATTTAAACATTAATATTATAAAGATGTCAATTTTCCCTATACACCTACACACACACACACATGTGTGTGTAGAGTTCCCCTCAAAAATAACAGACTTCTTTTGTTTGTACATGTGAATGTGTAACATATAAAAACTTAGCTCTATGAAGGAAAATAGATGTATAAAAATTGCCAGAAGAAATCATGAACGAAAATTGTACTGAGTAATTTTCCAAAATCAATATTAAGCACACACTAATTGAAATGATTTAGTGAAGCCACAAGAATAGACGAAAAAGATTAACAGAGCATAAGAGAAAATCAGGGGGAATAAAAAACCTAGCAGATATGTATATTTTTAACTTGCATTTCAAAGCATTGCAGAAAAAATGTACTGTTTACTAAAGGATGTTGTGATAACTTTCTTTTATTAAATAAATGAGATGAGATCATTCTCTTATGTATTATAATAAAAAAGTCCAAATGGATCAGTAGTCCAAATTTAAAGGAATGACAATATAAAAGTACTAGAGGAACGTAATAGATTCACACATACATACAGACAATTGATCTCAGAGGCTGAAAGATTTTCCTAAACCTAAAATAAAACTCAAGACTAACCACTTTGTTTATAAAGTTTTTTTTCGTAACATCTATAAAAAAATTCATTCTGACCAAAGTAAAATAAAGGAAAGTTCAGGAGAAAAATTGCAACATTTATGAGTGTAACAATTTCCATTAATTATATATATATCATAAAAATGAGCAAACTAATAAGAGAAAGAAAAATAACTGATAGAAAAAAATTCAAAGGACATGACAGATATATGGAAAAAATGCCTTGGAAATATTTTTATTTATTTTTACTATAGATATTCAAAAAGCAATTCACTTAGAATTTTGGCAAAGATAAATGCTATAATATTAAGTTGAATCTTAAGAAATAGCCAATACTCAATCATTTTAAATCTATAAATCTGCAATTTTATAGGGTTTAACCAAAACATCATTAGTTTTGGACTAGCGTGGAAACAGATACTCCCACACTTTTTAACTAAATTGCATAAACATTTTGAAAAAACTCTGGCAATATCTATTAAAACTGAAATTAAGTTCTGGTGATAGATCCACTCACTTATGTATCCACTGACATTAATTGCTGCATTGTTTTTTATAGCAAGTAAAAATCAAATTTTAGAACAATTTAATAAATGTCTAAAATAAATATTTTATTTAAAAGTAGGTAAATTTGTACATATTGATACATAAAATCTGCAAAAAAATGTTAATATAATATGATACAGAAGCTTTTGTTTCATATATGTACACGTAACCATTTGCCTGGAGAGGCTTTGAAATGGACTGAAATGATATGAAATAAGCAGGTGATGATTTCTCTCTTTGGGGCACAGGACTGATGGCTTGTTTTCTAAGAGGGGGACATTCTATTCTAAATTATTTTGCACTATTTAATTTTCTTAATGGTGATATGTTATTTTCATATCTTTAAAGCTGAAATTTTAAAAATGTTATTCTTATTAGAAGTTTTACAATATCTATAATATCCATGTTATTTCTTAAATTTGAGCCTTTGACAATGCCACGTCCTGCAACTCTGCTGTTCTGACTTCCAGGCAACTCCTATTCCCGAATTCATCTTTCAAGCCTCAACTTCCGTGTTACTTACTCTAGGAAGGCTTCCAAGACCCCTAAGATTTGTTAGATGTCCCCTATATCAAAGCACTCTACACTTATTGACTTTATAGTACCATCACTTTAGTTTGTAAATGTCTATTTTTCACCTTCCCTCAATATTACCAAAACCTCCTTGAAGAAAACTACATTGCCATAATCAAAACTGTAACTCTTGCAACTAAAACAGATTTTAGGATATCATTTATACTTAATAAAATATGTGGTGATGTGAAAGGAATTCTGAACAGAAGGTAGTTAGAAATCTATGAAACATAATCGGGAAGAGAACAAAAAAGAAAAGACAGAAGAAACTAAAAATTTCATTTGTCAAATTCATAATTTTGGCTATGACTTGACTTCGTTTTTGATTGCCAAAGTAGGGCTTTACAAGCCTTCAGATTCATCGATAGTAGTGACATCAGCATAAGGGGTCTTCAAGGATTTGTCCAATAAGATATCCCATAAAATGATGCAAAATAACACACCAATTACCTCCAACAATCTTTATCTTAGTTTGTTGCAGCAGTCCTATATGGAAAGTAGAGAGACTGGTTTGGTAAAAATCTAGGTTATTTTTAGGAAAAATTCAGACTCTACTGGAAAGAAATATACTGTGTAAAGGAATGGGAAGTAGCCTTTAGTGTGTAACTTTAATGTCTTCAACTATAATTTATGTCACTTCAGCAAGGCCATTACTCCATAATCAAAAAATCTTCCTTTTTGTTTTACAGGAAGATTGAAATTGAAATTAATACCTTAATGTTGTAGCATGATGAACTGCCTGTCGGTGAGATCTGCTTGTACTTTTATAAAGTTCAATATCTAGTTCTTCTTGGGTACTATGACTCATTTTCATTGAAATCATTTGTGGCATTATAGAAAGAGAAGGGATAGTATACTCTTAGTAGCATATGAAATTTCTTCTAGGCTCACATAATATCTGGTGCAACTTTACAGCCTAAGACAATTTTATGTTCACATTCATATCATTTATTATCCAATAATAAGAAGGCTAAATGAAAAAGAATGGATATAACAAGCAAGTATAGGAACAGGTTTGAAGCTAGAAGAAGTTTATTGCTAAACTTGGATATAGGTACTGTGATGCTGCAAACCCATATCCCATTTAGTATCATTAAAGTCAATATTGAATATCTCATCACCATTTTCTTTCTCAAGATACTATAGTTGTTCTCCATGGACTTGAGGATGAAATTGTATTATTATTCAATTTAGCTGGCTATGCTAAACTAAATAATCTTTCCTTCTGCAATATGTACTTTACAGATGTTATATCTCAGTCTTTTGATCAAACAAATGTGAAAACAGTGACTTCACAATGCTTTAGCTGTGTTATCCTTAATATAAGAGTATAACTCCTAGTACTTTTTCTTTATTAACTTCTAGCTAGTCAGGAAAAGTAAGATATTTTATGACTGGGAAGGGGAGCAGGGGAAATAATTTAGGTTTCCATTTTGTCATTAAAAAAACAAGTTGGTAACTCCTGCCAAACCTATCTCATGAAGGTTCTGTGAAGATAAAATGAGATGAAGTATGTGAAAGTATAGTATAAACTGTATATACATATAAATACTAGCGTGCAATTAAACGTTAATGGTTAAGAATTATTATCATTTAGAGTAATGGTTTGAAAAAATGATATCATCTTTCTTTGCCCTCCTCCATCCTTTTTTTTAAATTCATTCTCACTAAAATTTTATTTTCTTGTCTTTCTCCTGAAATAAAGGAGAAAGATCCCAACAAACTACCCATTTATCCTATCCTTACAATAATACTATTGCTTAATCTCTCATTAATCCTTTTGGCCAGTTGTGAACTTTTGTTGGTAGATAGAAGTTGGGTTTCAAGCTTTAATTTTCCATTTACTACTCCGTCCAAATCCCAGACTAAGTTTCCCGAGGTTAAGCTAACATCAGTGTTTCCCCACGATTTTCTTGAAATGATCACAGGAAGAAGGTACAATGCAGACATTAACAGGAAGCTGCAACTGGACATGCCTTCTGTTCTATGTCCTGGGCACACCCCTTTACTTGCAGCATCTCTGATCTGGTTCCCGGCCTCCTCTCTAGGACTGAGGCTAATTATTCGCAGCTTCTGACTGAGGTGGTTCATGTGTTTAATCTGCAGAATTTAGGAGTGCAAAGGAAGAAAAGCATTTGCTCCTCAACTTATTCCAATATTTCTTGAGTGATCCTTCACCACCTGCATCAGAATCCTAGGTGTTGATTTCCCAGTCCACACTGGGTAACCACAGAAACATGACCTTGGAAGATGGGCATTAAGTCAAGCAGTGGTTAAATTACTTTAAGGAACACAAGTAGCTCCAGACAGCCATTAAAATGTAGTTCCCAGACCCATTCCAGAGATTTCTTGACACAGAATGGTTAGAATGATAATGATGATAAAATGATGTTGTTGATGGTAATGATGACAATGCTTCTAAATTAATACATTTTGTTGAAGATGAGAGCACAACCAATATTTCTGAACATTATTATGTTGGTTATGCTAGATTTGAAACTTATATCATCTATGACTCTTTGCTGTCCAAATTGTGCAAGATCTGCTATTTTCCTGATTGATTGACTGCAAGTGCCCATACATTATAGTTGGAAATTTACCTCCTACCAACAGAGATGCAATGGCTTTGCCCTTGTATCTACTCAGGCCATAGTTAAGAGCACAGCAATACAACACCAGTACATTTCCCAATGAAGGAGTTTTTCCGAATCATACACCATATTCTGCATTGAACCTCATCCTTTTTACAGTGATTGTTCTGAAATGAGGTGAGGTTTATGCCACTCTCAGAACTGGTTTATCAAAAAAATAGGAGAACATGTCCACAAAATAATAAGAGTCTAAAGATTGTAAAAACAGAGAAGGAAGACCCTTTCTCATCGTCTGGCCGCACTGCATGTCAAACAATCAGAAAGGAACAATATTTGCAGAGATTCATCTCTGAAGTAGTACATATAGTTTACAATAGCATAATAGTTAGCGTCTCAGTGTAGGACGTATACATTTTGATTAATAGTTTTTTCAGTTTTTCCCAATGACGAAGGGCTAGGCATTTTACTTAACATTTTTAAAAAGACGGATTTACGTATCTAGTTTTCCCAAAGATAGGGAAACAATGATCATTTCTACCATTCTCATTTATCTATCTGTTTCTCTGTCTTTCTGACTATTTACCTATTGTTAATCATATTTGGTTTAGCCCTAGTATTCAGTTATAGGTCAAATATATGAAAAGCAAGTGATAAGTTAACAAATCAAATATAATAATAAAAATAGAGTGTAATATAGGATTTAATTAATTATCAAAGGTTATGTTGTAGTAGGAATAAAGGACAACTCCTTTTTTATTCCAGGAGCTCTGAGATGTAACAGTCACATTCATGTCTGATATTACAATGGACTGTCCCAAGTGTGAAATTAGTATGTGATGTGAAAAGTGGATACCCCATGAAGAAGGAGGATTATTAAAATGTGACCAGGGAAATCCAATCTACTAGAATACTGCTTTAAAATATTAACCTCTTAACTCACACTCAAGGCAATGTAGACCAGTCTTTGACCTAGTACATTAATCTTAAGCACCTCAGTGTTTGCCTGAAACAAGAAATGCTTCAACTAAAATAAAAGCCTGTATTATGACACTCATAAAGTTATACTCCCACATTTATGTGCATATCATATGCCTCTACTGGTTTTCAGTCATACTAATCTTTTTGCCTTAAATACATCCTTGATAGTTAATTATAAATTATTAATGTTCAATAATATATAATGGCGAAGACTCATGAGACAAATCCAAAAATAAATCTAAATGAAATCTGGCTAATTTTTTGATATTAATAATGCCATTGAGATCCAAAGGCAATAAGACTTTAATATATATATTACATACATAATATATATTATATATATAATATCAGAAAGATAAAATTTCATCTATTCTCAATATGCTATATTATTTGACCCTTTTATTTTTCTTACACTATGAGAATAGGTACTCAGGTCATTTTTATCTTCAATAAAATGAAAGTCTCTCAAAATAACCTGAAAAAAACTATCCATTTTGTTTTATTGATTTTAAATAAGTGTATTTTTTCTGTTGAGGCCCTGCGTACTTTGAAAAGACTAGATAAAACTGAATATAACCAAAGAAAAAGGGACCATTCTTCAGACTATATTATATTATTAATTATGTTAACATATTATATACACTAACACATTTATGTAATATAATAGCATAATTATCTGTCATTTTACAATAGAACATATACCGTATCATCTCATATATTTCTGAATTCACCATGCTGTTTATTATGTAATTTTAACACTACTTTTAACCTAGCAACTGCAAATTCAAATTTCCATAGAAAGAGACTATGAATAATTCTTTCAAAACATTGTTCAAACAGAAGATCCCCAAATATTGCTAATTTGTTATAAAACTCAATGCATATTTCCCTATTTTTCTCATATTATGGGTGCATAATACGTTTTTGTAATAGATTTGAATTAAGTGAGTATTAATGAATTTATCTTTATGGTAATTTTCTTTTAATTGTTAAGACTTCTGAAATAGGATATGGATACGAATTATAAAATACAGTGATTAAACACCAGAAATCACAAAAACAGAGAAACTACATCAATGGCACAAAGTTACACTATACAAAGAATATTTAATACATATTTTTGGTGGCTATAGAAGGAAACAACCTGTCTACCCCTTATTTAGCAATACTTCTCAACTATTTCCTCCCTCTCTTTTTAATAAAAATTATAATATTAATAAATTAGCATAATATGCTATCATTTATACCCAAAGATCCTGTCTTCTTAGCATATCAATCTTATTCCCTTTACTTAAGGGAGTTATAAATTCAGTCTGATCCTTAGGAAGCAAAAGTCATTTGTTTTAATAAATTCTCTAATGAGAGGCGTGCCCATGTGGATTTGAACAACCCAATGATAAGACCTCTGTTCCATTAATTTCTCCAGAAGACTATTCTGCTAGATGACATCATCATTCAAACCAAAACTTTAGTGCGTTGCATGCAGTTCAGGAATAAACTCTGGTTCACAGAAGCATACGTTGCATTTTATTAGCATTCTATACCAACTTGAAAAATTCTGGGGTCGCTGGTGATTGCTTTCCTCCCTATTTTATCACAACACTGCAGAAACCATGTTCAGGATGGCCAGGTGATGAAGAAGACGTGGAGTGTCCTCGTACAGGGAAGTATATCATGCAGTTGCATTGTGGTACCACACTGAGAGGAAAACCAAGGCAATAAATGCTAGAAAGCGTGTCAACAGCAGGGAGTCATGAATACAGTGCCGGTGAAGAGATCCAAAGAGGAAATCAAAATAAGTAGATAAAAGCAGACATTGGCCTATGCTTTTTAATCAGATGCCAGGAGCAAAACCTCGGCAGGAGTGATAAATCTGAGGCCATTTAATGGCACACAGGGATCTCTGCATTCGGTCAGATCAATGTTTATATTAACTGTGGTGGAAATCATTGAGCGTTCACCTTTAACCCTGGAAAATGAATCAGCATGTTAGAAAGTGTATTTAATTCATTAGGTAGCATGTATTCACCCAAACAAAGCTGTAACATGGTAAATTGCAGGAAAAAAATCAGTATCTAATTACTCCGGGTTTTAGACAAAGTTATTTACATCCTATTCATATTTGGTAATATGTTAGTATCTTAGATAAAACAAATTAAAAAACTCACATTACTGATTAAAACCCATTTTTAAGGCTGCATAAAGAAACCTGCATTCCACCAAGGACATTCAATGCCATGTCCAAATTGCATAGCAAGAGAGGTATTGGGAAACACTTCCCCAGGTAGAAGGAGCAAGTTAAAACCCTCACTGGATCCCTTTGCATTTCCTCCAGGAAAAAAGGAAGTGCAAATTCTCTGTTAAGCTGAAGGGACATACAAGAAACTCTGAACATAAGATTTCAACATTAATTTCCTCCAGAACCGTTTTTTTTGAGATTCAATGTTTTCTACTGTACTTATGATCTATTAATGTAACATGTTTCTCCTCTGCTGTAAAGTTCCTTTAATCTGCATTGGAAAGATAAAAACTATAATTTGAATTTAATTCTGTTAGGAAATTCGGTGATTAGATAAGTGAGTGGATTCTCAAACAATGTCAATGACTTATTTGTTTAAAAAAATAAATGGGTTTCTCATGAAGAAAGGCAGAAAGGAAAAATGATTAGTAAAGGAAAAAGAATAAAAACTGCCCAATGGTCATTTTATAATCTCTTTCTGCCGAGAGAGTTATGCGGGTCATGTCTGTAAAGTATGGAGTAGGAGTCCAGAAAGTACATGAAATGTAGTTTTATTGTTTCTATTGGCAAAAGTATAATCTTGACCTTTGGTAAATTGTCCAGAGAATAAGCCCTACAAATTTGAGAAATATGTGAAAATCTCACCATGACCTACATACTTTAGCACTTGGAAGAGCACAGGTCCAGTTAGAGACCTTTATTTACATGCACATTTCCACATTTCAGCCAGCAACCTAGGCGATGTACCACTCATTTTAACTATTTGCAAAATAGATGGAAACAGGGATGCAAACGTTTTCTTCTGTTTTGTCATCTAACTGTTCTCCATGTATGGTTGGAGATAATTGAAGAAATTTTTGACATTAACTATTCAACTAAACTGTCAGCTGTGCTTGAACATGAGAGAATATATTGAATGATTAGAAGGCTGGCAAGTGCTGTTTGCCAATTTGCAATGATAATTGAACCCAGTAAACTGTAGCCGTATTGTTAGCAATACAAGTGTCTGGAAATTTAAGTTTAATGGAAGCTCCCTCGCCACCCTCCGTGTAAGCAATTCCCCATTTTGTTTAACCAGTACTTGTCATTCTCTTGCTAATATATGCTGATACCTGAGGATGCTGAATGCTTAAGGACAAAAGGCTACTCTCTAGCAACCCAGCAAAAGTTTGTGTAGGGGGTTTTAGTACCTTTTATATACTGCCTTATTGTTTAACTTTCTTTGGAAGCCATTTAAACATTTTATCACACTATCAAACCCAAATATAAAATAATTGTTTCTTATAGTCACATTCACAAATTTATTTCAAAAAAACATATCTGATCTTCAGAATAAGATAGTGAGCTGTTTTGATTATTTCATATTGCAAAATATTGAGCAAAGTACTCAAGCTCAATACACATGCTCTAAGTAAATAAATGGTTCAATCCCTCTTCTCTGGTGTTCATCCAACTGGTGCTTTCCCATCTTTACTCATAATATATTCATGCTCTTTCCATCTCGATTTACTCTTGTTTCTTGAATGTGACAAGAATAGTTCTGTCATAGAAACTTTTCAAAAACTTTATTTGCTCTCCCATTTACCCTTTAGATCTTAGATCGTCAACATATCCTCAAGAAATTTTGCCACACTGAATGCTAGGTCACTTCTTTCACTTTATACTCTCATCTATCCTTCAGAATATCTCTCTTACAGTTATATATTTATTAGTATAAGTATTTTTTAAATATCCCCCTACTAGATATTGAGTCTATTTTTACTCATCATCCTATCTGCCTGGAAGACAATATTTGCTCTAAAATATAATTGTCAAATGAAGCAGATCATTGTAAGCCTGATGCAATAAGTGTCTAGATTCTTAGAAAACTTTCCAGTGTATCTTTAGATAGCCCACAAAGATGACTGTCAACAAAGTGCACACCTTATGCAAAAACTTCCCCGTGGCATTGCTTGTTTGATGCATCTATTGTTTTTTGAAGTATTTTTTCTTTTCTTGTGGTCTGGTTGGTGAACACGTTCCTCTCTCATAGTAGGCAATGTTATGTAGAGAAAAGTTCCCAAATCTAGCCATTCATCAGCATCACCCGGCATTGATTCAATGCCTATTACAGAATTTCCTGGAATGGGCCTAAGTAATATGGGTGGGTGGGTGTGTGTGTGTGTGTGTGTGTGTAAACATAAATATATACTTCTGTAGTAATTCTGATGCCATTGACATAATACTCTGAATCAGAATTCTATATTAGATCCCCTGTTGAGCATCCTTATGAACCAAGAAAACACCATTCTCTATGCCTTAATTTCCTTAACTCTAAAAATGTAGAAATTATACAGCATTGACTATACTCCTACAAAGAAATTCATAGTTCAAAAACTTGACAAAAACAGATGGTTTGAAAAAAGTTTTTTAAAAACTTTGTAGTATATCATTTTCCCACAAATCAATAAGCTAACAAATGAATGTCCATATTATTTTTGTTATTTTGAAAAACACATATGGCAATATTGATGGCACCAAGAGTTCTATTTCCCTATATAAACACAGGCATACACTTCTTGAAACTTACCTGTACAACAGAGGGGAACATCATAGTTTCTTAAAAGTATAGTGCTGGCCCCTCTGATGCAGATTTATTTTTATGTAATATTCCAAAGCTTGAAACTTTATTATAACATTAAGGAAACATATCATAATTTAAAATGAAATAATAAATTCAAACTAAAATATAAGTCAAAGTTATTTGCCAGATATTTATACCCGAGGCTAGATATTAGAGTTTCATTTACTAGCTCCCAAGAGAGAAAGGCACAGACTTGTGTGACTTTTCCACCCATCTGCAGTCATTAAAAGCAAGTAATAAACATGAATATGCACCAAAGCACATATCAGAATTAGCAATCAAATTAGTGTCACTTGCATTCATAGCAGATTTTTAAATGCCTTTAATTCCATTAGAAACATAAAGACGCACATTTCACACTAGCATGAATGTCCCTTTAGGATGTGTAAAGCTGAAATAGAATTCTTGTGATGAGGCAGACTAGAATTTGACTAGATCTATAGAGCTGACAAAAACCCCATACAGGGGTTGACCTGTAGTTCCTCATGCTCAAATGCTCCTACTGAGAAAATGTGAATTCTAGTGCTGGGTGGTAATGCACTTTTGACACCAAATGGTTGTAAGGTCAAAGAAAAATGAATATGTAAAAAAGAATTCTGAACTTTCTCACACTAGGAGCCAAACCTGATTTGGTTTTGGTGAAACAATGTTTTATGAATATACTTTCTAACTTCCTTGACTAAAACTATCTTTCCTAAAGGTAGTGCTGTCTTAAATCTAGAGATTATTTATTTTCAGACATTATACATTCCCTTAAAATAAATTAAACAAGACCTCTTTCAATATTTCCAAAAAGTGAAGTGGCGGGTGGAAGAAAATACGTAGTCAAGTCTTGCAAGAAATTGGGGAAAGGTGAGTGACGAAATTTGAAGCAAGGCAAAAGGAGGTTTCCTTCTGTCAAGAACTGTGTAGCATCTGAGATTTTACCTGACTTGCAAGCTAACAAGTTAATCCGTGATCCTTTAGTGAACACTGGTAGAAGACACAAGACATCTGGGTCAAAGACAAAAAATGGTTTATTACTCACAGTAATAGCAGTAGCCAGAGTGTCAGCATTTTCCTGTGCTGTTTCCTCAAGACCAAATTCTCCAGAGAAATGTAAAGACCAAATGACATTTGTACATACCTGGATTACTATGGACAGCAAGCGTGTCTGTCTTTTGCTCCAGAGAATATCAAGCCAACTATCCAGAGAGTGAGATTATGTCTACCTACCAAGGATGTAAGCAAACCTGCTCTTTGCTCCAAAGGGTGACAATATCTCTGTCCTCCAAAGGTGTTCACTGTATACAAATTTTTAAAAAGGTATTCCACAACACAGTCAGTGCTTCTGCTCACAAGACATGCAGAAATGTGAGAGACTCATGGAAAACTGTCCCTCAACACCTCTGAAACTGCATCTCATATTCTGCAAGCTAGGGGTAAGGAGGGTGGGTCTGTAGCCCCTGATCACTTAGCCCAGGGCAAGAAAACAGGTACTCTGAAATAGAGGGACACAAAAATTACTCACAGTTCTTAAGGTATCCTTCATATATAAGCTTACCAGAGTTTCTTTTCATAATTCTCTTTCTGTGACTCTGAGATACAAGCCCATGAGGCTATCTCTGTTCAAGGAATTACTATATGGCATAAACGGCGCACTAACTTCTCTCTTGCTCTGCTATAGATTTAAGGGTATGAACATGTTATAAAAGAAAATACAAGATTCAGATCATTCGTCTCTACCTCTCCTGTCAGTATAGCAGACATATTTGAACTAAAGTGTAACCAATTCTGCATTAAAATTAATAAACTACGACCCCTTCAAAAACATAGCAATCTGATTGACTTAGGAGCAAAAGTGTACAACATCAAAATATGGCTCAATACAGGCAGTATGTTTAATTTTATTATTAAATCTCAACAAATAGTGTTGGGCCATTCTTTCCTATGCCCAACTCTGAATGGCGAGCTAAATATGAGACTTTTAGTTGAACATTCAAATAAAAACTATTAAAGAAAAATGTTTAATACCATAAGTAATGTTGATTATCATGGAATGATAATCTAAAAATGATTCTCAATTGCATGTGTCATGAAAAACCCATGGCCTTCTGAGTCACAAGCTTTCATTTGTTATGCTGCCAGATATTCCACTATTAGCACACACGCTGTTACTAAAGTCTATCATGTTGCATAGGATAATACTAAAACTATCCATGCTAAAAGGCTCGGAAAATGCCCAGCAATTATTATGACAGACTTAGGCTCTGAAGCAGGCATAAAAGACTGTTCAGAATTTTGGTTTTGAAATAAGGAAGCATTGTTTTGAATTCTTCTTATAGATTCCTTTTGTTCAAAATGAGTAGAAAGAAAGATATATGAAAGTCTCAGTTTTTCCTGGAGATTTTATACCAAAGATTTTTTCTCTTCTGATCAAATTATGTGTCTATTGTATTATCAAAACCTGTGAATATTCATTAAATTCAGAAAATTCCAGTTTTCAGACATGATGTCCCATAGTAGCTCAGTATATCAGTGAAAACAAGACTGTAAATTTTACAGGTGCATTTTATCAGTTCTCCAAACAGATTTGGTGTAAAAACATATTGCCTACGTGGTGAAGGGAAGTTGTTAAACTGATTTATTAGAAAGTAGCAAAATGCACTTATTATGCTTCTGTACTTATTCAATACTAATATCATCAGCTATATTGTTTTGTTTTTAATGTGAATAAATACCATTTAATAATTTTTAAATTTAAAAAAGAGCAAATTTACTTCCCAAAGTAAGTTGGTAAATATATAATTAAAATTAACCCCATGAAATGCCAAATGCTATGAATTTTAAACACGTCTAGTTCACTTACCTCACTTTTCTATGATCATTCTAAAACACAGAATAACACATAATGTAAATGTATGAGTACTTGGCAAATATGACAATGCCATTTTATAGGGTATCTGTATTTATGATATGGAAGATTGACACATTGCATTTATTTTTACTCCTTCCTGAAACCACACTAGAATAATAGTGAAATGATTAAAAAGTTGTAAATCCACAAAGACAGTGAGAAGAGAATATGAGACAACTGTTGACTAAAAGTTGGGCAAGTGAAGGACACGATAGCCTATACTTCAGACTGAAGAACGACTAAGTCTAACTGACTGTGGTAACTTAAACATAGAGGAATTCTAATAACAAGGAAGACAATTAATGTCACAAAACCTTTGACATCCTCAGGAATTTGAAGTCCCTGGTATTTCTGAAGGCCAGAATGGAGGGATTAGTTGAACATAGAAGATTAGGTAGAAATCCGTGTCAGAAGACGTTAGAGGGGAATTTATGTTCCCTCTCCTGGACTATGTAGGCAGGAAACCGGCCTCCTTCATTCTATCAGAGATGGGAGGCAGAGCAGAGGGTGAAGATTGGGAGCATTCTGAAAAAGTTTGGTGAAAATATACAACTGAGTGGTGAGAATCCCAGCCTATTTTCCTCCCCCAACTCCCATAAATTCTGAGAAACAGGCTAAACTGACCCAACCCTCACCACACCAATTCTCACGCAGCGGGGAGATTACAGGATTCTTCTCTGGGTAAAGTGACCTAAGAGACAATATGAGAAGCAAATGACATTTGGTTGCTCCCCAGTGAAAGAGCCAGATCTCCTACAACGAAGGTCCATCACTGAGGAAGCTCTGACCATGAACTCCAACTTCCAGTAACTCATTCCTTTATATGGTCATTAAAATACTGAATTAAGTCAACTTCTTGGTTATCTAAGTAGCACACTAAGAAAATAAAGCAAACCTTATAGGTGAGATACGGAGTATCACACCAACTCAGAACGAAATACAAACAGTTGATAGCTCTCATTTCATATTGACTATTGAAATATATAGTTGACTGAAAATGTGTAGTAATTAGGTAACTTAAGACAGGCACAATTCATACAGATATCTATGTAGGTACTGGGCCTTTAAACAAAGCATTGAGATTAAAAAGTTGTTTTGGTTGCTGTTATGGTCATTGCTATTTTTGTCATTTTAATATTTAGCTCATATCCATAGCAAGAGAGAATACAGACAGCATTATGTTCTATTTTCATAAAAAAATATAAAACAGTTAACATTCCTATTTTAGGCAGTATATAAATGAAAATGAATGGTTATTTAGTGATATAATCTCTCAGGCAATTCTTCTATAAATTCTCCTAATTTAGAAAAAGAACCAAAGGTGAGCAATCTGATAAGGCAGTATTTTGTTCTACAAATAGAGATTTCTATCAGTCTACACAATTAACCAGATATGATTGAGATGTATTTTCAGTAGTTAACAAAGATTGGTCTATACTCTATCAGTATGATGAGAATAGAATTGGAATGAATGGTTTTTTGAATTCAGATCATTTGCACTCCACATTAATAATGTCTTCAATTGACTGAAACCAGCCAAAAAAATCTGCAATTAAGTATCATTAGCTGAATTCACTCAGACTGAGTCTTTGAAGAGTCTCTACCATGATATTATGTTTCACTGAATACACTGTAATATTCTGCCATTGAATGTTCAAGTCTTAAATTACCCTGTCAGTTGAAATGCAGTGGACTTGGTAGGTGGCAAGTTATATATTTTGTCACAATTTCTATAATAAAGAAATGAGAGTATGTGACTTTGGCCACAAGTAACAGAAAAATCTAGCCTAGATTAGCTAAAAAGTATGGAAATGTAAAATATCCCAAAAGGCTTGTTCAATACAGGCTCCCATCATAGTTGAACAATGGTTGCAACAATTCTGGGCATTTCATCTAGAAAACAGAATATCAAGAGGGAGGAAAGGGACTGTGTCTTCCAGTTTCCCTGTAGACCCTCCAGCAGATCTGTCATTGTGTAGCATTGCCCAAAAATTAGTCATATTTGCAACCCTTGATCAACCACTGCAAAGAGAAATAATATTATCATGATGGATAGGCTCAGATTTATAAGATTTACTCCTCAGCAGGGCATAGGTTCACTTCCCCTGAGGGACATAAACCTGAACAAATCGTGATTTTTGTTTGCAAAGAAGTGAGAGATGGATGTTGCATCAGTAACCTTCAGTTATTCTACAGGGAAGACGCTGTAGAAGGAATACAAACCAAAAAACAATTGGCAAAACACACAAAAATGCACAAATGCACACGTTCACGTGTACACACGCATGCTCTCACACAAAACAGCTTAAAATTAGCCTGAATTAAAATCAAGTTATACAATATTTAGGAATCTATTTAGGAATTAACAGCTATGGAATCATGATTTACAATTGTATCAGTCAGGGTTCTCCAGGAAAACAAAACAATTGGATACACACACACACACATAAAGAGATTTATTTCAAAGAACTGGTTTACATAATTGTGGGGCTGGCAAGTCTGAAGTCTGTAGGAGTCTTACAGACTGAAAACTCAGGCAGAGGCTAACACGGTATGCAGGGTTAAGGTAGAATGTGTTCTTCCTCAGGGAAACCTCAGTTTTGCTCTAAAGGCCTTTCAACTGACTAGATAAGGTCACCACCCACATTTTTGAGGATAATCTCCTTTCCTTAAAGTCAGCTGATTGTAGGTGGTAATCACAACTACAGTGTACCTCACAGCAGTACTTAGATTAGTGTTTGATTGATTAACTGGGTAGCGTGGCCTATCCGAGTTGACCACAGAACTCACCATCACAGCTATGTTTTAAGAATGGTTTTGATTTGATTCTCAATTGATGACAGAATGATAATTAAGTAATGTATAAGGAAATGCCATTATGTTAAAAGTGTCATTTTGGTAAGATATATCTATTTTCCATTGAGAAACTGGTATGAATAAGGTGACTATATTTTAAAACTATTTTAATTCTGAAACGTTTCATACATACAGAAGATAATATTCTTGGTACCTATGTACTTACCACTTAGATTTTTTAAATGCTACTATTTTGTTATAATTGAAAAAAGTAACAATTTTATTATACTTTTCATTATTAAGTACATGGGGAATTATAGATAAAACCTACGCCACCCATCCCACATCTCTTCCTCTGTTCCAAGAGGAAACTATTATATTTAGGTTGGTATATTTCATTCATTTGCATGTTTTATATATTATGTAAATAATCATGTACACTTAGTTTTATATGTAGGATTGTAGGATGTGTTTTAATTTAACAAGCTATTATAATGTAAATATTTTCTTGCAATATTTAAAATTCAACATTAATTTTTCCAAATGTATTCAGGTTGATATATTTAAATTTGGTTCATTCATTTGAATAGCTAAACAGTATTCCAGTGTATAACTGGAGAAGATTTTAGTTCTCTGATCCACTTTTTATGAAGCTTCCAATTTATTGTTGCTAACAAGAACTACAGGTATTATTTTGCACATGGTGAGATACTTTAGATCTTGTTAGTTGAAGCATAGTCCTCAGGCTAGCAGAAAATGCATGACCTGGGAAACATAACTTTAAAAAATGAATTATGTTTCATAAGTAAATAATTATATTTTCATATATATTAACCATCCAGGTTTCCTACCTGTTTTTATTCATTTCCAGCTTTTAATCAGATTATTCATCTTTTAAATGTGGGATACACATATATTTTAAACAATAATAGTTGGCTAGTTACTCCTATATTGTGTTCTAAATGTTTTAAAATTTTATTTTTCACACTTATTTCAATAATTCCTTTGGAATTTGTTTTGGGGTATTGTGTAAATAGGAGCCATTTATTCATATGTGTAGCCAAAGGTACCAATGATATTTATTGGAGATTACCTTATCCATTCCTCACAAAATCACAGTTGCTACTTCTGTCATACACAAAGTTTCTATGATTTGGATCTCCTTCTGAGCTCTCAGTTATATTCAATTCTGGAATTCCTTTACAAATACATTTGATGGCACTTACTAAATCTCTATACTAAGTCTAAATATCCGGCAGACCAAGTGAGCCCCTCTCTGCTCCCCACATAAATACAATTGTCTTCTTAAAAATTGTTTGTCTGTGTTTGCCTTTTTTTTTTTTTTTGGTGAGGAAGACCAGCCCTGAGCTAACATTCGTTGCTAATCCTCCTCTTTTTGCTGAGGAAGACTGGCCCTGGGCTAACATCTGTGCCCATCTTCCTCCACTTTATATAGGACGCCGCCACAGCATGGCTGACAGGCAGTGTGTTGGCGGGCGCCTGGGATCCGAACCAGCGGACCCCGGGCTGCCAAGCGCGGACTAAACCGCTGCGCCACCAGGCCGGCCCCATGTGTTTGCCTTTTTACTCATCCATATGAACTTCTGGATCAGATTCTCTAGTTCTGGAAAGAATCCTACTGGGAATTTGATTATAATTGCAAAAAATTTACAAATTAATTTGGGGAGAATTTACTTTGCTCATATGTTCAATCTCCCCATCTATGTGTGTAGAATGTACCTCCACTTTTAAATTTTTTATTATTTAATATTTGTACTCTCTGTGTTTTCCCTGCCTTTAAAATGAATACTATCATTAATTATGAAGTTAAAAATTATTAAAAACAGATATTTTTAATAGATTCAGTAAGTTTTTTTACTGTTATTTTTCTAAAATTTCTGTCAAAAATATGAATTTTAACAAATATTTTGTTCCTCTGCATCTATTGAGATATCTGTTTGCTTTCTACCCTGAATAAGTTAATGAGGTTAATTACTTTAAAGATTATCTTATGCCCATGTTTGCCTGTTAATTACTTGGTATGATTGTTTCCCCTTATGTATAGCTTCATTAATTTGGCTAATGTTTGATTCTGTATTTTTTACATTTATGTTCCTAAACCACTATGCCCTATAGTTTTCTTTTTTGTTACTGTTCTTGTCAAGTTTTGATTCTTCTGTTTTTATGTTTTGTGAAACTCTCTGCATATGAAAGGAATTGTCTTCCTTGAAAGTTTGATAGAATTCTCCCACAAAAATCTGAGTATGATGGTTTTTATTTTATCAGTAGATTTTTATATTCACTCTTTTTTGGTAATTTTTATATTTCTAGTAATATTAGTTTTACATCTAAGTTTTCTTTTCACTGGAAGCTAGCTGTTTATACTATTTTCTTATAATTTAATACCTATTTGTATTAGTTTCCCTGAGGTGTTATAACAAAATAACATAGACTGGGTGACTTAAACAACTGCAATGTATTTCTTGCTGTTCTGGAAATTGAAAGTCTAAGATCAAAGTACGAGCTGGTTAGATTCCTTGTGAGGGCTCTCTTCCTGGCTTGCAGGTGGCTGTCTTCTCAATATGTCCTCGAGTGACCTTTCTTTCATGGATGCAAACAGATAGAAAAAAATATCTCTCTTCCTTTTCCTATAAGGCCACTAATCCCATCATGAGGGCCCCACCCTCAGGACTTAATTTAACCCTAATTACCTCCCAAAGGCCCCATCTTCACACACCGTCACATTGGGCATTAGAATTTCAACATATGAATATGTGGGGGGGACACAACTTATACAATGTACCCATATACAATGTATTTTACAATGTATATGTATATGAAATCACTATGATGTACACTTTAAATATCTTACAATTTTAAATGTCAATTATACCTCAATAAAGCTGAAAAAAAAGGGAACAGTTGGGGAGATACACATATTTAATCCATCACACTGCCTCTTTCTTTTTCATTCCTAACACTTTTGGCTTTGTTTAAGGTCTCTAATATGTCCTTATTTTCTATTTAGTTATTTTCTACTCTAGTTGCTACGATTTCTTTTCTCTCACTTTTCTTCATCTTTTGTTTCTCTCTCTTTTCTTTTTTCCTATTTCTTGATTTGGAGACTCAAGTCATTAATTTTCATTTTCTCTTCTTTTCAAATTTTGCAGTTAGGACTATAAATGCCCCCTTGTGTACTGCTTTTAATGCATCTTGTATGTTGTACATGTTGATCAATTAATGTTCACATTTAAATAATTAGAATTTTAATCATGAATTCCTCTTTGACTAAATCATTAAAAGTTACAGTTTTTAAAATTTCAAATGTATAGTGTTTTGTTTGTTTTTAAAGAATCTCCCTGTATTCATACAGTGTTTTCTATTGTAAATTCTTTATTTTATGATTCATATCACCAAAGGTTTCATGTGCACTTAAAAAGAATATATACTCTCTAATTGTTGAACAGGGTTCTGCATGTTCATAGAATCAACTTAGTGTCTGTACATATATATATGTATATATATATATACATATTTTTGATTTTTTATTTTTGTATTTTATAAACCAATTTCTCAGAGAAGAAATTCAAAATATTTACCATAATTTTATACGGTCAATTATTCTCTTGAGACGCATACACATATATAAGCATGTGTATATAACATGTATATATGTGTATATATATATGACATGTATATAGAACTGTTTTTTTAGAGTGCTACAGTAGTAAAATAAAAAGGGAGGAAATACCAATCCTCTTTATATTCACAATTTTCCTCAACAAACACTAAATCTGACATTAATATTTATTCCAAGGTTTTTTAACTTGGCATATATTGTCCATCTCTATACTTTCCATATTTCTGTGGCATTATGTTCTGGTCATGTTTGTAAACTTCACTGTAATATTTTTAAATTTTGCTCAACCTGAATATTTTTTGGAGTCAACCATTATGTTTAGACAGTTTATTATTATTACTGATGCATTTGTACTTCTTTTCACTATCTTCTCTTGTATTCTATGTGTTATTCATTTACTTTAATTTCCCCGTCCACTTATTGCTTTTTCTTGGATTGATAATGTCATTCTTTATTCCCAGTCTTCTTTATGTTCTAATCTGATTCTTTTAAAGTTAACCTTACTGTTCCAACATGCGTTCCTACAACATGGCAAATTCTAAACTTGATCAGCATTTCTATTCTGCTGTCAAAATTAGTCTTTAAAATATTTTAAATTACCTTCCTTACACCTTTCATATTTTTTGTCTATTCTTTTAGTTATACTTTGTTTTATTATCATCCCTCAACTAGTCACTAATGCTTATTTGCTTTTACTTACATTTTTATTTCTTATTTCCCATCAATTTTCCTTGTATCCCACTTTACACTTCTGAGTTTAATTTATTTGAAATGTAATATTTCTTTGTGTTTTTCTCTGAGGGTTCTATGACTTGGGAATATATCAGTTTGGATAGTTGCAAATACAAATAATAACAACTACTGAGACCTAAATCAAATTGAATAAACCATTAAGGAAAGTTATAGTATCGAACCAAGTCCAAAAATAAAGCAGGTTTCATTCTTTCAGTTAGTTATGTTATCAAGGTCTCAAGATCTCAAGCTTTATTTATTTTTTCATCATGACACTCTGCTGGTGTAATTGCCATTGGCAATTTGGACATCTTTCGTTTTTGTTTACTTTAGTGGAAGAAAAAAAGGACTTCCTCCTCAATCACGCATTTTAAGTTTTTCTTTCTGGTCCGACTGGCTTAATTCATAAATTCAAAACAAAACAACAATCTAGTATCCAGACAACAACGGTTCTCAAGTGGAACTTGGGTAAAGCTGAGGTTGCCCAACTATTTACTGTAGTAATTCTCACCTTGATTCCACATTGTTATCACTCCGGAGGATTGAAAATGTAGTAATGTCTAGACCCCAACCACAGAGAATCTGATTTTTATCTGTGTGAATGGGGCCTATGCACTAGAATTCAGGTGATTATAGTATGCTGGCAAGTTTGAAATCAACCTATATAATGGAAAAGGGAATGGAAGAATTATGCTTTGTTGACTAATTGCATAAAATGGATATTGGGGTATCAAGCATGTATCCACTACAATAAAAGTCTTTGTCTTAAAGATGTCTTTATTTTAACTTTATTCATTAATGATAGAATTACATGTTGACAAATGTTTTCCCCGGGCACAAATAAGGAAGTATTTCAGTCCCTTCAGGACGCTAATGTTGCAGAAGAGAAGTCTGCTGTTAATCAAATTATTGTTCATTTGTAGGTGTCTTTTCCTTTGCTCTGTGATTTTTTTTCCCTTCCCTCTGTTACCTTTAGGATACCTCTTTTCTTTCTTTCCATATCCTGGAATTCCAGTAGAGTTTGTAGGTTTGGATTTATTTTTATTTATCTTGTTATGCAATGTGCTTTTTTGATCAAAATACTAATATATTTTTGCATCTCAGGAAAACTCTTAACAGTTATCATTTTATGTATCCTTAATAATTAAATATATAAAAGTAAAGGGCAAGAATTACTGTTTTGATTTTTTTAATCACATATATTCAGTAGACACTGTTGGTTATGGTTCAATATACAATATCTGTTCTCTCATTCTGCCTTACTAAAAACATCATTAATTTTTTTAATGGTGTTGTTGTGTCTAATTAAAAATGTTTGGCTTCACAGATTACCTTGCTGTAGGGAGTTGCCATTTGACACAATTCTGTCCAAGGTAAAATAAATGGATATTGTTGGCTGGGGGTTCCAAGAAAGCTCATTAAAAGGGATAGAGACTTACAGTTAATTATACTGTACACTTAGAAATTTGTTCAGAGGGTAAGTCTCATGTTATGTGGTTTTTTTTACCACAACAAAATAAAAAGGGGATAGATGAATGGAAAACTTTTCTTTTTTGTTGACTTTTATCTGCTCTTCCTTCCTAGAAAAAAAGGTTATAATGCTAGGAGGTAAAGGACAAGCCATGTGGTAAAAGAGAAGGAATAGGAAACAGGAAGGAACCTATGTCTTTGATTAGTTACATAAACAATTCTATTTGTCCTTTATTTTTTACCTCTAGATTTCTGGTTTGTGAAAATAAATAAAACCTTATTTTGTTAAGCCACTTAAGTGTGTGTGTATGTTTATTAGGAAGCCAAATTCAATCCAAATTTAATCCTAACAAGGCATCTAGTCAATAGAAGGTATTTTGGTTTGGGTTTTGGTGTTGGTGTTGGTTTTTAAACACAGCAAATCATATAGGTTTGACTGAGAAGCCATTACTGGAACCCAAATATGAGAACAGCTGATGACCATCATTCTTAAGTCAGAGACAGAAGAAAATAAAATGGCTAGATAATGTTCAAAGTAGAAGAGATGAACATAACTTGCTTTTACCTGCTTTTGTTCATTCTCAAAATCACTGACAATGTAGTTGTAATTTTAGTTCCTATTCTTCAATACAAAGTCAACATGTTTTATTTATATTGTAGTTAAAATTTTAACTAACTACTCCAAAAACATTAAATGTATTTTACTTTTCTCAAATTATTTAACAACCTAAATACCTACACTGAACACCACTCATCATGGTCTGGGTAATCTAGTGAGTGAGTCAGTGATATTCCATCAATCTTAGTCCATAATAATAAGATTAGTTTATGTTTTACAAGTTTTCATAGTAACTGTATGATGTAAATTTAGATAAATTTTAAGTTTACTTTTTCATAAGATTCAAATACATACAATTTTCTTTCCTTGAGTATCAATGCAAGAAATTTTCTGCAGTTAAGATCCAAGCTTCTTCTGTCCTGAAACTGAAACCTTAAATCCTGAGGGGTTCTTTAGTTTGAGGTTGAAAATAGAGATAAAAAGGGCCAAGTTTAATGTGAATAGGTTCCAAAACCCTGAACCATTCAGTGAACCTATAAACTTAACATTTTGCTCTCTCTTGATAGCCAGGCCTGTTTTAAGACCAATTTTTTGTGGCTTCATTTGGGTTCAGTGTCTAATTCTTATGCCAGTTGGTAAGAATGAAAAAATGAGCTAAACCCTAGAGAAGTTTCCAAACCCACAGAGCTGAGCAAAGGGTAGGGATTTTATTTTGAGTTTCAGGTTTCCTGGGGTTTCAAATGAAAGGAAACCAAAGGCAAAACGCAGTGGACATGACATTTGTGAACAAAAACCAATATAAAGTTTGCTTTAACTGATTCAGTGTGGTTGGAGTTACCTACATCTTTTCTGCCAGAGAGACTTATTTTCTTCTGCTTTATCTGCTCTCCACAGGAATCAAAGGAAATGATGCTTCATTTAGTGATTCTTAAGATCCGGCTTTTGAAACAAAGGTTCCTTTAGCTTATTCTCATGTTTACTCACCAAAATTTCCTTAAATATTATTAGTTTTCTATATTCGAAATCCTATTTTTCTCTCTTCTATTTTTTCTCTCTCTTCCCTTTACTCTATATTTAAAATTCCTAAGTAACAAATATTTCCAGCAATCTTGTTATATGTTAGCTTTCTAAAGAATTAAAGTATTATTTAAAATAGAGTAGAAAAGCATTATAAAGTGAAATGTCAGTATAATATTTACTTAATGTGAATAAAGAGCTAAACCAAATTTATGTTGTTTTGGCATATAATTTCACTCTTCCTCATTTTGTAGAAGACACTGTCATGAACTCTTTTGTCTTCAACTTCTGGGTAGTCTTTATGATCTTTACTTTAATTAAAATTAAGAGAAAGAAAAGAGACTGAAAATATACATAATTATACATATATTATATAATTGAAATATATAATACAAAGTTAATACTCAATGCAATAAAATTATGATGTTTAGATTCTTAAATATGACAGAAAAATTACATTCTCATTTTAAGCCAATTGGATAAGGAAGGGTACCTGTTGATGGGTCTCATATCAACCGCCTAACACCTATTCTTATAAAGAAAAGAAAGAGCATTTCAGAAATTGACCTACTGTTGACTACCAGATTTTTATTTAATTCAGCAATTTATTAAAGAAAATATCCCAGATTATTTTAGCTTCTATGAGAATTCAAGAGAAGTAAGAGAATGAGGTTCAATAATCTATATTCTCTAACAACTGATACTCTCTTCCTGTCATTTTCTTAACTTTATTATTTGTGTTGTGTTCTGTACATGCTCTTTTCCTCTACAAACATCAGCATACCTGATCACTCAGACACTGACATAATATTCAAAAATTTGTCTTAGATAAAATATTTTCAGATTAGCCTGGTATATAATAGGTACTTAATAAGAATCTTTTGAATGTAGATGCCTCCACTCATATTACATTCAGAAGTCTTACACTAAGCCATGGCAAATTAGATTTATTTAAAAAAAATGTATTCCTTCAATGTTAGAAATTTCCTGTCGACAAAGTTTATTTTTCTAGGCTCTTTGCAGCCCCCTAAATAAGGAATTTTTATCTTCAGTAGAACTTTGTTTGTAATATTTGTCATTTGTTGTCACTCTTGATTCACTGATATAAGAAATAATAGCTATGAATATCTAAGTGGAAACTTTGTTTGTTATGCTGGCTTTCAGAGTCAACATTTTCTTCAGAAAAGGTTATAATTATAAGCCAATACCTCACTTTGTTTTTCCTTCTAGCTGTTAGCGGGAAGTTTAACTTGTCTTTGAGGTCTGTCAAATCAAAAACACTAACACTGCTTTCTTTTTATAATTTTTTTTTTTAATTTAAAGGTCAGCTTGGCTGTTCAAGCCATGTCTTATTGTATATTCCCCACTGAAAAAAATAAGCTGAAGGTAATATCAAATGACATTTTTAAACTTTGCAAAATACACGGGTATTTTACACAAAATACACAAGTTCCAAGTGCTAACAATAAAATACTGAAATCAAGAAACACATTTCAAAGAAGCTCCAGTATATTTGCATTTTATATATTTGACTACAAGGCACTCACTTTCAAAGTATTCCAAAGAAGACCGAAGCGAGCCAATTTTTAAATTAGCCCAATTAGCATGTTTGTTCATTAAAATTTTGGTTGTATTTTAAATAATTAAGCTTGTATATTATATCAGCCTTGAATAAATATTAATTATGTAAATATATTTAAAAGATTTCTATGTCCATTTTAAAACACTTTTGAAAGTCAGGCAAACCTTGCAAATTTAAACACGTTATTATTATAAAAGAGTCACTAAAAACTTTATAAAAGGGACCATGATTATTCTACTGAAGGAAAATTTATATTTGAAAATAGAAATGTACAAGACTGCCTCAGTTAACTAATGTCCACCTTCTAGTCATCAATAAAGCTGAGGGAAAGAGATAAGCTGTCAAATTCACTGGCATTTTCAAAGAAATGTGGGTTTTTTTGTCCAAATCCAGGCCACAACTTTAAATCACAGGAGTGCGTTCTTTGGCACGTATATACATGACTCATTTAAAAAGGTCTGGGTGAAAGAGACATTACCTGGCAAAATTAGCCTGATTGCAGTAGCAATTGATCCCTGAATACCTGTCTTTATCTTTACTACATCCCTAGCCTAGGATTCTCTAATTCCATTTTCCACTAAAGAGTGGCCCCTGATAATCTGACACTTTTTAAAAGTAGCATGCTGGTCCTCCTGGACTTTTTTTCTTTGATTTTATCTTTTCATTTTGACATAATTTCAGACTTAGAGACAAGTTGCAAGAAAAATACAAAACACCCTATATAAAAAAATCCTGTATATCCTTCACCACCCAGATACCTCAAATTTTAATATCAATGTATTATATGTACATATATATAATATATGCATGTGTATATGTATGTACACATGCATGATGTATACATATACATACATACATGTATACTGGTAGTTGATATTTTATAATTTATATTCTTTATATACAATGTGTATATTTTCTTCACGACTGTTGGACAATAATTTTCAGACATGACATTCTTCTATCCTAAATACTCTGATTTGCACTTCTAAGTATCAAAGACATTCTCTTACATATCTATAGTAAAATTATAAAAAGTTGGGTAATTGATTTGATATGATTCTCTAATTGTCAGACAAAATTCAGATTTCATTCACTCCCAATTACGTCCTTCATAAAAAATAAAATCCCAAGTTGTGTATTGCATCTAGTTGTCATGTTTCTTTAGACTTCTTGATTCTGAAATAGATTTGCAGTCCTTGAGTCTCAATATATTGATATTTTTGAAGAGTACAGGACAGTTATTTTGTAAAATGTTCCTCACTTGGGGCTTCACTACTGTTTTCTCATTAGATTCGGGTTATGCAGTTTGGGCCAGAATATCAGTACAATGATGTGGTTTTCTTGGTGCATAGTATCAGTGGTGTGTGAAGCCGATTTTTCCCATTATTGGTAATATTAATACAGATTCCTTCATTAGGGTGATTTTCTGCAATGTTTCTCCACTACACACTTATTATTTTTCCCTTTGTGATTAATAAATATCATGTATGGAAATACTTTGAGACCATATAAATAACTCTCAACTCTTAAACTTTCTCCATTCATTTTAACATCTATTGATCATTCTTGTTTGAATCAAGATGATTCAAATGATTGTTGCCATCACAATTTGATCATTATTTCCACATTTACTACTTGGCCTTATACTTCAAGAATGAGTTTTCCTATTTTCCCTATTTGTTTGTTCATTTATTTGCTCTTTGGTTTATTTATTAATCATTTATTATTTTTGATACATTGATTTATATTGTGCTTGGGGTTATCTTTAACTTTTAGAGTGGTTATGATATTTGTTTGCAATATGATTTAATTATTTTTGTTAGAATTCCATTTCAGTTTTCCTCCATACCTAAGTTTTTTTAATATATGAAACATTACTGAAAGGTAATGTGAAGTGTCATTTCACCTCATTTCTTTTTTTTTCAGTTTTATTGAGGTATATAATTGGTATACTAAAAACTGCATATAATGAATGTGCACAATTTGGTGAATTTGGACATATGTATACACTTGTGTTACCATTGCCATAATAAATACAACCGTCACTTCCAAAAGTTTCTCTGTATCTCTCTTTGTGGGTTTGTGTGTGTGGTAAGATCTGAAACTGTAAAACTTCTAGAAGAAAACATAAAGGAAAAGCTTCGTGACTTTGGTCTCTACAATGATTTCTTAGATACAACACCAAAAGCACAGGCAACAAGAGCAAAAATAGACAAGTGGGACTACATCTAGCTAAAAAGCTTCTGCACAGTAATGGAAACAATCAACAGAGTGAAAAGGCAACCTATGGAATGAGAGAAAATATTTACAAACCGTATATCTGATAAGGGGTTGACTTCCAAAATATACAAGGAGCTCCTACAACTCAGTAGCAAAATAAATAAATAACCCAATTTAAAAAATGGACAAAGAACTTGAATACGTTTCCCCAAAGACATACAAATGGGCAACAGGCATATGAAAAGAAGCTCAACATCACTAATCATGAGGGCAATGCAAATCAAACAACTGGTATATCATCTCACCCTATCAGGACGGGCATTATTAAAAAATAAAAATAAAAAATAATAAGTGTTAGTGAGATTGTGGAGAAATTGGATCCCCTCATTTTTTCTATCCTTTCCATGCCATTCCAATTATCCCTTGAAATTAACCAATCTCAGTAAGTCACTAGTATATTCTTCCCATGTTTCTTTTTGCACTAGTGAGCATCACACCCAAGTATTATTTCTATTTCACATTTTTTCTTAATCAAAACTAGAATACTAAAATACTAAAACTAGAACTTTTGTACTTTGCTTTTTTCACTTAAAAATATATTTTGGAAACCACTTCAAATCTGTTCATAGAACTCTTTACCATTTTTCTTTGAGTTATGTAGCTCTCCTTTGTGAGGATATGCTATAATTTATTCAAGCACTCTCCTATGTATGGAAACATTGACTATATACAATATTTTTCAGTTACAAATAATGCTACATTAAATTATACATTATTTTATTTTTTTATATGTGGTGAAAGGCATATCTGCAGGGTAAATTCCTTGAAGTGAGAGGGCTGAATCAAAAGGTAATTCTGTGTGCTTTGCATAAACAGTATACCGATTTGCATTCCATCCCACAAAGTATGAATGTGTCTCATCACACAGTCTCACCAATATACTGTTTTGTTTAACTTTTTTAAGTTTGCCAATCTGATAGGTAAAAATGATACCTCAGTATAATTTTAATTTGCAATTCTCTTTTCTGAGGTTGAACATCTTTTTATAAATAACGCACAGCATAAAAATGAACGATCTACAATGGTGCTCACAAACAATGTTGAATCCCAAAAATATATTTTTGAATGTGAAAACTCAGATATAAAATAGTCTATTCTGCATTATCTTGTTCATATAATTTTCAAAATGTGTCAAAACTAATCTACACTATTACAAGTCAGAGTAGCAGTCATCCTTGTCAGACTGTAGTGACCATAAGGGATAATGATAGGAGTTCCTGAGATACTGGTAACATCACGTTGCTTGATCTAGGTGCTTGTTTCATAAGCATGTTTAAATTGTGAGCGTTTCTTGAGCTGTACGATTTTGATATGAGCATTTTTCTGTATGTATATTATATTTCAATTGTTAAAAAGCACAGTGGACTTAGATTGACATGACTGCTAGATATAGAGATGAATATGTTATCAAATAGAAGGAAAAGAAAAGACAGGTCTATTATTAGAATATAGGCTGATTTGTGACAGTTGACTACTATTCTAACTTGTTTCTGCTTTACAATATCATAAAAGAGCATTGCCTTATGTGTTATATTCATGAAGATTTCAGACTAGAAAGTTTTTTGTGGAATTGAAGCTTTAAATCTTACATTCTTTCCTCCGATCAGAATATTGATATTACTCAAAACACTATTGTCGTCAACCATGGGAAACGCCATTGACAATCTGAAACTGAATCACTTATGTGGGCAAGTTAACTCAGAGAAGTTGCAAACATAAGGTAGACAGTTTTTTTGTTGTTCTTTCTGGTGGATAAATCCAAAATTAACATTACTGTTTCATTTTAAATTCTTTTATTGGATAAGAAGAGAATAAAGGTTGGAAGCAAATTCCCCTCCCCTTCCCATTCACAGTAACATCTATTTGTGTGTGTATGTATGTGTGTGTGTGTGTCTGTCCTGTACTCTCAGTCTTGTATGAAAATAAACATAGCTTCTAATTGGTGGGGAAACCTGGTGTATATGCCAGAACGTGTGTACCATCATACTGACCAAAACAGTATTTCTCAAATGTCTGTCACCTAAGTGCCATCTTCAGGACTTTCGCCATAACTGAGTACCAGCTCTACTACATTAAAACCACTATTTACCTAGCATTTCTCTTTAAATAAATTCACCTTATGTTTAAAAGGAAATTTTATGTCATTAAAACGGAAAATATAACTTGTCATAAATAGGAGGTGATACAAAATAAATGTGATGAAATCTACATTATTTAAAGCCCCTGAACCAGACACTAAGTCTCCTATTGACAAAAAACAAATCAGTGTAGAGTTATGAAACGTATAGCTTTAAACTGAAACTTTCTCCTTGGAAAGACTTGAAAGGTAATTAAAAGTAAAATAAAGTGATCAGAGTTTAATTCACTTTTATTGAATAGTGGCTCTGAGTAAAGCCTAAAATCTTCTCTCCTCCCTTCACTGTTGTGGGTCTTACATTTTGTGGGAGCTCTGCTCCAATGTGACCCCCAGGACCCAGGTGCCTAGAACTTTTGCTTCCCAGCATGACTTCCAAGCTGCTATTTCATGTTGATCTTTAATTTTCATTTGCCTCTGGATAATTTTATTCCCTTCTGCCTACTGTGGATCCACTCCTTAGCCTTTTTTGCTCAGCTTCACTGAATCCCTGGCTCTTCTAGTCCTTGCTTCTATTTCCTGCTTCTGTGCCCGGTAGCTGCACCCAAAGTCCGAAGCTGGAGGTTTGGTCTGATATCTGACAGTGACTTTCTGGAATTGAATTCCCAAAAGGCACAACGGAACAAAAGATAGGCTTCTCAACTGTATGCATAAGGCTCATTATGGTGAGATTTTGTTTTGACAGAGTCCTTAGCCTTGAACGTTTGCAGGCTTTACTTTTGCTTCTATCTTCCTAGCCCATTGGCCTCAGCAGCAAGGGGAATTTTATACAAAGTGAAGATGAAAGAAGGGTCATGTATAATTCTTAGAATCAAACCAGAATAACAGTAGGTAGCAATCATTTCATGCTTCACTTTGACTTTCTCTATGGAGAAGATCAGAATATGCTCCTTTGGCGTGTAGCCCTGGGTCCAGCAGAGCAGGGTCAGCAGCAATAAGCAGCGACTGCTCTGTTGTTGGCAACAGGCCTGTCAGCATTACTGAGAGGAATTTAGTCATAGCAAGTGATAACTTGAGGGGAAAAGAAGAAGACAGAATTCTCATTCCCAATCTCAAACTGCTAAAAGAGTGAAGTGAAAGGAAGAAAATGCTAAAAGATCAAGTAACATGGACAGTATCACAGTCTGAATAGAGACCAAATTTTCTAAAGCTTGGTCAATTCAAGAATATGCTCAAAAGGGATATCAATATGCACAAGCCCTTTTCATAACCCAAATGCTTTTATGGATGAATGATATATTTTAGAAATGGCAAAGGTATAGAACATGCCTTTTCTCATATAAAATTTCCCTCCTCTGTGATTTATTAGGCCCTGTCCTCCAGCTGTAATTGGAGACCTTTTCATAATATACCCAAAAACTACATAAATGCAAAGCAGGATGGAGTCCACTGGAAAAAAAAATATGATATTATTCTGTATGTAACACATACAATATGACTATTTAGGAAAGAAAAATACTCAAAAGTGGAGCATGTGATTAATATTGTGTATCCCCAAGGCAACAGTCGCATAAAGCTTGCAAGAGCCAACATGGAACAGGGATTCCTTACGCCTCTATTTGTGGCCATTCAGAAACTGGAGTTGTTAGCAGACTCTGCCATGTACCAGCTCTAGGAATTGCTCTGCTTTTCAAAGAAAAAGCATTTATGTTTCCAGAATGTTAAAGTTACGTTTTCTTTTTCCAGTATTTCTCTATTTTATTTATTAAATAATATATTATTAAAAATAATAAAAAAAAGAAAATGAGTCAAGCACAACAAAACAAATTTTAAAAATCCCCACACTATCTCACTACACAGATGCTCTATCAATCTTTCCATCTATCTCTCTCACATTCTCATGACATTTTTCATAGAACAGATATGTATGACCATATAATTTTTGAGATATTACTTTTTGTTGACCCTAAAGTTTCCCCATTTCCAAAAAGTAGCACGTTCTGTGTTTTCATGATTCAGGAAAGTTTTATTGTAAAGCTGCCCTTTGTTTCCAGAAGTCCAAACTCACTGGGAAGACTGAGGATGAAGAAGAAAAGGTTTTTCACTGGCTTAACATTTCTGGAGATGAGAGAGATAGGTATGAGTCATCTAAGCCAATGGAGCGTGTGCTAACTCTCTGGCAGTACCCTGATAGGGAGTCAGATAATCTCTGGGGCAAGGCTGCTTGATGCACTGGGAGGCTAGATCCTACACCCTAGGCCTACAGACCCAAGATTCTCATTGCCCAAATGAGACAAGATAACAGGCTGGAAAGACCCATGGAAGCCAGAAGATAGCTAGCCTGTAGATGAACACTGCCCATGATCAGAGGTAACTCCTTAAAACTCTGGTACACCTCCTAGAGGCAAAAGAGCATAGGTGGACACTGAAACAGAATTGTCCACAAATCCCCATGAAATGAGAGTTTGGCAACAAAATTAAGGTGATTTATAGAAAATGAAGAAATGCTCTCAGTATGTCAATACTTCTTGTATACCTGTTTGTGTAGTGGGATTTTTACTCTAAATAGTGTATTTCTCTACTTATTTAGTTATTTACTCAGTGTTTATTAAAGACTCATTGTGAATAAAACATTTCACTAAGCATAAAGTAAAAGAGAAAATCGTGGACAATTCTACCACTACGAAAATATTTCCAGTTCAATAAATAAAAATCTAGATAATATTAAAGGCCAAATTACAATTTATTTCATATTTATAATATACTTTACTTAATCAACTTCATATTGGCTTAAAATTTAGGCAACTTCTAACATTCTTTTAGTATTAAAAAAAAACTGGTGGCCAGCCCAATGGCATAGTGGTTATGTTTGTGTGCTCGACTTAGGCAGCCTGAGGTTCATGGGTTCAGATCCTGGGTGTGGACCTACACAGCACTCATCAAGCCATGCTGTGGCTGCATCCCACATACAAAACATGGAGGAAGATTGGCACAGATGTTAGCTCAGGGAAAATCTTCCTCACCAAAAAAACCCAAACCAAAACAAAAAACAACTCAATTAAATGAACATTATACAAGTGTCCTGTTAGCATAAAGGACGCTCATTTTTTTGACCTGGTGGAGCCTACACCTCTATGTTCCTAAAAAATCTCGTTATCGGTGCTTCCTTTTCCCTCATTCTCGCTGAATTATTTCATATATTTCTTATCTTAAAACAAAACAAATGAAAGAAAATAACAATGCAAAACCCCTTCCTTAACTCCTCTTCCCCTCTCAACTACAAAACTAACTTCTTTCCTATTTTAGTAATGTTTTGAACATCAGTGCCTCCATTTTTACACACGTGCTCATTCTACAACTCACTGTGACATGGCTCTTCTCTCCTTTACACTATCAAAACAGCATCATTGTTCTAGCTCACTAAATCCAGTCAATCCTTACCTCCATCTTTTTTGTGCTTAGTTGTAAATATCGATTACGTTTTGCTCTTTGAGACTCCCTTCATTGGCCATTAGCTTCTTGATCACCAGCCTTTTCTGATTTTCTTTCTAGCTGCATGACTCTTATTCTCAGTCTCTGCTGCAGAACCATCCACTACTGCTTACGCTGGAGTCCTCAAAGAACTCAAGGTCCTAGGCCTCCTTTTTTATTTTTCCTTCACTCTACATGTTTTCAGAAAAACATTATTTGTGTTTATAACTTCAATAATTATCAAATACCCAAGAAACATATATTTATATCTCCATTGCAGATCCCTCCTTGGATCTAGCCCTGAATACTCAAGTGAATTATCAACATGGCCACTTTGAATTCTCAGAATAAACTCCTTCACAACAGCTACAAGATTTAACTCTTGATCTTTCCTCCCCAACAATCTACCAAAACTCTGTCCTTAGTCATGATTCTCCGATTTTTCTGATTGGGCCCATTGTCCTTTCAGTCATTTCAGCAAGCCGTGGAGTCACCCTTAAAGAATCCCTTGCCTTTCTTCCCCATGTCCAACCTACAATATAGCCTAAAGATTTCACACCCTACATAATGCTTGAGTTCATTTCTTCCTTTCCATCTTCCTTGCACTACTTTAATATAAGCTAGTCACCTCTAATTCACAGGACAGCATTCGCCCACTAACTGGTTTTCTACAATCGCTTCTTGCCTATGTCTAATCTGTTCTTTATGCTGAAGTTAGAGGGACATTTTTAGGAGAAAAGTTGAATTCTGTTACTCCCTCCTAAGTCTGCTCACTGGATTTCTATTGTTTTGGGATAAAAAACAATATCTATGAGATGGTTTGCCAAGGTTCCATCCTGCTTATCATTCCAGCCTCATCTTTCTCCCCTCACTATCTAACTCTCCATATAAATCATATTTCAGTTTCTTGAACAGAACATGTCTCTGCCAATTCTGGGCCTCACGTGTACTGTTCTTTCTCCCAAACTCTCTTTCGCCTTGTTCACTCATGTTTTGTTCTTTAAATTTGAGCTTAAATATTACTTTCTCAGGAGACATAATCCTGAAGGGAAGTAGAGAAGTGTCTGACAACACCGTGTTCTTTATTTCATAGAACATTCCTCTGTTGGTAGTTATGCATCTATTTGTGACCATTAGATTAATTCTCAACTCCCCTACTAGACTGTAAGTGTCCTGAAAGCATGAGCTGTATCTGATTTTGCTCAAATGTATATGTCCTTTGACCAGAACATCGTCTGACACAAAGCAGTAGCTCAATATTTGTTGAATGAATTAATTAATAAATGATTATATCCTTGATAATTTGTCTAATTAGTGCCTTTGAAAAAAAATCTAAAAGTAGAATTACCATGTTATAGATTATTAACATTTTAAGGCTTTTTACAAATTAGCAAATTGCCCTCCTGTAAATATTTACTATCCCCCCAGCAAAATCTGAGAGATCCTTTTGTACACCCCAATGACTATTCTGAAATTACCATTAACTTTTTAAAACACTGAAAATCTGTTAGAAGAAAATATTCATTTTTAGATCTCTGACTACTCATAATCTTGAGTAGGATTATGCCTTTAACAACTATGTTTTTCTCTGATTAATTACCTGTTTATATCTGTTTCTCATAGTACTATTGTTTTCTTTGTCTTTTTTAAATTGATTTGTGACTATTGATGGCAGGGAGAGAAGCATGTGTTGTGATATGGGTAAATTTAAAGGAGTTTCCAATCATTTTCTTAACAATTCTTGGTTGTAAATGACATGTTTAGCCTATAATCTACTAAAATATTGTGTCTGTGTTATTTCCTTATATTCACCCACAGGTCCCATATAAGTGCATGGAATTAGCAATCATTTCTTGTGAGTGAAAGTTGGAATTAAAAGGAAAAGGTAAATTATAAAATTATGGTGTTAAAGTACATTTCCAAGAATGAGTCAACTTGTCTTTTCCACTACCTGTAGGTTCTACTGCATGTAAACAAAAACAAAAGAAAAAACAAAACTATCCCTAGGGAAAAGGATTCTAAAACTTTACCTGGTAGCTTATTTCAATTTATAACCCCCCTTGTAAACTTGTCAAGTTCTGGTTTTAAATCCTAGATCATCTCACAAATGAAAATTTGTTAAAAGGGTTTTGGATAGCTTGTTCTACTTTTCATGAGTACACGAGGCAAAAAATTCCTATTTTGACATGCACTGTTCTTATGAGGTGTAGACTGGTGAATACCACATAATACAAAGACATGAGCTGTTGTTTCATCTGAGTCAGACTCAGAATTAAAAGAGAAAAGAACTCTGGTCTGAAAGTTAGGAGGTCTGAATTCTTAACAAAAGTCTGGCACTAACTGGTTTCAGCTTCCTTTCAGTTTATGAGATCTTGCAATTCATTTGTTTACTATGCTGAGTCTCAAAGTTTTTAGCTCCAAGGCAATAACATGAGAGTATTCTTACAGTTGCTAGATCAATAGAATCACCTAGGCATTTGTTGAAAATATAAATTCCTGGGGCACATCACAGACATTTTGAATCAAAATCTCCAGGGAAGTGGTTCCCGAGTATCTCTTATGCTCTGGCAAATTTGGAAATAACTAGATCTGTTGACTCCTGTGGCTTTTCCTAACTCAAATTCTAAGAGTGTAATTATTGGTCAATAGGAAACAAAGATCCACTGAAATAGTAGAAAGGGCATTTACTTTGGAAATTCCTCAATTGCTAGAATACAAGGGCATATAAGGAAAATAAAAGGATAATCTAGGGCAGTTCTACACGCTTCCCCACATCCTGACCTCTAATTCTCAGTCTCAGAAGTCTGCTTCCAAGGGCAGCATCCTACCTTCAGCCTAGTGGCCTTAAATTTCCTCCCAGAGTGACTTCTGTTTAAGAACCAGGACTGTTATGATGCGCCTTGTCATAAAAAGCCTCAGTTGTTCTTTTCTGAATATGGATGAATCTTTCTTCTCTGAAAACAAGTTATTACCTATGAAAAGTAAGTCTTTCTCTAAATGATCTAAGTAAAACATTATGTCTGTTTTTCTGCAAATTTACTTATTTATATCTACTACTTTTATCCATATTTCAACTGTTACCTTATTGTTTACAGTAGAAAATCACCTACAAAACTTTAAAGAAAGGAAAGAAGGAAGGGAAAGAAAGAAAGAAAAAAAAAGAAAGAGAGAGAGAAAGAAAGAAAAGGATATTGAGGAAAAAAGTTGGGGAATGGGCTGTGCTTGTTTTAGAAACTCAATAGTTGAGTAAATATTGTAAGACTATGATATATCCATTAAGAAGAGAGTTATTTTGATCATCTGGTTCATGATTATTCAAAGGAAAACAGAAAAAGTCTGTTCCAGGAACCTCTATAAAGAAAATGAAAGCTTGGCTTAAGGAACGGTTTCTGGACCAAACAATAATCCTGATTATTACTTGTAGTAATAACAATAATAGAGCATGACATCTCTATGATGCTTTATAGCTCAACATAGTTTTTAACAAGCATAATTTGAACATCACATCCACCATGCTTTTTCTCTGGGTATCATTACACTTATTTTCAAATGAAGTAATTGAATTAAAGCTTACAGAGAATGGTTCACGCATCAGGACTCAAGTCTAATTTCCCTGGCTTCAAGTCAAATGCTCTTTTTATTCTACCATAAAGTCCCAAATCCTATGTGCTCAGCCAAATTTTAATACCACACCAACACCCATATCCACACAGGCCTTGACTTGAAGGAAGCTCCTGCAGTGAATCTCATCTCCAGTTTCCCAAGACATGAGGAAAAGGCAAACCACTGACCTCACCATGTGGTGATAGCTCATGCTGGTTTAATGCCAAACCTTGTGCTAAGCACTTTACACATATTGTCCCATTTTGTTCTCACATTCACACTATAATATAGGTCATTGTCCATATTTTATAGACGAATAAACTGTCTCAAGTGAGTTGTCTAAGGTCAAAGAGTGACTCTACCTACTTCCCTTTTTGTGGATGGGGTATTAGTTTGCCCACAAATTGAACTCTGAACGACCTTCTCCATGAAAGCATTGCTTCCCTATATATAGAAAATTATTCCTTTAGTCATTTATGTATGTTTTGGTTAAAGAAGGTATTTTGAGAGACTTTGGGGACCTGTACATCATTTCTAAAATTATTTCTATGGAAGGTAAAGTCTTCTGAGTTCCCACTGTGAGGATTGTATACAATGAGCCCTGATTGCTATGCTTATTGTACATCCCTATAAAAGATTTCGATTTGAAAAGAAGTGGAGACCTGACTAGTCTTTGATACCCTTGATACTATCCCTACAAGCAGTTTCACTGCATTTGCAAATATTAAGATGAAAGGAAAGATAAGTAAAAGGGTAAGAATGGGAGTAGGTAGCAGGTCAGAAAAAATAAAAATATATATTATACAGTTTACACATACATTATATATAACATATATATGTAGCAGGTCACAAGGAAATTGAATATATATTATATATTTTGCATATATTTTGTATAATATATCTTATATATACATATATGTAAAAAACACTGTGTATTTCATAGGTAAAAACAGCCCCTCTAAACGTCAGAGCTATTCTACTACCAAATTCACTGCAACATAGTGCAACAAGGCAAAGAAAGATTAAAGAACAGATCATTGAAGATTGAGTTTATCTGTAACAGAAACAAAATAAATAAAAAAGCTGAGCAGAGATCTTACGTCTTCTTTTGTTTTCTGTTTTTCTGTCTCCTTATACCTGGAACACTTGGTTATTTTCATATGAACACCACTGAAAATTAACATTGATTTTATCCTCACCTGCCATCACATCTATTTAGCTGGAAAGGGATAGAATCACCTCTATTAGGACAAATTTGCTTGGGATCAACATCTATCACAAAATAGGTAGTAGAAACAAGGAGGCACTGAGGAGACACACATCGAAGTGCAGCACCGCTTCTCCTGGTAGACAATCCTTTAAAGACTTCATAAAAGATTGAACTGTTAATGCATCCAGCTTTTCCAGACAAAATACACACCATATAGAGATGGCTTTTGTAAATTAATATTTCACATCTGTTTTCTAAAACTAAACATTTTAAAACAGTGGGTAAGGAGGACATTGAAATACACCATGTTTAAAATTGATGAGTTATGCTTTAATTCATAGTCAGAGCTCTTTTCTCTCTGGTTTGCACAAATCTCTCTTACAGTCTTGAGGCCGTAAAAAGAAAGCAATACCTCTTTGCTTGCTTAGACCTAGCAGGAACAGGGAATCACCATCTGGAAGCTGGCAGTCTGCATAAGCTCCACACGTGCAATAACCCTAAGTCTTGCTGACCTCTGGTCTGCTGGCACCATGCTGAATTACTGAGGATGAAAGCCTATGCAACCCATCTAATGACATGACCAACCACATCCCTGGTAAAGCGGGGCCAGTGGAAGCAAGCCCAAAAAAAGAGAAAGAGAGATGATTGGTTCGGATTTTAGACTTGTCCAGAATTTGATAATAAGATCTACTTTGATTTTAGTATGCCGATAAATTTTAGATACTATGATTTCATTTTTATTATATATCAGTAGAAAGGGGCTTTCCAAAATCTATCCTGTTCGTAGGACTTCTAAATGCTTTATTTTGGCCATCTATAACACTTTCAAAATTGTAGATGATCGACATATACTTGTTGAATTCATCAATATTGCACTATTACCAAGTTAGAAGTATCTGAAAGGAGGTTTCGGAAATGACCTATAGAGTACCGAGAGTCTAGCACTTAGTGAAAAAGCATTCTTGTATTATGGATCAGTGGTATAGTTTATCAAAAATTACTCTAGTCCCAAAGAGAAAAGGGGGGAGGGACTTCTCATCCTTACATGCATCCACTATATATTTCTCCACATGAGTGTAAAATAGCTTACCCTTCTCCAAACATATTATCTATCATTTAAGGCCATCCACATTATAAATACACTAAATCAACTTTAAATTCCCTTTTTGTGCTCTTTATTAGGCCAGCATCTCTCAGCCCCAAACTCACCCATCTATATTCGCATAATGCTGGGACTGAGACTTGACTGCACAAATTACATTTCCCCTGTTGCCAGCTGACTCCCTATTAGGTTCTGCCAACAGGAGCCCTTTGAGGGGATTGGAAGGCTTTAGGCAGACAAAGGGCTCTTCCCTTCCTGTTTGCCTGCTGTGCCTACAGAGTCAGTCACTCAGCCAATGGCTCTTGATTCCTGCAGAAGCAGTTGCTTCCAGCTGTCAGCTCTATCCTTTTCTCCACTCCCAGAGCAAATCTTATCACAGCCCCTCAAAGGAGCCAGCAGTAGTTGGGCAGTCCCCTCTCCTTGGTGGTCTGCTCCAGCTCCTCAGAACCTCCCCAGTCCTAGGTTCCCTCTTATCTCTTCCTCAGGATGGTAGTTGATCCCTGCTACTGGCTCTGTGTTTTCTCTGCGTAACCTTGTTACTGACTACAGTTCTCTGACACCTTCACGACCAAATCCCTGCTTTAAATGATGTCTGTTAAAATAACTAGTATGGGCTCTGTTCTTTTGACCGGACTCTGATCCATACATAACGTCAATTTCAACTAATCAATATTTCTAATTCTTGAATTGAAACGTTTCATAGTTAAGAAGGAGTTACATTGCAAGTTAGGAGGTAGATAGATGTTATTTCTAGTTGCCTAACTTTGAGCAAAATAAAATGTGTGCTTTGATTCCACATGTGAACTGTAACATAAAGAACATATGCACCTATATATATACACGGAATATCAATATATTATTTGTCCTTATAAGACTAATTTGTAGGTAAAATGTGATAATGTATGCAAAGGGCCTTTGAAAAGACATATGTGTAGGCAAATGCTATTAACTACTATAAAATAAATATTTTAAATTGACCTCAAATGCTGTGTTCATTTTGCTTTGCGAATTTCAGAATTTTATGTGTGTGCATTACAAGAAAATACATCTCATTTGTTGATATGCCTATTTAAATGGAAACTATATAGGATGTGTATAACCAATCAAATAAAAATAGTTAAACTGGGATTAATAAAATAGCTACAAGTTAGCAGGACTAGAGTGGAACACATTTACTTTCTTTCCTTTTTTTTTTTTTTGTGAGGAAGACCAGCTCTGAGCTAACATCCGTTGCTAATCCTCCTCTTTTTGCTGAGGAAGACTGGCCCTGGGCTAACATCCATGCCCATCTTCCTCTACTTTATATGGGACGCCGCCACAGCATGGCTGACAAGCAGTGCGTTGGTGGGCGCCTGGGATCCGAACCGGCGAACCCCAGGCTGCCAAGCGCGGACGAAACCGCTGCGCCACCGGGCGGCCCCTTACTTTCTTTCCTTTTGTCCCTGGATATTCTGGGGGCTTTCTATTCAGAAAGTAGGAAGAATAGGTAACATTTTTTTCATGGACCTAGAATGAAACATATCTTAATAGTAGTGAACATATCTTCTTATGCATTCTGATACAGATTTCTTCAAGTTATTTTCATCGGAAAGAATAAATGTTTTTGTTATTACAAATATAGGCATAAAATAACTAGCCAATTTCACCATGGTCTTCCCTTTGTATTTCCAACTTTGCTCTTACCACTTAGCCACACTCTTATTTCCTTCAAAATTGTATGTTTTCACTGACTTCAGTGCCTTTGTTCATGCTTCATACTCTTTGTAATAGTCTGACTTCACTTCTGAGGTTCCATTGCTGACAGCTTTCCAACCCAACCATTTTCCCTTCCCTTTCTGCCCCACAGCTGAGTAAGTTGATAAGAAAGCCCGGGGCCTCTCTTCTTTGGCATCTGGGGGAAGTTGAAACCACAAAAACATTGACCTGTCTGTGGGAATCCTAGCCTCAGCCCCGCCTCCTAACCATCACAAAACCCCAAGCCAGCCTCTTTTCCCTGCTCTCTCATGCCGTTCTTGTATCTGTGGGGGATCCCACCCTGCTCTCTCCAGAAAGCCTCATTATGTGAGTAATAACCTGTTCATACCCTCTTGGTACTTGTGGTGCATCATTAGTCTCAACATTTGAACCAGCTTTTGTGTGTGAGAGTCTATTCTGCCTCTGCGAGGTGACACAACCATTGGCACAGAGAACAGGGAGTCTCGGCAATGACGATTCCCCCTGGGGATCTTTCTTCTCCTGCTTTGACTTCCTAACCAGCTCTACTGCTTGCTGGTTAGCATACTTTTGAGTTGTGGTGCTGCCTGCTGGCAAGCTTGCACTTTGATCGTGCTCTTTTGTACTACCTTTGCTGAGTTCTACCTTGCCTCTGTTGTAGATTCATCCCAACTTAAATCAGAAGTTATAGCTGGTCTTTAGGGACAAGAGTATGGGAATGAGTCCCTCCTTTGAGTGACTCAGGGTCTTGGGTCTCTATTTATGCTTCTATCCAGCTATCAACATTATTGAAATTCCTGACACCCAATTCAGTCAGCAACAGGTGAATACATTGCAAGCATAGATTTTGGCTAATACGTTCTGTTTGGTGCCTATTTCCACAGGCTTTCTGCTGCAGTTTGCCTTCTTCTTTGAAGGGAACAATACACTTTACCCGACTACTCATGCCATACCTCAACAGCCCTCCCAACACATACAACCTTCGCAGGAAAGATCTTAACCACATCTGACTTTCTCTAAGAACAAAGGTGTGCCATTACTCTGAAGACATCCTACTGAGGAGATTGATTTGACACGCTCATTCAGGACATACAAATACTCACAAAGGAGCTCACAAAAAAGGAACAGGTCCTTGCCCCACACCCACCACAAGGCCCTCCAACCTCAGTTAAATTCCTGAAAATTACACAGTAATCAAAGGCTGCTCCATCCCTGACACTGTCAACCAACAGTTATCGACCCTCTCAGCACCCATAAAATGAAAACAAGTCCAATATCTTTTAAGCCTTTTTGAATTCTGGGGAGAATATATTTCTCAATTTTACTTACTTTTTTACTTAAATTTTACTTAAGGCTATTTATGCTGTCACCTGAAAACTGGCCCACTGGGAATGAGGCCCTCTACAACATAGGCTCTAGAATTTGTCCAAATTTCAGTACAACTGCATTCCCATTAGTCCCCTCAAAGACTCCTTCCCTGTAGAGGCTTTAGCAACCTTCTTTTATGCATCCTGGAAACTTCTGTGCCACTCATGTTGGCCATAAATTGCCACGAACTTCTGGTACAAGAAACTGCTCTCCTTAGCTCCATGCTATACCTCATTAGAGTAGCAACTGCTGGCTGCTACTGGACTCTCCTGGAAGAAGTTCTTATAGGTCCTGAGTCTATGACCCTTGGTACCCAGCTTAACATTATGTCTCACGGCATATGCAAGTTTGGCGTGGTCACCAAGATCTCCTTGCTACAAGACAGAGGCAAACCTGGACTTTCTGACATATCCTGTCTGCAGGAAGGGGTGGCCTCTCCTGTCTTCTGTCCCTTGCCATAAGCTATGGAGCTGGACAATAAGGTCATCCCTGTCCTGGTCATCTTGGCTACTGAGTGAACAGCAAAAGGAATTCCTACATTGTAAGAACTGCGTGGCCACCATAGACATGATGGATCTCCTTGCAGAGCTGCTGCTTTTCATCCATTAACCAGGAGGTGCCTGATCCAGGTTGGGACCCAAGGGTCAGCATAGTTGGCTAAACTTCAGATAGTCATCTTAGCACTGGATGCCCTGGCAAACAATTGGCCCCATCTCCAGATTTTTGCAAACTCTTAAAACTATTGCCAATGATTTGGCCGTCTGGCCAATAGCAGCAACAATTTTTTATCCAAGCTTTTCCCCTTTGGGGTAAAGAATTCTAGGAATCTCTCACTTCACATATAGCCTAAACATAACTGAAGGTCACACATGTTTCTTTATATATAAAGCCGTAATATAAGACCCTACACAAAACCCGCAACGACGAGCTCACGAATAAGCCATTCAATGGAAATTTCACCTCACTTATGGCCTCAAGGCTACAAGCCTAATACAGGACAGTAGTGGCTTACTTAAGCCCAAATATAATTAAATGAAACATACCATATTTCAGTCATCAGCCAAACATCATGAATTGTAACAGTCTGTAACAATCATGAATTGTAACAGTATGACTCCATTTTTGATTTTTGACCACTGATGACTTTCAAGTCCCACTATTTCCCCTCCTCCTCTGTCCCACATCTGGATGAGCTAAGCAAGTTTGGATATTCCCTCCTTTGACGCTGTAGGAAAGTACAAACCACACAAGCCCCAACCCACATGCTGGAACCCTCACTCTGCCCCAAACCCTAGCCAGCATAAAACCCCAAGCCAGTCTTTCCTGTTCTCTCATACCATTTTGGACCTATTTAGGAGGCTGCTTTGCTCTCCCCAGAAAGCGCCATTCTTTCGGGAGTAATAAACCTTTTCATAACCTCTTAGTACGTATGTGGTGTCCTCAGTCTCAACATCTGAATAAACTTTGGGTGAGGGGGTCCATCTTACCTCTGTGGATCGATTGCAACACCCCTCCTGGTTTTTTTTTCCTTCTTTTTTATTGTGGTAAAAAAAAATAACAAAATTTACCATCTTAACTAGTTGTGAGTATACAGTTCAGTGGTGTTAAGTATGTTCATATTACTGTAAAACATCTCCAGAACTTTTTCATTGTGCAGATCTGTTACTCCATACCCATTAAACAGCAACTCTTCCAAGCCCCTGATAACCAGCATTTTACTTTCTGTTTCTAAATTTAACTATTTTAGATACCTTGTATAAGTGGAATCATACAGCATTTATCTTTTTGTGACGGGCTTATTTCACTTAGCATAATGCCCCCAAGGTTCACCCATGTTGTAACATGTGGCAGAATTTCCTTTCTTTTTAAGGCTGATAACATTCCATTGTATGTTTATGTCACATTTGCATTAGCCATTCATCCATGGATGGACATTTGGGTTACTTCCATCTCTTGGCTATTGTGAATAGTGTTACTATGAACAAGGGTGTGTAAATATCTCTTTGAGAACCTGCTTTAAATTTTAAATTAAATTTTAAATTAAATACTAGTGGTATTACTAGATCATATGAAAGTTCTATTTTTAGTTTTTTGAGTAACTTCTGTTTTCCATAATGATTACACCATTACAGTCCTAACAACAGTGTACAAGAGTTCCAATTTCTCCACATTCTCAAAAACTCTTGTTATTTTCAGTGCTTTTTTTTTTTTAAATAGCCATCTTAATGGGTGTGAGATGATAGCTCATCGTAGATTTGATTTGCATTTCCCTAATGGTTAGTGATGTGGATCATCTTTTCATATGCTTGTTGGCTATGTGTATATCATCTTTGGCCTTTCTCCTGTTTTGAACTCTTTCTTCCCTTCTCTTTTCATCTGGTTTATTTACATTTATCCTTCTGGAACCAGAGCTAATGTCCTTTTTCAAGTACACTGGTGATTGCTATGTATCCCTCAACATTCTCCATCTTAGTCTCATTGCTCATGCAAATATTTTATGTCTGTTTTTCTTATCTAATGTAAAATGAAGTGAAGAAGACACAACTACTGCTCATTCATTACTGTGCCTGACACACGCTAGGTGGTCTCTAAATACTCTTGACTTTCTGACTTGATTGTGTAAGTCAAGGGTTTTTTTGCTGTTTAGTGTGCCGGTGGGAGAGTCTCCACAAAGAAATTACTAAAGCCACTTTTTAAATTAATTACTATCATTTGCTTTTCCTGTGAGCATTCCTGTTGTTGGGCCCCGAAGGAGTAAAAGTGGTATTGTGATAGTAATAATTTTAATTTAGCACTTACTTTTTTTGAAGAACCATATTGTGATTTATTTATTATTAAGGATTGTATGACAAAAGCACTAAATTGCAAATGAACAGTGAAGCTTCAGAAGGTAAGCAGCTCGTCTAGGAGCACACAACTAGTGTGCGTGGAGCAGTGGCCTGTGCTGGGCAGTCTGGGTGGAGAGTCCTGTCGTGTTGCAAAGGAGAAGGGGAGATGAGCCAGAAGTAACTGATGTTTTCCTTCAAATGAGTGTGGGGCTGTTCTATTATTCCAGATCTGACAGAGAACAAGTGAGTTCAGTGTTTGAAAAGCACTTAAGGGCCAGAATTATAAGCTTCTCTGAACGCATAGCAGAGTAAAGTAAGTTTTATACATCTCTTTTAAGGTTACAACTAAATGCATGCATTGTTTCTTCATTAACTCAGCCATTGAACAGGAATATGTAAATTAACATCCTCCAGGGGTACTTCTTAAACCATGTGCAGACATGGTTTAAGAAAAAGATTTTTCTTGGTCTGTATATGAATTAAAATAATCTCTTGTCCCTTTGCTTACATTAAATGTGAAGGCTCTGAGGCAAATTGTGGCTGTTTCTACATTACCAACCTTTTTCTGTCAATTCAGTAAGAAAAATATGCTCAATTACTCAAATGCTAAATTTTCAAGAAAGAGAAGGTAAGGGATTTATGATTCACAGGTCAGATTTGGCTCATTGCTTAATTTCATCAAGTGCTAGACACTATTAACTTTTTTAATTAGTGCATTTTGTATGTGGTGTTGCTATTTATCCAAATTTGTCGATGGACTGAGTTTAAAGCAACAGATATTTGTCAGTTAATTCACTCATTTACTTAGTCATTCATCTATGATTTACGGAGTAAATAGTCCCCAAACTAGTTTGAAGTAACATACAACATTAAAACACATATGAAGGAGGCCAATTAAAATATAAAGTTTGCTCAAAGTCCAATTAGAAGGAAGAAGGGCAGCAATGTACTATATATATGGAATGAATTATTCATCATAATTGAGCGCAGAATTTATCTCTCCATTTCCAGGTAGCCAGCTTAAAAGGAGAAACATTTTGTCCACTAATAAAATCAGTGACTGATTAAAGAAAGTAAACTGGCTATTGTAGAATTTGGTTTTTTCCTAGCAATGTAATCTAGGGTGTTTATTACATAGATTTCTATTTAAGGAGCATTGCCTTATTTGAATAGTTAGCAAAAGAGAAGTCATGATTTGCACACACACACTGACTCCCCACACATACACATACATAAACTCATTCACTCAGCAAATCTGTTTCTCCTGCAGTACGCTCTAGAATAATCTTACCACTATCTATTCAGATGTTCAATTCAAAAACCCATACTTGATTCCTCTCCTTCTCTCATCCCTTATATATAATTCATCAACATATCCTGTCAGTGCTACATCTATAATATATCCTGAACCCATCATCTCCACTGCTAACATCAGCCCAAACCAGCATTACATCTAACCAGGACTAAGGCTTTCAATTCCTAACTGGTCTTCTTTCCCCCACATATGAGCAAAGGGCAGCAAGAATGATGTTTTAACTTCAAATCAGGTAATATCATTCCTCTTAGGACCCTTCACTTGCTTCCCATTGCAATTGGCATAAAACTCAGTCTCCTTCTTCGGTGTATAATAACCTACAAATCTCTGACCTCATCTCCTATTTCTTCCTGGTGTAGTATGTGCCGGCTGCATTTTTTCAAGTCTCTGGACGTATCAATCTCTTCCTTCCTTGAGGGCGTTTTAAATATCACTCTACCTGAAATACTCTTTCACCAAAACTCTGCAGGACTATTTATTTCCCTTCATTCATTTTTGACTTCAAATTTCAGCTCCTGAAAGGAATTTTTTTCTCACTATCCTAACTAGAGTGCACCCCATTCCTATTAACCTGCTATGTTTACTTCAAAGCAACAGTCTCTACATAAAATGATCTCACAATTATTGCACATATTTATAGTATGCATGTCCCAGTAGTAGAGTTGCTTAGTAATAAAACATAGTCACCACTAACATTATTAATGGCTATAATTTATTAGGTGTTTATTATGTGTCACGTACTCTTCTAAGCATCTTATTGCATTAACTCATTTAAGTCTTCATAGTTCAGAAGGTTTGACTCCTTCACTGCTGGGTCCAGAATGCCTAAAACAGTGACTGGCACAAGGTAGGAACAGAATAAAAATTTATTTAGTAAATGAATAAATATGATGCATGTGCTAAATTACTGCTTTCCTAGAAATTTAAATGGAAACCATTTCAACCATGATAACATAAAATAAAGAATAGAGTCAAAAGATGTTGAAAGTGAGAAAGTTGCATATAAAGTACTCAAAACAGAAAAAAATCCAGTTTCCTGAATACCGTGGCTCTAGCTACCATTCACAAAGAATGAATGGAATACATGTTTCCTTATTGAAAAATTTCAGTGACTGAGAGATGGATGGTTGTCTGAGGAGTACTGGAGGTCTTGCTGGCTATAAGTCTAAGTGCATTGTTTAATACAGGTAAACAATGATGAATTTTTGAGCACATAAAATATAAATTTCATAGCATTTCTGATACACTTGGGGATATTCACTCTCAAAGAAAACCTTGTGACTAAAAGAATGTAAATGTATAATAGTAACTTTAGTTATCATAATGGAGTGAGTTAAATAACTAGTGTTATGTGTCTTTTATTAGCATCTACTATTTTTCAAGATTAATCAAAAGGTATTTCCCCTTAACTGATAATATTAAAATTTCTATCATAAATCAAGATAGAGCTACAATCTTTCACAGCAACTTCAAAACCTGAAAAGCTCAAAAATCTAAATTCTCGTTTTTCTTTTCTCTTCTTCTTCTTCTTTTTTTTTTTTTTTTTTTTTTTTTTTTTTTTTTTTTGTGGGGAAGACCAGCCCTGAGCTAACATCTGTTGCCAATCTTCCCCTTTTTGCTGAGGAAGACTGGCCCTGGGCTAACATCCGTGCCCATCTTCCTCTACTTTATATGGGACGCCGCCACGGCATGGCTGACAGGCAGTGCGCGTCCGCGGGCACCTGGGATCCGAACTCGCGAACCCCGGGCTGCCAAGCGCGGACTAAACCGCTGCGCCACCGGGCGGCCCCCTTCTTCTTCTTTTTTAATTTATAAATTTGGCAATAAAACTATTTTGTGCCAAAATCTTATTTGAACTGATAGGAGGCATATGTTGAGATTTGGTGTTCTTAGTAGTCACACACTTCTCTTCATCAATATTTAGTTTATTGTTTTGTATTTTGTGACATTGGGTTAAATTGAATACTAATATTGTCAAAAAGCATTAAATATAAATCAATGGGCAATATCAAAAAATAAAAACTACAGCAAATGTTACTATAAATATCTCAGCAAGTGATGTTATTGCATAAGCTTCAGCAAGGTGCGTTTATGAAGTCTCTTAATGATGAATGTGATGTAGAAAATCTCATATTACTTTAAGTCTTTAATATACGATTCAAAGAAACAGAAACAGAAGTTGTTGAAGTTTTTACAATGGAGCCTGACAATGGTTACAAGAACCTAATGAAAAATGTGAAACAAACAACAAACAAACAGAAAAAGATGATGACTGGTATTAATTTGAAGAAGTAAACATATCACTAACTGATTTGTTGGTTATGAAGTAACCTAGAATATATCACAAAGAATTAACATTAAGGATAAGTGTGAAGATTCAAGAATTCAAGAAGAATCAGTCTGTAAAATATCTAAAAACTTATAGCAAAAGTTTACTGCAAATAATGAAGCAGCTGAAAATCACATTGACAAATCTGATAAGATAATAACTGACAAAAAATTATAGTCCTTGGAGAAAACTGAGAGAATGAATGGTGAAGATTTATAACAATGCACCTGTTGCACATTCCCATGGATGATGAAGAAATTGCTTCAATGATGAGTATGAGGAGAGCGGTATTCATGAACACAAGTGGAAAAATCCCTGAGAAAGGGTGAAAAATTGTGATCAATTAATTGCTTTGCTTAATCATGGTCTATTTATCAATCAACAGAAAGTTATGGCAGTTTACTCAATTAGACACTGCTTAGACAGAGGCTATTTAATGAGGAAAGCAAAACTGAAATCTCTCTTTTAAAGCAGCCTATCAGAGCTCTGACTCATTACTTGAGGATCCTGTCTCTTTCCCATCGTCACATGTCTACATCCAACCTAATGACAATGAAGTTATCAACACTAGAGTGACACGTTCTTCAAGATTAGTATTACACATAGATGGATGGATAGATAGAGGATAGATAGATAGATAGATGATAGATAGATAGATAGATGATAAATAGATAGATGATAGATAGATAGATAGATAGATGATGGATAGATGACAGATAGATAGATGATGGATAGATAGATAGATAGATAGATGATAGATACATAGAGAGATAAACATTTTCTTTGCATGAAGAAGTATTAGAATCTTCGCAGTTTGTATTTGCCCACTATATCATTTATCAATGTATGACTACGTGATTTGACTCTAGCTAAAACACAAATGATTTATGATTTTTATCCCAAGTAGAGTGACTGTTTAACTTCAGTAACAGTAATTTATGTAACTATAGCATGTTGCTTTAGAATTTACTGGGAATATGTATCATATAATAAAGTCCATGCATATATTATCCTTCTAAAATTTGAATAATTCTGAATTCCAAAATATGTGTGGCCTCAGGGTTTTCAGATATGAGATTTTAGATTTTATTTAAGATTTTATCATATATGCTTCAGTCAGATAATTTTACTAGCTTTAACATTAAAGGATACATAATATACGTTTTTTTCCTTTACTTTTTTTGGTCAGCATACATTAGCATAAGTCTGGTTCTTTTACTGATTTATCAGTAAAGTACTATCTTTACTTCCTAATGTTGATATGTAGTCAACCATACACAAACACACACACACACGGAAAAGAATTAGAGGTAGGAAATTATAAAGGATCTGTCAGAGACAAGAAATACTTGTAAAAGTGGAAAAAAAAACTGAATGGAGAAAAATATACACTGAAAGTTGTGAAGGAGATATTAAGAAATGTCTCATCATAACTAAAGAATAATTTAAATATATAAGACATAAAGAATCCTGATAGTTCAGAGTATATTTTTTCCTGAATTAAATTAAGTAAATTCTATCCAAATCCTATTTTCTTCAGGAATTAGAGCCATCAGTGAGAGAGCACTATCGAGTCTGATGTCCAGGCTCAGTAATTTTGTAGCTATGTTACCTTGAGTAAGTTATATATTCTTTCTCAGCCTCAGTTTCTTCTGGAATATGTGTAAAATCTAAGTATTTACCGCATTGGTTAATTGTGTGCTGCACATGATAGGTCTCAATAAAAGTAGCTACAATGAAAAAAAAATGAAATGTCTCATAGGTGAAGTAGAGAAAACCTTTCTGTCAGTAAAAAATTTGGCACTTATGAAATGCCTTGGACCAAACGTAAAAGTTAATCTAAAGTTGATTTAATGTTAAGTGGTAATGTTGTCCATTTCTGTGCATGTTCTGATCAATGACAATTTAACTGGATGATTTCCAAGAAATAGTACACTGCTTGGAATGATAAAAAGAGAAAGCTTAGAAGTAGGCCTGGGAGAAACCTATTATTTCTTTAAGCTCCCATGGCAGGCACTGATCTGTAGCTTGAGAAATATATTAACATAAGCATTTATTTGTTTGTAATCTTCCTTGTTCTACCCAGGATTTTTGAAATCTTTATGTATGCATGTCTATGTATGTAAGTCCTTTGATAACAAAGCCAAAGCCTTACACTCTTCTCCTATCCCACACAGGAGTGATTTCTTACACATATCCATTAATTTGTTCTCTGTTGGTGGCTCCCCCTCAAAAGAACATGAAAGGAGAAAAAGTGTTGAAAATATAGTTAAATCAAAGAATGTCCAGTTGATAAAATGAGTTCAAACAGAAGACTTGAGAAAGAATCCCCATTTGTCCCGCCTTCAATTCTTCAACATCAGCACTTTTTCTTGGCCAATGAAATCTCTAGAACCGAAGAAAATCTGAATAAGTTGGTAGGGTGGTGCATCTCTTATGATTCAGTCTCATCTGCTTAGAAATCTCTAGACATCTTAATGTTGCTAATTCTGTCGCTGATGCTCACCCACACAAAGTAAAATGTTAACCCGATTTTTTGATAGATTCGGAATCACAGGGCTACAATTCTAATCAATACTCAGGAAACTGGCTTTCAATTTCACCATTCTATAGTAATCACTTTCACTAGGGTTTCTAATTCCAATGGACATTTTCAAACCCATTCTGAAACAGCTTGACCCCACAGCTTGACCCCTCAGCTGTGGTTAACACTGTTTGCCATCTCTCCATACTAAAACACTCAATTTCTCTTGCTTATATGATATTGCACTGATTTATTTATGTACTGGCCACTTTTCAGTCTTGTTTTGGCACTTTCTCCTCTACCCAACCTTTAACTTTCCTTCTTTTCTTCCTGCTCTTGACTCTGGCCCATACGATTTGTTCATACTCATATTCAACTAACGTCTCTAGACATTATTTTTTTAATTCAGGCATGTCTTCCAGCTCTATAAACTTGTATAATTATATACTAAATGTAAAATGGAATTTCAGCTGAAGAAGGTGGAAAATAAGAGTATCTCTTGACACTTCCTCCACACCCATCCACTATACATTTTATCACTTATTCCTTTTAAAATTATTTCCTTCGATGTTTTCCAATGTGACCACTCTTTTCCATCTCTATCTAATCTTCCCTATTCTGAGTTACCTCTGTCTTGTTCCTGATCTTTTTTTTTTTTTTTTTTTTTTTTGTGAGGAAGACCAGCCCTGAGCTAACATCCGTCCAATCCTCCTCTTTTTGCTGAGGAAGACTGGCCCTGGGCTAACATCCGTGCCCATCTTCCTCTACTTTATATGGGACGCCGCCACGGCGTGGCTGACAGGCAGTGCATCAGCAGGTGCCCGGGATCCGAACCTGCGAACCCCGGGCTGCCAAGCGCGGACTAAACCGCTGCGCCACCAGGCGGCCCTTGTTCCTGATCTTTAGTGACCTACCTGTTCTTCCAATGTTTACCTTTGTAATTTCCCTTCTATAATACAGCTAGAAGGATCTTTTAAAAAGAAAAATATATCATCACATTACTCTTTTATTTAAAATATTTTAATAGTTTCTCATTGTCTTCTGGATAATGTATGAAATCCTTCAGACCAATAAGGGCATTCTTGTCAAGCCTATGCTTTTGTTTGCATCTATTGTTTGCCATTATTCTCATCAATCGCTATGATAGAATCACACTCGCCTTTTTACCATCCCTTCCCTATGTCAAACTTCTGCTCATCTCACTGAATTTGCATGTGCTATTCCTACTATTCAAAACAACCCCTCTCCACCCATTGCCTAATTTACTCTTACTCATTCTTCAGATTTCAGGAAAATATTTCCAGGACACCCATAATGTCAAGTACCAGCACTTTATCTTTACAAAGCACCCAGGGTTTTTCCGTCATATCACTTGTCTTGGTGAGAAAACTTAACGTGAGATCTACCCTCTTAACAAAATTTCATGTGTACAATACATTGTTATTGACTATATTTATAATGTTGAATAGCAGATCTCTGGAACTTATTCATCTTGCTTAACTGAAATTTTATGCCCATTGATTTTCCCCTCCTTCCAACACCCAGCAACCACCATGGCACAGTTTGAGTCTATAAATTTGACTATTTCACATACCTCATGTAAGTGGAATCATGCAGTATTTGTCTTTTTGTGATCGGCTTATTTCACTTAGCATAATTCCTTCAAGGTTCATCCATGTTGTCACATATTGTAGAACTGCCTTATTTTTTAGGGCCTAATAGTATTCCATTGTCTGTGTGTGTGTGTGTGTGTGTGTGTGTGTGTGTGTGTATTACATTTTCTTTATCCATTCATATTTTGATGAACATTTATGTTGTTTCCACTTCTTGGCTAATGTGAAAAGTGTGGCAATGCACATAAGTGTTAATAACTCTTTGAGATCCTGATTTCAATTCTTTTAGATAAATACTCAAAAGTGGAATTGCTGGCCATATGATAGTTCTATTTTAAACTTTTGAAGAACCTCCATACTGTTTCCCATGGCACCTACACTATTTTTGCCTTCCCACCATTGGTGTGCAAATGTTTCAATTTCTCCACATTCTCACCAATATTCACTGCCTTTTGTTTTTTTGATAATAGTCAATCTTACAGGTGTGAGGTAATATCTCATTGTGGTTTTGATTTGCATTTCCCTGATGATTAGTTTATATTTTCAGTTCAGTCCACATCTTTCTTTTGTTACATACTCACATATTCAACTGTCCGTTGGATATCTCTACTTGATCATCTAGAAGGAATTTCTAATGTACCATATCTAAAACTTAATTTAACTTCTTACTCTGTAAAACAGCTCTTTCTCAATCTGTACTGGCTCAGTAGATGTGACTACAATTAATTCATCAATAGAGGCAAAAATACTCTTTGAATGTATGCTATACAGTAGGCAATCCTTATTTATTTATTTATTTACTTATTTTAGGTACTAGTGATACAACAATTAATAAGGCAGACAATTTTCCTGCCTTTAAAATCTTACTGTCAAGGGACGGTAAGTAAACTCTTACTGTCAAGGGGGTAGCAAGGCAGAATCAAGTAAATAAATAAGTAAACAAGATAAATTCAGAATGTGATAAATGCAATAAAAGGAATAAGAAGGGTGATGTGATACACGTGGTATAGTTAAGCCACCTTTAAAGAATTTGCATTTGAACCAAAATGTAAATGAAACAAGCAGAGAGCCAAGGAAAGAGAATTCCATGCAGAAGGGCCTTTAAAAGCAAATTTATTGGGGTAAATATGAGTTTGGTGTTTTGGTTGGAGAAAAGTAGACACTGCATCTGGAAAATAACAAGAGAAGAATGTAGTGTGAGACAGTGTCGTAGAGATAAGAAGGGATCAGGACATGTTAGGCACAGAAATTATAATAAAGAGAATATTATTTTAAGAATAATGGGAAGCCATGAAACCATTTAAGAAACAGTATGTAAAGATCTGATGAATTTTATTAGATGATTCTGTCTATAGTGTGGAGTATGTGCTATAGGTGTGTAATTGTGAACCCTAGAAAACAAATTAGTAGGCTAGTGTAAAAGACTAGAAGAGTCAATGATAATGAACTGGGACAATGGTCACTGTGGATATGGAGACTCATGTATATTTTGGAGATAAAAATGACACAAATTGATAATGACTGTCTTCAACTAGTCAAAGAAAGGAAGAAATTGTGATTAGTCCAAGACGCTGGTTTGAGCAACTGACAATAGTGCTATTTATGAAACTGGAGAAGATATTAGAAGCAATTTGGAGGAAGGATGACATGGAGAGGTTGAGATGTATGAAACATCAAAATATAGATACCAAATAGTTTGTATGGAAGCTTAAGAGAGCAGCCATGGTCAAAGATATAAATGTGTCATTATCAGAAAGCCATACATAGTGGATAGAAATATACTGCCAGATGCTTCTTCATGGAAGGCGTTGTTGGTCCAGCAGCTGGGGGTGCTCTCAGCAGACAGACTCCAGTTGTCAGCTCCTTCAGGGTCTGCCTCAGCTACAGAAATTTCCTTCTCCCAAAAGCGCACATTCCCAGAGCAGGCATGCAATAACTGATCTCAATGAAGATATAAAAGCTTGGCCTCTGTGGGACAACTCTGGTCCTCTACTTTCTGTGTCTCCTGTGGGATTGGCAAAGGTTTTGTTGGCCTGCGCTGCAGGTTGACTCCTTTCTCTGCCCAGTCTTCCTTTCTTCCCCTCTTATCCCAAGTGTCAATCTCTAATAAATATCCTACATGTCAAATTCCATCTCTGTGTCTGTTTCCAGAGAGACCAACATGTGACAATGCAACATTTAATGAGGACTTCTATGGAGCGAGATAGACAGAGAAAATAACGAAAGATAAAAGATGAATAGTAACAAGAAAAAGGTGAGAAGAGAAGAAGACAAGATAGAGAAAGGGAAGGGAGGGGAGGGAAGCGAACTCAGAATCAAACCCTGGTCCAAAAATAAAGACTTTTAAGTTCTAGAAAAAGGAGGATAATCAATGATGAAAAAGATGCAATCCACAAAAAATCAGTAGAAGCAGCCAGAATCCCTAACAGTGAAGAAGTTCCTCAAGATAATAACTTGAAAGATATTCTTGACACCTCTATCTGTATGAACCCCACATCCAGTCAGTAAGTCTTTTCAAATCATATTTTCTAAGATGCATTTAATCTCACCAATTCTACCTATTTATATTGTGTCCACTCTTGTCCAAGCCACCATCTTCTCCATCTAGACTATGCAGCAGGTATGTAACCAGTCTCCATACATCTACATGTGTCTTCCTGCAATCTGTCTCTACAACCAGAAGCACATAGTGTGTGTTTTTTTTTTTTTTAACAGACTCTATTTTTAGAGTAGTTTTAGGTTCAGGGCAAAATTGAAGGGAAAGTAGAGAAATTTCCCATATATACCCCCTGCCCGCACACGTGCATAGCCTCCCCCATTATCAATGTCCCTCAGCAGAATGGTAAATTTATTACAATTGATGAACCTACATTGACATCATTATCATCCAAAGTCGAGTTTACATTAAGCTGTGCATTCTATGGGTTTGAAAAAAATGTTTAATGGCTTGTATCCATCGTTATAGATCATACAGAGTGTTTTCACTGCCCTAAACATCCACTGTGCTCTGCCTATTCGTCTCTCTCCCACCTAAGCCCTGACAACAACTGGTCTTTTTAATGTCTCCATAGTTTTGCCTTTTCCAGAATGTCCCATCACTGGAATTATGTAGTATGTATGTAGCCTTTTCAGATTGGCTTAAGCCTCCTCCATGTCTTTCAATGGCTTGATAGCTCATTTCTTTTTAGCCCTGAATAATATTCCATTGTCTGGATGTACCACACTTTATTTATCCATTCACCTAAAGACATTTTGGCTGCTTCCAAGTTTTGAAAATTATGAATAAAGCTGCTATAAGCATCTGTGTGCAGGTTTTTGTGTGAACATAAGTTTTCACTTTCTTTGGGTAAATACAAAAGAGTGTAACTGATGGATCATATGGTAAGAGCATGTTTAGTTTGATAAGAAACTGTCAAACCCACTTTCAAACTACCTGTACTACTTTGCGTTCCCATTAGCAATGAATAAGTGTTCCTGTTGCTCCACATCCTTCAGTGTTGTCCATGTTCTGGATTTTAGCCATTCTGATAGGTGTGTAGCGGTATTTTATCATTGTTTTAATTTGCATTTCCCTGATGACATATGGTATGCAGCATCTTTTCATATGCTTATTTGACCTCTGTCTTCTTCTTTGGTGACCTGTAAGGCCCATTTTTTAGTCAGCTTGTTTTTTTCTTATTCTTGAGTTTCAACAGTTCTTTGTTTACTTTGTTTTATGAATTTACAAAAATGAAAATTATTTTTAGTGCAGCAATATCATTGAATATGCCTCATTTATTTGGATTTTTTTCAGTTTTATCGAGATAAAATTTACATACAGCACTGTGTATTTAATTTTAACAGCATGTATGTTTAAACATAAGTTTACGGTGTACAGGATAATGATTTGACTTATATATATACTGTGAAATGATTACCACAATAAGTTTAGTTAATATCCATCATCTCATACAGACACCAAAAATGAGAAAAACAAATTTTTTTCCTTGTGATGAGAATTCTTAAGTTCTACTCTCTTCATGAATTTCAAATACATCATACAGCAGTGTTAACTATAGTCGTCACATTGTACATTACATCCCCGGTATTTACTTATCTTATATTCGGAAGTTTGTACCTTTGACCACCTTCATCTAATGCTCCCTCCCTCCACTTTCCACCTCTGCTCTTTGTATATTTTGGGTAGCAGTCCTTTATCACATATACATTTTGTAAATACGTTCTCCCAGTCTGTGACTTTCTTTTCATTCTCTTACAATGTCTTCTGCAGAGCAGAAATTTTTATTTTCAGTGAAGTTCAGCTTATCAATTTTTCTTTCATAGATTGTGCCTTTGGCGTTGTGTCTACAAAGCCATTGCCATACCCAAAGTCATCTAGATTTTCTCCCATATTATATTCTAGGAGCTTTATAGTTTTGCATTCTACCTTTAAGTCTCTGACTCATTTTGAGTTAATTTCTGTGAAGGGTGTAAGGTCTGTGTGCAGGTTCATTTTTTTGGCATGTGGATGTCCAGGGCATACAGTTTTTAATCAAGTGAATCTGACCATTTAACAACCTTGCCTATCCTCTTCAATGGCTTCCCCAAATCCCACACTCTGGCTCTCTTGTCTCCTCATGAAAGGTCACTTGTCTTTCTTTTCAGAAAGATCTCCCTTATTCACAGGTCTCCAGTTTCTGTGACCACGTTGCAGCTCCTGACAGATTGTTTCTTCCCACCTCTGAGCTTTCACATATACTGCTCTCCTTTACTGTAACAGTCCTTCCCTAATTACTAATTAACCTTCCAATCTGAGCTTCAGGTCTCTGCTCCAGGAACATCTTTCCTATCCACCACAACTAGGAAAGGTACAATGTGAAGTTCACTTTATACTGTATTTTCCTCTTGCTGTGCTTGTCACAAATATGAACTGAAATCCTTCAATTGCTTTCTCAGAAGGCTTGAAGCTCCATGAAAACTGGGGCTTTGTCTAATCCCAGTATCCTCAGCACAGTGCCAAGGACACAGTGGATGTTCCTTAAATGTTTATTGAATAAATGGATAAAAGAATGGCTGTAACACTCTGGTTATACTAAGATGATAATAATTGAAACAATTTGACATACAATTTTCTAACAGATACCTCTTTTGGGACCAAGCAAATCTTCTGGTCTCTATTCCCTTCTCTCATCTTTGTCCTTTATAGAGATCATCTTAATGATTTAAACTTTTGTGATACAATTAATATTAAGTTCCTTATTCCACAATATTTCCTTTTGATTAGTTAAATCAGTCGAATTAGTCAAGTATGGCGATAAAACCTATGGTAGTGATATACTATCTAACATTGAATTAGATTTGGAAAAGAAAATTTCTCCTAGGTGAGATATGTGGCTTAAAAAATAAAACAAAGTATACTATCTGTAACTGAATGCAGGTTAGAATATCTTGCCTATAACCTTGGTGTTATTTGTTCCTTTAGTATAGGGCAGTGCTTCTCAAACATTTGTGCACTTCTGAATCACCTAGGAAGTTTAATTTAAAAAAAAACAATCTCTGGACCTGAAAATTGTATTTCAGTGGGACCACACTTTAAGAAACACTGATTTAAACAGTTACTTCCTCAAGAACTACCTTTGATAAAGAGAATGTATAAAGCTAAAATCAATACTTTGGGACAATAGCTGAAAACTGGTTCCAGAATGAATGGATTTTTATTGAAAAGCGTAAGATCAGAAATGGTTTAAGCATATAAGACTGCCAGGCAAAGTCAGGATGGAGTGGTTCATACTTGTGAAGGGGTAGCCTTATGTCCAAATTAGAGCCTGGCAGAGCAAGTCAAGGAGGATGGTGAATTCACAATTTAGCTGAGTCAGGGACTGGTCTTTCCTTTTATTTCTGTAATAAACTTCTCCTTAAATAGTGAGAAAGCACTTGCTAGTAAATAGAACACATTCTGTATTTTGCCAGGCTTTTCTGTACGGACTATGCTACTTCAAAGCCAATACACTATTCATCCTATTCATATGTTTCAAATCTGTGGGATGGTATGCATTCAGGAGCAATTTATCATGCACATCTGTAATAGTGCTACAATTTAAAATAAGCAGCTTACATTATTGATGAAAAAATTCTTGACTGTTAAAAAATCTCTTTGCTTTAAAAATACCTTTTATCATGAAATTCAATCCAGATTGCATTTTACTATTTTTCTTGATTTAGAGCATTTATATTTTATAGCAGAGTAAAACGGGATAGAATAAAAGATATTCACTGGATTTTGGTTGGGGGGACACACAAGCAACAATAACAAAAGCAAGAAAAAAAATAATATATTGATTGTTTAACGCTTAACACGATCAGCTTTAAATCCAATTACATAGTAAGTAAAAAGAGTGACATTCAATATCACTCAGTGAAGATGAGTTTATCAGTTCTGAGCCAAAATGGACAAGAAAATGAACTCTAAAAAGATAAAAGCAAAACAGATGCTGTTGCTGTCAAGATGGTACACTAGGTCACGCTGCTGGCTCCTTGCCCTGGTCCAACGTCAGAGATGCCACACGAGAAAAACGATTTTGAATGGATCAGAAGAATCAAAACAAAGACTACAAGAACTCCCTGGGGGGTAGGAGGGTAAGAAGCCACTGCCAGAGAAGTGTCTAGGAACAGACTTTCAAGCTGAGGCCTTGCTCTTTACTATGCCTCTGTCGATGGGTTGCGTGATCCAGTAAAACAACAGACTGAGCCCAGTACTACGGGGGTGAGTGGACAAATCACATGAGGGCTGCCCCAGAGCTCTTCTGGGGAATAAAGTGGACCCAACAGAAGCATGATGTGGGGCTGCCCTTGAGCAGCCTAACTTCGTCTCCCTCTCCAGAGGCCTTACACACCCAAAGCAGTGGGCAACTGCAGAAAGTGGAGAAAATCTCACAGAAGAAGATTATGTACAATCTCTCCAACTTTTGGTTTTAGGCATGGGGCTTATAAGTAAAAGTTGCCTGAGATGTTAATCGTGTCATCCACCCTGACATTTCTTTATTTTCACATGTGTGTTCGGTTCTCTCTTATTTATTGTTTACTGATATATTGGACTTGTCTCTGTAGGGAGACAGTTCTTCACGGGCCTCTCACATATTTTCACATCCTGAGAGAAGAGGCACCGACTGCCTTTGCTCTATATTATCTTTTAAGAATGTACAGTAAACAGCTTTGGAAGATAGAGATAGAGTTTTACTCTGGAGCAAAGGGTAGGAATTCTTACAGTCCATTATAATAATTTCCCATTTCTTTAGCTGGGGGATCCTCTCCTGTAACAACCCACTGTATGCCAGATGTTACTTGACACTCTTCACATCATCCTGTGGGAATTGAGGTTCAGGGTTTTGGCAAAAGTGCTGTTATTCTTGCTACTGCTACTATTGTGAATAATCATGTCCTTTTTTTTCTGACCAAGGAGTGATGTTTTTTTCTGATAGCAGCCATGATTGTGTCAGAGGAACATATTACATTACAAGTAGGGCAGAATCCCAGACAATTCACACTTCTTGACAGCTGATGAGGATTGGCTGGTATAGTGACAAGACTTTCTGAAGCAGGAAGGATGTGGACCTCATGGGCCAATTAATGGGATTTTAAGAAAGTCCACAGGGTTAGTGGAAAACATATTGACCCAATTCTATGGGCAACCAGGCAATAAACGTTCCTCCATTTTATTTCCTATTCATGAACCAAAATTGGGAAGGTGGTTGCAAGCCAAGTAGCCAGAAGTTGGTTCAAAGATAGTTCCATAGACAATGCCTTGGTTGATGCTAGTTCACTGCCCAGGAGGTGAGTTACCTGGTGGTCAGCCCCAGGCCCACCTAATTATAACAACTGAAATCAAAAATTTCATTAGTGGTGGAAGGTTCTGCCTTGATTCAGATAAAAGTTACAGAGATGCTTTTCTACGCTGAATATGAAAAGAGGAAAATTTACACCTGCTATGGGTAGAAGCAGATGAATGTTTAGAACAATGGCTGGTTCACTTAGGGGATAAGAGGGGGCAAAACATTCGTTACTTATTAATGAAAAATGGCTACAGCTGTGTCTTTTTAATCCTGAGCCCCACTCTCCCCTCCTTGTCGACTGCAGTCTTTTATGCCAAACTTAGATGCTTTGGGAGATAACAGTAGAATGGCCCAGAGTTTTTTCAAGTGGGTTCAGGCTGCTAAAATCTCCCTCTCTCTTAGAGAGATTTCCTTGTGATGTATTTTCCACGGGGAACCAAATATGAAGTATTGACTGTTATTTGGAATACTTCTGCCCTAGATTGAATGTCAATACTGATGAAGGCTATCCAAGGGAGAAGGAAAAACTGGCCCTAAGAAATTTAGATAAATTCTTGTGGTCATCTCTCCCACCTTGGATACTCTCTTAGTCCTGATATTGAAACTGAGTGAGAACTTAGATCTTATATTTTTAAGTGAGTAACAGATCCCCCAGGTTCATATGAACTTCATAAAGAAAAGCACCACTCTTCAGTCAAACCCAAATCTGCCAAGGAGTATAAACCCTGTGGGCACAGATAGAAAGCAATGTGGCTGGGGCCATCAAATCCAGATATATCCAAAGCTGAAACAGATGCTGTTATTAATGAAGATGTTGCTGCCCAATGTAGGATTTAGAATAGAAAATATGGAAATTTCATTTCATCGAACTACTTGTTGCTGCCACACTGCTTGAAAACAAAGGCAAATGTATATTGCTTACTGGCATAGAATTGCTTTCACCCTTCATGCCCCTGATCACTCCCAGCATCTTTGCCCCAAACTCAGCTGCTATAAAGACAAGGTGACTAGAGATGATACTGATGTCCTCCTGTCTCTTGGAAGTACTGAGGGCCATATGCACTCAACCAGTTAGGCTGGGAAAACTTGGGGAAAGAAGGGACTCAAACTTTTATGGCACTGTTGTATATATGCACCCAAGTCACCATCCTACCTATACTCATGGGAGTGGGGGCACCCAAATTCATCTGATGGCATTTGAGAAATGTTAATAGTGAGAAAGAAAATCTAATATTTGGGCCAGTTCAATGAACTATTTCTGTGGCTTCTACTACTTAATTTTCAGTTGGTATTGATGTTTCATACACTTGGTACTCCCTCATTCCATAAGTGCAGAGAGGATTCTCCTGATCAGAAGGAGCTGCTGTAAAAAAAGTGCTATTATTTGGGGACCCCACAGCCCTAATGTCTCCTTTGAACTAGAAGTCTTCATGACTGGGGATTTTAATGAATGAAATCTCTGGCAAAGGAAGGCAGCCTCTGCCTGAAGGTGCCCCTTGAAGTTTAGGACTTGTTGCCTCTCAGATATGGCTACCAAGTACATCAACGGAAAGCAGCTATTACCTTGCAACTGGCCTCTTGTCAAAACTGAATGAGCAACCCCTGGAGGCTTTGGGAAACTGTGGACCGATGTCCCCATTCTGGGGTGGGTCAACTTGGACTCAATGCTGGAAAGAATTCTCTGCACTTCGGGTTTCTCTTTTGCAAATGCAGCACATTGTGTGTGTATGCATCAGATGGTGTTCTTAACATCACCTGTGGGAATTTGGGCTGGGGAATCTAAACCTAGATCCATAATGGATTTTTATTCTTTCTTACAGGCGATGTGACAGGTTTAGAAAGAAAGTCACTTTTCTAGAAAAAGAAGGCAAAAAAATTATAAATGCACGCTTTTATTTGTATCCAATAAAGCAGGAATGAATTAGTTCATGTGAGATTACATAAGGATAGGCATAATAGGAGACACAAAATTAATTGATGTAATTAAAGTCAAGTAATGTAAATAAGTCTGACAGGTGACATTAACCTTGATACGCAAGTTGTGGTCTCAGTATCAGGAACATCAGCATAACCTAAAAACCTGCTGGAAATGCTGAATCTCTGCCCCCACTCCAGTCACACTAAATCAAAATCTGCATTTTGATAAGACCCTCAGGTTAGCTGTGTGAATATTATTAATATTTGAGAAGCACTGGCCTATGAGACAATAGGCATCCACAGGAACTATTGTGAATAGGAGAAAGCACAGCTCCTTTATAGCTAAAGACCTTCATCTGTTTAGGTCCAGAATTGTAAAGATTTTATAACTTTTAAAGAGAAACTTGTAATCTAACCTTTAAAGCAAAATTTCCACTATTTATTTAATAATTTAAAGAAAATATTAAGTACCTTCTACAACTCACTAAACATGTCTATTCATCAGATGCTGGCAGAGGCAAACCATTTTTACATTCTTCTCTAGGTTTTTCATATTTTACCTAATTCTAAAGAAGTGGTGACAATCCCTTGAGTCATAGTATATGGCACCTTTGATCCAGAAGGGAGAGGGAAGAATGAAGGATGCTTCTATCATTGCAACCTAGATGCAGAAATTAGATAGTAAAGATGCTTAGGATTGCAGGCTTTGAATTCAAACAGCCTTACTTTGACTCTTTGCTTCAACATTTCTATGCAGTGTTGCTTTTGGCAAGTTATTTATTTAATTTTTCTGCTTATTCCATCAGCAAAATGAAGGGAGTAATTTCTGCAGTGTAAAATTACTGGAAGGATTAAAGGAGACACCGCAATTCAAGAGTTTACCACAACGTCCAGCATGGAATAAACTACTGGAATCATCATTTCCTCCATCTGATTCCCAACCCTTTCTGTGCATTAGATCACTTGGGTGCTATTAAAAAATTGCCAATCTCTGAGCCCATTCCAAAACAAATATGCCAGACTCTCCATGGGTGAGGCATAGGCTTGGGTATTTAAAAATCTAGGAGTTTCTAAGGTGCAGCCATATTCAACTACTACTTATCTAATGGAATGGAGCATATGGGAATAAAGCTGACTTACGACTAGAAAAGGTAACTTCTCTGAGCCTATGGCTGCCTTGGTTTCTGCTACATCAGTCTTTTAAAATTCCACACAAAAAGAGGCATATTATCTTGTATCTTTGCATTTTTATTAAGGCTCCTTTAAATGAAAACCTTTTTAAATTTATTTCTCCCTATGACTCAGATACTTCCCCAATTCATTCATAGGACTTTCTTATTTGTTCTTTAGATTAGTAATCATGGGATTATGGAATTACAGAATTACTACTTCTATTTCTTAGTCTTTATGGAAGATGATGTGCAGATGATTTTTCTCCTCCATGCTCGAGCACTGACTGTTTCTGAACATTAAATAAGTAGATTTTGTTTGTTTTTCTCAGGTTGAGCTTGTGTTTTGGTCCTTTTTTATAAGTCAGTTTTATCAGTGGCACTTCATATTTGCATAGTTCATTGCAAACCTTCCACAGTTAATTATTCTTTTAAACAATACAGAGGTAACTTTTTAAAAATCTGTAAATTCCCTTAACAAATGAATTAACAAAATTGTGAGAGACTCTAAAAACATTTAAAAATGCAACTAAGGTGTTTTCTTTGTATAAGAAGATGTGAATCATAGTTCATAAGAGCATTACTCCTATAATGCTTTATAATTACTCAGTATCTGTAAATCCTCTATTGAATCCCCAATAATAAATTTTACTTGAGAGATTTAAAGAAGTTAAGACAGACTGAAAATAGAATTTCAAGAGCTCTTAGAATTATGGGATGGAAGCACATAGTTAAATAATAGTGTGCCAGCAGGAGCTAGCTCTTCTAGATTTCTTCAATGCCAGTCGGGTATTGGCCACTAGATCACATACAGAGGAAGACAGCTGGGCTTTTATTGGACCTGGACATACTTTATGATCAAAACTTTTTCTGCCATGTTCTTTATTATGTTACCAAAAGATATGATTAAACAACTGTTTTTTTTTTTTAACTTTTTTCTCTTCTCTGGGTGCAAAACCATTAAAAGAGCTGATCATAATTACTTAAGCGATAATTGGAGGGAAACTGAAGAAAATCTAGGCAAAGCGTAGACACAAGCAATGAGTCATGTTAACCATAAACCCCAAAATGCCAAGTCTTTGATGAAATTCCCAGATAAAGATAATTAGCAACATTTCCCTTTGTTTGACTTTTCTTCTGCTTCAGAAGAGAACTTATTTTCTTATCACTTGCTTTCTTTGCGGAGAACAATTTGCAATTTCTTTGCATATTTTGTAGTATTTATTTTTCTCTTGATATATTTCATTGACTGAATTCAGATATTACAGCATTCTCATCTTTATTTGTGGGGTTCTACAATATGAGATCTTAAAGCACCAACAACTATTTAGTTCAGGTTTTGTCAACATAAATTGGATTTATTGGATCTGGATGCTGGTACTAAAAAAAAATTACCCTTGTTCTTCATTCAATTCTGGCTCCTTTTCTTTCATTAACTTTGTTTGAGCAGCTGACCACTTCTTTTCCCCCCCTATTACTGACTTATTCAGCCTAACTCTCAAAACTTCTGACCCATCGTTTAACCTGGATATGTCAACTCTGCTTGATTCTCTAGACTTTCCTTTCACTACTAGAACTATAATTATTTATTAACTTTTACCCTCAGCAGAAACAGGTAGCTCTATATTCAACCATAACCCAATTCCAATATCTTAGCTTTGAATAGATTAACTAATCTAGTTGACCCTTCTCTTTATATCTATCCAACTGTTCTAATGGCGAGTAAGATAAGGATTCATAGATGACCAAGTTAAATTCTTTTAATGAAGCACATCTTTTAGTTTCCACTATTACAACTTTCTTCACATACATATATCAAAGGAAATTTCATGAACTCATGTTGTCAGAAAAGAGTATGATATTTGAGTTCAAGAATGAAAAATATTTGTCTAATTTATATCTGTGGAATTATAGAGCAAATTTGAGCTCAGTTTATTCTTATTTTTTCTTCATGAACACTGAAGCTGAATGAGAACAATGTGGTCTCCTAACTAAGTTCTTCTTAAACCCTTTGTGTGTGCGGATGATGTAAATCTTCCTGAATCACAAATCTGATCATACCTATTCTCCATTCAGTCATCTTCAGTGATTCTCATTGCCTCTCAGAGAAAGCCTCTTTGCTGCACTTGACATTCAGAGATCTCTAATGTTACTTCCAAATATTTCTCTTTATGCTCACCATGTATCAATGACACCACGAGTTTTCTGTATACACCATATTCTCCAGACTCTTCTCCCCACCCCTACATACACTGTCTTTACTTAAGATGTTCTTTCAGCCCGTTTAAGAGCAATCTTATTACATTTATACTACTTTCTTTTAGGTAGAATTGCATTCTCATAGACATCACTTTACAAAGAGTCTGAATCTCTATACTCATTTATTGTCAATTAAATTCTCAGGGAGATTTTCCATAGTATGTGATCTCTCTCTTTCAGACACACATATGTGTGTATGTATAAACAGGGATAATAGTCAACATAACTTAATGACTAGGAAGGTATAAGCACAAAGCAAACAGAATGAATACAAGGCAGATCAGAAGTGATAAGGGCCTATTACACTGCACTGGAGCACGCTGGCTGAACATCAAGTAAGTGTGTGTCTGCGTATCTAATGATTTATAGAAGTGATAGGCAGAAATGGTGCCAGGTTTGCATTTTTGAGAGAAGTTTCTTTATTTTAATAGAACTTTTAATCTCCTTTTCAAGTTAGAACAATTCTCCTTGAGTTCTTAGATGTTAACTCTAAGTTGTCATTAATTTATTTTCATTTAGCTAGCAAAATGAACCTTCGACTCCCTAACTATCTCTTGTCCTTGAGAGAAAATATCATTCGGCCTAGGGATAATACAATTAATGTATATCGAAGTAAAGATTAATTTTTTAATAGACTGCAGACATAAAACCCCTTTTAGAAGACGTCTTTTATGTTTGTTAGCTTGTTCAACTGTTTACCTTAAAAAAGTTTGTGGGAACATAATTTAAAAATGAACTTAAAGTTATCACCACTTTAAATATGTCAATCATACTATCTATCTGGAATGCTATGAAAAATTTTCTCAGTTCATTGAACTACTGTTGTAATCTTTTTTTAATTTAGGTAAGCATCTCACTGATAGAACATTAATACATAAGGATGCAATTCAAAGTAAATAACTACAAATTTCATAAGGCTGATGCAAAGGCAGACTTCCATTGAAACATGAGTTATGTAATTTTACTAGACAATTATACCGCACAAAACTGAAGCAAGGTGCAAATAAATCTAAATTCTGTCAGAGCTTAAAGCTATCAACATTGTTTTCAGTATTCCTACTACTCTTATTAATGTTGTATGACAAGTCTCCGATAAAACAGTATAGTGCATGGACTCTTTTTCTGACTCATATCTAGGTTTAAATTTTGAATAAAAAGTAGATTATTAATGATGAAAATCTAAAAGCTCCGGTAGCCTACATCATATAACTAGTGCTATGACAAACGAAACCTAGTACAACACTTGAACCACACTTCATATTCTAAGTATGCATTTCAATTTACCCACCGATTAGTCTTCACTAAAAACCATGTGGGTTTTTCAAACGATATAAACTAAAGGATAAGGTACATTAAATGTATACTTTTTATTAAGTATTTATGTTACTCTTCAGGAAAAAAAGAGGCTTTAGCTGGAGAATTATCATAACATTGAGATTAGCTGCTTATTAAGATGATTTTTTTTCTAATCATGTAGAAATATTGTCCTTTGTCCATTTCATGTAATTTTAATTTGTAGATGAAAGATGATAATTAATTTTATTCATTCAAAAACTTTATTCTTTTCCTGGTCATAGGCTGTTTCCATATAAAGCCACAATAAATATTTTAGGAGAGAAAGAAAAGACAAACATAGAAAAGCCCTATCAATTTTTTTGCATTGTGAAACAAATGCTTAACAATTAATTGGGACTTTGTATTCCATGAAAGGACTTTAATTGTATGGAATCAACAAATGGTTTTGGTTTCCATTTGGTACACATCATCTATAAATATTCCATTTTAATTATGGATTATATTTATTATATTCAGATTCTATTTAAAAGAGTCCTTTTAATTTATATTTAAAATAATTTTTATTGAGAAATTGAATGGATCAAGCACTAATAAAATTTCTGTTTCTTGTGAAATATCCTTTTATTAATTGTAATGTTTCTGTGTGCAAAATATTGTGACCTTTCTTCAAACAACTGAATCAAGAGATGTGCTATCCTACTTTGTAACTATTATGCTAAATATTCTCTGTAGTAGTAAAATGTACCAAAAACTTGCAGATTTGAAGAATAATTATTCATAGTCACAATTATAAATAAGAATAATCATGAGACTATACTTAAAGGGAAATACCATCAAGCAGAAGTCTTTAAACAAAAATAATTAAGGAATAATAGAAAAAAAATTGGCTGCTAATAGAAAGTTAAGAAATAGATTCAACTTCTTTTGGGTATCCCAGCAAAGTTGTGTGTATGGAAAATAGAAAGTTTGTATTAGAACTTTGTAATTCAGTTGGTGGGTTGTTTTTTCGTTTCGTTGATGATTTCCTTTGCTTTGCAGAAGCTTTTTATTCTGATGCAGTCCCATTTGTTTATTTTTTCTTTTTCTTCCCTTGCCTCAGTAGACATGGTATTTGAAAAGATATTGCTAAGACTGACATCAAAGTGTGTACTGCCTATATTTTCTTCTAAGAGTTTTATGGTTTCAGGTCTTATATTCAAGTCTTTAGTCCACTTTGAGTTAATTTTTGTGTATGGTATAAGATAATGGTCTACTTTCATTCTTTCGCATGTGGCTATCCAGTTTTCCCAACACCATTTACTGAAGAGACTTTCCTTTCTTATTGTATGTTCCTGGCTCCTTTGCCAAAGATTAGCTGTCCATAGATGTAGTTTTCAAAATTGGAGAGTTTTAAAGATGATTCTTCTATATGAGAAAGAAATTAAAAAGTTTATACTCTATAAGAAATCTCTATCTTCAGATCCAAGCAGTTGAAAAAAGAGAGAAATTTAAATCCAAGTTCTAAATCTAGTTGGCATTTATAAGCGTCTGAATATAAAATGAAGCTCTTAACACAATGAATGCACAAAAATTATTTTTAAGTTACTGGTAAATTCCTGCTAGAGTAATCTTCAAAAAGATTTCAATGAAGGAGTTTATGTCAAGATACTCCAAAGGCTATAAATGAGTAATTTTTGAAATCCAGTTAATAATAATAATAATAATAACAATTGTTGTTACTCATTGAGCGCTCACAAACATGCCTGAAACCATAATCTATAGGTACTATTTTCTCCATTTTACAGATTAGGAAAGGAGAACTAGATAGTCTAAGTAGCTTGATCAAGATCACAAAACTAGAAATAGATCCAGGTATAGAACCTAAGACTGTCTGACACCAAAGTTTGTGTCCACTGTGTTACTTTTCAGCTCCTGAGATTTTTCTATAGTTCTGGGACAGAAGAACAAATTTGCAGTCCTTTCTGATGGATGGAACATTTTCTTCATGCATACCCACAGTACAAATCCTTCAATTCAGTCAGTGACTGTCTTGGGCACTGTGGCATGAATAAAGTATTATCCTTTTCCTTGATGAGCTAATACACTAAACTTCTTGGGAGGGCACTGTATTGTATTGTTTTATTTGCTTATGTATAAAAGTGAGAAGTGCTGAACTCATGGTGTCTTCTACAATTTCAGCAAAAAGGTAACTGTTAAGCTGCTTCACTTATAACAAACAGGTGTTTCTCCAGAAGAGACATTGAAAGATTAAAGAAAAGAGAGAGATTTGGGGACCTAACAGTATACGCCTAGGAAATAGCCTGAAAAAGCCTTGGCAATAGAAAATAATACATTGTGTGTATAATAGTGACTACAGTTTGGACTTTTGCCTAAAGCAGTTGGGAGACATTAAAGTGAAGGCTTAATCTGTTGAGATCAGTATTGTAGCAACATGACTTTGGAGCTGTACATAAGGTTTGGAGTGGGATGAGGGTAAACACGAGTTAGCAGATAGAATTAAGATACTGCTGCATTGGTTCAGAAGAGGAACAATTAGGGTCTTATTGGGTCAGATAGAGTTAGGATGAATAAGTAGAAAGACTTTGATGAATACAAATAAGAGCTATCATTGAGAGTGTCATAAATCACTGGTTGAGATGGGAGAGAGAGAATTTGAAGTTTTCCAGGGTGAAAGATTATTGGAATTAAAAGTATCCATGATAGAGAAGGAGAAGAAAGCACTCTAGGGAATGAGTTTCCAGGAAATGATTCCAGAAGTCCATTATTTTCATTTTCTAGAAAAGAAGATATGCATTTTTTCTAAAAAAGGATATATATATGTATGTATATATGTGTGTATATATGTGTATTGTATATACATATATATTATAGTAATGATCTGGTAAATGTAAAAGGAAAAAAGATACTAAATTAAAGCAAATATATAGGCCAAAATTGGCACATAGGTCAATCATTTATTTTGTTCATTTGTTTACTAATTTTATGAACCTCCTATGTTCAGAAGTCCTTAGTGTTTTATTTTCTGTCCATTGAAAAAATAATTAGGCTCTAGATGGCTTCAAGCTTTTTTGAGTAACAAAGCCTCGGAAAGGATTGCATTTCTAGGTTCACTGCAAATACGCTACATGTTCTCTATTTGTTCCCCTGCTTTGTCAAAGCATTACATCTAAGGATGTGACTCATAATTCTTTCATTAATTATTTTACAACCCAAATAGAACAGATAACAGGAAAAGAAGTCTAATCTGATGCTATGGTATTTCCTTATGAAGAAAGACTGATTTCCTGGGTGACTAAAGTACTATTATGGAGTAATTTTGTTTCCTTTCTTCCTGTCCTCCTGTCCTTGAAGATTTCTTGCATTCTGACAGTTTTCCAACACCTTAACCTAAATAGTTTCATTTACTGAATGGTAAACATAGGGGACTCATCTAAGGGAGTTTTTTACCTTGCTTCTCTTCTGTTACTGATAAATCCTATGTAAGGAAAGGAGATCAGATAACAACAAATCTCAAACATGTTGAATCAGTTTGGGATTGCTCAAGATTACACTTCAATATTGTGTCAGAACAGAGTGGAAGCAAATTTTCTAGACCTCTTTGAACATATAGGCCATAGAAAATAATCCAAGTTAGTACTTATTTAGTGGTTGTAAGAGATTGCTGTCTTTACTAACTGAATCTTTTAATTCTTTTTTATATCACATTTTTGAAAAGAACTTTACCTTTCCATATCAGGACTGAGTTATTTCTACTAGCATGCTACGTTGACAAATAAATTAAGAAATAAGTTATGGCAGCAATAACAAATGTAAATTGAGACAATTATCTAGAGAATATAGACACCAAAAGGAAAAAAAATACTTATGATTATATAAAACAAGACGTGTTATTGTCCTGACTCATCTCAAAAAGAATTTCTTAAACTATGTTTGAAAAGATTGCATTCTGTAAGATGTTAATAAAAGGATTGTGAAAAACAAAACAAAAACTAAAAGCAAAGGAAAATAAATACAAAGAAAGGGAAAGAAATAAGGAAAGAGGGAGGAAAGAAAGGAAGGAATGAAGGAAGGAAGGAAGGAGGAAGGGAAAAAAGAGAAGGAAAGAAAGAAGTAAATTGCTATATAGTAACTATAGTTTTTAGCCAAAATATATTTTAAGTCATGGTAAAATATCACATATACCTATAAAATTCTTCTAACTTCTATGTATTTAATCTGCCTTTAAGAAGATATACACCATATCAAAGAATGCACCATTGGTTCCTTGTTGAACAAATGCTCTGGGTGTTTCCTGGCATTGATATATGGGCACCATATACTCCCTAACCATTGCATTGTCTACAATTGAGTAAATAATCTAGGTCTACAGGTTGGCAAATTACAGTCCTTGGGCCAAATAAGGCCTGTTTCCTGCTTTTGTAAATACAATTTTATCAGAACACAGCTACACCCATTTGCTTACATATTGTGCATGGCTACTTTTGTGCTACAACGGCAGAGTTGAGTACTTACGAGAGAGACTGTGTAGCTCAGAAAGGCTAATATAGTTACTATCTGGCCCTTTACAGAAAATGTTTGTTGACCTCTGATCCAGTTAATGGTGTCATGTATCTTATTATAAAATTTCAATATAAATTTGTTAAATTTTATTAGGTGATAATATATACATGCTATTTAATAAACTGAGATGATGCAGTTCTCTGATTTGTCTATTTCTTATATAACAAAAACCATACGACCAAATTTTTATAATTTCAGCAATTAATTTATTTACAGAGCCATATTTTGCCACCTTTTTAATCCTAGTATGTTACATCTGACAAATTTCTGGTATTGTCTCAAACTATTAGAATATTAAAACTGATCCATAGTCAAAGAACTTTGGGAAACACTGATCTATATTTGTCTGCCTACATGCTAGATTCATTGGCTAAATTGTTCAATAATCCTGACTGGAAATAAATAGTTTATCACAGGCTGAAAGCTACCTTGAGAACATTTTATATACTCTAAGACCCCCCTTTTAGCCAATTTCACTCTTTCTACTTGCACTTCCTTCCAGTACTGAATTTTTGTTGTTAAGATTGTGGTATAGTTACTATGCAATAATTACAGAAGCTTTATATTTGAATATGCAAAGTATAGCATATGGGTTCTGAAATAGATATCTTGGTTCGCATCCTGTAACGGTTTGGAAAGAGGACTGTACTGAAAAACAGTGAAGGAAAACTCAATATTAAATGAAATACCTTTCTGACCAATTGGCTATTTGAATATTTTTATATTTTTGATTATAACCTTTGCATGCCCTATAATTTAATAATATTTATTCATTATATAAAAGCAACATGGTACTCTCTAAATGGGGGGGTTAACTACTTCTTTAGATAAAAGTGTGATTGACCTGTGTGATTTATCAACTATCGCTCTGTACTTATGCAATCTGATACCTATCTAGACCCTTTTCTAAGTCTTGGGGCAGTACACTTAAGATGACAAGGGCTCCCTCCACCCTAATAAGGAATATCTAAACACTAAAGCAGTGAAGAATCAGTCAAAGAAATCTTTGGTTGGAAAACAAATTAAATGTGGGGAAATACATAGTACTGAACTCTTGGTAGCATAGCGTTCACAAAACTTATTTACATATCATATTAATAGTAACTAAAGTGTCTAAAATTAATAAATATAGGTATTTAAATTTATGGAAAAAATAGTGAATTTGAAGTGTAGCTTTTAAATATTCTCTCTATTGGGAGCTCACCTGGTCTCAGTTGTGCTACTTTTGATATGGCATTTAACTTCCCTCACTCTCAGTTTCAAGACCACTAAAGATGTTTGGCATATAAGCAAAATCTTCCAGCGCTGGGCAGAAGAAGCATTTGGTAAATAGCAGCTATTATTTCCCATGTCTATAAAATACCCAGGCATGTCTTCCCAAGCTTTAGCCAGATATGGTTTTCCTCTGATCTCTGGATGATCATGCATTAGCCAAATCTCGGGAACACACAAAGAAGAACCTACTAAACTGAACAATTAGTAAACAATGAAAACTATACCCTCTTTTCTGGAAAGGAGGGTCAGTGCTACCAGCAGAAACCATTTTTTGCTACATGCCTATATCACTACTAGCTATTACAAGACAGGCTTGAATTCTTAAAGTTTGGTTGGAATCACAATGGCCAAGTGATCACTGCCCTGTGCTCAGTGAGGAAAGTGACATGCTGAGAAATTTTTCTCAGTTAAGGCCAAGTTTCTGTCTAGTCAGCCACTGTTACTATTCACTGTTGCACAAACATCAATATACAGTGCTCCAATTCATAAAAAATTCATTAACTTTTTAATCTCTGAGGAAATACTATGGGCTAGGAAATATTCAAGACATTTGGGATATATCAATGTACAATGTTCAATGTAAAAACAGTTCCTTGTCTCAAGGGCTTTCCAATGCAATGCATGAGATAGAAAAGAGACAAAAAAGTAAAGGTAAAATAGTATAGTAGAGTATAATAAAATATACTGATAGTATAATAAAATATTAAAAATATTTTAAAGTAAAATAGTATAATATAATATAATGAAATAAAAAATGACCAGAGTAAAAGGATGATCACTGCTTTTACAATTTATAATTGGAAGGACTGTGAAAAGGAGTCTGAGTGTAAGGATTAAAGGCACCAATTTATAGTCTTATGAACAATAAGGAAGAAAAACTTGCTGGGCATGAATCTCACTTCCATATAGTCCAGAGTGCCCAGGAGAAAATGGCATTGGCATAATGAAATGCTGTTATGTGTGTGGGGTGAGCACGTTGGTGACCTATCCTTAAAGTGGAACCATGAAGCTCTAGATGAACGATGTCATCCCCGTCCAGCTCCCGAAGAAGGAATTTAGGGATGGGGTGGGATTTAGCATAGAATTAATTTTATAGGCACTACAAAAAATTTATTAAAGGAAAAGGGCAGTGTGATATCTCTCCAGAAAGTATGTTTTTCCCAATATTCAAGTGAGAGAGGAGCCAGAAACTTCCCTTGGTCACAGTTGAGAGAGAAGTTATCTTTAAGATGTAACAGACAAGTGTTAGTTTCTTAGATGCTTGTGCTGTTATTAGAAAGCTATACAGGTAGCTGCTTGTTGGGGAAAGGGTTATAATCAGATAATTTGGGGGATTTGGAGGGCTTAATTGGGGAAAATATAAACCCTGGGTAAAGCAAGCACAATTATCATCTTTGAGATTTCTGCCTATGACATGGTGGATTCCTGAGCCAGTCCTGAAATAGCACTCCAGGGCTAGCAAGTGGCCTGGGACTCAGGAGGTCTGGAAGGCCTGTGAACAGAAAGGAGGAAAGTTGTGAATAAACAAAACTTAGTGCCATTATAGTGGGAATATTCGACTCAGCCTGGCCCCTGACCCTCCAAACGAGCTATCATTCTACCACCAATACAACCTTGCATGTCACTGCTGGGGCCAATGTCTTAATATCCCCAGTCAGGGCGTACAAGGGGTAACTATACCCTAATTCTGTGCATAACATTTGAGCTGCCCATGCCAGGGGCTATTCTGCAGCCAGCATTCCTCTTCGTTGTTACAGGAGGCAAACGTTCCTCATTCTTCAATTTTCTATTTGAGTCAGTAACTGGGATTTTAAAAAAATGAAAATTATGGTAATGATTGAGGAACATAAATTGGAGAAAGGAGAGTGGACTACCAGTGCATGTACATATTCATATATATATATGTATGTACCTCTCTCTCTGTCTCTCCTTCTATATAACTGATCAGTATTTGCAGGTTGTAATAACTTTAAAATTATAATGTTAACATGAAATTAACTATAAAATTAATCAGTAGTCATATAGCACCACTTCCATAAGCTCACTTAAAAGTACTCCAAATGAACATGTAATCCAAGTAAAACAGAGCAAATAGAGCTTTAAAACAAATCTCTTCTCAGTGATATCCTTGTCCCTATGCTCTTCCTCTAAATATATTTGGGAGAAGCCAATGAGATCGACACAGAAACTTACTGAGACCATGTAGGAGAGTGACTTTTAGAAGACAGGCTGACATCTCAGCCTTTAAGATTTGACTAAACCTGCATGACTATACGAAAATATACAAAGGAAACATGCGAGCCACTCAGAAGAAGAGATTCAGCTCTTCACAAAAGCCAAAGAAGAGGAAAAGTTTTACTTTCTTCCTCTGTTATATATTGGGCTTCCATATAAGATCTTTATTTTAAGGAAGAACTTCCTTGCTTTTAAAACGCATTTTTGAAGATGTTTCTAATCTGGGTGGATGGAAAACCATTTTGAATTAGATGAATGTGAATTGAATAATCCCTCCATCATTACCTCGATGTCATCCGGCTTGGCCCTTGTTTTCTTTGGGTCTCTGTTTTTGTATTTGATAAACAGGGATAAAAATATTTAAAAACGGGGGCCGGCCTGGTGGCGCAGCTGTTAAGTCCATGCACTCCGCTTCGGCAGTTAGGGGTTTGCTGGTTGGGATCCTGGATGCAGAGCTACTCACTGCTCATCAAGCCATTCTGAGGTGGTGTCCCACATAGAAGAACCAGAAGGACCTACAGCTAGGATACACAGCTATGTACTGGGGACTTCGGGGAGAAAAAAAAAAAGAGGAAGATTGGCAACAGATGTTAGCTCAAGGCCAATCTTCCTCAAAAAAAAAAATTCAAACCTTTAATAAAGTATATTTAAAAACATTCCAGACTTGTTTTGATGGTTAAAAGAAAATGTATACAATATAAGTATGCATCACATTTTATCTCCCTTTTCTTATGTCCGTGTCAGATCTTTTTCTAATGTAAAATGTCTTTTCATTGATGTTTCTCAGACAAAGCAAGATCTCACCAAGTCTTGATAATAATTGTGAGAAGACATTGTTTAGGTGAAACTTTTAGATAAACATTGCTAATTTCACACATTCCAGGAATGTATAACAGTAATTTTAAGCCATGGGTATTTTTTCTGACACTTTTCTCTGGTATTTTGGACTGGAGATAACCTTCACAATTGGCTTTTTTCTAAGATATGTATTTATTTACACATTTCAACCAATAAATATACACATCGTGCACTTACTGTGTACCAGGTAACAATTACACATACAGAAGACAGTGATTAAATGAGGGATACAGATTTTGTTATTTCACAGATCCAGCAGAAAGTCAGAGTGCTGAAATAGTGTGTCTGAGGAACTAGTTCAGACTGGATGGTCAGCAAAACATTCTGAGAAAATTATACGTATGCTTAGGTTAGAATAAGTTCTCCATAGAATGAAGTCTCCATAGAAAGATCACCCAAGGAGAATTTGACTCTGCTGAAATAGCTGGTCCAAAAGCCTTAAGGTTGGATTGACTTGAAGTGTTTAAGAAATAGACAAAAGTCCAAGGGTCAGTACTGATGGACAGCGGACAGTGGCACAAGATGAGGCTGGAGAGAGCAGGGCCTGTATGTAGAGGATCTTTGTAGTACAGGATGCCATTGGAGGCTTACAGAAGGGGCAAGACACCATCCATTTGGTTTTAAAAAGAGAATTTTGATTGCTTTCTGGGCAAGGAATAGTCAGGAATTGAATAGAGACGAGTTAGAAGGGCAATTTTAGAACTCCAGGGTAGAGACTATACCTAGGGTAGCAACAGTAAAGATGGACAGGACTAGAGAATAACATAGGTTCTTCTCCATGGCATATGGTTTTATTGATTTATTAGCCACTCCCCCCACATAAATTTAATGCTATGTCAAATCTCTCTCATTACATTATTGAGTCTTTCCTCAAACATTACCTTTAATCTATTTTAGATGAATTCTGCCTTTTCCTGAGAATGCATTATTTTGATGTTATAAATATTAGTCCCAGAAAGCTAATTTGACTATTCAATAACTTTTCCATGAGTTATCCATTTCCTATACCATCCTTAGTAATTGTATGTTGAGTGAATCACTGAATGAATGAGTGAATGAATCAGAAGATGTGATGAAATGTCCATGACTTTGCTTACAGCCTTCAAATTTTAGCTCTAACCCTCAAAGTCCTTAGAAATGCATTCTTCCTCCTTCTGACTGCATCGGTCATCTGTCCATGAATGATCAGGACTGGTTTTATCAGTGACTTTTGTGATTTGGTTATGCTTCTTAATGCTTCACTTCACTTCTCTTGGCTTTGTAGGTGCTCCTGGAACATCTGCTTTTTAATTTGTTGATTCCAACCCTTCCTCTGGTTGATAATATGTTTATTAATATACTTAATAAGCTATCTATTACTCTTTAAGACATACTCAAATAGGTTAATCTTCTTCATTTTTGCTTTTTTAATCCAAGTACTTAATTTTTATCATAAATAACACTACAAACAATTAGCAAAGTTTGCTTCATCCATCCACCTATATTCTGCATATGTTCCAGGTAAACATTTCTAGGGTTAAACATTCATTTGGTTACTTAATCTGTTGTTTATTCTGACCTCCTGACTTCCATGGCCCTTTAATATATTTAAGCAGAATTAAATATTTTTGAATGAATAGATCCTTAGAGAACATCTAATTAGTGCTTTTTAAGCTTTTTTTTTTTAAACAATGGAGTTTTTTGTACAAATGAAATCTTAAGCACATAAATAAGAAAATAAAGGAGATAATAGAAAAGCTGCTCTTTTTGAAGTAGCAGGAAGGGAGAACTCTTCAGTTTGCCTCCGTTTCCTTCCAAGTTCCTCCTGAGAATGTTGGAGGAACCCATAGACTCAGATGAATCCAGATTGCAAAAATTGATTTATGGCAGCTTCTTATTTTACAGATGAGGAGATGGAAGTCCAGAGAAACTTACCCAATGCCATGAAGCTGCCTAGAAACACAAGTTGGGGTGGCTTCTAGGTGCCTCAAACATAAGGAGGAAGCATGAAAAAATGAAGAAACTTTGATGTCAGAAAGATTTAGGATTGAATACTGCCTTTTACCTCTTAGCACTTGTGTGATTTGTGTGAAATTTATTGACTGCCTATCATAACACACACTTTTTAGGGACAGTGGTGATAATTACGTGCAAATTAAATGATATAGTATAAAATGTCCCTAATATTCTATTCAACATTTTCAACCATCCGATGGCTTATATAGATAATATTATTCCATTTTATATATGAAAACATTGAGACCCAGGCCAGTTAATAAGCAGTTGATCTTGGAATTAAACATGTAACATCTGACAAGACGTTGCATACTCTCACTGACCACAGGCCTTAATGAAAAAAGAAAGGATGGTAGAGAACTAACAGTGTTATATTTATTTGATGCTTTGCATTGCACTTCCAAAACAATAATCTCATTTAAAGACCACAGCAACCCTATAAATTAGATACCCTTGTTTTATAGAAAAGGAAACTGAAATTGAGAGGTTATGTAACTTGATAATGTCACATAGCTAACACAAAAAATAAATTTCATCTCAGACTTTTTTTTAAGATTTCAAGTCAAGGACTATTGAAAATACGTGGTAATTTCTCAGTCAAATATACAATATTACTACAGCCAGACTGAATCTGTTTTGTTACTTGGGATGAGTGGAAAAAATATACTGATTCTTGCTTCCTGTCTTTTTTTGTCCACTTACTTTTGTTAAATCACAAAATTATAGTATGAAAACCTGGAAATTATTTAAGAATACAGCAGCATAAGTTCTTTTGAGTACTTAGAGAAACAAGCAGGGCTTATTTTCTTTCTTTCCTGAACCCCTTGTTAGTTACATAAGGCTGAGATAGCTAATTAGTGAGATGCTCATCAAAATTCGATATGTACCCTGTGTGTCTAATCTGTGAATCTGGCATCTTGGAACATGCATCAGGCCAGGGAGCCTGCTGGCACTCAAGACTCATGACAGTACTTACAGAACAACTCTCCAGCAGGCCATAACATAAACACAGCACATGGAAATTACTCAGGATAACTTCCTCCAGGCTATTGTTTCAGCCACAAGACAATACAACACCAGTGCTCATCTAGTCCTGCTGGAAGTCAAATGACTTCTGAGTAGGTTCCAACATTCTCATTCCTAAATTATGAATCTATCTTCTAACCACAGAAGCCTTCTTAGCATGTGTTTTCTAGTAGTTAAGAAATCCACACACCCACGGGGAACTAACTACATTTTCCATTTTCCTATTTCTTCTGTCTTACTTCCATAATTACATGTTAGGCCCAATGAGAAAATGCCCCACCACTTTTCTTATCTCCATTACTATAAAACCTAGTAAAAAGATTGACACCTAGCCTAAATTTTTGCAGGATTTATTTTTTTCTCTGATGATAATAGCAATATAATTTCATTGTGAAATATTTTAAAATACAAAAAGGCATAAAGAAAATAAAAATACTGCTGGAAGTATTCCTATATTGATGCATTTTCTTTTGGTACTATTCTATGAACTTATAAAATCTATGTAGGCCTTAAAGTGTGTCTGTGTATGAGCCAGTGTTGGTACTACATTGTAAAACATGTTTATATGTATTTATTCTTATGTTACATTATGAATATGCTCCCAAGTCATTAAATATTAATTCTCGATGTGATTTAACAGGTTGCATATTCCATCTCATGATTATTTCAAACAATATTTAAGCATTTTCCAATTGTTTGCAATTAGGTTCTTTCCAAATGTTTATCAGTAATGCTGACAATAATTTACTTGTGTGAATAACCTTTAATTATGTCTCTGACTGATTCCTCAGGATGGAGTCATAAAAGTAAATAAAGGGCTCTCAGAGCGTTACTCCATTCTAAGTCTCTTGAAATATTATGCCACAAATTGAGTTCTAGAAGGCTGTGGAAATTTATGCACAAACCTGCCACTCTTTTTCTGATTATTATACTAATACCAATGTCTAGTTTTTACAGAAAGTTTAGAAAACACAGAAAAAATAGAGAAAAAATAAAAACTACACAAAGTTATACTTCTCCAGAAATTGTCATAAAGCCATATGCATGGATAGAGAGCTAAATGATAGATACAGGCAATTAGATAGCTAGGGAGAAAACAAACCATAAACAATTAGATCTTATTACAGAGTTGAGTTCCTGATTCTTTCATTTAATACTGTAACATGCTCATTTTCTTTATTGATTTGTAAATATTTCACATTTGAAGAGCACCAGAGTTATTACATATATTTTTCAGTTTGAGCATTCTAAATTTTTAGCAATACTCTAAATATTCTAAATATTTACCAACATTTTAATCTACTTTATAGTTTACTTTTTTACATTAAACCCTTTTTAAATAATATTTAATGAATGTATTGTGCAGATATAACTTGAATTTTATTTTATGATTCATTTAACTTTGATTTTACTATATCTATCTATATATTTTACTATCACATTTATGCTATACTCATATAAGTAGAACTGTTTTAATGCCATTTATTCTGTTTCATAGACTAGTTTTTAATTTATCTCCATTCAACTACTCCTGCTGATCAGAGAGAATGAGTTACTGTAAATTTATTTAAAGATATCATAGTTGTACTTGTGTGTGTGTGTGTGTGTGTGTGTGTGTGTGTGTATAGGAAAATTCCTCTCCCCTGCATTACAGCCCACTCTGGGTATGACTAAGCCTGAAGATTTTCCCCAAAGAAGGGCTGGAAACAGGACAGAGCAAAGAAAAGTGAAAACATCATGTGAACTCATCAGAAAGTTTAACTTCCAATTAATCTGGTTTTCATATAAGCGGAATATTCTCCCTTATTCTTTTCTGGATCCAAAAACTATGTTTTATGTATCATATAAGTATTAACTCTTCATCTAAATTAAAGACACTTAAAAGCAGGATCTGTGTTTTATAATTCTTTACATCCCCAAGGATCTGGAACAGTGCTCTGCACATAATAGATTTTCAGCAAGAATTCCTATTGATTACCATGATGAAGTACATGGTTATTTTTCTGTCTCACTAAGTTTATCCATTGGCAGAAAAGGAAAGAAGAAAAACCTGCATTTTTGCCTATCCACACTGCTCATGCTTTATAGATTTCAGTCACAATTCCTCTCAGCCCCAGCCTTTCTGTACTATATAACTCAAGAAACACACAGTTATTGAGCATCTGTGTACACTGCGCTACGTGACCTTTATATCCGGGCTCCGTATTTCCTAGCTTTTTTTCAAAAACTTAGAATAGAAAACTTCAATAACCCTGGTGTTGGAGGACAAGAATAAGGCCTATTTTATAGGTTTGGCTATTTGTTTTAAAGGAAGAGAAATGTAGTGTATTATGAGCACATTTGGCCTGAAGTATAGATGAAAATGGAGTACAGAGGAACTTCTGTACACTGTTTTCCAAAGCAGCAAAAGGGAAGTGATGCAATGATAATGAAAGAAAATACATGAACTTAAAGTTAAAAGTCCATGTCAAAAAAAAAAAAGACAATGATACAAATACTAGAAGAAGACCAGATAGATTGTTTTGAGCATGTTTATAGCATAAAGAAACAAAATGAGAGAATACATTTTAGAAGTTAGGTCAAAGAACAAAAGGCCTACAAGAACACAGACCCTTGCTTTAAAAATCATATTTGAATGCTGTTAAAGAACAAATATGGGGGAAATTTATGAAAAAACATACAAAAGTAAAATGATGCAAAAAAAATGATGTTTTGCATTTAGGAAACTCTAATACTAAGGAGTAAAGACAATAAATGAGTAGGATGAAATATCTCAAACAAAAGCACCTCCAAATCTCTCCTTCGCTTTGCGATATGAGTAAGCATACTGATATAATGATATAATAACAACCAGACTTCAGCCAGGATCTCTTTCAGGGTCTGAAAACTTCATGCAACTGCTGATAAAATTTGTATTTATGTACATAGCATTTCTTTTAACTGAGAACTTCCATACAACCAAAATAGAAATAGAGAGTGGTGTTTGGTTGTGGGATGTATTTTAAAGATGTTAAACAGATTAATTTCCATATAATTTTCTTCTTAAATGACAGCAAAATCCAAAAATGACATTTCCTAGAAAATGAATTCTAACTATTTTTACTTCACATTTGCTTTAATTAAATATGATTAGTCTTGGGAAAAAATGGATTTGTAACAGAGAGTTATTACCTAAAGAAAATACAATTAATGCCATTAAAATCTACTCTGCAGAACTTTTTTGTCTGTGCAGTAAGAAGAGCATGATTCCCGTGGGAAGTGTGTGGAATAGAAGTGGAAGTGTAGTGCACGTACAATCAGCAATATGTTCAGGTGAAGCATTAAGCTGCTTCGCATTGCTAGTAGAATCTTCAAAAATGTATGTTATTCTAAAAATCAATGTGCTGCTATCATATACAGATGCCATCCATTCCCTCTTATTCATTAAAAAAAAATAACCCAAGCATCAAGGTTTTGTAAGTGTCATCTGTCTGTCTATTACTGTAAAAGGAGCTGCGCTGGGTACAAAATTAGTTACTCCAGAATGTCTTTCAAAGTGCTGCCACCATGTGTGCTACCACTATTTGAGCACTTATCATCATCATTTCCCTCCTAAACTATTTTTCTCCATTCCTCATTATTTCTGAGTAAATTTTAGAAGTGCAATCTGATTGTGCAATTACTCTGCTAAAAATCTCTATGTGGATTACCATTGCCTTCAGGATAAAGCTTAAATTTAGTGCCGTTATCTTACCAGATCTTTCTTCATCTTGTTCCTGATTTCATTTCAAATTCTGTGCCTACCATTCCTACCATGTGTCCTGTGATGCAGTTATACTTCTTAAATTACGGTTTACCAATTATCCCATGTTTTTCCATAGTACTGTGCCTTTGTAACTACTGTTTGTATTGCCCAGATCGCCATTTCCTATATTATCCCTCAATTTAATCTACTGTTCTTCAAGTCTAAATTCACATTGTCTTCTCCACCAAGCCTTTTGTGACCTCTCAGTGTTCCCCTATCCCCAATAGACATACCTAAAATTCACTGGGTATCTTTCTTCTATACCTCAGTAATAACATCTGCATGCTATTAAAGTTGCTGGTTTATTTATTTTCTGATTTCAAAGATGATCTACTTACTTGTCTCCAATCCTTTGACCATTTTCTAAAAACTGTGAGTCCCAGTCAGATAGAACCAATACCTCATCATGAAGATGAAACAAAATAAAGCACGTAAGGTAGATTCTCCATAAATGAGCGATCCCCTTCTTATTACCCTTTCTTTCATTTCGACCAGAATCAGAGTTCTTTAGTAGTTTAAGTCAAATACATATTTTCAAGACTTGGAAAAGGCCCTAGCAGGAACTTAGAATAATATTGATGAGGAAAAGGAAAGAAAAGGATTAAATGAGGGAGGAAGAAACGGAAGAACAAAAGAGGACTAGAAAAAGAATTAGACCTTGAGGCAGAGTAGGAAAGCGGAGAGAAGCCCAAGCTCACACGTAAAGAGTACAATTCCCAGACTTCATAATCGACTTTTCTCTCCTGCCAGAGACCTGTTGCCATTGGTGTGAAGGGGAACCCATGTCCTCTCATGTTGCTCAACATTCTGGTAGCAATTTCTCACTCTTGCTTTTAAATAGTGTTTTCTCAGATGGTTGTGGTTTGGGGAGGTAAGTCACTGTCCTCTGACCCAGACTTTTTTTTTGAGGGGGGAGGAGGGGTGAGGAAGATTGGCCCTGAGCGAGCATCTGTTGCCAACTCTCCTCTTTTTGCTTGAGGAAAATTGTCCCTGAGCTAACATCTGTGGCAATCTTTCTCTACTTTGTATATGTGACGCTGCCACAGCCTGGCTTGACGAGCAGTGTGTAGGTCTGTTCCTGGGATCCGAACACGCAAACCCTGGGCCACTGAAGCAGAGCTCACGAACTTAACTACTACATGGGGCCAGCCCCTGACGCAGGAATTTCATACTTCATGAAGCCAAATTTGAGATAATCTATGTAAGTATTTATCACTTCATCTATTGTTCAGACTTAGGTTCTGATTCTTCTTTTATTTTGTTATAACTGTGTTTTTATACCTATCTTACCCAATGTAAGACTGCTGTATAATGTTAGTTTTTGAGTTTAATGAATTTATACCATTCACTTTCTTCAATTCCCTGACAAATTTTTTGTTTTATGTGTTTTGTAATCTTTTTCTGTAGAGGGAAATATGTAGAGGTTAAATCCTGTCTTCACTTTTTGATGTATGCATGGATTAGAACAAGTTTAAAATTAAATGTATTCTCACTTTCCCCCCCAATTCCATGCTTTATCTTTAAAACAAACAAACAGCCACAAAAAGGATACCTGACATAAATAATAATAATAATGCCCTCACAAATTTCCTTTGATAGCCCAGGGTTTTGCTTTGTTTTGTTTTTAGTATTTGCTTTGCATTTAGATTCTTGGCAAGATAATGTGTTTCTAAAAGGAACACTTGAACCAGGACATCTTTAATTGTCACAGAGAAAACAAAGCCATATTGCAAACCTCATCATATGTCACATATTGATCCAACTTGTGAAATTCATAAACTCACATCCCTTCTCAAAGCTCTCGGTGTGTCTTATCAGGATCACTGTTCACCCCTTTTAGTCTTTATTCTCATACACATCCTAACTGAGAAGAAGTACTCACACACAGTCCACTCATTAACATAAGCTACTAGAAGCAGAGTTTATTACACTGCAGAAACACACGATTCCTACAGAAGGCCTGGATACTTTTAATTAAACATGTTTTACATATGCATCATATTTAACGTTTGTCCCCTTTCCAAGTCAATCTAGCGTGATGGTTAAGCTCATGGACTTAAGATAGATCTAAATGTGAGGCTTGCCTGTGGGACTTTGAACAAGTTACTAAGCCATTCTTTCCCTCAGTGTTTCTACTTGTAAACTGGAGAAAAATCTAGTTCCTGCCTTATAGGTTTATTGTGGGGATTATAATATGATAACACAAAAAATGTTTTTCAGAGTCTTTGGGCATATGCGTGCCATTCTCAGTTCTTACCTGGCATTTTTCACCAGTTGGTTTCTGATTTGTATATAGATCAGAACCAGCATCTCTCATGTTGCTCAACATTCTGGTAGCAATTTCTCACTGTTACTTTTAAATAGTGTTTTCTGAGATGTTTGCAGTTTGGGGAGGTAAGTCACTTGAAGCCAATGTGGCTTCATGTTGGCTTTATATGCATGTTACGTCATAGGTATGAAAATCCTAAGTGGTTTCTCAATGAAATAGTGTCAAGACTAGCTTCATTTGAATGAAGGCTAGGAGTTCCATTTGACCTGCGTGGTAGAGAGGTGCGCTGTCACAGTGTGCCGGAGTCAAACACAGTGCATGGAGTCAGCAGAAGCAGGAGCTACAGTAAGGTGGCGATGGTGCTGCTCATCAGTTATATCTGCTGTAATGTCTGGTGATGGAAGGTCTCCAGGACTCAAAGAGTTATTGAGTTATTGCATATTGCTATGTCGCATTTTTAACGTTGACTGGTAGATCCACTGGAAAATTCCTTCTTTATCAAAAATAGGTTTCCCATTAACATACATTTTCATCCTTTATGTTCATCACTGTATAGAAAACATAATTGAGGGGAAGAAATATTTTGTCACATTAATATCATCATAAGCAGAGCTTTCCTCCCATCATGTTTCATTCAAAGTTCTGTCTTTATGGAGGATGCCCATATTTTTTTTTTACCACACGCTGCCCTAATAGTAATACGAGTTTAATTTTGCAACTCAATTTGGCCCCCAAGATAGAGAAGGCTCTAACTATTCAGTCTTCTGGATCTTAAAGTAAGATAAATTTCATAGTTTTCCTTGAATATTTTTCTTTAATTTTTAAAATTTTTGCTATAAAATTCCTGACTTCTCACTATTTCCCTTTCTGGTTAAATTTCTAACAAAGTCTTAAATTCTCAAGCTTTGTAGCAATAGAAAATATTAAAGAGAAAATAGTTGCAGCCACTTTGAGGGAGGAGTGTCTGGTGTTACAGAGGGACACCAAGCTTTGTCACCAAATTATGTTAGCCCTCAGTTTATTCAGGTCTTTATGATTCCAAAACATACCTTCAACTTGATCTAAACCTGAAAACAAGCAAGTCTACCCATCTATTTAAATCATTCCATACAGGAAGAGAGAAATCAGGACATACGTACATCAATTAATTACTTATTGAATATTAATTAAGTAATTAGCAAATATGCTAACAATAAATAAAGGGAAGATGCATGTTATTTGGGTGACTTCTTCCAATATTTCGGCATTAAAATGCTTACATACAGTATTAGTCTGCTTAGGCAGCCACAATAAAATACCACAGACTGGGTTACTTAAACAACAGTAATTTATTTCCTCACAGTTCTGGAGGCTAGAAGTCCAAGATCAAGGTGCCAGCAGGTTTGGTTCCTGGTGAGAACCGTCTTCCTGGCTTGCAAAAGGCCACCTCATTGCTGTGTCTTCACAGGGCCTGTTCTCTGTGTGTGCAGAGAGAGCTGTCTAGTATCTCTTCTGTTTATAAGGACATGGGTCCTATTGGATTAGGGCCCCACGCATATGACCTTATTTAACCTTAATCACCTCCTTTAAGGCACTCTTTCCTAGTACAGTCACATTGGATGTTAGGGCCTCAATGTGTGAATTTGGGGAGGACACAATTCAGTCTATAACGCCTACACAAAAGACTTGTTTGTAACATCCAAATATGATATTCCTTCCTCAGAAGTCTTACAGCGCTGTGCTTACTACACACGGGTTCAACTACACTTATACTGCCTTCCTTTGTTGTCTGTATGTGTATCCAGGTAGATTTTAGGACTCACGAAGGAAGTAGTAGCGATATTTGCATCTCTGTTTTCTCTAGAGTAGAGCAAGAATCAAATATAAAGTATGTACAGACTTTTCTTGTCAAAAATCTACTTTAAGAAGTTGTACTTTTAAGAAAGAGACAGAAATGCCATTGAGGGAAAAATTTCTATAGAATCAAAAGACACTCCATCCCTTGAAAATGCTAAACACAAGAAACTGGGAAGTCATTGATCTGTCTGCTGGGCCTTGTCCTCGTGTCTATTTGTTTAGACTTTTAATTGACCTTATTTGTTTTCCTATATAGTACAATTGGTCTCTTGATTATATCATTTCCAAGAAAATACGTGCATTATTCGGTACAAACAGACTTAATAGAAGGATTTGACAAGAGAAGCACATACACCTAAATAAATATCCAGAAAACTGAGGGTATAAACCCATGGATGAGTTTTCAAAATAAAGGACTCGGTAGGCAACACCATATGGCAGTATATATTGATTGGTTATGTGAGATGGTGGATAGGATTTATGAATTCCTGAATTAGGGGGGCAAAATTAACAATGATGCAACAACGGTGGGTCAAGATGGAGGCATTTGTGAAAGAACAAGCTTCCTCAAGTGGAACATCTGCCAAAGTCTCATGTATTTCTTTAAAACCATTAGAAGCAATAAGAACTGCTACTGTGGATTTACTCCTGAGGCACAGAAAAGAAATAATTGGGGGTTTTAAGACAGGTTGACAACTCATAATTAGATGATAATGGTTGAAGGATATAACTTGGGGACCAATATTTGTTCCTTAAAAATTAGGAATATACTTTCAGTATCATTAAGAAAAAGAAAGTCTTTGATGAGACATTGTGAGAGAACTGTGACTCAAGAAAGAAGAATGATTCTAAAAAATATAAATCACTGAAGAGAGTCATTTACTCACTTAATGTAACTGAATGCTAAAGATTTGTAAGTTTTTACTCTGAAGAGACACTTAGAATGAAAACAATATGTCTAGCAGAGAGCTATTGTTTGCAAATACTATGTACAAAAGATGGAAGAAGTGTCCATCTCCAAAGATTCATTTAAAAAATGGTGCTAATCAATATAGCAGATGCAGGAAATTTAGAGTTGAGGATAAGTCGATGATTACACCAAATGGTAAGAGATAATGCAATAGAATATCCCTAAGTTGTAAGAATAGCTAGTATAATGCTCACATATAATGGAGCATAAAATGTCCTTCAGACTAAAATGGTTGAAACAAACTTGTATTAAAGGGAATTGAAGCTCAAGTCAGAACATGTATAATGAGAAAATGCCTAGAAATTTTAATGACGTTATGTGTCTCAGAAAATTTTTATTCAAGTATCAAAAGAATTGCATATCATATCAAAGGAATGTTACATTAAGGACAATGATTAGTGGAAGGAGGTTTCTCATAATATGCCACAAAGACTAGTCTTTGACCTCATTCTTTTCAAACTTGGTTTTTTTAAATGAATTATTTGGATGAAGACCCAGAAGCCGGACTTGAAAAGGTTAGACCATGCTAGAGGAATACCCACCACCACATTGCATGAGACAATAAAAAAATAATGTAATAATATGCCTTGGCATTAGGGAAATGTGAACTATTGCTTTTGTATTTAAAAAACCAATTGCAAATATCTGTATGTGTGTATGTGGTGGGGGTTTGAGAGTTGCGGGGCAGTCTGGTTGAATAATAATTAAGACAGAATATAATAAAATAAACCAAAAGTCTATTCTGAGGCCCAAGAAAACAAGACTAAATAATAGTAATAATAAAAAGCATGGTCTTTAATGGAGTAATAGTGTTCAAAAAACTGACAGTCAATATCTCACTCTGAAGTCTACACTGGAAAAACCCAATAATGTTGTCAATCAAAGTTTTAAGAGTATTTTTAAAAATTGGTGTGTATCCAAAACAAACACGATGGCCCTGGAGAACATGTCTAAAGGGCAAAGATAGGATTAAAGGTAACAGAATATTGACAAAGGAGAGAAAGTTGGTAGCAGCTACAGTAGACTTAGAGCTCCAGAGGCCAGATAAAGAACCAATGGATATTTATTAAGAAGATGCAGATTCCTCATTATGTAGAAGAATATTTTTAGAAAATTGATATATTCAACAATGAAATGACCTGAATCAAAGAGTACTGAGTTTCTTGTTACTTGTAGTATTTGAAACATATAATGGATGACCACTTGTCAGAGATACTGACATTGATAATTTCTACTTTAGGTGGGTGGTTAGGCAAGGTTATGACTTAGGTCAGTTCCAACTCAAAATTTCTATGATTATTTCAAGTGAAAGTGAAAAATCTTTTAGATCTGATGAACTCACCCTGACATGTATAAGTATTACAGATAATAAATGCCTGCTGGCCAGCTGGGACCAGGAACGAACTCTTCTTTCTTGTTATTACACACAACGACTGTTTAAAAACTTATTTGAGGATCTGATAGTGGTTCATCCCCTCAGAGAAGTAATTCTTAAATTAATGTGATATTGTTAGAAGAGCTTATTTTAAGGAGGGAAATATATATATATATATGTCCATTCTTCTAGGAGTAATGTAATAAACTACAGCATTTTTCTGTTACCAGAATTGGTGGTGCCAATAAGAATTTGCCCTTCTCATGCTAATCTAATAGTAGATATTCTTGTTTTATTTCAAATTCATATAGAAACAAAATAATAGGGATTCACACGTACAAGTAGGTCTGAAATATGTCAAGCAATTCCATAAATCTAAGTCAGATTTTCTACATGACAAATAACCATTATCAATCTCATGCTAAGTGGGTGTTTAAATTTTCAGAAATCAAAACAATTGAAAAATAAAATCAATCATCATAAAAATCAGAGCTATAGTTCATCAGTCATGAGATGTCAGAAGGTCCCATATTTCCATAACTCCATTCACTCTGAAATAATCAGAGACAGCGAAAATAAGTTATAAAATACATAAATGCCACTTTCACTTCCCTAGTGTTTTGAACCTGGAAAAATTCCGATTCACAGAGACTCCACTCCGACATTTTATCTAAAACAGCCTGTCTACCCCCGCATCACGAGTTAGACTGCAAAAGAGGAGGGAAAGAAATTGCTAAGGCCGTCTACACAATCTGATCTGTTTTGTAAGGATCCAATTAATCTAATGACCACGTCATGCTCTGGCTTCTAGTCACAGAAAACACTCTTTGTTTGCAAGTGATTCCTACACTGCATGTGAATGAACCTAATCTTTTTCTTCTTTTTGGCATTTTGTATATAGACCTTGGGAATAATCTATACATTTTTTTCATTAAAATTATAGCTGAGTAATTATTTACTCTCACCTTGGAATTTCATTCTATGTACTCTATCTCCTCCATCTGCTTCTTGCCGATTCATGAATGAACAATTTTTACAGATTCAGGATCTCTGTGTGAAGTTACTGTCTCTGTGGCTTACATTTCGGCTGCTGGCAGTTGAGTACCAGAGACAGCTCAATCTGATGCCAACTTTGGCAGGACTGAAGTTAAGCAGTTTTCCAACATATTTAACTCTGATCAACTCTTTTCCTCTGTTTATTTGTATCCTGAGAGAACACAATTATAGGCAGCGGCAAAAGGGCAATTTAACTTTTTCCTTTACTTGAGTCTTCATTTACCTTTGCAGCAGCAGAAATTAACTGCATCTCAAACTATATTCTATAGCTCTATCTTTTTCCTTGGGACCCTCATTAAAATATCACTAAGTTACTGCTAGTCCACAACGACCTTCTGCTCCTAGTGCTTGATCTGCAGGGAATGCGGATAGAACTGCTTTGGATTGGCACAAAATGTGCTATTTGAAACATTGCCCAATAACCAGAGACAGAGGTACTAAAGCAGATGATGTGTAAGCAGGTGCTTTTCAGGCCTCAGTGACAGCATTAGGGGCTCTGGTTGGAACCAATCTTTGTTCTGCCAGTTCCCCCACAGTGCACAGTGAAGCATATTCTTTTGCTTTCCAACACCAATGTGCTGGTAGAGGCATGTTTTATATTTTATAAACTGGGATAAGTTTGAGATTCCTTTCCCAGCTTTGTACAAACTGCTGAACACTTGTTCTGGTGCCCAGTCCATGCACATGCAGTTTGAGAAGCTGACTGTAACAGCATACCTGTTTTGCTGCTTGGAAAATATAGCTCACAGGAATTGTATTAGTTTTCTATTGCTGATGTAACAAATTACCACAAATTTAGTAACTTAAAACAACGCAAATTTATCTTATAGCTCTGTAGATGAGAAATCCAACACAGTTCTCACTGGTCTAAAATCAAGGGATTGGCAGGGCTGTGTTCTCTTCTGGGGGCTCTGAGGGAAAATCCCTTTCCTTGACTTTTCCAGCTGCTAGAAGCAACCCACGTTCCTTGGCTTCTGGCCCTCTTTCTCCATCTTCAAAGCCAGCAACTGCCAGTCAAGTCCTTCTCACATCCTAATACTCCGACATTCCTTCCCTCTTCACATCTCTTTTTCTGATCCTCTTCTTCTGCCTCTCTTCTGCAGTTTTAAGGACCCCTTGTGGCTACATTCCACCCAACCAGATAATCCAGGATAATCACCCTATCTGGCAATTAGCAACATTAATTCCATCCAGAAGGTTAACTTCCCTTGCCATGTATTGTAACAAATGCACAAGTTCCAGAGATCAGGACACAGACATCTTTGGAGGACCATTATTCTGCCTACCTCTGTTGTGGTTATCAATATGTTTCCCCTATCCTTGGAAGAATTGCTTCACCTCTGATTGTGATCATTTTATTTATTTTTTTACAAAATAATTACAATATATGATAAGATAGTATATCATTTATTTATTTTATATCTATAGGCGGCAATACTACCAAGAAAATGGTCTATAGTCTCCCTTTGGCTAACATAGCTCATGGGAGCAGAAGAAGGAAACAGCAGCGTGTAAGGCTATAGTGCATCTTTTCAAATAACATATCTGACAGGGCAAGGGAAACAAAAGACAAGGTTAACAAATGTGACTACATCAGACTAAAAATCTTCTGCAAAGCAAAGGAAACCATCAACAAAATGAAAAGACAACTCGCCAACTGGGAGAAAATATTTGCAAATCACCTATCTGACAAGGGGTTGATCTCCAAAATATATAAAGAACTCATCCAACTCACCAACAACAAAAGAAACAACCCAATCAGAAAATGGGCAGAGGACAGGAACAGACATTTTTCCAAAGAAGATATATAGATGGCCAACAGGCACATGAAAAGTTGTTCAACATTACTAATTATTAGGGAAATGCAAATCAAAACAACAATGAGATATTACCTTACACCAGTCAGAATGGCTATGATCACCAAGACAAAATACAAATGTTGGAGAGGATGTGCAAAAAAGGGAACCCTCATGCACTGCTGGCGGGAATGCAAACTGGTGCAGCCACTATGGAAAACAGTATGGAGATTTCTCAAAAAATTAAAAATAGAAATACCATACAGCTATCCCACTATTGGGCATTTATTCAAAGAACTTGAAATCAATGATCCAAAGAGGTCTATGCACCCCTGTGCTCATTGCAGCATTATTCACAATAGCCAAGATGTGGAAGCAACCCAAGTGCCCATCAACTGATGACTGGATAAAGAAGATGTGGTCTATACATACAATGGAATACTACTCAGCCATAAAAAAAGACAAAATCATCTCATTTGCAACAACTTGGATGGACCTTGAGGGTATGATGTTAAGTGAAATAAGCCAGACAGAGAAAGACAAATACTGCATGATTTCACTCATCTGTGGAAAACAACAAATACTGGGATAAAGAGAACAGATTAGTGGTTACCAGAGGGAAAGGGGGGAGGGGGTGGATGAAAGGGGTAAAGGGACACATATGTGCAGTGATGGACAATAATTAGACTACTTGGGATGACCATGATGAAGTCTACTCAGAAAATGATAATTAATACTGTACACCCAAATTTTCACAATTTTATAAATCATTATCTCAATAAAGTTACTGGGGGAAAAAACAATTATAGTACAATCCTTTCCTTTAACCAATATCTTTCTGCATCTTTTAATTCTCAGGCAATAGAATGGAGCTTTTCAAATTCATACACCTAAATTCCCAAGAACTGTCATAGAATTTCTGACAACAGCAAAAATTCTTGGAAAACTAAAACCTTGGTTTTAGCTAAACTAGCAGGCACACTATTTTCAAAATAATGTCAAATTCTACATACATGTAAAGTATTTAGAAACTATGTCCAATCCCAGGAAGCTTCTTATTTCTCATTCATTTAATTTTTTACCTACAATGACTTATTCCAATGTAGAAAATGAATATATATTAAGGGCAGCTTTTTTAATGCTCACTATTAGTGCTTAAGGATCAATTTAAAACATTAAGAATCAAATTGCATTTTTTCCAAAAGGAAGAAACCTGAGATTTTATTCTGAAAATAAAGTATGTAAATGTTATTAGAGGAAAATGCCTTTTTTTTATGAGACTCATTGCCCTGAAGATGAGATTGGAATTTCTTTAATTGTAGCACCAGTACTTGAAGGAATGGTGTGCTATTTGCTTTGAACATTTAAGGCAAAAAATATTTTTCTTCTTTCACAATCAATTAGATGAATGCAACTTTTGAAATGAAGTATTTAGAAAATACACAAAGCTACATAATTTCCAAAAGTTTTAGCACCAATGGCCATGCTGGTATATGAGGTTCATTCTCTTTCCCAACCCTTAATCATAATGCTAATGTATGAATTCTTAAATCATATCATATAAATAAACGACTGAGGATATATGTGAGTATGTATATGTATTTTCTGTACCAGCTGTATATACATAGATATATAGGTGGACTATTTCCTATTGATAGTATTACTAAAAATAAACAATGTCCTTTTAAATATCATTTCATCTTTTGCTACACTTGGGGAATACGTTCCACTATAACTAACTGCATCTCTGAAATTTAATTTTATGGAAATGTTTCACTGAAATAAAAAATTCACAAAATACATACATATAAGGAACAGTTCACAAGTACACAGCTTAATGACTTTTCACAAATTGAACAGAGTTGTGTAGTCAGCACACAGATCAAGAAAAAAGTCTTTATACAGCCCTCCAGAGTGTATGTGTAAACCCCTTTTCTTTTTTTTTCTTTTTCCTGAGGAAGATTGAACTTGAGCTAACATCCATTGCCAATCTTCCTCTTCTTGCTTAAGGAAGACTGCCCCTGAGCTAACATCTGTGCCAATCTTCCTCTACTTTGTATGTGGGATACCGCCACAGCATGGCTTGACAAGTAGTGGGTAGGTCCATGCCCAGGATCTGAACCCACAAACCCCAGGCTGCCGAAGTGGAGTGTGTGAACTTAACGACAATGCCACTGGGCCAGCCTCTAAACCCCTTTTCATCTCTAGGTTTCCACTCACAGAATAACTATTATCCTGACTTCTAACGCTATAGATTGATTTTTCCTTTATTTGATTTGTATGTAAAGGGAATCATGTAGCATATCTTGTTTCTGACTTCTTTCATTCAACATTATGTTTGTGAGACTCATGTAGTTATAAATTATTAACTCTCATTTTAGTATAGAATTTCATTATATGATTATACCACAATTTATTTATCCACCCCAGTGTAAATGGACATAGTTATTTCCAGTTTGGGCTATTCGAAGAGTTTTGCTATCCTTATGTCTTTTTGTTGAAACACACACACACATGGAAATACATTTCTTTTGGATGTGTATCTAAGAGTAGAATTACATTTCCTTGGTGACTATTGAAGTTGAATAGATCTTCAGAGATTTATTTGTGATTTGATATCCTCTGTTTGAAGTGACTGTTAAAATATTTTGCTATTTTTTATTATTCCTTTAATAGATTTTCAAGAGATTACTGCATAGTTAATAACATTATTTTCTGATATGTATTAAAAAGAAATGTTATCAATTTAATATAATTTATTGCTTTTATTACTCTCAAGATAATTTTAGAACCTTGGAACACCTTAAGTCTAATTATTCCCTTCTATCTTTTGCATTATTTTGTCAATCATTTTAAGTTTACCTAATTTCAAAAGTCCTGAGAACATGTAGATATCTCTCTTCTGAGTTGCCATAGAACACCCTGCATCTTTCAACTATAGCTTTGCCATACTTTATTGATATTTCCACGTTACACATTTGCCTTTCTCACTCAATTAAAGGGGAATATGGTAGCATAATGATTAACAGTGCTACTTTGACTCCAAATTGCCAAGTTCAAATTCTGGGTCTGCCATTTACTAATTTGTTGACCTTGGACATGTTATTGCCCTCAGTTTGCACATCTATAAAAATGGGGAACTATTAACCCTTACTTGAAAGGGCTATTATGACCATTAAGTGAATTAATGTAACAAAAGCTCTTAGAACTATGTCTTAAATAAGCCCAATAAACACTAGTTGTTTTATTTTCTGTACCTTGTGGCAGAGATCTGTCCAGGTTAGAATATGTTACCCTTACGTTACCATCATTATAAGACAATACAACCTTATTTTTTTCCTACTATAAGACTTGTGTGAATTTTTCTTTTCAGTTTTTGTTTTTAATCTTAACCATCAAGAACTCTATTATTTGGTTATATTCTATTACATTCCAGTTCAAATTTCTGAATCCTAATCTCTCTGTTAACATTTCCAAGTACATGGAGAATATTAACTCATTTCCATTGACTCCGTTTGTTTCTTTAAATGTGGTTTTAGAAATCTCTTGTGCCATTGAGTATGATATGTTTCAAAGAGGCTTCTTCTGTGCTTTCTGTTGTCAGTGTGATGGTTTGCTTTCTTTTTCATCAATCTGTTTCTCTAGTCAGATACTGAAAACCTGTTGTCAAAATACGAAACATCTAGTTTGCCAGATATAAAGGGGAAATTTGTCTTAAAATATTATGGATCCTGATAAAGTAGGAGACAATTTGTAATTGAGATCTTAAACAAAACTGATCAACTAGATTATTGAGGTTCAAATCTGTGTCAGGAAGTCAGGAAAAGATGAACGTCAGGATGACCAGTATGAAATGTGTCTGAAATTTGGAAAAGAAAGATGGACCTGATTTAGAAGGTTGGACATGGGAATAATTTTTGGTAACAAATGTTATTAGTGCCAATACCATTTATATACATCTTTCGTTCAGAAAATGTAGAAGACTTCTGGTTACGAAGGTTGAAGAAGATTTGGGTGTCTTGCAACTGTTTTCCAGAAAAGTCCCAGTGTTTAGTGGAATAGATAGAGCTGACTTAACTTCATCAAATAAATGAGAAAAAATGAATTCAATGCCAAACAATTTAAGTATTTATGATTGTATTATGAGAGTCTTAGAGTAGACAATTACCAAGCACAGACTTTTAAAAGAATCTTATATGAGAGCTTTTTCAATTTCCATTTTTATTTCTTCATTACATACGTGCATAAAAATATAAGTTCCTTGTCAATGACAATTTTACAGAGAATTCACTTATTCGCTTGAAAGCTACTCGCTTGTTTCCCCTGAGAAGACTAATAATAAACTTCATTATTCTTAAAATAAAAGAATCGATTAAACACAATATAGTTGCTGATAAAAAAATTTCTTTTTTGCAGAAGCATTTAGCTGAAAATAGAAAATCATATTTTCTGTCATGTTTCAATGATCATAGGGACATGTAACTAGACTGACTTTCTCTCTCATTTCAATAGAAAATGATTAGTAATCCTTTCCCATAAGGAATCCTGTATTATTAAATATGTTGTTATAAAGAATTGGTATAAAGATTTAAGATAGTACTGACAGGAAATTTTTATGTATATCTTTATGTACCACACGTGGACTACACGTTACTGCAGCTAACTTTCCAATTAGCGTGGCAAAAATGACAATTATATATTGCCCTCTTCAAGGTTGTCAACAGTAGAGTATGTTACTTCATTAAGACAACTATGCTTAAAATATTGGAAACTCTTTAATTGTAATTTTATAAGCAGTTTTATAAGTTTTATGAGACTAGAAAGAAAAATCTGTCCCATTATCTTATAAGCACCCATTTTTTTGACCCAAAACTCATTATGACCAAAACAAAATACTCCTACCCTACTCTAGATTATCTCTGCATCATGCTCACAACCTCAGCACAAAGTTCAATAGAGGTTTATTGGATATGTTGGCTTTAATCATTGAGAGCTGCAATGATGAAATTTCAGCAGTTTTTGTAAATATTCTTGGAGGCCAATTAAAACACAGGCTGTCCTAAGGGTGGCACTAGTTTCCAGACGGGCTTACAATGAGAGTATCTTTTCTTTCTGTCTGCCTCAAAAAAACATAGGTTTAACAGCCAGAGTTCCTTGGTAACGTTGCACATTTATAAAATATGTACCCACAGCAACTACTTCTTGGCTATGGTAACGAATATGTAAACATTTTACAAAATACTAGAGAAATTCTAAAAGTTTTGCAAGTGCCATTTGCCTGCATTAGGAATGTTGAAACAATAAATTTGATGAAACCTGATTGTTCAAAAAGAAATCTGTGACAGCAAATGTCATTTCCAATCAATAAGTTTTATGGTGATCTGCATTCTATTTTGTGTATTTTCACTCACAGTATTTTAATATTTATATATACACATCTTTATATATAAAGATATATATATATAACACGAAGTTTATATATATATAAACTTTGACATTTGAAAGATCCCTATTTTTCTTAAAGGAACACCCTTGTAAATCTTTTATTATTATTCTGTTTTAAATACTTTTTTCTAAATGACATAAAAATGCCAGTCTCAGGCTTAGTTTTGTGGATGATTAGACACATCAAAAAGTCACCACCACAGAATCATTGTTTAGTGAGAGAACTTAAGCATGGAAATTGCTAAAAATAAATGTTTCTCGCCACAATGGTGAATGGTTTATTCACAGTGGTAATGAAACTATTTGGGCCACATAAAGAAAACAAATCATGTAGTTGCATTACTGCTGTTGCAATACACCAGTGTTTTATTAAAACTCTACATTAAGTTTTTACTTGCTCCTTTTCCCCACTCCTCCCCAACCCCGACCCAACCAATCTTACTAATCTAACAAAAACATTGACAAGTTACATTTTAATTGGATACACAAAATAATCAGAATTAATATTCTGGTATTATTTTTTAAATTCAAAGAACAACAAAAAAACATTCTGCTCTCTTTCTTCCTTAAGATTCAGATTTTGTTGAAAATCATGAAAGCATTTATATGTAATGTGGCAAATTTTTTGAAAACAAATATATCGGTATGCTTTCAAAGCAACATTGTCTAACATGTATTGAGTGTTTTTTGTCACATACTGCACTTAATATAAGCTGATCCTATACCCATTTGAGTGATGAGAGAATTTGGGATTCTTTAACATAGATTCTGTCTTAAAAGAGTGCCATCTAGTTCAAAAGTTCATGTTGAATAACCAACCATTCTCAGTTCTCCAAATGGCTTGATCCAATGCGAACCCCTAAGCTTACAGAATTTCAAAGGAGGAAGGTAACTTAGAAGACAGTAGGAAGGTTAAGTTTTATAGTTAATAAAAGATATTTGAGAAATGATAGACTTATTGTGAAGTATATTTTTTGTGACAGGATTAACTAAAAAAGTCAATTTTTAGCTATATTATACATGGATGTGTCAAACACTGGAAAACGGAGTAGTCGTTTCAAGAAAAAAATTCTTATGATGGACCAGGGGTGAGTAAAAAAATACAGATTCTTACAAAAAGGTATGTGCAATAAGAAAAAGCACACACAGAAAGAGTTTATTTTGGTTTTAGGATTTCGTTTGTTTCTCTCATAGTTGCAGCAATCCGAGTTCCATGTTGTTTTAGTGACTAGGCATAATCATACTTATCCACACACACACACCCCCAAAAAATGTGTGTGTGTGTAAGCATCACTTTCTGTTTTTACACCACATATTTTTTAATCTATATTATCATATTTGTATTAAATGATTTTTTCCTAAGTAGGCATTGTAGCAATTTTAATAATTCCAATTAGGTTTGCATCATGGCCTATCTTGTATAGTGCATCCTGGCAATGTTTAGTAAAAAATTAAAATATTGTTGAGAAGGCAAGATAAGAATCTTAGAAGCTTTGATTATCATATGCTGAGGACTGCTGTGGTTTTCAAACTAACAGTTTGAGAACAATTATTTACTCCAAAATTCATAATACAGAGCGACCATAAGTGACGTGAGAGCAGAAAGTGTGCACACACACAGACACACACACACACAATATATCTATTGAGAGAAACAGACATAGAGCAATTTATGTGATAATATCCTCACTTTTTAAATGTAGTTTCAGTTTTTATTTTTCCCCCCAACTAGTGCTGGCATATTTTAGAATATTTCATCGTTTCTAGTCTTTACAGATATTTAAAGTTTTGCTAAGAAAAGCGCTTTACGTGCTTACATTCTTTAGATCAGGAGAAGCGCTGAGGTGTTTTGGGAGGTTGAGTCAAACTCATCCACCTTCCCAATACACATAAAATTTAAGCAAAATCAGTGTGCTTGTTAGGAAAATCCAGTTTTAAAACAAGTTCCCTAAACTACTTCTTCAATAAGCACAAACATACAGACATAAATACACATCCTCATATACGTTCACCACACAGATACCCTTGGCTAGGAGTCTTCCCCTAACGCTCACCTATAGGGAAATTCTAGACCCAACACTGAGGTAGCGAAAGTTGAATACGAATTGCAAATGTTATGTTTTCCAAATATGTATGTAGGGTGTGTGTGTGTGTGTGTGTGTGTGCGTGCGCGCGCGCGCGTGTGTGTGCACACGTATCTGTGTATGAAATAATTACATGTTGTCTAACCTCAATTAGTTATTGTGGTATTACATAGTCAATTTTAGTTTTCACTAGAAAAGTTCAGAAAAAATTTCCTTCTGTCTACTTACTACAAATTGCAGTCATTTATTATACTCAATAATAATGAAAAATGATTTTGTCAATATTTGGAATATGCAGTGTTATAGACTGAATTGTGTTCCCCCAAACCCATACATTGAAGCCCTAACCCCAATATGACAGTATTTGGAGACTGGACCTTTAAAGGGATAATTAAGGTTAAACAAGGTTATAAGGGACACCAAAAGGACTGGTGTCTTTATACAAAGAAGAAGAGACACCAAGAGTAAATGTGCACAGACAGGCCATGTAAGGACACAGTGAGAAGGTGGCCATCTGCAAGCCGGGAAGAAATTCCTCAACAGAACGCAATGATGCCAGCACCTTGATCTTAGACTTCCAGTGTCCAGAACTGTGAGAAAATAAATTTCTGTTGTTCACCACCCAGTCTGTGGTATTTTGTTATGGCAGCTCTAGCACACTAATCCATGCTGTTTTACTCTTATACAAGGCATTCTCATTTAATCCAATAAGATATCTGTGGATATTCAGAGGGCACAGAAATAACCCAAATTTGCACTTCCTTGAAAGTTCTTTTAAAACTTATCCTTACATCTTTTCTGAAACAGTGCAGAATATAGAAATAAAAGTAAAACTTGAAAACTTTAATATTGAGCTTATTAACACTGATCAACCTAAAAATAATTTCTTTGTAGGATCAAAGTGTCAGAATGTACATTCCCTAATTTCTCAATTACTGCAAACCTTTCATGATGCTGTTTTTTTTAAAATACAGTTGGTAGTAACTTTAAATGAAAGTCTTTTTGGTATTATGCAAGTGATGACTGTTGTTTTGTGGAGTAAGTCAATTTTAAATGCAAAAGAAATGGCTGTGTAGGTAACCTAAGAATAATCAGCATCAATGCAAACGTTATCTGCAATTCCAAAATAATGATCTAAAGAAGATTTAAGTTAAAAAGTAGATCAAAGCCAAAAAATTTACTATGGGGTAATATCTAGGGCCAGGCACTGAGTTACGTATCTGGATTTCAGACTCCATCATAAAATAAAATCCCAGACTCATACTCTTAGATATCCTATTAACTTTCTTAGATATCTATTAACTTTACGGTCTAATCACTATATAAAATGTGAATACATTACACATACAATATATTAAGAGATTTAGTGAGATGTATAATTATGAGCTTCAATTTTGGGCAGGTAAGTACATCATTAAAAGTTTGCCTCTCTTGGTTATGTGATGAATTAATAAATTAAAAAATTGTGGCATTTAAATGCCTAGAACAATGTTTCACTCCAATGACCTCAGGGTTATAGTGGGAATTGATAGGTATGATTCTGGGCATAAGGACTTGTACTACTAGCAATCTTTTAAAAAGAATACATTATAACAAAGATTAGAAATTAATCAAAGATATCTTTTTAATGCCAAGCACGGACCATACTACATCTCATATCAATTAATTTATTCCACAACTCATTTGTAAATAGATCATATGTATCATTTATTCTAAACTCTTACAGAGTTCATAATCTAATTCAGGAGAGAGTAAACACACACACACATACATGCACACAACAGGATTTTGAGAAAGAATAACATGGAGATTTTAGTATTACTTTAGGTAGAGCTGGATAGTCATGGAGGGTCTTTTTGAGAGAGTGGCATTTGAGCTGAGAAGTGAGTTTTAAAAGGGAAAGATGAGAGGGAGAGATTTATCAACAGGAGAAAACAATTGAGAGAATGTTCAAAATTTGTCATTGGGAAACGAACTTAACATCTTAAAGAAAATGAAAGAAAGAGACTAGTGGAGAAAGGAGGTAAAAAATAAAGAGAGATATAAAAGTGAAGCAATCAAGTTCTTGCAATCCTACCAAGGAATTTGGATTTATTTTCCAAATTAACAGGAAATAATGAAATATCTCAAGAAGGCTGAAATAATAAGATTTCTTTTAGCCACTCTATAAATTTGGCAGTTGTTGGTATAATTTACTGAGATAGGAGAGATATTTTTTAATATTTTTTCTGCATTTAAATTTATTTAAATTAGGAATCAAGGGCCTAATTTGGGTCATGTTACTATTCAGATAACACGAATGCATCAATATGGGCATCCAGTTAGAAAGGTGCTCTGTAAGAAAGGTCTGGGGAAAATATTTTTCAAATTACATGTTGTTGGTTTAACAGAGGAGATATAAAGTTGTGGGAATGGAAAAAATTAGCTGGATAAAAAGTATAGACATAAAGGAGAGGTCTTAGAGAATCTGGCAAAGGAAGCAGAAAAAAGAAATAGCTCAAACGAAAACCAAGAGGGTGCAGTGTCGTGGAAGATAAAGAAAGAGGAAGCCAGGAAGGAGTGGTCAACTCTGTCAATATTGCTGAGAGGTCGAGTAAGATGAAGATTGAAAACATATCCTTGTATGTGGCTACCGATGGTGATCTTGGAAAGGGAGTTTCAGTAGAGAAATAAGAACAAAAGCCATATCAAAATAGATATAGTGAATATATGAAAGTTTCATACACAAAAATTTGTAAAATTTTATTGAGATATATTTACAGAAGACTAAATAAATGGAGAGATACACCATGTTCAGTGATTCAAAACTCAATATTTTAATGATGTCATTTCCTTTAAAATATCTATGGATTCAAAACCATCTCCATAAACATTAACAGATTTTGTAAATGTTATCAATATTTATTTTAAATTGTATAGGCCAAGACTAATGAAGAAAATTTTGAAGAAGGATGAGATGATAGAAGGAACTTGACTTATAAAATGTATTCTAAAGCTGCAGTAATGAAAACAGTGTTTAGTGACAAAATGATAAATTAATGCCAACTAAGCAGAAAAGATGAACTGCATATTGATGTAAAAAGGACAGGATTTTTCAATGAATTACTATAGGACAACACTGTAAAGGATTTAGAAAATAATATAACATATGTTATCTTTATGTTTTCTGAATATGTTGTGGCTTCTAAAACAAAGACAAAAAGCACTAACCCTAAAAAGAAGATTAATCTGAATGACATTAAAACATAGAATATCTATCTTCAAAATAAACTATAAGGGAAGATAAAATATTAGCCATATAGTGGAAAAAGATATTTGCCAAAAATTTTACTTAGTATCTTAGTATCCAGAATCTATAAAGAGCTTCTAAGGATCAATAAGGCAAAAACTAAAACCCACTACCAAAATGGGCAAAGAAATTTAACAGGCTCTTTACAAAAGAGGTACTACAAATGGCCGATAAATAAAATCATTAAATAATGTCTAACCTAATTAGTAATAGAAAACTTCTAATTAAAAGCACAGAAAAATACTGCTAAACACTCACCAAATAGGATGGGGTAGAGGAAGTCTGTGAATACAAAATGTTGGTGAGGAAGTGGAGGAAGAAGAACTTCTGGTAGCATCTTAATTGGTATAATGACTTGGAAAAACAGGTGGACAGTATTAGAAAAGTTGAAGATATGTTTAGCCTATGACCAACAATTCCACTGCTACACTGATTCCCTAGGGAATCTGTGCTTATGTGAACCAGAAGACACATACAAGAGTGGCAGCCTTGCATGAGCAAATGGTGAAAAAAAAACACCCAAAGTTCCCTCAACACTAAAAATCAGTAAATAAATTGTGATAAGCATTTTACAGCAACAAGAATGAACTAATTATGGCTACGTACAAAACACACAAAAAACATAAACATAGTATTTAGGAAAGAGGAAGTCAAAAAAATATGGTTCAATTTTACTGATATGTTGTATTAAAGCTGTCAAAATAAAATTATTTTAAATAATTTACACTTTGGTTTTAAAAAAGGCAAAGCGAAGCAATCAAATAATTAGCATGAAAGTCAGGAGAGTGGTTACTTATAGGGTTGATGGAGGTGACTGGTCTGTATGAAGTGCTTTGGGGATATTGGCAAATGTTCTATTTCTTAACCGGGTTGGAACACTTGTTTGCTCAAGTGTTCACTTCATAATTATTTTTAAACTGTACCTTTATTTCTGTGTCTGCATTTTAATGCACTATTCTGTATGCTAATGATAATAATAATAATAGCAACAACATATACACAAACCATAATTACTGGAATATTAGGTAGTGATTCTTTTAGAAGCCTGGCTATGAATAGGAACAGAGCCACGGGATGGTCATAGAAAGATACAGAGTCGAGATGGATTTTGTAAACATAGGTGGTGCTCAAGCATCTTATTGATGCAAAATGCCAGCCTTAAAAATAGTCTTTTCAATTGCCACAAACTTGCTTATTTACATCTTTCTTTACTTCACTACTGGGTAGCACCTCATTTTTTCTGTGTATTCTTAGAGGTAATAGTTAGCATTTTAAATGTTACTTTTTTCCAGGGGCCGGCCAGGTGGTGTAGTGGTTTAGTTCACACGCTCTGCTTCGGCAGCCCGGGGTTAGAAGTTTTGGATCCTGGGCGCAGACCGTCGGACAGCTTGTCAGCCACGCTGTGGCGGCGTCCCATATAAAGTAGAGGAAGATGGGCGCGGATGTTAGTCCAGGGGCAATCTTCAGCAAAAAGAAGAGGATTGGCAACGGATGTTATTCAGGGCTGGTCTTCTTCACACACACAAAAAAAGTTATTCTCTTCCAAATCTACTGTACTATTAAAAAATAATGCTTATGACAAGTAAATACTTACTGAGGTAGAAAAGTCTAGCTTTCAAAATTTGGAACAAAAATAATTGCCAGTTAAGTATACATAATATTTACATGATTGTACTTAACTTTGAAAGGTAATAGAAAGAGAATAATAATACTATATAACAGATTTTGAAGGTGACGCTCACATTCCACAATAATAATTGAATAAAAATGTCTTTCTTGCTGGAATTCATTTATGCCAAGAAATATTGTCTGAAAAAGAACAGTTAATAGCAAAGGAAAGGGAAATTATAAAAACAGGGCACAGTGTGCCCAAACAACTGCCAGAAACATTCTTTTATACCACCTTGGATTTTTTTGCAGCTTTATTGAGGTATAATTGACAAATACAGATTTTTTATATTTAGATAATTCAAGGTGAATTTTTAAGGTGTGCAATGTGATGATTTAATATATGTATGCATTGTGAAATGCTGACCATAATCAAGTTAATTAACACATCCATCATCTCACATAGTTATCATTTTTACTTCTTTGTGGTAAGAAAGACCTACTGTCTTGCCAAATTTCAAGCATACAATAAAGTATTACCCATAATCACCATACTCTACATTAATTCCCAGAACTTACTCATCTTATAGAGTTTGTATCCTTTGATCAATATCTACCTATTTCCCTCAAACCCCTGGCCCTGGCAACCACCATTCTACTCCCTGGTTCTACGAGTTTAACTTTTCTTGATTCCACATATAAATAACATCCTAGAGTATATGTCTTTCTGTGACTGGCTTGTTTCACTAAGTATAATGTCCTCTACGTTCATCCATGTTATCTCAAATGGTAGGATTTCCCTTTTTTACGGCTCAAAATATTTCATTGTATATATATACCACATTTTTATCTATTCATTTGTTGATGGATACTTGGATTGTTTCCATGTCTTGGCTATTGTGAATGATGTTGCAATGAACATGGGGTGCAGATATCATTTTGAGAAAGCGATTTCATTTCATTTCATTTCTTTCTTATATACCCAGAAATAGAATTGCTGAATTATATGATAGTTTTATCTTTAATTTTTTGAGGAACCTCCACATTGTTTTCTATAATGGCTGCAACAATTTACTTAGAATTAACAGTGATTTTATATTCTTATGAAGAAACAATTGAACAAAATTTGCCATCTAAATTAACTAGATGATACAACCATAGAGAGAAAATATAAATACATTAGTTGTTCCAGAACATATATATATATATATATATATATATATATATATATATGTAAATTCAAACAGTTTAAATTTTGGAGATGCTGAGTCTATTTTTGTTGCCTTTTGTGATTACTTTGTTATTCAAAAAAATACACAGCACATGACTTAGAATGACTGAATACGTGAATTAACAAAGAAAATGTTAGTGCCAATATACATAAGTATGTGTGTGTGTTTGTGTATATCTGTACACTTATAATACAAAAAATAATATTATCAGATTCCAGTATCTTGTGGCAAAGAGGACTCGGGTCTTTTTATTTCTCACCATTTCTGTTCCAGGGCAATAGTATCTCTATCTTGTGACTATTTTGTCTCCCATATTTCTCTATTCTTCCATGGGTAGAAGAAATTTATTCACGTGGGAAGGGATAAAAATGTGTCAGGTCAATGTCTTTACTCTGTGCTCATATTTTACCACTAAATCACTGTTGATCCTGCCAAAATAAGAAACTAGTTCATTGATTTACAATACGGATGGCCTCTGTCTATTGATATAAACACACAAAGCAGAGAATCTTTCAGGACTTTGTAATAAAAAGTCTTGGATGTGAGATGAATGACCTACAAAAGATGAGGAAATCTACCCCTTTCTTCACCTCAGTGATGTCTGTTCTGTGAGTAGATAAATGATTTCTGCTCAAGGAATATAAAACTGCCCATCTTCAATTGCATAAAAATTCTTAACAGTATCAAGGGACCCAATTGAATTAAGCTTTGTGTATCTTCCTATAAAGAGAGGTATTTTTTAATAAATGCCGCAAAGTTTAACTAGGAGTGTGTGTGTGTGTGTGTGTGTGTATGTGTGTGTGTGTGTGTGTGTGGTGAAAAATCATTCTGATTTTTAATTAGTAGATATTATTAGAGTTACTCCAATAGTAATGTTTGATCTCCAAAGTTCATTTTTCCACTTTTCAATATTACAACCTAATTTAGCGTAAGCTGTTCTCTATCTCACTAAACATTTTTAAAAAAGGATTTTTGATTTGCATTTATCTGACAAGGTGATGCATCTTTTTTGAAGTTTTGTCTTCCATCACATCATGAGGGCCCGTCACTCATGTGACAAGGGGTGTAAGATGAATGGAGTTAAGGAGAAAGGTCGAATGAAATGCACTGCCAGACTCTCGCATGGCACAATCCATCAAATGAAAGAGCAAAACCTCTTTGGCCTGTAAGCATTCGATTACACATTGTCAAATGTTCATGATAATCTAAACTTCTGGATAAACTTAAAGTGAACATTGGCTTCAAAGATGGAAAATGGCAATAATTTCGTGAAAATAAAATTAAACAACAAATTTTTTGCCTCCAAGTATTTCTCTTTTTTTAAGGTGGATATCATGCTAAATTACGTCTTGAGAATTTGGTTTTATTTTGGTGTTGGAGTTTATGTAGATTTATATTTAATTTATATATATATATATTTATGTAGATTTATAATTAAATGCTTCTATGTTGTGTGCTTGCAAGAAAGCACCAAATCTAACTCAGTGATTTCAGCAGGTATGCAATGAACTCACATGCCCAGCTGTTAACGTGTGGAGTTTTATATTTCATTATCTTAGAGCTCAAGAGTTGGTGAAAAGATCGAGGAAGACATAAATTTGAATATTAACAGAGAGAAAGCAGTTGCATTCTGGTGGGAAAAAATGGTATAGGTGGCCAGAAGAGCAAATGTGATTGTAGTCAAGTGACTAGTTTGATTTATTACAAAATTTGAGTTTGCAAAATTACATGATACAGTTGCTTTTAACCTTTTCGCATTCTAACTACACAATTTGGAATTGATATTTATATAAACCTCAAAAGAAATAACTATCATGATCAGAACTCTGAGCAGGTAACAATCACAGCATAATAATACCTTGTTAAAAAGATCACATAATGCATGACTTTTGGAAATAATGCCAATAAGAAATCATCGAAAAAGATCAATTAGCAGGAAACAAATATTGTTTGGAAAAAAGAAAGTCCATTGTCCATGGAAAACTTCCTATTCTTTTCACTTGGGAGGGAGGTTGTCTTGATGACTCCAAGGAAATTCATTCAAATTTCCTAATTCATTCGTTCTTTACAAGTTAAAAAAAAATCATTTGAATTTTAACTTTTTATTCTACTAAATGAAAATTTTTCCCATGCCTGAATTAATGGGCCCTTCTTCTCGATTGTGGAGTTTAAACATAATGATTCAAAACATTCAAACTGACCTTAATAGTACATCCAATAGAAATAGCTTTATATTTTAAATTTAAACTAGTTAACTAACTCCATGAACAAATAAGACTTGTTTTTTAAGAGTGCTTATTCACATTTTAAAGTAATTCATTATAAACATGATTTAATACATATTTTTAATCACTTCCCTTGTGCTATATAAAATTTCCCACTTACATCAGGCGTTTCTATATACACATAAAATGAGGAAAACCTGTGCATATGGATATTATTTATGTGTCCTTTGCAGTGAGTTCCCAAATATTGTATTGCATATCATAGATACCCTCTCCCCCAAGAATTGGGTTTTAGTTGCACTTGGTCATTCTTAAATTTTCTCACTTCAATTCATTTTTTACTTCCTATTCAGCATCTCAGAGTGAAATTTTAGATCAGGCCATGAGAAATGCAACTCAGTATTACTCTGAATTTTGTTAAGAAATTATATCACACCCAAGAATTGAGATATTTTGATGAATGTCTACTACCACGACTTTTATGACACAATCCTTTTGTGTCTGTGTGTGTGAGGAAGACCAGCCCTGCGCTCACATCTGTTGCCAATCCTCCTCTTTTTGCTGAGGAAGACTGGCCCTGGGCTAACATCCGTGCCCATCTTCCTCCACTTTACATGGGACACCACCACAGCATGGCTGACAAGCAGTGCATCGGCAGATGCCTGGGATCCGAACCCGTGAACCCCGGGTTGCCAAAGTATGGACTAAACTGCTGTGCCACCCGACCACCCGGACATGATCCTTTTTAGAGAGGAGAGCAATGACTTAAGAAATGAGGTAGGAACTTGCTAACAGTGGGACAGATAGACAATTATTTTCTAAATAAAAAGTGTTGAAGAATTATTGAGAACTTTCATATGGTGTTTAAAATTTTTTTATTTTTCATAGCTCATGTCCTTCTCAGATGATATGCAATCATTTCTTGGGTGCACTTTAGGAAAGATAGTTCTAAGACACAAAATAATAAGATCACAAATAAAATTTCTAATGATATTACATTATTGAGGATGTGATATCACAGCAGAAAAATTTTTATGAGAAGATTTGAAAAAAAGATAGATAAAATTTTTCTCTTTTGCTTTGCAACCTCCCTGCCCTCATACATTACTAAGAAGTAGCTTTTTCTTTTGGCAAAATCTAACCAGTACAGAAACATTTCAAATATGTAAGATTCTTAATGAATTGATCAGAAAGTGTTTAGCAAACACTCTATCTGCCAAGAACTACTAATAATTATGAAAGCATTTCTGCAGCTCCCTGGAGTGGACTAGCATCTTTGAGGAACAAAAATTCAACTGTTCAAGTGTATGGTGACAAGAATAAGCTGCTTTGGTTGTGACTGAATTTGTGACTGCATTGAAGACACTGGATCAGGTAAGTGATGTCTCTCTAAAGTGATTGTCACTTGAGAATTCTACATTTCAAGCTGACAACCAAGATACATGGGAGTTGATGAGCCACCAAGAACCTCAGTGCCACTTATTTCAAATCAGATAGAACACGGAAAGGTGGGCTAGTCACCTGTCACATCACAACGTGTTTGAACATATTGGAAACCAAAGAGGCCTCAGGCCCAAAGAATAAAAAAAAGAAAAATAAGCAGTACATACAATGATAATGCAAATTACTTCATTCCTAGTTCTGATAGTTTGCTTTTTACCAAACACCTCGAAGAGTTGCATATATGACTTTTAAATAAAATTATGGTAGATTGCATAAGATTAACTTTATAGGAATGACAGAGCTTTAAATCATAGCTAACCACTTTGTTCTAAGCCTAACCATCTTGTCAGACAATTAATGTTTCCAGTGTACAATACAATCTAAAAGTATATGGATAGGTACAGAAATGTTTTTAAGAATAAAATTCTTAACAAATAATCCACTATTCCAATTAAAACTATGGAAAACCAATAAAGTTACCAAAAGCACACATTGTAAAATGTTTTCTCTTTGAAAGTACTCCTCCTATGTTATGAGAATTTTCAATTTTTTTCCAGTTTTAAGATATAATTGACATATAACATTGTACTAGTTTAAGATGTACTACATAATGATTTGATATATGAATATATTGTGAAATATTTACCACAAGTATAGTTATCATCACTTCCCATAGTTACACATGTTTTTTCATACAGTGAGAAGTTTTAAGATCTACTCTCCTAACAACTTTCAAATACACAATACAGTATTGTTAACTATAGTCACCATGCTGTACATTACATCTCCAAGACTTATTTGTCTCATAACTGGAAGTATGTACCTTTTGACCACCTTCATCCATTTCCCCACCTCTCAATCCAGGCTTCTGACAACCACCACTCTGTTCTCTGTTTCTATGAGTTTGGTTTTTTTAGATTCCACATACAAGTGAGATCATATAGTATTTGTCTTTCTCCGGCTTATTTCATTTAGCATAATGGCCTCAAGGTCCATCCATGTTGTTGCTAATGGCAGGATTTCCTTCTTTTCAGGCCTGAAAATATTGCGTTGGACTTATAACACATTTTCTTTATCCATTCATCTGTCGACGGACACTTAGTTGCTTCCATGTCTTGGCTGTTATAAATAATGCTGCAAGGAACATGGGAGTGCAGATATCTCTCCAAGACCCTGATTCCATTTTCTTTGGTTATATACCCAGAACTGGGATTGCTAGATCATATGGTAGTTCTATTTTTAATTTTTTGAGGAAGCTCCATATTGTTTCCCATGGTGGCTGCACCAACTTACAATTCCACCAACAATGCACAAGGGTTCCCTTTTCTCCACGTGTCTTGTCTTTTTGATGACAGTCATTCTAACAGGTGTGAGGTGATATCTCATTGTGGTTTTGATTTGCATTTCCCTGGTGATTAATGATGTCGAGCACCTTTTCATGTACCCGTTGGCCATTGATATGTCCTCTTTCGAAAAATGTCTATTCAGGCCCTCTGCCCATTTTTTAATGAAATTGGTTTTTGCTACTGAGTTTTATGAATTTTTTTATATAGTTTGGGTATTAACCCCTTATCAGATACATGATTTCCAAATGTTTTCTCCCATGAAATGTTTAGTTGATTTTACAAAGGTTGCTTAGGTCTTTTACAATACATAGTTAATAGGCTAGAGTATCCTTTTAAAAAAAGAATACTGCTTGCCATTCCCCATGATTATATTGCAAAGTATGGTACTTTAGATAGAGCGTCAATAGAGATACATTAGCAAGTAGTGATTGTGACATGACAAGAAATACACATTGAGATGTTATTTTATGAAAGGAAAAAACAAAGTTTTCAAATAGAATGTAATTAATATTTTAATTAGAAAACTATATTTAAATATTAAGTGTTAAAATCTAAAAGTCACATAAAAAATCCCCTTTCCTCTAAAAATAAGTCATTTGGTATTATTGCCGATATTTATCCAGAAATGCTAAGGTTGCTCTTCAGGCGCCCCAGCTATTCACTCTCCTATTAAGAATCAAAGAGACCTTTAGCCCTAGAACAGAAAGTAGCTTAAAATGTGAATAAGAAGTTTGCCAGAATATTACTCATAATTAATAATTGTATCTTGGGATATTGAATTGAGGCTTAAGATGGCTACGTAGATCTCTTTCTTATAATATTGTTCAGACTATTTAATGAATCATCTCCTTGATTTATGAAAATATTCAAGTTCAGTAATAATTGATGTTAAACCAGACATAAAACCCAAATGCACTAATCTTTACAAAGTCAGTGATCAATGACTATATCAAAGATCAGCAATTAATTTGTATATCTATCAGTAGCCACTTTTCAAAAGTTCTTTTTATAGATAGCAAAAGAGCTGAAAGTTTTTGTAATGTGGTTTTGGGATTTTTTTTTTTTAACATTACATAATTTCATGCAAGTAGCTTCTTTTGTTGTTGCCTGGCCAGGCCTGTGTCTTCCAGAAGTTACCAAGAGAGACTTGAGCTGAAATTTCTGTCCATTGTGACACACCACCACAAATATTTTAATAATATAGTGACTTATGGCAAAATTATATGAGATTATGACGAAAAATATGCACCCCTTTGATAATCAAATCCAAGAATAAAACATTTAAACATAGCCAGTTAGCTGAAAAGTGGCCCTGTCGTAGTCTGTCAGGCTGCTATAACAAAATACCCTAGTCTGGGTGGCTTAAACAACAAATGTTTATTTCTCACAGTTTGGGAGGCTGGGAAGTCCAAGATCAAGGTGCCTACAGACTCAGTGCCTGGTGAGGACCTGCTTCCTGGTTCAAAGATGGGCGTCTTTTCATTGAGCCTTCACATGGCAGAAGAGGCAAAAGAGCTCTTAGAAGTCTCTGTTATAGAGGAACTAATCCCATTCATGAGGGCTCCATTCTCGTGACCTAATCACCTTTCAAAACTTCACCTCCTGATACCGTTAAATTTAGATTTCAACGTATGAATTTTGGGGGAACGTGAACATTTAGTTCATGACATAACTAACATTCTGAAACATCAAGACAAAATTGGAGAGTAAAGAAATTGACTTGGAAAGTATCTAGAATGAAATACTAGGCAGATAGCATTCATTATTTGAGGCAAAGCAATAAAATACCTTCCTCACGAAGGGAGCTGAAATGGCTTTTGAGTCAATGTGAAAGAGAAAGCTTTCCCAAAGTCAGCTTTATTTAGGATCAATTCTCCACTACCGTACTGGCACTGTAGGTATATTGACTAAGCATGTGGAAGATATTGATGCTATAAGAATTAGGCTAAACCAAAGGAGACATTAAAAATAAATATAGAATTTGGCTTTGCCAGTGGGTCTGATAATTGTTAGTCAACATATTTGGTACGATTTTGTACTCTTGCGTTCATGTCTGGAGTTAAGTGACTTGTAAGAAATCACACCCCTTTAGAGTTTCATGAGAAGACAGATATCTCACAACAAAGATACCCTGTATTCAATTCCGAGGTGCCGTAAGCAAGAGGAAAATAAGCAATCTTAGATAAAAGGAAGTCAAAGAAATCACATAAGATTTTTACAGAATTAATGTGTGTGAGAGGTTAAGATGAAATATTTTCAGAAAAGAAAAGGCGAGAGAGTTTCTCACTAGTCTACCTACCTGCACTACAAGGAATGGTCAAACATGGAACCTTGGATTTACAGGAAGAAATAGAGTATTAGAAAAAGAAAATCTGAGAGAAATAGAAAAGATTATTTTTCCTCTCAGTTTCTTTAAACTAAAACTCTTTAGGGCAAACAAGTTGTTTTATTTGGGGGTTTATTTCATATAAAATATATAACAATGGACAGAGGAAATGGAAATTTGAACATCATCATTACACTTCACCCAATTGCCATTAATAGAATATTGTACTTATAACTGAGGAATATACATTTTGAATTTCAAGAGCAGATGGAATTTTACTATGATAGACCCTATGCTGCACCCAAAATAAATCTCAATAAATTTCAATATACTGAAATATTATAGAGCCTATTTCTGACTACAGTATACATAAATTAGATACTAATGATCAGAAAATGTCTAGAAAAGTGCCAAATATTTGGAAATTAAGCAATATGTTTCAAAATAACCTATGGGTTGACGAAGAAGTCAGAAGAGAAATTAGAAAACATTTTCATTTGAATAACAAAGGGACACCATAGTTTGTGGAATGCAGTGTAAAGGAAGATTTGAATCAATTGTGGAGCTTAAATTCTTAGAATAGAAGAAAGGTTTAAGATGTACAACATGATCACTTTGGTTATGTATGCATTATGAAATGATTACCACAACCAAGCTAATTAACACATTCATCACCTCACATATCTTTATTATATTATTTTTTTGCTTGTGGTGAGAATGCTTAAGATCGTCTCTTTTAGCAAATTTCAAGTATAAAATACAGTATTACTAACTATAGTTACCAGGCTGTACACTTTAAATGTATGCAGTTTTATTTGTCAACTCTACCTCAATAAAGTCAAAAAATTTAGAAGAAAGTTTTAAAAATCAGTAAGTTAATAGCCCTCCCTAGGAAACAGGGAAAAAAAGTATAAACTAAAACAATGTAAGTAGAAAGAAGGAAATAATAAGTGCAAAATTAAATGAAATAGAAAATAAACAACACAGAGAATGAACAAAACCAAAGTTGATTCTTTGAAGAGGTGAATAAAATTGATAAACTCCTATAAAGACAGAATAAGAAAACAAAGAGAGAAAAAATACAAATAACTGATATAAGAAATAAAAGAGGAGAGACATTTCTGCCAATCCTACTAACAATGTGTGTAGTAATACAATGTTAAAACAACTTTAAGCTAATTAATTCAACTTAGAATAAATGGATAAATTACATAAAAAATACAAATTACCAAAATTTAAACAAAAAGAAGTAGAGAACCTGCACAGAATTATATCAAATTATAGTATTGAATTATGACCCAAAACGTTCTCTAAGAGTAAATCCAGGCACAGATGGCTTCTTTAGTGAATTCTATTAAATATTTATAGGTGGAATAATACTGCTCTTATTCAACTTCTTTCAGAAATTGGCAGAGGAGAGAACTCTCCAAATTCCTTTTATGAGGCTCTCTAAACCTTGAAACCAAAACCTCACAAATACGTTACAAGAGAATTAACAATTAACACCAATATTGCTCATGAATACAGATGCAAAAATTAACAAAATGTTATCAAATAGGGTCCAGCAATATATAAAAATTATTATAACCATATGATCAAGTGGACCTTATTCAAGAAATGCAATGTTAGATTAATAACATTTGTCAGTCTGTTAATGCAAATCACTCTGCTCACAGGATAAAGGAAAAAGAAGCAATATAATAAATTCAATAGATGTATAAATAACATTTTACCAAAATCAACACTCATTTCTGATTATAAAAAAACTCTCAAAAATCTAAGCATAGAATAGAATTTCCTCAATCTGTCAAAACTCCTTAAGAAAAATCTATAGGTGATGTTATATTTCGTGGTGAAATATTGAGCATTTTGCCTTTAAGATCACAAAAAGGCAAGGATGCTCACTCTTAGCACTTCTACTCAACATTGCATTAGAATTCCAGTCTATTTAATAAAGCAAGAAAAAATACATAGAAAATATAGAAAGGACAAAATATGATTGTCATTACTGGAAGATGGCATTACTGTCTACCTACAAAATTCTATGAAATATGCAAAAAATTATTTAGAAGGTGAATTTAGCAATGCCCAGGAAATAATATTTCAAAAATTACATTTTATAAACTAGCAAAAGCTCTGAAAATGAAATATTTTTTAAAAACTCCTTCACACTACCATTAAACAATAGGAATAAATCTAATGAATGATTACAAAACTTTCTGAAAACAAACTTCTCGCTTAGCAAGATGAATGGATTTTAAGTAGAAGTATGCAACTTTACGCATAAAGAGACAATATTATAATATGTCAATAGTCCACAAGTCGTTCCATAGATTTACCTCAATCTTAATTAAAATTTCAGCAGGATTTTTTGGGTTGAAATTGACAAGCTGATTCTAAAATTTATATGGAATGTAAAGATAATTGAATAAACAGATTTTGAAAATGAAGGGAAACTTATGATCTTGAGGTGGGCAAATCTTTGTCATACATAGGATACAGAAAGCACTAACTGTAAAAAAGTCATTGATAAATTAAATTTCAACAAATTTGCCAACTTCTGCTCCTCATAACTATCAATAAGTGAATAAATGGGCAAACCACACTGGAAGAAAATATTGTCAATAGCATATCTGATAAAGAACTTGTATTCAGAATATATAAATAATTCCTATAATTCAATAATAAGAAAGACAAGTAACCCATGAAAATAATGGGCAAATAATTAAACAGGCACTTCACATAAAATATGTTCAAAATCATTCACCAGGTTAATGAAAATTGAACCCATATAATATACAACACTTCATACCCACTATGATGTCTAAACTCACCAATTATTGGTGAGGATGTGGAGTAGTTAGAACTTTAATTCACTGCTGATGAGAATGTAAAACAATACAACCACCTTAGAGGGATTTTTTGGTGTTGTCTTATAAAGTTAAGCATATACCCACGCCATGATCCAGCAATTCCACCCTGGTTATTTACCCATGAGAAATGAAAATATATGTATACCAAAGGACTTCTTAAAGAATACTTATAGCAGTTGTATTTATAATAGCGAATCATTTAAAAGAACCAAAATGTCTTTCAATAGGAAAATGGATTAACTGGTATATTCACACAATAGAATAATATTCAGCAATAAAAAGAATGAACTAGTGATATACGCAACGAAATGGATGTCTCTAAAGCAGTTTGTACAGTAAAATAAAAAAGGAAATACTATATGATTACTTTTATATGAGTTTCAAAATCAGAGAGACTAATCTATGGTGTTCAGAATCAGAACAGTGATCTCCTATGGGGGTATGAGTTGACAGAAAATGGGTATGAGGGAACTTTCTGTTGTAATGGTAATGTTCGATATCTTGATTGACGTGTTGGTTACACTGGCATACTAATTTGTCAAAATTCATTATGTTCATTAAGATGGATGCATTTAACGTTTTATAATTTTTATCTCAGTAAAAAATAAAAGCCCTGGCAATTACAGCCTTGAACTTTAAAAGAACTTTAAAAGCATGAACACATACAGGTTATATTCAAGATCCACAAACTTTACAGTAATGTCTGCAAGCCTTTAAAATCATCACGTAACATATTCATTTTTCTTGGACTATTCCTGACTCACATCAGATTTCAAATTCCATGACTGCAAGAATAGAAAAAGGACAGGACAGCTTCAATCATCAGAAGAAGACCTATGGGTAATGTAACTGTTGTTCTTTCTTGGGTTAATTGTAAGAAAGGTGACAAGAACCCCTTTTTCTCAAAAGATGTAAGAAAAACTTTAAACTACAGAGAGAAGATTTGCATGAAATCAGAAGAAGAATTTTCTGATACTATATTTGGTGATACCTAAGCAAACTTCCAAAATAATTTGGAGAGTCTCTGTTTCTGGAGATCCTAACAAAGAAAGAACTATTTCATATATTTGAGAAGCCATTCTACATAAAAATTCTGCAATTGCTCGATATCCCTTCCAGTTCTGTGCATGTGGCTACCTAGGGATAAATAAATGTAGAAACAGAAAGCATTAAAGCATTTTGTGACTCCATAGCTTCTAAGCATAATTCATGCAGTAGAAATAAGACAACTGAATTTTATGGCTGTGAAAAGGTAGGTTATGTGTCCCTTAAGTTCAAAGTGACATAGTATAAATGAATTGCTCCATTTCTAGAAATATATCAACTAAAACACTGCTAGGGGTTATAGTATAGAAAGGCATATTCTTCCTAAATGTCAAAATATATAAATATTCATAGCACAGACATTGTGGCCTACTTTATACCACTGGAGTGAGAAACTTGTTAGAACAGTTATTCATATAACCATGATATTCACATAGCAATGGGGAAAAAAGTCCTTAAAAAAATGGGCACCAACATAGATACTTTTAGGGAAGGTCTACTATTTTCTAAATGGTTTGTGTGCTCAAAGTTCACGAAATTTGTTTGACATCTAAAAAATTACATTATCTCATAAAATGAAGAAGTAAAATCCATATAAGGTCCACAAAGTTGTGTTTCACCATTCGGTAGAAAGAGAGAGAAAAAAAAAACCTGAAGGACTATACAGCACCTAAATGATATTGTACTGAAAAACGAAGTATTTTTTGGTTAAAATAAAGACAAAAATATCCTATGACTAAAAGAATTTCTAACTTTGTAGAAATAATTTTTGTGAAAACTGAAGGACAGGCAGTGCTGGTACAATACCATTGTTGCCATTAACTTAAATTATTTCTAATATATCCAGGTGCTCACAATGCTGACAAAAGCAACATGAGCGTGTGGGTGCATACACTCGCTCACACTTCACAAATGCCCTCTCTGAGCACACAACCTCTGGGTCAATACTAAAAAAATATGTACACCTATTTGAAATGATAAAGTAGTCTACATATTAACAATAAAAGTATTGGTATCATATCTGAGATTAACGTAAATCCATTATTGGGAAGATGAGGGCTAAATGCAAAACTGAGGAGAATTTGATGGAGAACACCAAGAAAAATTCTGTATAGAAATATTTTAGTCTGATAAAATGAAAAGATCTCTGAGTTTCATGTTAATTAACCTATTGAATTTCCAAAGAATTATTCATTATTAGCTTAGTAAATACATGTATTATAATTTTATCATTTTCTTTAAATTTAATTTCTTAAAATTTAAACTTTAGGGAAGATATCCTCCATATTATTGGAGTCTCAAATGTTCTAGGTTAACAACTATGTGGGGTGATTTTCAAAATTGGATACTATTGGATCATTAACTAGCACCTTGCTAATAAAATCCTGCTAGAACCACAAAATCAAGAAAGAGATATACTAAGAGATCGCTTAGTCCAATCTTTACCTGATCCAAGCATTCCCTCTTAATAGTCTCAAGTGTTCAACCGCCTCTCCTTGCATATATCCAATCAGTAAACATTAAATGCAGGTTTTCCTGGTTAATCTATTTTCACCGAGAAATTTGTTTTTAAGAAATATGTGCTCTACTACCAAAATAACCACTTGCCAAAGAGATTGCATTACAGTTGAGTTTCAGTTTCAATTTTAGATTTTTATCGAGGCGAAAAATACCGTTATTTGGGAAAGATGCATTGAGTTAGCATATTAGTACTTTATCAAATATGTGCTTTTAGGTTTTTTTGGTTTTTCACTTCTGCATTTTTTTAATTTATAAGCTTTAACTTTATGCAGCAAAATTCATAGCTGCAGTACTTGTGTTAATATTTGTATATTATATCTCATAAACATTATTTAACAAAAAAATCAAAATTATTTCCCTTTGTGGATCAATATCATGTGAGTGATCTTAATAAAGTCAATATTTTTCACTCTACAAAAGATGGGCGTCTATTATGGAACTACCATGATGCAATGACTTGGGCTAGTATTGAACATTTAATTTTCTTGAAAACATGTTTGATTTTATGATTTCATGAAACAATAAAAATGGCATTTTCACAAATTACATTGCCTAAAAGATGGCCTTGAATTCAATGCACTAGATTTTGTTGAAAGACAATTCGACATGCATCTCTCCTACTTCTGTAGGTCTTGAAAACAGAGGCACAGACCGCCCCTTTTTCTAGACTATCTTTTCAAGGATGTTGGTACAGCAAAGAGCCCTGGAATACAGAGGTAGTGTCTCTCTCTGGAGCAAAGGACAGATGTGGTTAGTCCCCATTATGAAAGAGTCAGGCTCCCTAAACTCACATAATGCAAACCATTCACTACACATGCAGGCATCGTCTGAGCCCATCTACAATGCCCCATGGGCCTTAGGGGTAAGTGGAATTGACCCAAAATGCACTAACACTCACAATGCTTTCTGTGATGTGAGTAGGAAAGTCCTTTCTGCCTAGCAATCTCCATCAGCATCCATGAAACCGTAGCAGGCTAACTTAGCTTACAAATTGGATATGATCTCAGATCTTTCATAGTTGTTGACAGTTTGGCAACGAGAATGCAGTGTTGACAGAAATGGCTTTCTGAACAAGAAAGAATGAGTGCTTCTTAGGCTGGGATAAGGAATACAAGAAGACTTCCTGGGATCTGGTAGTGCATATTCTTGCCCTAGCAGTGGGCAACTAGAAGGGAATGTATCCCAATGTCCTATCTGTTAATGAACAGGGAAAGAATTAGTATTTAGAGGCTGAGCAGTGAAAGGGCAATAAAACAAGCTGTCCAAATGGTGCCTTGTTTGTTGTTCACTCTCCTCTGAGAGGAAAGAGAGTGTTAAGGAGAGGGTATTATTATGACAATGAGGAAGCAAACTCTACGGTCCTAGCTAAAATCTATGGCTCCATGACAACTAAACCAAGGTGTCGCAAGGCCAAAACAAATATTGCCTATAATGAGGAACTTGCAATTCAATATAGAGCAATGTCAATATATAGATATAAAACATCAGAAAAAATTTTTGGTTGAGCCATAAACAGTGTGGCTTGAAAATGAAAGCAAATACAAAGTCTTGCTTAAAAACTCATAGTCACTCTCTCCCTCTCTACCCTCTGTTTCCTTTCTCCCCTCTAACCTCACCCCAGCTGAAGACTAAATCGGCAGATTAAAGCACATATCTTTGGGGCCACAACTGCAGAAACAAATTATTGCTTCTCATTGAACCCTCTGTGGGTTTAATAGTGGGTTTAATAGTGACCCTAAAAAGATATGTCTAAGTACTAACTCCTGGTATCTATAATGTTATTTTATTTGGAAATAGTTGCTTTGCAGATGTAATTAAGATGAGATCACCCTGGATTTAGGGTGGGCTTTAAGTCCAATAATTTGTGTCTTTATAAGAGAAAGGAGAGGAACATTTGAGACACACCAAGACAGAAGAGACCCAAAGAGGAAGGTATGTGATGACTCAGGCAGAGATTCAAGTGAATCATTTACAAGCCAAGGAACACCAAGGACTGCCTGCAGCCACCAGAAGCTAGGATTGAGACATGGAACAAATTTTCCCTGAGAGCCTCCGGAAGGAACCAATCCTGCTGGTATCTTGACTTTGGACTTCTGGATGCTAGATCTGTGGGAGAATAAATTTATGCTTTTTTAAGTCATCAAGTTATACACAAGCCAACAACGTGATAATTTGTTACAGCAGCCCTAGGAAACTAAACAGTCACTATTTGTTGCCCACAATAGGGGCCCTGTTCTCTGATGAGAATGATGGAAAACAAACTGCTGACTGAACCTGCACTAACCAGATTGCACAAACCATTGCTGTCTGTCTGGATCTATCATTATTCCAGATGTAGCAATACGTCCATCATCATAGACCAGAAAGCTACAATTTTCCAGGTTCAGTGTTGATGTTTCAGTTCAATCAGCTGTTGCTATCCATACCACTACGGCCTTTACAATTAACATGCGTTATGATTTTGGCTTGCCAGATCATTTGCAGTCTGAAAATGGTATAAATTTCCTTGCAAAAATCACTCAAAAATTGGTTGATAGTCCTTCAATGGACCTTCCTAAGATACATAGGCATCTGGTATTGTTGAGTATTGGAATGGTGTCCTCACATGTCACTCAAAAAGATTTCTGACTCTACATTCATCATCTCTTCCTGGTCTAAACACCTTAGTAATTCACTTTGATTGTATGAATGCAACTGTCCCCAGAAAGTGCTCATCCCCTCTCATTTCTGGCAAAAATCAGAGGGCAATGAAAGAGGTAATGGGTTGAATACATTGCTTGCCAAGTCCCCCCACAGAGACTCGTGTCAATTACATAAGAGATCTCTGTTACTTTCATGAAAGTTCTCTTGTCTCTCTTGCTCCTGACTCTTCTGGATGAAAGCTCTGCATGCAAGGAAGGTTTGATTAGAGTAAAAGTTGTAGGTCAGCTTCTGGAAAGGGAAACATCAACTTTGTAGAGGTGGGGGAAACAATCACCCCACCACTTTTACAGGGAACACATTAGGCCCTTGAAGCTATGGGAGACAGAATAACATAAATGACCTTTTTATTTTCAGAGCCATCCCTGGAGCCCCTCTCATTAAGGAAAATACACTCTGTATTTTTTTTTCCACTCATTCCTGCAGCCCACTATGGTAGGCAGAATTCTAAATATCTTCTATAATCTCCTCACCCTCCCCCACTGGTGTTATCATTGACTTCCCTCCTCCTTGAGTGGAATGGATTCTGATACTAGCTTCCAAACCATAGTATATGGCAAAGTGATGGGATGTCTCTTCCTTGATGAGGTTATGCTATACGGCACTGATGTGTTATCACTCCCGTGATTATGTTACTAGATGTGTTAAAACTCCGTTTTGCTAGCATAGTGAGACAAAAATCCCTTTGTTGGCTTAAGGAAGCAAGCTGCTATGTGAGAAGGCCCACAGAGAGAGCCATATGGCAAGAAGCTGCCCCTAGCCAAAAGTCATCCAAAAAAAAGTGGACCTCACTTGTACAGCCACAAATAAATGACTTCTGCAAGCAACGGAAATAGCCTTGAAAGTGCATCTTTCCCCAGTCAAGCCTCTGATGTGAACACAGACCCAGACAGCACCTGAATTGCAACTTCTCAAGCCCCTGAAGCTGTGAACCCAGATAAGCTGTGCCTAGATTTCTCACATACAGAAACTATGATATAGTAAGTGTGCATTGTGTTAAGATGCTAAGTTTGTTGTGATTTGTCATGCTACAATAGAAAAGTAATATACCATGGCTTATTCAGCCCATCAGATGTCATCGCACTCCGTGACAAATATCACCTGGCTGTTGGAAGGGACAAAGGACAGGCTGGACTGACTTCCCTTTGCCAGTCCCTCAAGAAAAAAGAGTACACTCAATTACCCACACTGAACTAGGAATTTGAAGGCATACCAGGTAAAGAGATGTACCATCAAAAATGGAGGCATTGGAGGCACCATCAACCTGTGACCTCTGCCTAATGTAGGCCCCATTTGAGGGACCCCAACAATTCTAAATGACACTTACTTTCCAGGGACACAGTGTGCATCCCTGGGACTGTACTTCTTGTGTGGAAGCCGGACATTAATTTGTCTCCCTCCCCAAAACAATGATATGCACCTTAATGGTGGTCATAACAGAACTGCAATTGCTTAAGGAAACACCACCTACAGATCTTGTAGCCCTCAGACAACTGATGAGATCTCTTCTAAATTAGGTAACTCTTGGTCACTTAGGGAAATTTCCGATGGAGGGGTCACTGACTTGTTATCCGTATAGACAGTACAGGCAGTCTATATTGAGAGTTATACAATTAGTAAAGTTGTTATAAAATGTGCCCATAATTTTAGCTAAAGAGATCAATGTTGCCACCTCAGCCCTGGGAGGTATTCAAGCTCAGCTCATAACCAAGCAGTTGTGGATGACAGAATTGCCTTAGGTGTCCTCTTTCTGGACCCAGTGAAGTGTGTGCAATTGCTAATACATCATACTGTAGCTGGATGAATGCCTTAGCCAAGAGAAAAGGTCATTCCGAAATTAGATGGAGAAAGTCACCTGGTATTTTAAGTTAGACCCTGATGGTTTATGGAATTTTTGACTGTTTCAATCTGGGACCCTTGTAGGCATGGTTGAGCAAATAATGCAGGTGGGTCCCATCCTACAGCTTGGAGTCCCACTGATATAGGCTTAATTAAATGCTGAATGAAACAATTGAATGGATTTGGCCCCAGTTTCTGTCCATCAGGTTTATTCGAGTGCCTGACAAGGTGGTGTAGTCGTGGAGAATCTCAACAGATCTCTCACATTTCTGCACATCTAGCAAACAGAATCATCTTGGAAGACAGAGAGTATGTCTCCTTTCAGAGCAAACAGGCATGCTTATTGCTCATTACAAAATATTTGGATTTCCTAAGATGAAGGCTTCTGTCCTGTGATATAACCTGAGCACAGTTGTATGTCAGGGCCCCTCTGTATTGCCTCATAGGACTTGAGGAGCAAGGGAAACCAATGCAGATATGATGTTCACACTGCTTGCTGTGATGTGAGGAACAAAGTCCTTTGCTCTCATCGAGGAGTCGTGTGCCTTCTGGGAGCATACTTAAAAACTGTGACAGGCTAACCAGTTAGCTTGTAAATAGGGTAAAATCTTAAACCTTGTATTGTTCTTAACAGATTTTCAAATAATTTGTCACAAAATTTAAGAACACATATTGAGGGAAGAATTTTTATATCCAATTTTTTAAATCAGCTAACTTTACCAAGGCAAAAGAAAAAAATGATATTGTTTGCACTTGTATTATATCATAAGTAAAATCATTTTCTTCCAGCTATGTACTTCATCACTGTTGTTTGAGATTTTTTTTCCTCAATGATAGAGTTTATTCAACTGTAAGTTCTCCAACAAACATTGGCCATTTCTTCATTTTTTTATTTAAAAAGAATTTCAAAACATTATCTGAACAAAGAAAAAGAAATAAAATAGTTTATAGTGTACAAATTAAAGAATAAAATATTTCTTTAGATACTATAGAAGATGATTAAGATTAATAGTTTGGAGAATAGTTGTAGATATATGCCTATAGATTTTAGGAGATCATAGATTCATACGATTTTACAACTTAACATTTTTCCTACAGTATGGCCTACATATCATTGTTTACGTCTACATCATTCATTTTAACAACTACATAATGATCTGGTGTATAGATATATTGTAATGTATTTAACCATTTTTTTTATGTTGAGTAATTTGGTGGTTTCCAGGATCAACACATATTTTAATTGATTTTGCTGTAATAATTTTTCTTCATTTATGTTAACTTATTTTGCATCTAAATATTTCCCTTCCTTAATTTAAAAAAATGAATAGTTGTAACTATTATATGTTACAATGTATATAGCTGTATACAGCTCTAACTAATGTATGTCTCTGTCATGAGGAGATAAACTGAGCTATGGAAATGCACCAAAACTTGTAAAAATGCACCAAAAATTGAACTCAGGTAATGAAGCTTATCTTTAGAAATAGAAACAATGAATTAATTTTAATGAAGTGAATGTAGTAAAGAGAAATACCATAATCATGGAAGATATGACATTAAGATATTAACACTTCCCTAAGTGTGTCTGTAAATCCAACGCAATCTCAATCAAGAGAAACTATAAACCAAATCAAAGCAAAATTGGCCATTCAGCAAAATCTCATTTTATAAAGTGTATCAAATAGAGTTAAGGAGGTAACATGGAAATACATAAAGAGTTATTGTTGTCTTCATAATCTTATGATAAAACAATAGAAAAGGGATCCATGATTAACAATTGTAGTTGACATTTTCTGCTCTAGTTTGTCTCCTAAACTTAGAAGGTAAAAGAACCGCTTTTTACTGAAGACCTTTAGTGAGCCATATCCTTTGTTGGAAGCTTTACAAATATTATTTTGAGCCATGAGCTACATCAAATGAACCTCCTGAGCTAAGTACATCCAAGGGTCTAGTTATTCTCCATTGCTATCCTTCAAAGAGTCAAAACGAATAAAGTATTACTATTGGTTCTTTAAAATATCTTTTTTTTCCCTGAAATCCTGTCTTGCACCAATTCCTGTTCTTATACCAAACGCTGACTCAATATCTGATTCGTTATTTATATTTGGGAATACTAATTTAATGTTTTGACAATTGGCTGGTTATTTCACTAAACCAGTTACTACCATTTTTTAAAATCTTCTGGTACATGTACTTGTCCTTTAGACCATATTTGCATGCCTAATATCTAATATTTAGATATTCCCTAATTCATGAAACCAATTCATAAATCTGATAAACTCTCAAGAAAGGTAGTGTTTGTTTAATGTGTCAAAGAATATTGATACAAATGAATTTACTGGCCCAATGATGCTTGCTTTGCACCATGTAAATAATATTCCAAGGAATAGTCTGATTTTTTTCACAAAATGATACATTCCAATAAGTACATTGCTAGAGTCTTAAGTATTACCTATGTAAATGCTAAATTCTTAGTGTTAGCAAAATCTTTTTAGCAAAATCCTTTGACATAAGGATTAATTAGATGACTTTTAAAAAATATCAGATGAAGTTAGTTTTTGAAATACTATGATATTTTGTATGCATTTTTTATGACTTACAGCTAATAGGGAAATTCATTGACATATGTGGATATATCTCTCCTAGTTGATAAACAAAAGCTGAAATGAATGATGCCTTCTTTGAATTCAACTTGTATAGATTTCCATTTCACATCTAGCATTTATAGAACTTGGCATCTTATTGCCTTCTGTCACCTCTCATTAATTACATCAGTCTATCTCAACACCATATATCACATATCACAAGGAAGTAATGCAACAGTGAAAAGGAAAAGAGGATCTTATTTGTATTGGCTTCATGTATGCACTTTGAATTGAGATATTGTCTGATCAAGATCCAAGAAAAACATGAAGAAGAAAATGGGACAGGTCTCCAACAATAGTGTCCTTGAAATGATTCAGAAATGTGGGAATACTCGATATGAATGGATTTCAGTCAATTAAACAACAGATTTCTGGGACCTCCTTCACTACAGCAATCCTCATCCTCGTGTCCAAATGCATTCAAAGTTGTAATAGACATATTTACTACCTGGCTATGTTGACCCAACTTCCCTTTACTAATTAAATCATTTCATCTAGGTAAATACAAGTAGAAGAGGTAAAATTAAATTAAACATAAATTTTTTTCTCCAGTATCTTGAACATTGAGATCAGGCCTTTTGTTTTTTTTCTTCAAACGAAGCGTATTCAAGATATAAGGAGAAAATTTAAAGGAGAAAATGAAGATCAGTGACAGTTTGAATATGTAAACAGCATGAAATTCTCTAACTTTGCAAAAATAATTAAAATTGGCACTTTTGTGTCGTATATAATTGTGTTTTTTTGGTCAAAAGGATAAGTTGAAATTAGCTTGTCTAGGCAGCCTGCCCCCAAATTATAGTGTGTCTAAAACTTGTTTATTTGATACAGCCTATGTTTTAGATGATCATGTTTTGGTTTGGTTTTGCTTTTCTATTCAGGCTGGGTAATGGCTTCTTTCAGGAGAAACTGATATAAGAAAACTCCATCTCAGAGTGATGGCAAGATGTTTTTGGAACAAAAATGGATTCTTTTATTAACACTCAGCAGAAGTTCTTAACCTATACCTCCACCCATATTACTTTTGGGAAAAGAGTAGATCAAGATCTATCTTCAATTAAATTAATGATTCAAATAAAATTTTTCGATATTTTAATGGACAAGTCTTAAGATAAGAAACTCGAAAACCCTCCTTCAGGTCTACTATGAGGAATGGCTAGAGACAGTGTTCAAAATATAATATAATAATATCTTGCAAATGCTCTAAAATGTGCTAATTGTTCTACCAGAATTTTACTTGCCATAGAAAATATATCCTTTTTATATATGTGACTGCAGGACAATAGCAGAATAACTGTCCATGAAGAATGGAGTACGTAGAAATGTTTTATCAAAATTAAAATATTCAACTTTTTGGACTACCTTTTGAAAACAGAAGATGAATAGAATGTAGATATAGAATACTTGAAATGTAACAGATAATATTATTTCATTTACTGAATAATTATTTCTTAACTATCAAACCAAATTTGCCACCATTTTATAAGATGAGAGTTTTTGTTTTAGTTTTAAATATAGTCAGGAAATAAGTACAATAATCCATTTATGTTTTCTTGACATTTTTGTGCTCATTGAGTAGTAGAATTTCCAACTTGTTTTGTAGCTGTCTTTAAAAGATATCGTTTTTATTTAGATAAAAAATGAAAAAAATCTCTAGATGTTTATTTAAGTAGTAGGAAAATAGTAATTCTTTTAAAAATGATACTAAAGAATAAGTTTTCCTCTATTTTCCTATAATTCTATTTGAGTATCATTTACATGATGTGGTATTTAAGTGACAGTTGACAGTCTGAGTACAAATATTCAGCTGTACATTGACATTTAAGTCACTTTTTAAATAATTATTTAGAATTTGGGAGTTTTTTCTGCTATTACATTTACGGTTTTATTTTAATACTGAAGTTAAGTGATTTGGGACCATGACAAGGTTAACTTTAAAAGAATTGTAGATGATAAGAAAATTTCCTTTTCTAAATGCATATGATGTCAGACTTTGACCCAGTTTGCCACGTGTTTATGCATCTTAACATTTTATACATACATTATACAAGAAGACTGCAGAATCAATTCTGGAAAACGGATGCAAAAAATACTAATTTATTGATTAAAATCTATCCTGAGCTTTGGGGATGTTGACAGAAATGTCTAATTATTTGTACATAATTAGAGTGCCTCAATATAAATACTCTCGTTTAAATTTGGAAAATTTTGATGTGGATATTGAAAAGCAGGAAAAATGATACATTTGCTTCCAAAATAGGGCTATTGAAGACGCTGCTTCATGAAAAAGAATGTCTATGCAGTTAACAAATTAAACAGAGATAGAAAATATTGGACATACTAATTCATAGTGACAGAGCAAAGAAAACTAAGAAATCTTAAGGAATATAAAAAGATATTTTAATATCATGGCAATGTTTAGAGAATATATTTGCTTTTACAAGTGTGTTCTACAACATGCACATGAAACTATACTTATAAGGCACCAAGGTAAATATTAAGATACATACAATATATGCTCTTTTTTCCAGCTTTGAGATATTATTAATACATAACATCTGTAAGTTTAAGGTGTACAAAATCATGATTTGATACACATATATATTGTGAAATGATTACCACAATAGGGTTACTTAACACCTCCATCACTCACAGAATTACCATTTTTTTGTGTATGTAGTGAGAACATTTAGATCTATTCTCTTAGCAACTTTCAAGCATATGACACAGTATTGTTAACTATAGTTAACTATTGTTAACTGTAATTCACCATGCTGTACATTAGATCTCCATAAATTATTTATCTTATAACTGGAAGTTTGTACGCTTTGGCCAACATCTCCCAATTTCCCCCATCTCCCAGCTTGTGTCAGTCACCATTCCACTCCCTGTTTCTATGACTTTCGCTTTTTTCTAGATTCCACATACAAGCGAGATGATACAGTATTTGTCTTTCTCTGTCTGACTTATTTCATTTAGCGTAATGCCCTGAAGGTCCATCAATGTTGTCACAAATAGCAAGATTTCCTTATTTCTCATGACTGAATAATATTCCATTGTAAACACATCTTCTTTATCCATTTATTTGTTGAAGAGCACTTAGGTTGTTTCCATATCTTGGCTATTGTGAATGATGCTGCAATGAACATGGGAGTACAGATATCTCTTCAAGACCCTGATTCCATTTCCTTTGGATATATACCCCAAAGTGGGATTGCTGGATCACACAGTAGTTCTATTTTTAATTTTTTGAGGAACCTTCATACTGTTTTCCATAGTGGCTGCACCAATTTACAATCCCACCATCAGTGCACAATTGTTCCCTTTTCTCCACATCCTCACCACCACTTGTGATTGCTTTACTTTTTGATAATAGCTATTCTAACAGGTGTGAGGTGATATCTCATTGTGGGTTTTATTATTTTGTGAGGAAGATTGGCTCTGAGCTAACGTCTATTGCCAATCTTCCTCTTTTTTTGCCGAGGAAGATTGGCCTTGAGCTAATATCCATGCCCATCCTCCTCTATTTTGTATGTGGGATGCCATCAAAGCATGGCTTGATGAGCAGTGCACAGGTTGGCGCCCGGATCCAAGCCTGCGAACCCTGGGCTACCAAAGCAGAGTGCATGGAATTAACCACTATGCCACGGGGCCAACCCCTCATTGTGGTTTTGAGTTGCATTTCCCCAATGACTACTGATATTGATCTTTCCATGCCCCTTTTGGCCATCGGAACATCTTCTTTGGAAAAATATTTATTCAGGTCCTCAGCCCATTTTTTAATCAGATTGTTTGTTTGTTTGCTATTGAGCTGTATGATTTTCTTACATATTTTGGATATTAACCCCTTATCAGTTATATGGTTTGCAAATATTTTCATTCATTTTGTAGATCGCCATTTCATTTCATTAATTGTTTCTTTTGCTGGGCCAAGATTTCAGTTTGATTCAGTCCCACTTATTTATTATTCCTTTTGGTGCTTGCACTTCTGGTGTCACATCCAAAAAATCGTTGCTAAAGACCAATGCCAAAGAGTTTTTTCCCATGTATTCTTCCAGAAGTTTTGCAGTTTCAGGCCTTATGTGTAAGTCTTCAACCTATTTCAAGTAATTTTTGTGAGTGCTATAAGCTAGGGGTCCAATTTCATTCTTCTGCATATAATTATCCAGTTTTTCCCAACACCATGTATTGAAAAGACTATCCTTTCCACATTGAGTATCATGGCTTCCTTGTCAAGTATTACTTGACTGTACATGTGGGGGCTTAGTTCTGGGCTCTCAATTCTGTTCCATTGGTCTATGTGTCTATTTTTACATCAGTACCATACTGTTTTGATTATTACAGCTGTGTAATATAGTTTAAAATGAGGAAGTGTGATGCCTCCAGCTTTGTTCTTCTCTCTCAGGATTGCTTTGGCTATTTGAAAGTCTGTTGTATTTCCATACAAGTTATAGGTTTGTTTTTTCTACTTCTGTGAAAACTTCCATGGAAATTTTCATAGAGATTATATTGAATCTATACTTTTGGGCAGTATGGACATTTTAAAAATAGTAATTATTCCAATCCATGCACACAAATCCCCAATTTCTTTCATCAAAGTCTTTTACTTTTTAGGATCTTTGATCTCTTTGATTAAATTTACTCCTAAGTATTTTATTGTTTTTTATGCTATCGTAAAGAGGATTGTTCTCTTTTTCAGGTATTTAATTGTTAGTATAAAGAAATGTAACTGATTTCTTTATACTGGTTTTTGTATCCTACAACTTTACCAAATTCATCTATTAGTTCTAAGTTTTTGGTGGAGTCTTTGGGGCTTTCTACTTATAAGATCATATCATTGTAAACAGAGACAATTTTACTTCTTCCTTTTCAATATGGATGTCTTCTATTTCTTTTTCTCCCATAAGTGCTCTGGCTCAGACTTCCAGCACTCTGTTGAATAGGACTGTTAACAGTTATCACCCTTTTCTTGTTTCTGATCTAAGAGGAACAGCTTTCAACCTTTCACCTTGAGTATGATGTTAGCTGTGGGCTTGTCATATACGGCCTTTATCATGCTGAGGTATATGTTCCTTCTATACTCAATTTGTTGAGAGTTTTTATCATGCAAGGACATTAAATTTTCTCAAATACTTTTTCTGAACCTATTGAGACGATTATATTAATTTTATCTCTCATTTTACTAATGTGGTGTATCAGATTTATTGATCTGCATATGTTGAACAATCTTTGCATCCTAGAAATAAACCCCACTTGATCATGGTGTATGATCCTTCTAAAGCTCTGTTGAATTTGGTTTGCTAATATTTTGTTGAGAAGTTTTACAGCCAAATTCATCAAGGATATTGGCCTTTAGTTTTCTTTTCTTGTAGTGTCCTTATCTGGCTTTGGTATCAGGGAAACGCTGGCCTCATAAAATAAGTTCGGCAGTATTCTTTCCTATTCAGTTCTTTGAAAGAGTTTAAGAAGAATTGCCATTAATTTTTCTGTAAATATTTCGTAGGATTCACCAGTGAAGCCATTTGGTGCTGGGCTTCTGTGTGTAGGGAGATTTTTGATTACTGATTCAATCTCCTTACTCATTATTGGTCTATTCAGATTTTCTATTTCTTCAGGAGTCAGTCTCGGTATGTTGTATGTTTCTAGGAATTTACCTACTTTTTCTAGGTTAACCAATTTGTTGGTGTACAATTGTTATAGTAGTCCATTATGATCCCTTGTCTTTTGGCGGTATCAGTTGTAATGTCTCCTCTTTCATTTCTGATTTTGAGTCCCCTCTCTTATTTTCTTAGTCTAGTTAAAGATGTGTCAACTTTGCTTATTTTTTACAAAAACCAGCTCTTAGTTTTGTTAATCTTTTCTGACCTCTATTTTGTTTATTTGTTCTCTGATATTTGTTATTTCCTCCCCCCTGTTAACTTTGGGCTTTGTTCATTCTTTTTTTCCTATTTCCTTGAAGTGTAAAGTGAGATCTTTCTTTTTTACATTCTAAAGTTGTTCCAGAAGATGGATTTTGAACTCTCAATGCAGAAGAAGTCACCTTATCTAGGTTGTTAAAATTCTCACATACCACGAGCGCATCCTAATAAGGCCCACATTAGCATCAAAGGAAAGTATCTTTACAAAAATCACATCATTTTAAACATACTATTATGTAGAGAACATCCAGCCTGTAATGCAACCTGTTGCACAAAAGGAAAATTATCTGCCCTTGTGAGTCATTTAGTAGATTTTAATTTAGTATATGTGATCAATGCAAGATAAAATCATATTTATCCAAAACTTAGGACTTGAAGCAAAGAAAAATTTGTATGTTCTAGTTAGTAGTTGTGGTGATCCTTTAGTTTCTCCTCTTAATTTTCTTTCTGAGCTGATAGTCAGCAAAAATTTTTTTGGAAATTTAGCATTATTGTTGAGAAATTTGCAAAGCTGATGTCAAAAATATATATAAAATTTTGTTTGTTGAAGGAAATATATCCCTTCCTTCTATAGTTCTAACAGAAATGTGGCACAATATCCTCCAAGTCTTGAGAGAAAATTATTTTCCTAGAAGGGATAAACCTACTATTTTTCAGCTTGCATTGTTTTCCCTTTCTTAGATTATTCTATCCTCCAGTCATATTTTTCTCCTACTGAAAGACTATACCAAATTTTTGGTACTGTATGTCAATAACTAAGATAGGATGTTTATATAATCCCATTATAAATAATTGCATTCTCTGAGTAATTAATTAATCAACATCAACATTGACTCACAATATAATATTTATAAATTGACACATCAAATTTCCTATTCATAGCAAAGACTCTAAAATCACTACAACAATGGATATAGATCCATGACCAAATAATTTGAAACTTTAAGAACAAACACACTTTTATTCAAGTGAAAAGTTTTCTGCCTTCGTTATCCTCAGTCCATATATCTCTCATAATGCTATTACTTTGCACATATTGTTTCCTTATGGCTCTTCTTTCCATATAGATTTTGGTAAATTTTAGATACCATTTGAGATGTCTTCTGCAAAGTCTTTATTTGCTGCCTTCCTACCTCCCGCCTCTTAGAGATTTTCTTTCCCTTTATTATGCTTCCATTCTACTTTATATGTCCACCTTTATTATTGTTTCGTTTGGGGGTTTTATTTATTTTTATTTTTTTATTTTTCATTTTTGCAAGGAATATTAACACTGAGCTAATGTCCATTGCCAATCCTCCTCTTTTTGCTGAGGAAGACTGGCCCTGGGCTAACATCCGTGCCCATCTTCCTCTACTTTATATGGGATGCCACACAGCATGGCTTGACCAGCAGTGTGTCTGTCCGTGCCCAGGATCCGAACCTGCAAACCCCGGGCCGCTGAGCCTCTGAAGCAGAGTGTGGAAACTTAACCACTACGCCACCAGGCCGGCCCCAAGTTACATTTTATTTTAAATGCTTCTCTACGTGTCAACATATAGCATGCTCTATAAAGCTTTGTACCATTTTTAAAAGATCTGTATATGGAGCAGAGTCTAATAAACTGCGTTACAATATTTAATAAATGAATAAAGTAATGAGTCATAGGACAAACTATTTAAAAATCTAAGCAGTGAAAAGTGGATCTGTACAGAAAAATTAAAACTTGCATCTTTCAATTTTAAGATGACACTAATAGGCAAGAATTTTTCATTCATCTCAGTATAGCTGAGAAGACTGTTAGGCCAAACTCACTCTCTCTTTCTCTGTCTCTGTCTCTCTCCACACAGAAACACTGCTCTGAATGCTCTGAGCATGACCATTCGCTTTTAGTTTGAGACTGTTAGGGTCTGAGAACAATGTATCACCTTATTTTTCAATAAGATTTCTACTTGTTTGCTGGAGTCGTCTCATGGTCCATCAGCTACATGGTTATATGTCATGGCCATCCTATTTATTTGTCGACCTCAGTTTACTTTATAAAAATGTTTCAATTTATTTCCTTCTTCTGCCACTGTTCCTTCCAGTCTAGAATTTGACCATTCATAAATTTCTTGGCTAATTCAGCAATTTCTTCAACATTTTTCACTTGGTTGTGTTAATTTTGAAGGAAAACCAAGATAGTAGTAAGGATACTTTCAAGAAGTAGATGTTAAGTCTCTTTGAGATTCAGATCTCAAGAATATATGCAGTGTTTAGCTCTCTAAAGTTTCTGTTTGGTGAGGAAATTGATACCATATTGGCACCTCGTGCTGACTGCCTGACTCCTAGAGTATAGCTATTAAAAACAAATAAATGACCACCAAAAGAGAAGCATTTGCATAAAACATTAATTTGGTAGGGCAACCTCCAGTTAAAAGTGCTCTTCGTTATCTTTGAACTCCCACAGTACTGTTTGTTTCTTTCTTTTAATGGATAACTTTCTCCATTTTATTATAGTTACTTGCAACTTGCTTTACTTCCTTTAGTAGACTGCAAGCTTCTCGAAGGAAGAGAAAGTAACATATTTGTTTTTCTCATCTTTTGAAGTTGCTTCCATGGCATGAAGGAGAGGGCAGTCCACTTTGTTTTATTCTGAGAGGGAAGTGATGTGCTTGTGAATCTTCATCCAATCATATCTGATTTGAAGGAAAGATTATGGCAGAATTGAGTTTCTTCAGGCATTATAAGCACTTTAAATCAAGTGTGCTCAAACTATAAAGTTTTTAGATAGCCTATCCACTTTTAAACAGCTAGCATCTGGAAACTGGAGATGTCTACCCTAACATTTCCCAACTATGGTTCTCCGACCACCTCAGCAGACACTTCTAGGGAAGATGGCATGCACGAATCTGCATTTTCAACAAGCTCTCTTGGGTAATACTCATGGACACTAAATTTTGAGAATCAAAAAGTCTGGCCTCTGAGAGAGTGGCCACATAAAAGAAATACAGGTTTTCAGGGATCAGAAAAGTAGAGTGGTTTTGAGAACATATGCTCCAGACTCAGAGCTGATCAAAAATCTGGCCGTGTATAACTACTGCCAGTCTGCCAAACCCAGTGAGTGTATCTGAAGGGGCTCACACAGATGCCCTGGACTATTCCTAGACACACTGTATATTGGACTTAAGACAATAAGACTAATTTCATATTTACCTTCAAAGCACAGGGGTGTTCTCAAATACTTTGTATCTTAGCTCACGAACCATGTTGGACTCAGCCTATAAAAAGCCTGTGCAAAGAAGTAAGGAAGGCAGGGCCTTCCTGTCGGGAAATTGGACACCATCTTTTTCAACTCCCATTTGAAGTTTTAAAATAAAGTGAATTTATTAGGTGACTTCACTGAATGGTTCAAGGGTTGAAGTAATTTCAATCTATGCTTGATCCAAAGTTCAAGTGTAAAACTGGACCAGATTTTCTCTGTCTACATTTCTTGACCCAAAAGATTAAAAAACATGTATACAGGACAGTGAATTTATAGAGTAATATTGTAGTTCTCATTTTATTGCTTGTCCCTCCACACAACACTATAAATTACCCAAGAAAATGGAATGAACCTTCATTTAGTCATATGTAGCAAAAAGAGAGAGAGAACACAATACTATGACAGTGACAAATGATTAAAAATACTATAATTCCCTTATTTTGATACTTTTATTTACAAAGCAAGAAGATAATATATATATATATTAGGAGTCCATCTCTTTCAAGTAATAGAAAATCTAACTAACTCAAACTTTTAAAACAAAGGGAATTTTGAAGTCACTTCACTGTGCAATGTATGGTTTGTTCTTTCAAGTTGGCTCGTATCCTGAGTTCCAGCAGTATAACCAGAACACAGTTCATTCTTAGCTCTTATTCCTTAATCTTGCCTCCTTTCTGTGATGGCCTCTACCATTGTATTCCCAATTTAGCTGCTAGCATCTTCAACTAAATGCTTCCATGTTCATATGTAGCAGGAAAGAGAAAGCCTGCTTCCCTAACAGCCAAATAAGAGCCATATAATTGAGACATATCAGCTCTACTTGTTATGACTTATTCATATATATTTATCTGGAAAAATCATCTTGTCCAGGAAGATGGGTCATGTTAATTGGATTCGGCTAATCCTAGTGCACCCCTGGAAACAGAGGTGGAATAATTCATCCTTTGCAAACATTATAGGTAGGAAATTCCAGGTGTTCTTAGGAAGAGGGAAAAAAGGAATAATATGACGTGATACAATACGATATGATACAATGCCAACCAACAAATATCCAATATATTAATATTTGCAAATGGATAATTTTTTTAAAAAATCATTATTTTTAATAACTTTTTTGAGTGTTTTGGAAGAGAGTCCAAGATTTTTCTCTTGTCCCCAAATGGGGCTATTGAAAATTGTCTCACTGGTAAATTCAGTCTTCTTTCGTGATTAGAGACCTAGCTTTTCATTATTTATTGAACTGGGTGAGCAGCACCACTCATCCTTAGTTCATAGTTAGACTATATTTTATTTAAAAACAATTTCAACTGCAGAAAATCGACGACAGTGGCTCAAGAAAATATGCTTTTAAGTTTTTCTTTTCATGCAATATGCAGTCTGAATGTAGGCGGTTAAGAGGTTGGTCCGTTTTTTTTGTGGAATCAGAGCCAGGCCATCTATGAGTCCCTATGCTCCTCTCTGGCAGATATCGGTAAGCGTGAGAGCTCTATAGCGCCTGCCACCCTGCCAGCACTCAGGGTGAAAAAGAGGAGGAAGGTAGAACGGGCTGTGGTATGGGAGTTTAATACATCTCATTGGCCATTCTAGCTTCAAGAGAGCCAGAAAAGATGAGAACTTTTGCTTTTCTACCGGAGTAAAACCAGGCAAGGGAGAAAGACTAGGGAATGGACACTAACTGAGGCAACCTATGATGTCTGTCCCAGATGATATTCTCTAATTTTTTAAATTGCACATATCTAGTTAGCAACAAAGAAGAGACCAGTTCTGAAGACAACCTTAAAAGTCCATGCTGTATGAAACCTAGGCCTAATATGAAGAATCTAGTGAGGAAATAGATCCACCCAAGGGCTTTTAAGTTTCTTGCTCTATGCCTGATTGAGATTTACTTCACAAGGAAATAAAAGTCAGTGAGGGTGTTCAGTACTTAGTATTACTGGTGAGTATATTTGGGTACAGTCTCCAAAAATAAACTATATATTGCTCAATTATAAATAGGAATGGCCCCATGGTGTGGGAAAACTTGGTTGCTGTCAGACCATGGTAGTCACCTTAAGCCTGCTGAGTGTTTCTTTAAAAGCACTGGAGTTCGTGTGAACAACAAAGGTGGAGCAGTTTCAAGTGCAACATCCCTCTTGCGTGGAGGAGAGTCTGATCAAGAAGCTCTTTCTCCTCTTTCCCTTTCAGATTCACTCTCCTGGATAGGGCAAAGCCTGAAATAAAGATAATGTTTAGTAGATGATCACTTTTACCAGAGTTTAACGTAAGAGACTTTCTGTGTACATTTGCTTTAAAACTATATGTGAAGATGCATTCTACCATACTATTCAATGTCCTCTATACAAAGACAAAAGCTCCCTCAAATTTCAAAGCTAGGGGAAAAAAACTCTTACTAAATTACTGGAGTTTTAAAATTAGATAACTAGATATATAACTCCTCCTATTGGAAGTACATATAGCTGCAAAGATAGAAAACAGAAAACAAGATGAGAGGGAGAAGGGAGAAAGAGAGAGAGAGAGAGAAGGAGAGAGAGAGAGACCGAGACTCTTCTTGCCCAATCAGCTTGGATACATCTTCATCATAACTATAGGATGCAGGACATTAAAACTGGACCCAAATATTAACTCTAACGTGGGAAGATTATTGGAATCACTTCCCTGAAATGCCAAAATACGTACTTAATATGTAACAGATAACCCACTGTGCCAACGGTGAGTGGTAAATTCATTGTAGGCGCCCCCTAGGATACCAGAAAGACCTCCTAACAAACTCTTTCACTTATGTGAACTGACATTATTTTAAAAATCGCTTCAAAGTCTGAGTGATTAAAAAATTATGAAAACTACATCATCGTAAACCAAACAGATCAAACTCAGAATTCCTCACCTGTGTGTCTGTCTGTCCATCTGTCTGTCTCTGTCTCTCTCTCAAATATGTGTAATTTAAAAAGAGAATACTGGTTTGGTTTCTATGTTGGACGTATCATAAAGAGAGAGAGAGAGAGAGAGAGACTCTAGAAAATATCAGAGAGAAGCAAAATAAAATGTGTCAATACAGTTTTGTGGGTGTGGGTGTGTTCTGAAAATATTGACATGCAGAATTTAGTGGCTAGGAGCTGGTTTAGAATCAACAGACCCGCCAGGGTTATTTATTAGCAGTGCAACCTCAAACAGATTACTTAACCTCCCCAACGTCAATATCCTCGCGTGTTAGTTAGGAATAGCTATTTCTGGCTTACAGTGTTATTGTGAAGAATGAATGTGATCATATCTGTCAAACACCAATCCCAATGCTAGCACTTAATAAGAAGTAACTAGTATCATATGAGAGTTTCATCATTTAATTTTACACAAGCAAGAAAAAAATATAGCAGACGTGCAAATCCTGAAATAAAACTAAATATAAGCATATAACAAGATAAGATCTACTATTATTTTCAAGTTTAACAAAGTAAAATACGAATGCATTGGTATAAAATTTGGTAAATTGCATAAACTAAGATTTTAAATATTATCATTAAGGGGCAAGAAAGTACAAAAAATATTATGTGCGTATGACTCCATACATGAAACCCAGACTATAGGAAAAGCTGTGTAAAGGAAAACATTGATTTTTTTTTAATAAACAGAAAGAAGCCAAGAGAAATAAATTGTATTAAGTTTGCAAGAGGCTGCTTTAGAGTATTTAGATGTGAGATGTGCCAAGAAGGTATCATGGATTCTGCTTTGACATTGATAAGAGGAACCTGGAACAGGTAGGTCCCTAGAGATAAGCATTACAAATGTCATAGGTAATATCCATGAAATTTCACCATCATTCATTCTCACTTCAGAGGGTGGTGTCTTTACAAAGAGAAAATAGCTTGTCTTATTTAAGAGGAAGCAAAAAACATGGTATGTTTGGGAAATTGAAAGGATGACAAGGCTGAAATATAAAGAATAAGGTTAAAAAGGAGTAGTATAAGCCATACTACACAATTTGAATTTATCCCAAGTGGTAACAGTGTCCCAATATCCCCCAAACATATGGGAAAATAACCACATACTTCAGTAGGTGTTGATAAGGTTGATAAGAGGGAGGTATTAGCAACCAACTGCTGCAAGCAATTGACATTTAATAGACTTTAGGTTCTTAACACCTTCTTGTAATCAGTTTCAGATTGATATAACTTTTAAATTATGGGTAGGCAGGATTTTGCAACATAGTTTCCAAGCAAGTGATCCACTTCTATCTGTGTTGCAATCTTGGAGTGGGACGGATTGTAGAAGAGGATATTCATGGCAGACCAAACAGACTAGACACACATTGAAGGCCCTTGAGATAAACCACCCCCTGACATTTTAGTTGTTAATTTTCTTCATATTTGCTGATTTGCTCTTTGATTTATTATATAAACTTATTTCTGAGTGATACTAAATTCCTCTATTAAATTACAATGCACACTGTAAGAATTAGGCTAAGGATTTACAGCTTGCATGGTACCAAAGACTGAGTAGGATGTCAAGCAGAGGACGATCATACACTGCTGTAGGGAATGTCAGTTTGTACATCCACTTTGGAAACAATTTAGCACTGTGATAATACCAGTAAAATACCAAAGGGATGATAAATACAAAATTCACGTTATTAGTTACCTCCCAGGTAATTTAGTGATGGTCACTCTTGAAGTTTCAAAAGCAAGGCTTAATTCTTAAATCAGTTGATTGGTGTTCAGGAGTTTGCTTTATTATCACTCTTAATATTGTGTGTGTGTTTGTGTGTGTGTGTGTGTGTGTGCGTACTTCGTAACAAAACCAAACAAAACTTTTTTCAGAATGAAAGTAATCATCCCAAGCTAAAATCATTTACATGCATTTTATATAAATGCCTCTAACAAGGGTAACTCAAAGCAGTGCTTTTCTATGGTTTCTGGTCAATTTTTAATTTTTAAAGAAAAAAATGAAGAGTCAAAACATTGGTGTAGGGGCTGGCCCTGTGGCGTAGCTGTTAAGTTTGCGCGCTCCACTTCGGCAGCCCGGGGTTCGCCAGTCCAGATCCTGGGTGCAGACCGACGCACAGATGGCTCATCAAGCCATGCTGAGGCAGTGTCCCACATAGAGCAACTAGAAGGATGCACAACTATGACATAAAACTATCTATTGGGACTATGGGGAGAAAAAAGCAAAAAAAAAATGGTGTAAAGGTAAATTTATCTTCTATATAAAGATGAGAAAATACTATTTAAATAAGGGAAAAATATTATTTTTATTTGAATAAGGGAAAAATATTACTGGCACTTTGCAGTGCCTCAAAAGTATATACATCTTTGTGTGTATACCAAAAAGCTGTGGCTACAAACTTGTATTTTCCCTTCTGAGTCTTCAGATATATATATCTCCAGTGGCCAAGTTGTATGAGTTTAAAATTTAAGAGACAAATTAAGAGGAAACTTAAATTTCCCTGACCTCTGGCATCTATGTAAGACAACTGCTGCTAGATGCAGTGGTTAACTCTACCTGAATATTTGAATCACTGAAAAGAATTGATCAAATCCCAATGATTGATGCCCCGCCTTCAGAGAATGAGATTTAATTGGTTTGGGTGGAGCTGAAACATCAATAGTGTCTAAAACATTACCCAGATGATTCTAATGCACTATCGCTGTAGTTCTTCCACTTCGATCACCAGACTAACCATAGCAGCAGCAGCATCACCTGTGAAATTTTTTGACTTTCTTAGGCTCCACCCCAGCCCTGCTCAAACAGACACTGGTGTTGGGGCCCAGCTCTCCGGGTGATTGTGATGCTCCCTGAAGTTTGATAACCCCTATGGCTGTGCTATAAGGTAACTCTTTGGGCTTTTCTTTCCTAATTCACTCCTCAGTAGAAGAGGAATATTTTATCAGATTGGAAAATTTAAGAGAAAGAACTGAGCCTGCTAAGCTCAGCTAATTAGGACTTATCTTTCTGGTGGCTGGCCTGTTCACAAGAGGTTGCATTATGGTCTTCTCTCTGGCCAGGCAGTAAATTTGGTATGGCAAACTCTGTTGCTTTAAGCGCAATTTTCCAGCTGCAGTAGTGTCAGGGGAGCATAAATCTAACTTTGCAGTGAAATATTAGCAAGCAGCTTTGACCACAGATCTAAAATTTTCTAATTAGCTTTATCAGATTTATCAGTATTTTCATCTCTCTATACCTCTTTGTCTTAATTATAAATAGATTCCAATATAAGGGGAATGAGAAGAGAGGAGTTATATTTATTGCCTCCTATGAACCATCTCAAACAGAAAATTTTTTACCAAGTGGTAAGAGATAACACACTTGAGAGGAGAGACAGGGTCGAAACCATTCATTGGAGTTGTATGTTAGAATTTGGAGAAGTTTCTCATCAAGCAGATGTGGTAGGAAAGCTAGAGGGTGGGACAACAGGAGAGCAAGTCATGGTCAAAAGGAGGAAGTAGGTGCAGGTAAATGTACAGGGCTGCTTTTGAGCCGAATTCCATATATGCATCCCCTGGAGCGTCCCTTAGGAAGCAAGATGTCGACTCTGAAGGCGACGGTTGTCTAAGTCGTTTCTGTTAGTCAGTTTCTGTGTCCTGAGTACAGAGGACTGTTGAGATCTGGCTCTAAATCCTGGTCTGACATTTCTTGTGTGATCATTTCCTAACCAGGCTGACGAAGCTTGTATTTTTTCCCCACTAGCATTTATACTGTGTATAAATGAGTATCTTGCGGATATTTTATATGCATTTCCTTGACAACTGACGTGGTTGAGATTTAGTCATTTTATTTTGTCATTTTTTTTCTTCTTTTATGAGGAAGATCACTTTGCCCAATTTTCTATTGTCTTACCTGCTACTCTGTAAAATTATTTTAAATTTCATGGAAGTATAGGAATATTTTTCTTAAAATAAATGAACAAAAATCAATATTCCCTATACTAGTTTCCACCTTTGTTATCATTTTGATGTTTTTCATACTTTTTTATGTATGTAAATGTATTCATAGAAATACAGTTTTAAGTGTGATTTTACACATTCTTTTTGTACTGATATGGAACTTGCTTTTTTCCATTCAACAATATGCCTGATCTTTCCACATCAGTGCATGTAGATCTATAACTTTACTGCTACATAATATTCTAGTTATAGATGGATATTTTAGGGATATGTAGGATTTATAACATTTTGCTATTACGAGCAATGCATGATTGTCTCCTTGCCCACCCCACCCTAACATGCTAGAATATAAGGGATCATGTCTATCCTATTCACCATGATATCCCTGGGGCCGGAAATGGTCCTTGGTACGTGGTTGAAACTAGATAAATATTTGCTGAATAAATGACTCAATATACATACTCATTGGCCCCTCAGTATTGGAGGGACTTAAATTCTAGGTCTAACTATCCAGGATCCTATTGAATCTGAATGTCTAGACAGCAAACCTAGGGATCTGTATATTTCACAGCTTCCTAGGGTAACTTTTCTCAGACATAAGTATGAGAACAATTATTCTTTATGGTAGTTTTTAAAATGCGTGTGCTTAGGGTATAGAGGATTATGTAGTACTAATTGTATAAAATATACGGAAGTAATTTTTCTTAAGAGATTTGATTTCCAGCACAGATAATGGAGCTATATTTTGATAATTAGGGTTTTTTTGTTTTTTTTTTTTTTTTGCCTCCTTCGTTCTTTTTTCATCACTACATTTATGAGGATGGTAGAAGATATTAAGAGGTCTGAGAGGTTTTTGTGTGTTTTTTTTTTTTCATTTTCCTTCTAGTCATAGACTACTTCCGCATGTTACAATGCAATTTCAGTCTCTAGGAGATGGCTACAATTCGTTTCTCCTGGTAAACTAAATCCCATGTCGGGAGTGCGGCAGAAAGCCTCAGCTCAGGACTTTAACGCTAGGCTGAGACAGTTGCTAAGGGTGGTGCAGCACCAGTTCCAGAAGCCTAATTGACTCGGTTTGCTCTGTAATAATAATTACAGCCTTTCTTAATTGAGGCCTGTGAAATCTGCCAGAGACTTTCTAGCTCCTTTTTTGCTTTACAGATTTAATAAAAGGTCAAGCTATTTAAAAATGAGAACTTATCCCTTTTTTATAGTGCTACTTGCCCTAAGGAAATAAATCCACTGGTAACTTATGAATAATTACTTGATTGCAGTTCAGGCAAGGAGAGTCTATCTGATGGGATATGTAAGAAATATAATGAAAAATATTTCAACGAACAAAATTTCCCTTAGTCTCTCCTGAAAATATATACTCAACCATGTCTATCATTATGAAGAAATGAAATATTTTCTTAAAAAAAGAAAAGCTTGTTTCTTTAAAATTGGTCAGTTAGAATTTGTCTTTATAATAAATGGAGACATAGTTCTCTAGTAGCCAGAACAATTTTACTGGTTTACTGAATGTCATTGTTTTTCTTGAGGCATTGCCAACTTAAATATCTTAAAGATTTTACTCAATTACCTAGAGTGAAGAAAAGCACATTCAACATTTGCAAATAATCACTTATGGCATGTTTTGATTTTAAAGTATCTCAGGTCCTTTTAATTAAGTCGGAACTTATGATAGACATGGAGGAGAATTTTTTAAAAGAATGTTAGGAAATTTCTTCATCTACATTCCTTCTACAGGACATTTTATTTCAGAATATAAATCAACACATATTATATATAAATTTAAATTCAATAAATACTTTTGGCCATACATATTTAAAATATAATTAGGGTACAAATTTAAATGAGCCTGGGTTTCTGCTCTTAAAGTGCTTTACTCGAGTGGACTATTATTTAGGATACTCCAATTTTAATCACTAATATGTTTAAAAGCTTTGTTCACGTAAATGTGAGACATAGATTTACATACAAAGATGACTTTGGAGGCTTCCAGTAATATAAAAACTAAACTGCTATGGAAATCTCTCCCCTCCACGCCCACCACCTCACACCAGCACCTATACACAATTGTTTTTAAATATATAACTGACTTGACAATAAACAAGTAATAAGAAATTAAAAGCAGAGAATCAAGTACAAATTGATATAGGGGCAATCCATGACTATTCTAGTCTCAGATATATATCCTAATTGCCAAGGCTGGGATTCCGACGTGCATTCTAGGAGAGAAGACACAGTCATTGGGTGGGTGATAAGGAGCTTGCAACTGTCTACCCTGCATAAAGTTCAAAACAAAATGGATGCTTGATAAATCTATGGGAAAAGAGAAATAAAAGCTGTCTTTGAAAATTTGAAATCCAATGCCTGGGCCACTTTAGGATGTGGGCTGTGAACTCTATCTGAAAAGTGAGAAAACATAAAACTAAGACATAAAAATTTGAACAGTTTCATAGAAATCCATAAGATCCACAAAGAAGTCAAAAACTGCTCTGCAGCAACCCCTCTTTCATAACCGAGGGACATGGAACTCCCACAGACAAAAGAATCCCAACTGAAGATGATAACACAATAAAAAATTTATAAAACAAACAGGTGGAAAATCCTATGTGAGAATCCATGTATCCAATAAACCCAAAGAACCTCAGATAAGAGAAAAATAACTGAAAAAATAATTTGAAAAAAGTATGTTTAAAATAAATACATAAGAGATAAGTTACTCAGAAAATAAGCATAAACTAAATGGAATATTTGGAAAAAAATAAAACTCCTAAAAATCAAAATAATCATTCAAAATAATAACTCACATGACATTAAATAGTAGATTGGGGGGCTGCCCGGTGGCACAGCGGTTTAGTCCGTGCCTGGCAGCCAAGGGTTCACGGGTTCAGATCCCGGGCGCCTGCCCACGCACTGCTTATCAGCCATGCCGTGGCAGCGTCCCATATAAAGTGGAGGAAGATGAGCACAGATGTTAGCCCAGGGCCAGTCTTCCTTAGCAAAAAGAGGAGGATTGGCAATGGATGTTAGCTCAGGGCTGGTCTTCCTCGCAAAAAAAAAAAAAAGTAGATTAGGCTATTGGAAGGTTGAAATCTGGAAGGAAGATTTAAGGGAAACTCAGAATGTAAATGTAAAGTGATAGAAAACATGAAAGAGAGGTTAAAAAATATGGAATATAGAATGAAAATGGCCATTATACATCAAATATACGTCATAAGAAAAGAGAAAAGTGGGGAAAACAATACATAATGAGATAATGGCTGAAACAGCTGTTGGGTTGGAGAAAGACATGGGCCTTTAGGTAAGAAAAACAATGGATATTCAACCAGTGATGAATGGCAGAACATAAAAGATAAAAAGGAAATCCTAAAAATATATCAGAAAGAAAAATTTCTACACAGGGAAAAGCAATGAGACTGACACTAGACTTTTCATCATCAGTAATAAATTCCAGAGAATGGGGGATAATATCCTCAGAATGCCAAGGGAGGGGAAAAAAGCCCAGAAAACCTTGCTTTCTTTTACAGTTAAATATTTATCCAAAATTAAAATATGGTCCATATCTTACATTAGATGAATCAAGTCTGTTTATGAAAATAGGCCTACAGAAAATATCATATTTCTTTAAGATGTGTATTGGATTCCACTTGACATTGTGAACAAAAAAAATGTTCATGCCTACAGGGACAAAAATACATTTGAATCCCTAGTAATTACTAGGTTGTAAAAATAAATAAATAAAATGGAAGAAATAAATTTTCCTTTATTTGCAGTGATGTGATAGTCTATATAAAATTCCAGAATTCTTTATTTATGCATTAGAACAAAGTAGAGATTTGACCATTGTTCTGGATGCATAATCAGCATGCATAATTAAAAGTATACTTGTATAATAGTAATAAGCAAATAAGATATTGATTTAAAACATATTCTGCTGGCATTAACAATTAAAATATAAGGTTCTTGGATAAACTTAATAAAAGATAGGTAAGAATTTTATGGAAAAATTCTAAAAATTCACTGAAAGGACTTTTTCTCTCTTGAAACTTTATTATTATTTCCAAACACAAGCATATCACATGCCCACTGTGAAAGATCAAATGATTCAAATGATTGATTTTGTATTTACAAAAATTATGGTTCTCACATCATCCATCATTCTCAACCCTGTCAACTCTTTGTGTATGTTCTTTCATATTAAAGAATGCACGAATAATATATGTAAATTTTAAGGCATTATACAAAAATCACTGCTATACTTTAGAAATAAACCATAAACAATACCTTTTATGATTCTCCAGCAATGCAAGATAATCACTGTTCTGAATTTTTATTCATTAAAAGAAATTATTTTAAATGCTTTAAAAATAATAAAAGAAATATATCATGATCATGACTGGGAGAAAAAACTATGTTAATAATAGCTTATTTCTATTATATATACATATATTATGTGTTTTCAGGTAAAATTCTGATAGTTTTTGATAATTTGGCAAGATGATCATAAAAACCAAAATGAAAAAAATCAGAGCCATGAATAGCTACTAATATGAAGAAATAATATAGTAGAAAAAGAGAAACATTTAACCATAGAAATATACAAGATATTAAGCCATATTTTACAGTCATAGAAACCAACAGGCTCCATATTGGTGCAGGTAGACTATATGAATAGACTAGAGGACCCTGAAAGAAACTAACATAATTAAAGAAACCTAGTGCATAATAGCAGTGGTTTGAAAAATATTGACTATTCAATTGTTTCTTTCATTAACCTTTATATTGTTTTCCAAATACAAACATAAAAGATCAAAATTATACAATTGCTACCGATATGGAAAGAAATGACATAAAACAATTTTTTTAAATTCTTCATTCAAATATCAAGTATTCAATATCTTAAATTTATAGAATAAAACATTAAGCAAGTATAAGTGCTTAAATAAGATATAAAAGGCACAAATCATAAAAAATGGATATACATTGATAGATTAAAAAATAGAGAAACTAATACTGATAAATTCATACTTTGATAAATCAGTTAATAAATTCAATATATATAGTTATTAAAATAAAAATAAACCATAAAGATAGTTAATTGCAAGATATTGACTGGGAGCTAATGTTTCTAAAACATATTACTGACCAAGAAATAGTTTGCAGTTTTCAATACTATGAACAGAAAACTAACTCCTACAAATTAATTTTTCAAAAGAAAAGTAAAAAGAAAGAAAATGAGCAAAATACATAAACAGGCAATTTAAAGATGAGGCAATCTCAAAAGCAATGAAATACATGAAAAGTTGTTCAATTTCATTTGTAATCAGAATAATGTGTGTTTAACCAAGAAGACTTAGACATCTATCAAATTGATAATATTGTCATGTAAATGATACCATTTATTTAAATTTTAAGATATATGAAACTAGTGGACACCTATACATGTAAAACTGATATCAAGGACAGTGAAGGGTCTGAGATTTTACCCTTCTTGCAAGCTAACAATTTATCATGTCACAGTTTCATGGATGCTAATAGAAGACACAATACTCAGGGTCAGAGACAAAAAACTTTATCATTCATGGCACAGCATGTAATTGAAACTCATGTTCACCTTGGTTCCTCTGGCCCAACACTTCTCATGTTGATGAATGCTATGCACACAGTGGGTCTCCCTCACAACTAAGGAACCCAGATCTTAGGAAACTAGTAAACCTGCCTAACATTTTCCCCAGAAGTAGACATTATTTTATTACTGGAGAGCAAATGAATCTGTCCTATGCCCTGGAGGGAGACTCTATCTCTATCTTCCAAGGCTGCCCTACATCCTTGAAAAGATAATATGAAACAAAAGCTTATACAGGATATGCAGAGATGTTGAGGAAAACTGTCTTTCAACAACAAGAATGGGAATGACCCAATAAACTTCAAAATAATGATGATATCTAAGGAGTAAAAAAGCAAACATATCAGACAAGTGACTTCAGCAACATGGTGGAGTGAGCTGCTCCCTTTTTCTCTCCCCCTTTGAACTACAACTAAATGGATATTCATTGACCAAAGAAGCATACCCACACAGCTATACATCTGAAGGTGGATGGACTGGTCCCTGGAAGTGGAGGAAATAGGTGAACACAATCCTCCCTTCCCGCAGCCCTGTGTGCATGCCCAAATGCCTTCCTTGCTGGTGCGAGCACCCATTGTACTGTTGTTGCCCCGAAAGTGGGAGTGCACATCAGTGTGGCTATGGGAAGGGGCAGGGCCAGTAAGTGAACACTTTCCTGGTTGGTGGGAGAGCCCACCCTACCACTGTGGTCCCAAGGAGTGGCCCAGGCTCAGACCCCATGAAGAAGCCCTGTCCACCAAGCACAGCAGCCAGCGTGTCCAGAAGAAGAGGCAGCAGCATATGGGCACATGAAAGCTTTCCTGGCCAGCATGAGCACCCATGGTACCACTGTGGCCCCACAAGTGGGAATGTGAATGCTTTTCCAGCTGCTGGGACAGTCATGGTACCTGCACAACGTCCAGCAGACAGGGTGGGATCAGAAACACAGCTCCTGCTTCCCCACAGTAGTTGCAGGTAGAATCTGTGACCTGATGCTACCACAAATGCCCTGGCAAAGGACTAGTTCATCAAACACCATGAGAAACTACAGCAACAATTCAGAGCTGAAGGAGAATGACAAATCACAAGAAGCCAACCCTGAAGTCACAGAAATTTACAATCTAGATGACAGAGAATTCAAAATAGCTGTCATAAAGAAACTCAATGAATTACAAGAAAACTCAGAAAGACAGTTCAATGAGCTCAGGAATAAAATTAATGAGAAGAAGGAATACTTCACCAAAGAGATTGAAACTATAAAAAAAAAATCAAGCAGAAATTCTGGATATGAAGAACACAATTAATGAGATAAAAAGTAATCTAGAATCCTTAAAAATAGATCTACTCATGGAGGAAAGAAGTAGTGAGTCAGAGGACAGAAATACAGAAATGCTTCAGGTGGAGGAGGAGAGAGAACTAAGATTTTTTTAAAAAGTAAAGAATTCTTTGAGAAATATCTGACTCCATTAGGAGAAGCAACATAAGGATTATAGATATTCCAGAGGGAGAAGGGAGGGAGAAAGGAGCAGAGAGCTTGTTCAAAGAAATAATAGCTGAAAACTTGCCAAACCTGGGGAACGAACCAGACTTAGAGATTCATGAAGCCAATAGAATTCCTAATTATATGACTGCTAAAAGACCTTCTACTAGGCATATAATAGTAAAACTGCCAAAAGTAAACAACAAAGAAAAAATATTAAGGGCAGCAAGGCCAAAGAAAATAACATACAAAGGAACCCCTATCAGGCTTTCAGCAGATTTCTCAGCAGAATCTAGGAGAGAATGGAATGATATAGTCAAAATATTGAAAGACAAAAACCTGCAGCCAAGAATACTCTATTTGGCAAAACTTTGTCAGTATTAAGCCCACATATATCAAAATCACTCTAAATATAAATGCATTGAATACTCTAATCAAAACTCACAGAGTGGCTGGGTGGATTAGAAAACAAGACCAAACAATATGCTGCCTCCAGGAAACACATCTCAGCTCTAAAGACAAACATAGGCTAGAGTGAAGGGATGGAAGATGATACTTCAAGCAAATGGCAAACAAAAGAAAGCAGGTAATTCCATACTTATACCAGACAAAGCAGACTTCAAGATAAAAAAGACAATGAGAGACAAAGAGGGGCAGTAATAACAATAAAAGGGACTTTCCACCAAGAGGACATAATACTTATAAATATATATGCACCTAACATAGGAGCACCAAAGTATATAAAGCAACTGCTAACAGACCTAAGGGGAGAAACTGACAGCAACAATATAATAGTAGGGGACCTCAACACCCCACTTATATCAATGGATAGACCATCCAGACAGAAAATCAACAAGGAAGTAGTGGATTTTTAATGAGACACTTGATCAGATGGACTTAATAGATATATAGCAGAAGAGTAAAATAGCAGAATACACATTCTTCTCAAGTGCACATGGAACATTCTCAAAGATAGGCCATATGTTGAGAAACAAAGCAAGCCTCAATACATTTAAGAAGATTGAAATCATCAAGCATCTTTTCCAACCATAATGCTATAAAACTAGTATCCACTACAAGGAAAAAGCTGGGGAAGTGACAAATACGTGGAAACTAAACAACATGCTACTGAACAACCAATGGATCATTGATGAAATTAAAGGAGAAATCAAAAAATATCTGGAGACAAATGAAAAATAGAACAAAGAATCCTAAAACATGTATGGGAAACAAAAGACCCCAAATAGATAAAGCAATCCTGAGACAAAGGAACAAAGCTGGAGGCATCACAATCCTTGACTTCAAAGTATACCACAAAGCTATAGTAATCAAACCAGCATGGTACTGGTACAAAAACTGACACACAGATCCATGGAACAGAAGTGAGACCCCAGAAATAAACCTACACATCTATGGACAGCTAATCTTCAACAAAGGAGCTAAGAACATACAACGGAGAAAAGAAAGTCTGTTCAACAAATGGTGTTGGGAAAACTGGACAGCCACATGCAAAAGAATGAAAGGAGACCATTATCTTTCACCATACACAAAAATTATCTCAAATTGATTAAATAGTTGAAAGTAAGATGTGCAACCATAAAATTCCTAGAAGAAAATATAGGCAGTACACTCTTTGACATCAGTCATAGAGGAATCTTTTCGAATACCAAGTCTACTCGGGCAAGCGAAACAAAAGAAAAATAAACAAGTGGGACTTCATAGGACTAAAGAGCTTCTGTAAGGCAAAGGAAACCAGGAAGAGACAACCAACCAACTGGAAGAAAATATTTATGAATCATATATCTGACAAGGGGTTAATCTCCAAAAAATATTCAGAACTCACACAAGTTAACAACAAAAAAACAAACAACGCAATTAAAAAATGCTCAGAGGATCTGAACAGACATTTTTCCAAGGAAGATACACAGATGGCCAATAGGCACATGAAAAGATGTTCAACATCATTAACCATCAGGGAAGTGCAAATCAAAACTACATTGAGATATCACCTTACACCCGCTAGGAAGGCTATAATCACCAACACAAAAAAATAATAAATGTTGGAGAGGATGTGGAGCAAAGAGAGTCCTCACACACTGCTGGTGGGAATGCAAACTGGTGCAACCACTATGGAAAACAGTATGGAGCTTTCCAAAAAATTAAAAATAGAAACACCATATGACCCAGCTATCCCACTACTGGGTATTTATCCAAAGAATTTGAAATCAACAATTCAGAGACTTATGCTCCCCTATGTTCACTGCAGCATTATTCACAGGAGTGAAGACATGGAAGCAGCCCAAGTGTCCATCAACTGATGAATGGATAAAGAAGATGTGATATATATACATGGTATACTACTCAGTCATAAAAAAAAGACAAAATCGTCCCATTTGCAACAACATGGATGGACCTTGAGGGTACTATGTTAAGCGAAAGAAGCCAGACAAAGACAAACACCATATAATTTCATTTGTACATGGAAGATAAACAAACACATGGACAAAGAGAAGAGATTAGTGGTTACCAGAGTGGAAGGGGGTTGGGGCTGGGCATAAAGGGTAAAGGGGCACCTATATATGGTGACTGACAAATAATAATGTACAACTGAAATTACACAATGTTATAAACTATTACAACCTCAATAAAGTGAGAATTAAAAAATGTCATGTGAATCAACTGAATGATGGCAATGGTTTCAGTAAAGAGATTCCAGGTTAAGTTATAAAATTTAATATGGTATAACTGACATGCCGTATATTGCTTATTTTTCCCCTCGGATTTGCATGAGCAAAATACATTCATCTCCTCCTAAGGTCAATATTATTAAAAAAACATTTTAATGAAGAAAAACACATTATAAAGAGCAATTTTAAAATGTAATATGAGCCTTATTTTCTAGACTTACAATTGATGAAGATGCAAGGAATTTTTGGAATTCAAATGGAAAGCAGAAAATGGCTGGAATGCTGTTTGCAAATGAGTCTGATTAGCTATAGCTACACACAGAGTTGCTTAAGAGAGAAGACAGAGAAAACCAAGAGTAAATCAATAGTCAAGCAAGGTTTCAGCAAGTGAATCTTATCTCTGAGGGAGATATTCCAACAAAGGAGGAAGGAATATCTATACACTCCTGGTGCTTCAATATGCGATCCTCTCAGGGCCTGGATCATAGGGGTTCGCACTAAATATTAGTTCACAATCTCCCATCCTTCACACTTAGAAGTTTTTGGAAAAGATGGTTTTTGCATTTATTGGTTTGCTTTTTAAGGATAAATGGTTCCTTCTTAGGCAAGAAACAAACCGAATGAAATAGAAGAAAAAATGGACAGTGGTGCCAGATTTGCCCCCAAATACATCAGAAACTATAATTCCAAACATAGCTTCAAAGCTTCAAACATTTTTCTTCTGAAATACATTTTATTCTTATACGAGCATTATATATAATTTTTTCAAACAAGATAGTAACAATAGTATGTTATATATTTTTAAGTGCTTTGCATGCATTGATTCTAAGCCAATTGCATGTATTAATTTACGTAATCTTTACAACGTTGTTAAATTGGTACCATCATTGTCTCCATTTACAAAAGAGAACACTGGAACACCCAAGCACAGTAATTCACTCAAGGTCACATAAGTGGTAAGTGATTTAGTCAACTCACACTAGATACTCTACAAACAAATGCAAAAGTCACATTCATAAGCTATTGTTATGAAGCTTGTCAGTCAAATCTCTTCTTTTACTTTTCTTAAAATCTGTAGCCAATCTGTCACTTAGCCTCTCTGAGTTTGGAATCACTGCACTCAGATGAAGCAGCTCTACAGTCCCATGATTATATTTTAAGAGAATTATTTCACCCTGAAATTCTAAGCCAAATTATTGCCAAGAAACATGTATGTGTTTGCTGAATGTGTATCACATGGAAGCCTTCTTACAAAGTGTTATAAAATTCTTCATGTACTACAGTGAAGGTTTTGAAAGCCTAGGAAATAGAGCTGTCATAGAGGGTGTTGCAGTTGCTGTAACATCTTTGTTCTTCATAATGTCAGTACTGCTTCATCTTTACCTATTAGCAATTAAATTTTGATTTTATTTTGAGTGAATTTTGAAATTATTTTCTTGGCCAAACGAAGTAAAATGAACCCCACAGGAGTTTTAAGCACTGTGTCCTTTCAAACTCGGTTCCTTTTATAATCTCAGGTTCTGTCTAGTTCTAACGAGGGATTCAGTCTATCACCGCATGGTCCTGTCTTACTGTACCATGTTAAATGATCCCAAGTAGCCTGACTTGCTTAGTCATGGCCCTTCTGTCAAAGAAATATCTACTGAGAAATGTGCAAAGTACAAAGCTTTCTCTTTAGGAGAGGGTGAAGGCTAATTAATTTAGTTCCCAGAAAGATTATAATTATCCACTCACCCAAACGCCTTTCTGCTGGTGGTAGCCATTGCTTTTAAAATGTTAGAATCCACAGAGCATTTCTGAAATTAAAGTCCCTTTTAAAAATTACTATTATATCAAGAAGCGATAGTAAGCAGATTAGGTGCCTAATGTAGTTTAGAACTATTATCACTGAGATATATAGCCTCATTTGTAGATATTTCAATGAAATTCTAAATTAGCCAATGGAGGAGGAAGAGTTAATAATATAACAGATATAAGAAGCCCAATAGAGTTTACCTGACGGCTATATTAACTATGCGACTCCAATCAAGAGGTAGTCATAATGAACCAGACAAAGCTAGCCCTATGGTATTTTCTTTCTTTTTTCTTTTTCTTTTTCTTTCTCTAAAATTTGAAAAATAATGATTAGCAGCTGCCTAGGTCTTCTAGAAAGGAAAGTACAAGAAGCTGAATCCTTGCTTTCATTCTTCATATGTGCCTGACAATTAAGGTAATATGCTTTTATCTTTGTATACCTAATCAAAAGCAGGCCTAGCAGAGTCAGGAAGGCACCAGAATGAAAGTAAAAGATAATGTCCTTAGGAAGCATTCTGTGGGGAGATGTAATTCAGTTGCATAAACTGAGAGGCTCCTTTTCATACTGTTCTCCTATCCAGGCTCATCACTAAATTAAACAGAATCTGATGCAGCTTCTTTCTGTTTGCTAAACATGCTCACCTTCTTTCTTACCACACAGAAATCCCATAAAATATTAAGCAGTTTATAGGGTGCAAGTTCCCCTCTAGCTACTGCCAATTTTTCTCTCAGCTTTAAGAATAGAAAGATCTGAAGACATATTTTATTTCAAGAATTCCAAGCCTAACTGCTTAATCAAAAACAGTTTAGAAGTTAAAAAATGGGTATGACTTCAACACATTATAGCGCACTGTCAAAGAAGCTCAGGTGCAAATTTTCCATGGCCATTCTTCTCACTGTCTTTAAGGAAGGAAGAGACTCTGAATACACATACACATGAGTCTTTTCTTTAACTTCCTATTCTCATTTTCCTTAATGTTATGGACAGAAGTCTGTGTCCTTACATCTTTAAGAACAATAAACTTCTTTCTAGGGGGGAGGAGTGGAGAATTACTACCTATTTTAAAAGAGGCTTTGACACCTTTTAAAATAATTGCCAAAAATACATTTATTATGTTAAAAAACATTGATGGAAGAGGAATAAAATATTTCTATAATCCCTATGAGTCATCTGGGACCGATTGTTTATTGTCAGTTAAATTTATCTAGCATTAGATATGGCTTTGGGCCCTGGAAAAGAGTTATCTATCTTCCTCAACCATCATATATTTTGCTTTTCCCAAAAACAAAGAGTATATGCCAAGGGGGCCAGCTGGGTGGCATAGCGATTAAGTTCCAGGGCTCTGCTTCTGGCGTCCCGGGTTTCGCAGGTTCAGATCTCAGCCACAGACTGACTCACTGCTTGTCAAGCCGTGCTGTGACAACATCCTATATAAAGCAGAGGAAGATGGGCATGGATGTTATCCCAGGGCCAATCTTCCTCAGCAAAAAGAGGACAATTGACGACGGATGTTAGCTTAGGGTTGATCTTCCTCACCAAAAAAAAAAAAAAAAGAGTATATGCCAAGAGAACATATAAATAAATCTAATAAATAATTCTAATATACAATAATATATATTTGATGTAAAATATTATATATATTTATATTTTATATAAGTAATAATATTTTATATTATTAAATATAATAAATAATATTTTAGGTACCAACTACTGGGATATATTTGGAATAGTTGGTTTATATATTCAGGCTACTCTTTAATGCAAATTTCCTCAAACTTTTGGCATCTGCAGACCATTAAATAGACATTTGGAACACACATGGACCATAACATTTAGGTAAATTGAGAAGTGATTTATTGCAATAGAACACAAAACGTTATAAAATTGTTAATATTAATAATAGTTTCATATCAGTAATAAGAATGATATCATTTGCATCTTACACTAATGCATCCAGCTCTAATTTAATGATGAATCGCTATAGTTGTAGGAAAGTTTGCATATCCAGATAATTTCTAGTCCTACAAAATCTTAACTGATAGTTATATGTCTTATGTCTTACTTGAAATGGATAAATATACTCAGTGTCTGTCAAAGAGTTACATACATTGAGATTAAATATGAACAGGAATATTATGGAGAGATTTCTCCTTTAGGGAAACTTTCAGCACTTCATCAGAGAGGGTGATGTCAAAGGGTTGTCCTAAGTTTCTGGTTTGCTGACTTGGGTTGGTAGTGGTGTCTTTCACTGAAATAAGGAGGAAAAAAATAAGAAACAGGTCTTGTTCTCTTTGGCAAAGAGAAAATACCTTTTACCAAATATACCAAAAATACTCTTTTACCAAAGAGTAAATACCTTTTACTCACTATCTCTGCACTTTATGCATGATCACATCTAGTCCCATGGCTTGAAATACTATTTGCTATTTGTGCCAAATTTAGATCTCTAATTCCAGGGTCATTCCTGAGCTCTATACCCATATGTATGACTGCATATACAACAATTCACTTTGCATGTCTACTAGGTATCCCAAACTTTGCATTTCCAGTACAAAACTATTGAACCTTTCCCCAACTACGTTTTCATTCTCATCTCAAGAAATTGTACAGTAATTCACTTGATTGTTCTGGAAAAAGTTTTATAGTGATCTTTGCCTCCTCTATTTTTCTAATAATACATATTTAAAACATTAGTAAAACCTATGTGCTCTACCATCAGAATATAACCTGAATCCACCCGCCTTACCTCCCCCATTGCTCCAACTTACATCAAGTCTATATCTTCTCCATCTGGATTACTGCGTACCCTCCAAATTTGTTTCACTGCTTTCATTCTTGTGTTTGTATAATCTTTTATCTGTAAGCAGTCAGAGAGATTGCTTTAAAAATATCAGCAAGACCTTGGTGCTCCCTATTCTCAACCACTCAGTGGTTTCACACCGCACTTAGTTTAAAACACTGTGCTTAGAAAACCCTCCATGATGTTTGTCATCCTCTCCCGTCCCTTGCCCTTTCTCACTCCAGACATACTGGCTGACAAGGTTTTCTCTCTCTCTCTCTTTTTTTGTCCTGCCAGGGATGCTCCCGTTTAGGGTCTTGCTCTTGTTGCTCCTGCTGCCAGAGACACTCTTCCTTGTCGCCTTTTCACCTCAGTGTCAGTCTTGTCAGATTTTGCCTTAACAGAGAAGCCCATAGAAATAAAACGGCGCCCCTTCTTACTCTTTTCCCCTATATCCTGCTTCATTTTTCTTCAAAACATATACTGCTACCTGACATTTCATTTTATATTTATGCGTTTATTTGATACTGCATGTCTTCCTTTTCAGAACGTAAGCTCTATTAAGCTGGGTGTTTTTCTATTTGCTCACAACTCTGTTCTTTGTACCTAGCAATGCCTGGTGCATACCTGGCACTCAATAAATACCTTTTAGATAAATGAATAAAGGGGTTATGCAGGAAAATAGCAACATAAACAACTTTTCTTTGAAACTATTGCTCTGTAATGTGGAGTGTGTTCTTTGGCAGGGCAAGAGCGTCTATGAGGACAGAGTCAAGAAGGTACCGCAGTAACTCAGGCAGGAGAATTTCACAGGTTGAACTGTGAAGAAGGAAAGAGAGCTGAAGAAAAACAGAGATGTGAGAGCTATTTAAAAGGTAAATTACAGAGCACAGTGATAAATCAGATATTGGGATACGGAAGAAGAAACATATGGGGTACCTCCTAGAGTCTTCACTATCAGAATAACACAGATAGATTCATTTTGAGATATGCTGAGTTTGTTACCTGAAAATGCAAGAGGCTATTGTATATACAGTTCTGGAGCAGAAAATGAACTCTGGGCTGGAGACACTTTTGAGTCATCTGAATGTAAGTAACAATTGAGGCCATGAGCTTGGGTGAAATATCTTAGAGAAACCATGTAGAATAAAAGGGAAGATAATTTAAGATGAATCTTGATGAACTAAAACATATAACAGCTAAGGGAGGAATGATGCATTTGCCAACAAAAAAGCCAGGGAAGAGCAAAGGATAAAAATAGAAAATGAGGATAATGGTGTATTATGGAAGCCAATTTTTAAGAAAGTGATTTTCAAAAAGTGTGTAGTAATTAACAGTGGTAAATAACAGTGAGACCTTTTTGAGGAGAGGGGTGGATAGCAGGTTAGTTGATGGTCCTCTAAAAAGATAAAATTGCTCCATAAAAAAATTAAAAGCATTAAAATCTGACAGTATAGTAAGAAATTATAAGGTGAAAAGATTTCCAGAGAGAGCAAATAAATATTATTTAAGGAAGTAAAAAAAATGGCTGAGTATTTTCAAATACTATTGAGAACTCAAATAAAATAAGTACTGGAAAATCCCTGATGGGTTTAGAGGAATGCATTTTATTGGTTTTCTTATCAAGAATGGATTCAGAGGCAATACTGTGCCCAAAGCCGAAGTGGAGTAGTGGAGAAATGAGCATCAGGTGAGGAAATGAGGAGAGTGAATATCACCATCCCTCTGGAGAAGTTCAGCAATGAATTGGCAAATAATTGACTGATAGGATAATAGCTATCAGATCATATGAGGTGGTGGGGTTTATTTAACTTTTCTAAGGGAAAAACACTGAGGATACTGAAAAGCCCTACCCATACACTTAAACACTTCTTTGCTACTCATACAACTTTGTTATTTTTGATACTCTTCCAATTTACTGCATAGGTTATAAAATGAAAACCCTCTTTGTTATAATGCATATGACTTCATTAACAAGTAGAACACTTTTCATTCAAATGTAATTCTATTTGATGTAATTCTAATCAAATGTAATTCTAATTAAGATATATTATTTATTATGATATATACACGTGTATATATCACACATGTATAAACATACTCTGTACTTTAGTGATATCAATCATCCAAAAATAAAGCAAATAGATGATACGTTCCTATAAAAGTAAATGGTTTTATCACGTCGTGTCATTGATTTAATAACATTACCAACACTGCCTTTATGAAAAGAATATTTTCCAATAGTTACTTCTGTTTTTTCTGAGTATATCACTTGTAACTAACTTCTCAGCAAAAAGTGTGATTTTTAACCTCTTTTCCTTCCAAGGAGTAAAAATGTTCCTGCAGCCTCTGCAATTTTGTTTTCTTTCTCACATTTAATGACTAATTAATCATTTGCTGTTCAATAAAAAGTAGCATGATCACAAAATTAACATCAATACAATTTGGAATAATATTGTAAACATATATAACATATAAGACCTCCGTACAAACATAGATTATGACAATCTATACCCTAGAAAACTTTATTTGATATTTGTTATATAAATACCAACTGTATTCGGGAGAAGTCACCTGGGTTTGATGGAAAATGATGAAAAATCTCTAGTGGTTTTATGTTATTCTTTGAAAAACATTTTTAAGACACAATGAAATTGTCCAATAAAACCCAGTTTTAAAATATTCAGTCTTAAACTTCCTATTTTTTAAAATTATCTTTGATGACTGCTTCTTTGAAATTAGAGTTTTCTCAGCACATGGTCTGCACACTGTATGTGCACTTGGTTCCTACATGAGAGTATTCTGAATGTGTTTCTCACATTACTTTGTCCATCCACAACTTTTAAATAAACCATTTTTGAGCCATTGATTCCTCTCTTAAATTAGGGTAAGAGCAGTGAAATGTGACATATGATAAATTATTAAGCATACACAATAAAAAGTAAATGATGTGAAACACTTTGACCAAATCTACTGAGCCTGGTTGAATGAATGGGAACAGAGACAAGCGCAGCAACGTGATTCTATAGTTCCTGGGAAATCTATAAGAATGAAGAGTTTGTTAAAAATATAACAAGATTGAATCAAAATCTGAATGCAATATACATTTCACAGTTCAAATTTGGGAAACACAGATAAAAAAAATCGTTTCCTCATTTCTTTCCATCAACCCACTGCAAAGAGCAACAGCAACATCTGTAGAAAACGTGATAGACCACAGAGAACTGCAATGGTCCATTTACACTTTACAAACACTGCACTAACGACTCCTTCCTTATCACTCTTCACCTATTAAGACGTGCAATAAACATATTTTTTAAAGTTTTACATTTGTGTGGCTTCAACTACATCTTTTATGTGCAGTAATGATTTTCTAATGAATGTGTATGCCTCAGTGTCTTCTCAGTATTGATTAGTAGAGTGGGCTAATTTTAATTCCTAGCAATTTCCATTTGTCAACAAGATCTTTATCAGTTTCCTACTGTATGCCTAGCCTCATTAAGAAAAAAAAAGATTTGAGCCAGACATATAAAATTGTGATTTTTTTTCTTTTAGATGGACAGAAGAAAAAGGTAATGGTTAAATATTGTAATATGTTATTTAATGGTTAACTATTATTTAATTTAGAATTCCTTTTTAATTAAAAATAAATATTTTCAATATGAATATAAAAACATTAAAATAATTTTGAAAACAATGATATCAATAGTAGTTGGATTCTAACACTACTGCTAGACTTAACTTTCTCAAAGGGTGAAATTGATATAAATTTTTTAACCCCTAATGATATGTATTCAACATAGTACAGTATATTCAATATAATTCAGTACAATTCATGTTCAATACAATTTTGCTTGCTCTGATCAAATAACCATCTTTGTCTTTCTACATCACTTTAACCTTATATAACAAGTTATAAATACCAATTTTAAAAAGTCTAATTCTGTGCTTTTGCATGAACATTTTCCTTTCTCCTTCATATTTGTCATTTTTTAATATCTATGTGACATTCTCTTCAGCTGATGTATCATAACCCTTAAACATTTCCTTAGACACAAGATTCTCAATTTTTCTATTGCATGATTTTTTAGATAAAAATCTAACAAACTTTGCTGAGCATATAGCATTCTACTTTTGGACAATTGTTTCCTTAAATCAAATTTCCAGAGGTAGGATTATCCAATCAGAGACTGTGATTATACATTTTGATTTGGGCTCATGCATCATATTGTTTTCAGAGGATCTTACTAATGCATAACAACAGATTTCTTATATAGATAAAGACTCAGAAAAATTATTTTCCCATACTGAAGTCATCTTGGAATAATAACTAGAAACTAAATCCTGTGTAATATTTAACTTGCTGTTAAAATTTGTTCCTCATTTCTGACTGCCTAAAGTCTGTCCAAGGTTTTTTTTTTTCCCTCCTCTCTGCATGTTGCTATAAATTAATAAGTTTCATTGATACCTTGGTGATATAGGAGTACTCACAGACTTGCTATTCTGAGATGTTAAATAAAACATGCCTGAGTGTAAAATTCTTCTAAAAGTGAAATTTAGAGCCAATTATAAAACTTACAAATGCTCCTGCTTAACTTCCCTGAAGAATAGTATAAGTATCATTGCTCTGAATAAGAGCTGAACATACATAAATACACTGCCGTTTTGAATATCAATAACAGTACCTGAAAAACAAGTAACTCATCTTTTGAAGAAGTATCCTTGTGCGATTTTTGAAAGCTGATACTTCACGTTCTGAAAGTCAAAAACCAGTAGTGAATGTCACAAATATTAAAAAAAAGTCCTTGCTAATTTTCATTCACAGGAAAGAATTTGGCAGGGGGAGACTAACTGTCCCCCTTTTTGGGGGATCGAGGAAAACATCTAGTAGACTGTGCTATGGAAGCCTATTTAGAAAAGTAAACTATGTTTAAAAAAATACGTATGAGCACTTTGGTGAATGGAAGGCCACACATGTTTGGAACTAAAAAGTATCTTAAATGGTGTATATATATATATATTAAATGGCAGAGGGTCTAACACCGACCTAGCACACAGAAAATTCCAGACTAGTTTTACTCAATTCCCCTATGGAATAGGATTGAGAAAATGTTTCTTCCACATCCTACTGCCATACAGAATGTCCAAGACCACCTACTCATATTCAGATGAGCTTAGTGGCTCAAACTGTTAGATGGCAAGTGGTCCAGAGGCTGTGAATAGATTGGGATCCATAATCAGTAACATTCTGGAACTTCTGTCCTTTTTCATGTCAATAACTCTTGCTTCTCTACTCCTTCCTTTCATTCTGCATTTTCCTATGCCACCAGCTCCCTCTCCCCCATTTACCTCAGACCTAAAATTATCTTTGGATGGAGAGAAACTTGCTCTCCAAGTACACGTTAGAATCTTTCAATTTATCACTTAGGCCAATGCTTTCTCTAAGTATTTATTTTTTGTTTCTATGTATGGTGAGAGAGAGGATGAAAGGAGCTTAAGTTTTCATTGAAATGCGGGAAGGTATGAAGGGAAATACACAGGAAACATACAGGTTAGTGCTTCTAGATTTAACCCTGCTACCTGTGTTATTGCTTACAAGATGACTCCAAATCCTAGGTTCCCTTTGTAATAGAGTTTGAAACTCTGGGTAATATGAATCGTATTTACTTAAAGTGTAGGCAAGAGTTAGATCTAATTTTCATTGTTCCTTTCATTTTTCTGTGTGAGTGGAATCCAGGTCATCAATTATTCCCATTAATAATAGGACGGACACAGTTACTAATTCTCAGGCTAACATCTGTAAGTTCCATTATGTTTTGTTATCCAAGAAAATCTCAGAGTGATTTAAGATCCATGTTTAAACAAATAGGTGAAAGTTCTTCAGTCTGAAGCACTCTTTTTGAATACCAGATACAAAACTGCGGATTTTAATTTAGCTCTGGCATACTCATGACTGAAATAAGTTTGAAACTTTTCTGCTTCTAATTTTTTAAAAATGAATCCTTTTATTTTTCATGGGAAACATATAGCCTCTCCCAAGTTTGACATACATAAAATTTCAGGCTTGCTTGCAAAATAAATTTCACACATTCTATACATCATTATTTTAAGGAAAACATATGTCTCTTAAGCTGGATCATTTGGTAGTTCACGAATGGATTCTTAGCCTCTGTTGTGATATAATTAGATTGGTTTTATTTATTACATCATTTATAGCCTTATAATCCATTACATAATATATTGATTTTCTAAAACATTGCCGTGACCGGGAATCTGTGCACTCTGACAGGAAGATACAAGTGAAGTATGGGGGGAATTAAGCACTATTTTTAAGGCTTATTAAAAACCTCTTCAACTAACCATTCACATTGTTTTTGTTTTTTCTTTCATAACTGTGCAGCTTGTAAAAATTCTTATGCAGTAGGTTATGCATATGCAAAAGAAACGCAAGAAAGTACCAGCAACTAAATCCTACCTCATCATCTTTTTGATGCTTGGCTGTCACAGGTCTACTCATGTCCGCACAGCCATTCTCCATCCTACAACAAGAAGGCACTGACCATTCTCATACAATTGTCATAAAATCTTATTTTAATCTGCTTTGCTTTTCTTTTAACTGATTGTCACCCTCTAACAAAATAAACTCCTTCAGGACCAGAACCCTGTCTTCCTTGTCTGTGTCTCCCCAGAACTAATACCTCACAAATCATTTATAACTTCCACAAACCTTTGAAAAGTTTCATTTATCTCTTTATATATACTTCTTATTTCTCCCCAAAGAGCTCCCATTAGGATACATATTCTGACTAACGAGTTCTTTGGGTTCGCAAAGGCGAGAACTGGGCCTTGAGCTCTGCATTTTTTCATCATGTTAGTTGATAGTGATAATTCATTTGATTACATTGAACTCTTTTTGCTTCTGTCAAGTCCAAAGATATTTTCATATTATAAACAATTAATGTAAACAAAATCAATATGCAAAATCAGAATGTCAAATATGAAATTTAGAATATAATGTAGAATTAAAATTAATTCTTAAAAATATTTATTTTATCTCATATGAACATAAGACATCAGGATTAGTTGTCCAACCTTTGTATAATGTCCCAAAGCATAGCTTTATTTTTAAACACCTATAGTTATTTTTTTCTATGCAATCTTAGATTTAACTCATATATTAAAAAATAAACATACATTAACCAAATTCTGCATAGTAAGTATAATATTAAGTATATTAGGATACATTTCTTCTTAAGTAATTAAAATAGTTTTTATTCCATATAAAACATAAAAATCTGCCTTTTCTACATGTAATGTTTGATTTTTTTTGTGAACCACAAGGACAAATTAAGAGAAAATGCACATACAGCATATTATAGAGACGTCTGTTTATCAACAGGCTTCTTATACTTCAGTGTTAATAATTGCACATCTCTTAAGAGGCAAAATACATGATAATTTGGAATTGTTTTTACCTATACGCCATTAATAATACCTAATCAAAATAAACACCTCTTATAACTGAGAAAACTTTTTAAAAAAATAGGTAAAATAAGAACTCAAATAATCTCATATTTCACTTGGACATTCAGAATTTTGAAAAAAAATTCTTACAGTAGAAATTTATCTTTAACTTTTATAAGTTATTATGTTCAGTCCAAATGCTTGTGTTTGAATCTGAGCCTTACTGTTTACTAGAGGTAGAACCTTGGGGAATTTTTTAACCTAAGCTCTAGTCACTTTATTTGTAAAATTACATCATATGGTTTTTTGAGACTTAAAAGAGATTTCATATGTATAAAATGCCTGACAAATTGTAAAAGCTCTATAAATATTACCATTTTTATCATATGGACTTAATTTTAATAGTATGATAATTTCTCTTATAATTCCCTGCTGAAAACATATTCAAATAATTATCTTCCCGAGAACGCTTACTCTTTCCTTCTTTGGGGACATCCAGCTTTTTATGAGATAGAAAGAATCTTCTGTCCTTGGCAAAGTCCTTCAGGTGGTACCCGAGTGTCAGTCAAATGGCAGTTATCACACATTTATTATAGTTAATGCCTTTCAAGATATTACGCTCTCACAAGCCCAAGGACTATAATTATTTAGAAATAGATTTTCACCTTAATATTGGTGTGCTTTAACCTGTTGAAAGTAGGAGGTCAAGGAATATTTAAATTATAGTCTATATTTCCTTCTTACTCAGAGTTGAAATTTTTTAAATGAATGTTTCAATTAAATAGGTCTTCTTAGCCTTTAAAAATAATAGAAAAATGTCATTTGGGTTACTTTTTACCCAATCATAACTTTATCATCTGTCAACTCACCAAGACCCTTCTGGAAGCAGTGCCACAGAAGGCTGGATGGGAACTCAGGACTCATTTTTCTCGTTGGTTCTGGCTCTTTGAGTCTCTCCCTTCTGTGCATTCTAACAGCAGAACACTGGGAAATATTGTCTGTACAAACGTCAGTACAGTGAAATTGAGTCCCCACAAATAATCCCATATAAAAACTCTGCAACATTTTATTTCTAAAACTACTTGAAGATCTTTACTAACTTATCAATATCACAAAAAAATCATAGTGGGGATTACTTTTGTCAAAGAAACACTGTTTTAAAAAGTCAGATATAAAGTCATAATCTCTACCAAGTTTAGGGTTATGGTAAATAGTTTGAAAATCAAATATGAACTCATGCCTTACATCACATTGTAGTAAAGAGATGTGGGCTATCAGCAGTTTGAAATCAGACAATTCTACTTGACCCAAAGACACACCATGAGGCAAATAAATAGAATTACACACAGTATGCGCAAACAGGATTTGCACTGTGCAGCGGGATAGAAGTCATTTTATGTTCATGAGGCAGGAGGCGTTGTTAGATATTGATTTTTGCAGCCTCACACATCTGCATAATGATCTTAGTCAATAGCATTATCTAACACAAAGGGCATGGAGATAGCTATGCTTCTTAGATAACCAGCGGAAGTATAAAAGTACAAAAGAAGCTGAAGTCGGCCCGTGCCTTTCCGTATGTATACAATAAAGCAGTGGGAGTTCAAAGTACTGTCAGCAAAATATTGAGCCATGGGCCTCTTTCCAAATATAAGACATAGTAAAATATTTTTAAATGTGTAGGTGAAACTTGTCCAACCATCTTATTTTAAATCTCTGTTTGGTTCACATGACAGAGACTATATGCTATTACTTCATACCTGACCTTTGACTTTATTTTGGAGATATCTCTTGATAGCTTAGTTTTAGATACATTATCCAAAAAAGCACACAATTGTTGAGTGTCGATGATGAACTGGAACAAGTAGCAAAGACGTGAACACAGAAATCAGGATACCAGCTTTTGTAGAGATTAGTAGTAGGGAAACACAACTATGATCAAACAAACATATATACTATATATATATTCATTTTAGAAAGTTTTATAAAATTTATAGTTAACTTTTAAATCATATTTGTGAAATATATTTATTTAATTAGTTTCATTGCTGACTATAAGTTTTCATATATGATTGTGCCAATCTGGGGATCCTTTGCTGGTAGATTCCTTCCCTCTCTCCCTTCCTCCATCCCTCCCTTCCTTCTTTCCTTGCCCTTGTCTTGTCTTTCTTTTTTATAAATTAATTCAAACTCAGTACATATGTATCTACTTTATTTTCAATGTTCGCATTATAATCCATTTATGGATCTAAAATAATTGACTTTAATTATTTCCCTAAAAATGGATGAATGGATATTTATGACATTTGACTATTTGTAATAATGCCCATTGAGCATGTAATATACATTGTGTGAATATGTGAATTCTAGTGCATTGTATGAGTATCTTCACAGGGTAAATTTCTAGAAATAAAATTACTGATTCAAAAAGTAAACATTCTAAATTTGACTGTTCTGTTAAAATGTCTTACCCTGAAAAAAAGTTTATGCCAACTTACACCCAGTACTAGAATATAAGAATACCTGTCAAACTGTAATCTTTTCTTCATTAATCCATTTATTCATTCATTCAACAAATAGTTATTGCATGTTCACAATATGCCGGTCACTACTGTAGCTAATGGGGTATCACAGTGAATTATCCAGGAAAAGCTGCTTACCAGAAGCTTATATTCTAACAATTAATGAAGATTGGCCCACAATACTTGATTTTGTGATAGTGTTCTGGCGTAAAGAAAATAATAGATTGAATTTTAAGAAAAATGTCCTCTGAGCTTTGCCATAGTATTCAAATAGATAATATATCCTGGTGAGAACTGAAAATAGGCAAGATTTCTTTAAGAATTAGGAATCTATTTAATTATTGAAAGTCATTATAATTATCTCACACATCGTATTTTTGGAAAACATCAAGAGGTCAGTGAGAAAGTTATACTCCGCTTTAGGGCCGCAAATGGACATTGTAGCAGCAGAATCCAATTCTAGATCATTGTACCCTTAAATATTCTCTAATGATGATTCCCTTTGCTTCTTTCTCATCACATTACACGGTATAATTTTGCATTGTTATTTTAATGGTCATTCCTGTATTTCACATTCTATAAAAATCTCATGGAGATAAATTTGAGCAATTAGTTTCAAATTTTTATACTAACTTATGGATTGGCAATGCATGCACATAGTTATAATGCATGTTACATAAAAAATACATTAGAGTAAATTAAGTATTCTTTCCACCCCAGACCCCTAGCCATGCTGGTGACAGCCATCATTGTATTTCTTGTGCATACTTCAAGAAATATTCTAGGCATATGCCACCTAAACATAAGGTATACATATAACTTATCAACCAAACTGAGACACGTTTGAGAGTAAAAGGGTGTGCAAGTATCAATTATGCCAGGACAACAGGTGAAAATCAGAAATACACTGAGCAAATTAAAATACATGGTCATCCTAACTATACATTGTATTATTTAGGTAACGTATATTTTAATTTGATCTCTATGCAGCAAAGTGCACGCTCTTCTTTATGTTCCTGTTTTTCATATAACCATATATTTTGGGTGTATTTCCAGATGATTATACAGAAAATTACTAATCCTTTATAATGCCTACACAGATACATCTTTATCTCCCCTGCTGACAGATATTTAGATTATTTCTTTTACTATTATAAACAGTATTATATTGAACATCTTTATGTATAGATCACCTTGCTTATATGTAAGTACACCTGTATGATAAATTGTTAGAGTCAGAAATGCTGGGTTAAAAGCTGTGTGTTTCTTAAAAGTTTGATGGACACTACCAAACTATCATCTTGAAAAGTTCTATCAGTAATATAGGAGTCTACCTATTGAATGGTTGCCAGTGCAGTGGATTATCGCAACTTGTTGTATGTTAAATTTGTTAATATTTGAAAAATGATATCTTGTTAATTTTCATTTTCATTTTCATGCAACTTTAAGAGCCATTTTAACTTCCTCTTGCTCATTTTTTTCTATGAAATTATTGACCTCTGTCTTGTTGGTTTATAGGAGATAAGATACTAGACATTTTGCATTGATATGAATTCTTGTCCATTCAGACAAATGGATGGAATAATCGATACCCATATTTCAAATGTGTCCTTATTTTGGCAGTGTTGATTTTTCATCAAAAGAAATTCCAGTCCCCTAAAAGATTTGGTTCCTGAAGTCACCTGAGGATTCATGTAGGCATCAAAGGCAAACTAATTCTGTAAAAGGGCTTTTCTCAAACAAGATGCCCTAGGATGAATGACTAGATATCTTTATGCCTTTCACTCATGCACGTATCAAGTATGTATTTAGTAGGAGCTTTGTAGCTGACTGTGCCAGGTGTTATAAGTAAAATTTTGAGCAGATGGCCCTCAGGTGTTACTAGTCAGCTGTTGGTAGGTTATGCTTTGGAAATAGACAACCTCAAAATCTCAATAGCTTGAAACAACAATGGTTTATTTCTTGCTCGTGTTATGTGAAAGCTGTAGCAGCTGCAATTCAGCTGTGTCTCCACCCAAGTAGTCTTCTATGGATCTTTTTCTTTCCAGGAACCAGGCAACAGCCCATATTTGGAATATGCCATTTTCATGGCATAAGGGAAAAGGGAGAATTGCTGAACCATATTTTTGCTCTTATCACTTCTCAGTTGTGGTATATTCATTACTTCTGCACACATCCTACTGGCAGAGCAAGGGCCATTGTAAAACCAGAAGTCAATGGGGTGAGGGAATATACTCTTCCCACAGGGAGATATTGTACCTCACATGGCTGTGGACAGGGTTATATAATCCTCTCACAAAAAGTACAGCAAGTGATTGGAAAGAATATTGTAATCTACCAGAGGCAATGCTTTTGGCCACAAACATTCACTTCCCTCTCTTGTCTAGGTAAAATATCCTCATCTACTTTCTAAGGAGATACCAAAAAGTCCTATCAAATCGCAATATAAGGGTCAAAGTCCAGTATCTTGATAATAGACTTTGCATTTGTTCCACATGTGAATCTTCTTGATTCAGAGATCTAAGTTTGAAGAAGCCAGGTTTTCTGCACATACACACACACACACACACACCCAACAAGTACACTATACAATAGTGGAAAAGGGACCAATTAATCACACAAAAAATCCCCGTCAGATAGCAGAAGAATTAGAAACACAAAACAGTTGCTGGTCCCTGGCAATGCTAAATTTGGGGATAGGGAATGTTCTTTGATTAACTCACCTTTTCTGCTCCTCAAGGTAGCCCCAAAGCTTATTGTTCTCCATGGCCCTTAGTTCTGCCCTCTGGAAGGTCCTTCCTTCTCCATTATTCTCTTGAGCTATAGCTGAAGACAGCATTGAAGAATATGCTCACTTTAGCCTGCCTCCTGCTTGTAGAATATTAGGTACTCAAATATCATTTTAAGGTTTGAATAGTCTTTCTTTTTTGATCCAAGGTGCTGTGGCTCTTTAATGGCTGAGTTGAATTTTTTTTTTCTACTTGCTTCCAGTCAGCTCCACTTACCAATAGTCAAAGCTACACTTCTTTTTAAGATCTCTCTCTCTACTGCATGTTTATATTTATGAAGTCATACTCTCTATCAAATTTGAGATACTACACATCTTTCTAACTCCCAAAGAGTAGACAAGGTGTTCCCTAACTGTGTGGTGGGGCAGTCATGGGGTGGGTGGAATTAGAAATTCTCAGCAATAGAGTTTCTTCAAATAACACAGCATCCCTACCTCCCCCACTATACATCCAACCATCACTAGAAACTCAGGGTCTGCCTTCAGAAAACATCCTGAATTTCAAGTTCATGTCAGGATGGGAATGAGAAGAAGAAACTAGAAGCAGCAGCTCAGAAAGGGAATTCATGTACCTAGATTTGGTGGTTCTAAGAACAGGTTTCTTAAGAAACCTAAGTATTGTTTAGAAATTCGTAATTTAAAAGAGTAATAAATGCTGATTCCTTTGCTTCTTTGTATTTCTAGTACTTAGAGACATGGTGTTATGTGCGATGCTCTTGTAACATCAGTTCTTAGGCAGGTAGGCACCAGTTGTTAACTGACTCCTCCCAAATGAGATAAAGAGGAAATAAACAAATCCACAGATAAGGATTTTCTTTTTCTTGTAATATTCTGGCTGGCGAAAAAGAAATTTTTAGGAGAAAATCACATATCGTATCTTTCATATTAAAAAGTGAGAAAAAAATCTTTCTTACACTATAAACAAGATGAAATTATTTAGGTATTTTTTGATGGCATTTATTTTCCTCATCATAATTAAAATCACTATATGTTTTCCTTCTCTTTCCTCTATCAATATTCATTAAGTGGTTTACTCTTTGGCAGGGATTGTGCTATTCACTCGAGGTGAGGAATGCAAAATGCAAAATTCCTTACACATTCTGGAGTAAAAGAAGAACAGCTAAACAAGCAGTCCCAAAACAACACAGTACACGTTAATCAGGAATAAGCTGACTGTTGAGTAAAGAGGCAAGAAGTTGCTCCTGGGGAACATGGGAGGGGTTCACAGAGGAGGTACCTAACAGAGTCTTAAAGAATGAAGGGTAAGCAGGTAGATACTGTGGGTGGAGATGACACCCATGCAAGCACAGGGAGATGAGACAATCAGGGCACTGCAAACACATGGGCATTCCAGAAGCCTAGTTTTCCACTAGAGAGACCTGAGTCCCAGACTCGTGAGCCTTGTAAAACATACTGAGAGATTCAAACTACTCTTCAGCAGTTAGAATGCACTGAATATTTTTTTTGATAGTGTGGTATGATCTGATGAGGAAATTAAAACAATAAACTCGATAGTCCTGGGAGACAGATTGGCATGGGATGGTGTTGACAGCGGGGAAACCAGACTGTTACAGGGATAGGACAAACACTCACAGGTCTGAAATAACACCACGGCTGTTTTCTTTCAAAAACCACTTTTTTGAAATATGTTAGGCTTTTTTTCAATAAAGGAATTTCTTCTCCCAATCTCACTGCAAATGTTAATATAACTTCCTGTTTCTACCATGATTCTGAAAAAGCTAAAATTTCAATGTTGTTTTTACTTGTAATATGACATAGGCAAATGTATAATCATTTTAGTAGAGCATAATTGATAGATATAAGTGCACAGCTCCTTTAATTAATTTCTATGAGAAGAATGGACAGATGTTTTGAATACTTCATGTAAAGTATTAAAGCCTAACAAGCAGACAGTTACCATTTTTAATTCACATTGTCATTCCTATTTAAGAAGGATACACAATAAGATGGAGGAAAATTTACTTAAAAATATCCATTTAAGCAGGGACCTAATGCAGTGATTTTACTCTCCTAATAAATATAACCCCATATAAGGGCTGTCACTATATCCTATACTAGGCAGCAAGTTTGAGCCAAACTAATTAGTAATAAATCTGCCAGAATCCACTCAAAATATTCTCCTAATTAATCAGAATAGGAATAAATGAATTGAAAAATGTTATTATCCCGTGAAAGGAATTTTATCTATTCTGAGGGTTACTTAACTGATTTGTCTGTCTTTATCCTGGCATACCCATCAGTCTTTGCCTTTCAAGTCAGTTATAAATATTCTGATTACCTGGGATGAAGAGATTATAAAAAGCTTTCTAGGAGCACCAAATAATTGTGATTTTTAGCTGGCTTATATTTATTTATTCAAACATACTTGATTCTAGTCATAAAATTCATCTCTCTATTCATACGCTAAAATAGTTACCTCTGTAGTTCTTTAATCTTTAAATGACTTTTGTTCTTTTAGACTACTTTCATTTACTTTTTACTGCTTTGGTTCTTCTATGTAATAATTTCTTTTAATCTTTCCCTCAACAATTTCCAGCGAATGTTTCCAGAACACTTTCAATAAAATTTTAAATGTCCTTTAAGTGTAGCAATTAAGCTTCGTTAGGGCATAACAGTCTAAATCTTAACACCAGTGATGAGCATTTAATGAAACAAAGACAGCCTTCCATTTGAAGATAAACAAACTGCCTCTATTTCTTTTCCAGGCTGAGGAAGCAACACTCTGCCCTTTGGTAGGAATTCGACCTTAATATTTGTAACTTTATTGCTTTATTCTGTGCTTTTAAGGGCTTAGACATCTCGCTTTTTTCTAAACCTCTAAAGGAAAAGTAACTTTCAAGTCCCTATGAGTTTTCCAAAGTGCAGAATATGGAAAAGGTTTGGGAGGGGCCGTATAACTAGTGGAGAAACATGGGACATGCAACCTCGGCTAGGTGAACAAGGCTAACATTTTCAGTGACATATTATTTTGTGCATATCTTCGTGACGATGTGATGAGAACAGCACTTCGCCTTTGTATTCTTCTAAAAATCCTGTATCCCCAGTCTAACCAGGGAAAAAAAACAAAAAAACATCAAACCAAGAGGCATTCTACAAAAAACCTGATCAGCACTCCTCAAATATGTCAACATCATCATAAATGAGGAAAGTTTGAGAAACTGTCACAGAACAGAGGAAGACAAACACAAGTCATGATTAAATGTAACGTGGTATCCTGGATGGGATCCTGGAACAGAAAAAGAGCATTAGGGAGAAACTAGGGAAATCCAAATAAAGGGTGTAGTTTAGTTAATTGCAGTGTTACCATTGCTGGTTTCTTAGTTTTAACAAATGCACCACGGCAATGTAGGATGTTAACTGGGTGGGGGATGTTCAGAACTTTGTATACTATCTTTTCAAATTTTCTGTAAACATAAAACTATTCTAAAATTTTTTGTTCATTTAAAAAATTTAGTATAAGACAGAAAATCGATAACACATGTTAACAGTGAAAATAGGCAAAACAGCCTCACATGTATACCTGACAAATAGTGTATTGATTATTAACAGGACTTCCACATGCATTTTATACTACGAAATATTTTGAACAGTGGATTTACGCCTCATGAGTTAAGTTGTAATCAAATGGTAAGGGGAACATTTCATCAGAATTGCTCTTGACAGTCTGTTAAACTACTGCAAAATATGGAACATATTGTCTTACGTGTACCACATGGTAGAGAGTTATATCAGTTCTTGTAAATCCTTCATAGTCACTGTTTCTCCATGGTCCCTTTCCTAATAAAGATAATTCTTCAATTTAATTTTCCAACTCCCAACCACTTGCACAAACAATGTTATTCATTTCTTTCTCAATGATCTGGAAACTCTTTAGAGAATCCCCACTATCCTTCCAAAGACATTAAAATATGGAGTGATTACTTAAGATTTTATTGTATTTATTCTCAAAGGCACATTCTCATTGAGAAAAAATGCTGAATCATCACCTCTAAATTATTATTTTTCTTTATTTCCAGATGGTTCAAATGAGTTCTAGCAGGTGCGTGTGTGACTCTATTGTTCTTCAGGATGTTGAATACCTTAAAATATTTATACTCCTCATGACCAAAAAGTTAACTATTTTGTGTAGAAAGAAAAGAGCTAGATATTGTTATATTTCATTAGAATAAAATAAGTGAACTATATTAAAAAGAAAAACTCATCCAAATTTTAAAACTAGCAAAATAATAGATGATCACTGAAGTGATGTTTGGTCAGTTTAAAAACTAACCTTTGAAGCAATTACATCTGATCCTGGTGCTGCTATTGTGCCATTCAAAGAGGTGCTATTTTTTTGTGAGTGATTATGGTTATTATTTCTATTGATACTGAATTAAGAATCCCGAGTTGATAAAGAAATCATTGATCAAGTAATAAGGAAAAAATTAACCAGGGAAAGTTCAATTGCTTAAAAATTTTTGATTAAAAAAAGAGAACAACCAGAATGTTTATTCATTATTAAAGATGTTATATATGTTACATGAAGTAAAGATGTAGCAACTAAAACGGACAAAGTTTAGTGTTTCTCATGGAATGTTTCTGACTCTTACCTCTTAGGCATGTAGTACTCTTCCATGTGGTTGCAAGGGACCAGTTGAAGAGTTCTGGCCAACAAATAGTGAGTGTAAATGATTGTGTGTGTATATGATTTGTAACACTTCTTGGCCAAATATTTAATTGGTTGTACAAATCTCCAGAGCTTTATTTTTCTCCTGGCAAAATTGTGTTTGCCTCATCAGCCTGGGTCCACTTGTGACTCTGAAGTTCCAATGAGTAGAGTTGCTCTGTTGACTAGGATTTATTTTTACATGAGAAACAACCAGAAAATAAAAAATAAAAAGCAAAAAACAACTTTGTTGTCATAAGTCACTGAGAATAGAGAGTTGCTGGTTACCAGATCATAACTTACACAGTGACAATGCCATTTTTTTAAATGAGGAAACACCATGTAATTCTAGCCCCACAGAATTTGCTGCTTTCATTAACAGGATTCATTGAACAAACTAATTCAATAATTGCCGGTATTTTTCCTTCACAATGGATTGCATGTGCATAAAGAAATAATAAAAGCATTTGTTTTAAGCACGAAAAGTAGACATTTAATTTCAAAACATTAGAGAAAATATTCCAGTTATAGTATTATCAGACCCTACACTAGAGACCAATATTGACCTAACACCAATATTTCTCCAAGTAAAATTAACAGCATTTAAAATACTTTAAGAACAAGGACTCATGCATATGCCATGAGTATCAAGCTTGCTGTTTGCTTTGAAAGAAGATTCAGTAAACGTTTTTCCTCTGCCAAAATCTCCCGTGTCTCATCTTTATCCATCCATATGATTTACCCAATTTGCGATTCTTTTGACAGTACACATCTTACTCATCTTTAAAGACAAGGACACCTATCATCTCATCTTTGTTGTCCACAGATAGACCATTTCTCTGAACTCCCACAATACTCACGGGGTGTATTAAAAAGTTAATTTATAATTTTCTACTACTATTTTATCATTGCTTTATCTGTAATCATTTGTGATAATATTTTAAGCACATTGGATGGCAAGACCAGAACCTTAGGAATTTTTTTCATAGCTTACCTTTTCCCACTACTTCAAATGATTCTGGGTATTTGGCTAGTGTTCAATAAAACATTTTTATTTTTAACTGGAAGATTCAAATCTAACTCAAAATATACATTTTCCATGAAAACTTCATAAACTAGTTTCAATGTACTTAGATGAGTCTTACTCTACACAACATCCTCAATATTTTTGTTCATTAAGTTTACAGAATATCAGTTCAAATTTATTAACAAACTCTCTGAGATCAATTAGTTTCACTCATCTAAGTATTATATTTTTTCTTTTGTACTCCACCATATTTCCTAAACCTTAATTCAATGTTCTGAATTCTAAAGGAGCCTTAACTACTAAATACAGAGATACATGTGATTCTAACAAGAAGCATAGATAAGGTAGCAATTGATTACACTTGAAAGACAAGTTTAATTTGATCAAATATGCTTTATAAAGATAAAAATTTTTAAATCTAGACATTATTGAAAAGAAAATCAAAATCTCTCAAACACATGTGTAAATGTTTCAACTCATTTAATAATCAGAGAAATGCAAATTAAAACCACAATTAGATTCCATTAAAAACCAACCAGATTAACAAACATTTAAATAGATCTGAAAATGCTAAGTGTGAATGAAAATGTGGGCAGTATGGGTGCAAATTACTACACTATTTGGGATAATTATTTAGGAAATTTTAAGTTATACATATCCTACATTACGGCAATTCAATTTCTATGCATATATACCCTAGAAAAGTATATGCCCATGTGCACCAGAAGATATGTACAAAAATGTTTTTAGCAGGTTTTTTTCAAACTAGTCTGAAACTGGATGTGTTTACCAATCATAGGATAGATAAATTATTCTCCAGTTTAAGCAATGTAAAACTGTAGAGTATGAAAACATAGGGGAGGAAAAACTTCCTGCTATTCTCTTAGACTCTGTGGCAGAGCCTGAGAATTAAACTTACATAAGACAGATTAACAGGAAAAAAAGCATTAAATTTTATTTAATATTTTTACATGCACAAAGGAGTTTTCATAAGAAAAATGAAGACCTGAACAAGCATTTAGGACCAAGAGCTTACATACACTTTCAGCAAAGAAACGATAAATTTTGAGAGAAGTGACAAGACAAAAGGATTTGAGCTAAGGGCAGTAAATTGTGGGAAAGTGACTAGGAAATATAGGGGGGAAATTAATGGAAGATAAATGTTTTTTTAGTAGGTTTGTTTACAAAGGTCCATTTTGACATCATCTCTTAGTTTCCAGTGATAAGAATGTTGTCTCTCCAGCACAGCGAGGGCACCTTTCTCCTGGTTAATTTTATGATCTGCTTTTAGGTAGAAAGGGGGAGGTCAGAGAGCCCTTCCTGCATCTCCTGTGTCTCTAGTGTCTTCACTTCAAAATAATCAATATGCCAAAGTGGCATATTTTGGGGATTACATGTTTTGAACCCCTTCAAAAATGAATGGACAGTGTGATGGTTAATTTTATGTGTCAACTTGATTGGGCTAAGGAATGCCCAGATTGCTGGTAAAACATTATTTCTAGGTGTGTCTGTGAGGGCATTTCTGGAAAAGATTAACATTTGAACTGGTAGACTGAGTAAAAAATATCACCAATGCTGGTGGGCATCATCCAATCCTTTGAGGGCCTGAATAGAACAAAAGGCAAGAATGAGTCTTCTCTCTGTTTGAGCTGGGACGTCAATCTTCTGCCCTCAGAAGTCAGCACTCCTAGTTCTCAGGCCTTTGAATTCGGACAGGGAATTATACCATTGGCTTCCCTGGTTCTCAGGCCTTTGGACTTGGACTGAGTTACACCAGCCAATTTCCTGGTTCTTCAACTTACACACTGCAGATGGTGGGACTTCTCAGCCTCCATAATTGTGTGTGCCAATTCCTATAATAAATCTCTCTCTCTCTCTCTGTCTCTCTCTCTCCCACGTCACATCTCTTTCATTTTGTGTTGTTGCATACTGCGTGTGTTAGACAGGGTTCTCCAGAGAAATAGAAACAAGAGAGAGACAGAGAGATCCTACTGTTTTTTTTTTTTTTTACTCTGGAAAACTCTGTCTAATACAAGCAATGTGCAACAATATAAAATAAGCTCACAATATTTACCATAGGAAACAAGGCACACGATCATACATAGTACAGGTTAATTTATATAGAATCCAAGACCAGGTGAACTAAAGCTACACTGTTAATTGATAAATACATAGTAAAATAAAAAAGATAACCAACGGAATTATTATAACAGAAATCAGGAGAGTGATCATTTCTGCAGGAAGAAATATTTTGGAAGAAGGCCATGCAAAGGATTCAAGGGTGCTATAAATGTATTTTTGAACAAGGTGATGGTTATATGGATATTTGTGAATACTTATTATTTAAACTACACATATGTTTTATGCATTTTTGTGTGCATATGATACTTCTCACAATAGTAAAAATCAACCCAACTCAAATTTTATACAACACAGGACAAAATTTTAAAAGGGGTGGAGGGAGATAAGAAAAAAAATAAGAATATAGAGAAAAGAATTGGTTTATTTTCCCAGGATCTCAATAAAACATCTATTAGCTAAGTATTCTTTGGCTTAATTCAAATTTATAAAGGGCTTAACAAATGAGATTGACTTCTATAATAAAGAGAAAAGATACCTGAAGGACCACAGCACAGACAGCTTAATTGGGTTTCATTAAGATTTCGATTATACTGGCGTATATAGTTATATAATGTGGCATATGATACTCAGACTATCAAGCTAGTAGATGACTTCAGTATTGACTGTGGCTTTTGGAAATTAGGTGATTAGTGATTTAAGAGCAAATGGAAATAAAATAAAAGAAAATGGAAAAGAAATAAAGGAGCACTTGGGGAAATTTTGTGTAGTCATTGTAAGATAATAATCTTTGCCATTTATTTTTTCTCACTTAGGTTATGCTCCCCATTTTTCAAAAATGAATTTAGACATTGTAGAAGAGTTCAAATACTCATTTTTGTGCTATCCATAAAAGGCGTTTTATTAATATTCTTTTTTCTGGAGTTGAAGTTACAGATAATCTTCTCCTTATCTTAGTTTCATAGGTGGTGTTCCATTTATAGTCAGTGTCTACCTCCCAAAGACTTCTTTAGGAATCCATGAGGAGCTCATTCCTAAATTAAGACACAGCTAATATTTAAAATAACTTGTCAAATGCAAAATGACATCTGAAGCCCATTTGCCTTTTTTCACTTACTTAAGCCACTACAACTTGTAAAATTTCTACTGCATAACCATTTCTAAAGGAAGACGGTATTTTACTTTTATGCCCTTTGTAAGGCATAAATTGAAAAAAAAAGTGTATCTTGTATGTAACATATACAATACATTTCCCATGTGTGCTCTCAGCAAATAATGCATATTAGCATGTATGAGTTGTGGTGATTTTTTTTTCATAAGTTAAATCAATGCTGGTTCTGTTGATCAGGAAAAATGTTCTAAAACACATACACACACACAAACATACATGTGTGTATAAAGGGAAAGATATTGTTAAACAATATGTCAGAATAATCCAAATAACCTCATCTAAAAGACACTTAGGAATGCTGGTTAAAAATATTATAAATATCCCCTCAATTATATGAATGAGCTCACAAAAACTTTAAAAAAACCCAGGTGCCCAAAATGAAGAGGAAGCCAAAAACCAAGTTGGTTAGTTGGAAGCAAATGTGTACCTAAGTTGGGAGTCTTTTCCAATCTTTGTTTTCAAGGATTCGGATCTTAATGGCTGCATGGGTACAAGCATTGAAGACTTGGGGGTCCAAGAAAGTGGAAAATCAGAACTGAAATGCCCAAATACTGCCTTCAGAGAGGTATTTACTGCCACTGGAGGAATATAACAAGAAAAATCATATGCCTATCCTGAGCTCCAGTTGAAAAATATCTAGCCATAAAATTATAAATAAAGATCTGCTCTTTCATGAGTTTATAGTTTTGAAAATCTTTGGGATGCTGGGAAAGAGCAAAGACAGCTTATCTATATAATGACCCTCAACCATGACTGCACAAAATTCCTACTTATAAAGCTTAACAAATATTAACACACACTATAAAATTAGTCAACATGAATAAATGTGCTATAATAAAAGCGTGAGAAGACTTAGACTCCCAGCATTTTCAGATGATGGAATTTTGGAATATAGATTATAATATATGTATTTAAAAATTAAGTGATTAAAGATGAAAATAAAAATATGAGAAACAAGAAAATAGTAGAAACAAGCTCCAAAAATGACTAAGTATATTATTTAAATTATCAAGTAGAACTTCTGGAAATTACAAATATGACCATTGAAATTACCTTTTCAGTGGATTGGAAAAACAATGCAGTACAGCTAAAGAAAACTTCAGTAAACTCAAATATATAAAACTGAGGAAATTACCTAGATTGGCACAGATGGAAGATGGATGGAAAATAAAAATTAAAAACAGGGAGAAGAGACAGAAAAGGTTTAAGAATGCTAATAGTAGTTCCAGAGAAATAGACAAGAAAATGGAGAAGAGACAGTATTCAAAGAGATAATAGGTGATCACTTTCAAGAATCAATGAAAGATGTGAGTGTCAAGATATTAAAAAGCATGAAGAATACATAATGAATATTTGTATGCATGGATATAAAACTTTAAGACACCAAAGACAAAAAGATTTTATTTTATTTTCAACTTTCAAGTATATAATACAGTACTATTAACTATAATGACCATGCTCTATATTATATCCCCAGAACTTATCTTATAACTGGAAGTTTGTGCTCCTTGAGCAACATCTCCCCACTTCCCCCACCCCCGACTGCCTGGTAGCCATCATCCTAGTCTGTTTCTATGAGTTCAGCTTTTTAGATTCCACATATAAATGATACAACTCAGTGTTTGTCTTTCTCTGTCTGACTTATTTCACTTAGTGTAATGCCTTCAAGGTCCATCCATGTTGTTGCCAATGGCAAGATTTCCTTCTTTCTCATGGATGAATAATATTCCATTGAATATTACCACATCTTCTTTGTCTATTCAACTCTTGACAGAAACTATAGCTGTTTCTGTATCTCGGCTGTTGTGAATAATGCTACCATGAACATGGGAGTGCAGATATCTCTTCAAGATCCTGTTTTTATATACGTTGGATATATACCCAGACATGGGATTGCTGGATCATAAGGTAGTTCTATTTTTAATTTTTTAAAGAACCTCCATACTGATTTCCATAGTGGCTGCACCAATTTACAGTCCCACCAACAGTGCACAAGGGTTCCCTTTTCTCCAACCTTGCTGACACTTGTTATCTCTTGCCTTTTTTATGATAGTCATTCTAACAGGTGTGAAGTGATAGCTGGTTGTGATTTTGATTTAGGTTTCCCTGATGGTTAGTGATGTTGAGCATTTTTACATGTACCTGTTGGCCAGGCATGTCTTTTGGAGAAACGTCTATTCAGGTCCTTTGTCCATTTTTTAATTGAATTGTGTGCTTTTTGCTATTAAGTTATATGAGTTCTTTATATGTTTTGGATATTAACTCCTTGTCAGATATATGATTTGCAAATATTTCTAGGAATAATCCCACTGGATCATGGTGTATGATCTTTCTAATATTCTGTTAAATTTGGTTTGCTAATATTTTGTTGAGAATTTTTGCAACTATGTTTACCAGGGATATTGGCCTTTAGTGTTCTTTTCTTTTAGTGTCCTTCTCTGGCTTTGGTATCAGGGAAATTCTGGCCTTGTAAAATGAGCCTGGAGTATTCCCTCCTCTTCCATTTTTCACAGAAGTTTGAGAAGGATTGGCATTAATTCTTCTTTAAATGTTTAGAAGTCACCAGGGAAGCCATCTGGTATTGGGCTTCTCTTTTTGGGGAGGTTTTTGATTGCTGATTCAATCTTCTTACCAGTAATCGGTCTGTTCAGATTCTCTTCCTTCATAAATCAGTCTTACTAGATTGTATGTTTCTAGAAATTTATCCATTTCTTCTAGGTTGTCAAATTTGTTGGCATATAATTAATTGTTCATTGTAGTCTCTTATGAGCCTTTGTATTTCTGTGATATGTGTAGTAACGTCGCCTCTTTCTTTTCTTTTTTTATTTACTTGAGTTCTCTCTCATTTTTTCTGCATGAGTCTAGTTTAGGATTTGTCAATTTTGTTTATCTTTTCAAAGAACCAACTCTTAGTTTCATCAGTCTTTTCTATTGTCTTTTTAGTCTCTATCATTTATTTCCAGTCTGATCTTTGTTATTTCCTTCCTTCTACTAACTTTGAACTTTGTTTGGTCTTCTTTTTCTAGTTCCCTGAGGTATAAAGTCAGGTTGTTTGAGATTTTTCTTGTTTCTTGTTGTAGGTTCTATGTCTTTTGATTGGAGAATTTGGTCCATTTATATAAAGTGTTTATTGGTAGGTATGGACTTAGTATTGCTATTTTGTTCATTGTTTCCTGGACGTTTTGTAATTCCTTTGTTACTTTCTCCTTCTCTTGATTTCTTCCTTTCTGATTTGATGATTTTCTGCAGCAGCATGCTTGGATTCCTTTCTCTTTATCTTTTGAGTATCTACCACAGGTTTTTGCTTTGCGGTTACCACGAGGCTTACATAAAACTACTTATATTTATAAGAGTCTATTTTAAGCTGATAACCACCTAAGTTTGAACATGTACTAAACCTCTCTGTTTTTACCACACCCCGACCCCTGGCATTTTATGTTTTGAGAGTCACAGTTTACATCTTTTTACCTTGTATATCCATTGACAGATTATTGTATAGTTATTTTTACTACTTTTTTCTTTAACCTTCATATTAGATTTATAAGTCTTTTACCCACCACCATTGCAACATTAGAGTATTCTGAATTTAACTATATATTTACCTTTACCAGTGAAATTTATCCTTTCATATGTTTTTCTTTTACTAATTAGTGTTCTTTCATTTTATTTTGAAGAACACATTTCTTGAAAAGCCAGTCTAGTGGTGAGGAACTCTTTCAGCTGTTATTTAACTGGAAAACTCAATCTTTCCTACCTGTTTTGCTGTGGTTATTTTCTTGATTACCTAATGTATAAGAGTCATTCAGTTAGTTTCTGGATTTCTTTCAGAGGGAATTGCTTCATATGTCACTGTACCGTTAGTGTGTTTAGGGGAGAAGAAGAGTTCAGAAGGCTTCTTTTCCACAATCTTTAAAAATCCCTCTTTCAAAAAGAAGATTTTAACTCAGTCTTAAAGGAAAGGCAGATTATCAATCACAAGATTAGATTATAACAAAAACAGAATAATAAGAACTGTGGGGAAAAGCTTTTGAAGATGCAGAGAGACTATAACTCTCTGCATGGACTCATATCTCTGATGCATGGACAATGCATAACCTTATACCCATTTAATTTTTACTTAATAATGAAAATTGAAAAGAAGAAAATTTAGACAAACGTTGATTGAGTTTACCACTTATTAATCCTCACTTAATAAATGTTGAAAGAATTTGCTTCAGGAAACATGAAGAAAAATAACATAAAGAAAATAAAGAAGAGAAGAAATATAAAAAGGAATAGTGAGCAAAGGAATTGATAAATATGTATGTAATCTAAACATATTAAATATAAAATGCTAATAACATCCCATACATTTTGAGAGTGAATGCAACATGCAAGTAAACGATTATACAGCAATAACGGGTAAGACAGAAAATACTTCTTAGTTCTGAGAAGTTCTAAGGTTTTAATGACCTCAAAAACTTCTAAAGAATAATGGAACTAGTGGTGAATGTGTCTGTCTGTGTGTGTCTGTGTGTGTATGTATACACACACATACATATATGTATGTCAACATATATGTGTCAAGCATAAACATTTACAAAAAAAAATAGAGTATGTAGTTTTTAAAACCATTAGAGGGAGGAGAAAAAGGGAAAAATGTATTAAACCCAGGGAAAGCAACAAAAGAAATTAAGAAAAATAACAGAGTAACAAGATGTTACAAAATAAAGTTGTAGCAACAAGTCAAAAGCATTCATAATTGTGATATGTAAATGGTTTAAATTTTCCAGTTAAAAGACAAAGGTCAGGGGCCGGCCCAGTGGCATAGCAATTAAGTTCGCGTGCTCTGCTTCTAGTGGCCTGGGGTTCGCAAGTTCAGATTCTGGATGTGGACAGATGCACCGCTTGTCAAGCCATGCTGTGGTGGCGTCACATATAAAGTAGAGAAAGATGGGCACAGATGTTAGCCCAGGGTCAGTCTTCCTCAGCAAAAAGAGGAGGATTGCCAATGGATGTTAGCTCAGGGCTAATCTTCTGCACACACACACAAAAAAGACAGAGCTTGCAGGAGTAAACAGAAAGAAACAGAAATGTACTTTTTGCTATTTGTAAACATAAATCATAATGTCAAAGAATGATTGGAACTAAAAAAGACAAAAGAAAATTATACTAATCAAACAGCAATGAAAACAAATGGTATAGCCAGATTACTATTAGATAAAACATACTTTCAAGCAGAGAGTCATCATGTTATAATAATATACATAATTTGAGACATGTATATTTTATTATCATATGATATCCTTTAAATCTCTCTCTTGATCTTTTGACAAATGTAAATAATTAATATTGTAGTCTCAAAATATATAAAGAAAAAATGGACAGAATTAAACTTTTTGTGATCAAAATTCCATTAAGTAAAAAATATATGACAAGACAACTGTGAAAAGTTAAATAAATAAATATCTAGAAAATAATAGAATACTTTAAATAATTTAAGCCTTAAAGTGAAATCATAATGTAGTTAGAAAATTCAGCACATATTTTATTTTTATAAAAAGGAAGAAACTGTTAGCAGACTAAGACTAGCCCTGAGATTTCCAAACTTAATAAAGTATATCTTCCAAAAATCCATCAGCAAACAATGGTGACAAATAAATAATTAAAGTATTTATTTTAAAATCAGGAATAAAAAGGCAAGGTTGAGTGTTTTCAATATTTTATTTGAGGGCTTAAGTAATGCAAAAGAATAAGAAAAAGAAATAAAAATTATAAGCTCTTGAAAGAAAGAAAAACTCTCATTACTCACAGATATTTTCATTATTCCTATAGAAAATTAAATAAATGCTGTAGACAAATTATTTGAATTCATTAGGTCAATATGCAATAAACTATAACATCATTATACAAAATGAATTATTTTCCAATATACCAGAAACAAAAATAGAGACAACATAACTGAAGAAAAAATAACACTTAAAAAAATGAAAATATTAAGTTTTTATGACTACATCTAACAAAACTGTGCAAATATTTTTGAAGGACAAAATAAAATTTTATAGAAAGACATTACAGAAGACCAAGAGGTGAAAGAGAAGAAGGGAAAGAAGGAGAGGTGTACCATGTAATGAATGGAAACACTCTATATCATACACATACCATTTCCCTCCAAATTCACCTATAAAATTAGTATAATTCCATTTATAATACCAAGTGAAACTTGAAAATCTCATGCTAAAATATATGTGGAGTGGACCAGAACCAAAATTTTTGGAGATAGAAGTGAAGGGATTTGCTATATCAAGAATAATAGTAATGTTTACACTTACATAGTAATTCCTATCTGCCAACATTATTTTTTTATTTTTTGGTATTTTTTCCTTAAATGTGACATTATTACTGCAAATAATGAAGTCTTCAGACGAAAGTAAAATCTTTATAAGCATTAAAATATTAAACACAAAGAGGAAAATGGGTAAATTTTGCTGCTACAAAAATTTTTTTTTCAGTAATTTCATTGAGAGCATAATGGTTTATAACATTGTGTAATTTCAGTTGTACATTATTAATCAATTTCTGAATAGACTTCACTGTGCTCACCACCAGTAGTCTAATTTTTGTCTGTCACCATACATATGTGCCTTTTTACCCCTTTCACCCACCCCCCTAACGCCCTTCCCCTCTGGTAACCACTAATCTGTTCTCTTTATCCGTGTATTTGTTATCTTCCACATATGAATGAAATCTGAGCCCTTAAAGAGGGAGCATGCCCCGGAGCGACTACAGGAAGAAGCATTGGTAGCCCCATGCTATTTTTAAAATATTTATGTTTAAAATATTATTTGATCCCCACAACAATTATATAAGCACAGTCAGGCATTGTTTAACAACAGGGACATGTTCTGAGAAATGCATCGTTAGGTGATTTCCTCGTTGTGTGATCATACAGTGTACTTACACAGACCTAGAGGGTATAGCCTACTACATACCTAAGCTATATGGTACTAATCTTATGGGTCCACTGTCATCTACGCAGTCCACTGTTGACCAAAACATCATTATATGGCTCATGACTACAATATAACCCCCATTTTGTAGATGAGGAAACAGAGGCATGCAGAGGATAGGTAATTTATCCATTTTCACACAGTGGTAGAGACTGATTTGAACCTGGACCTTTTGGCTCCATAATCTTGTTCATAATTATTGCTTCAATCAACATCAAAACATTACTGAATTTGAGTTATTAGGAAAGTGTTGTATTACACTGGAACAAAGATTCTAATTGATCAAAGTAGAAAGTCTAGAATTTGGCTAAAGATGTATGAATATTTGCTGTTTAGTAAAAATGGATTTGAGCCATCAGGATTGGAGGTGGAGTTTGAACTATTTGATAAAAAGTGCTTAGTTTGCTAAATGAAAAAAACAAATTCTTTATACCATTCCAAACTAGTTTCATGTGAATTCAAGGCTGAAATATATATACCAAAATTTAAAACTCGTGTGTAATTTTTAAAATTTTGGTTTGCAAAGGATTTTTAAACAAGACTCAAAAACAAAAACAAGGACAAAAACTGATAAATATGACCATGTTAAAATGAAAAACATCTGTGTTTCTACAGATAAACAAAAAACAGGGAGAAATAAGCTACAAACTAGTAGAAGATATGTGCTACATACATAAAAATATATGGTATTTAGAAAGTCTTTTTTAAAAACAACAAACTAATGATAAGTATTGCTATATAATTATTTTATGTAATAAAATTATATATTAGAATTTTATTTTATATCTATACAAAACAATGTATTTTATATTTATAATTTATTTTATATAATTTATAATAATAAAATATATATTATATATAATTGTTATTATTATTTATTATTGGAAAGTAGACCAAAAGAAACATAGGCAAGTTGGTGTATTTAATAAAGATGGATGCACCTTCTCTACAATGCAGAAATTCTTTTCCTCAGTATATGCTTAACAGATATACTTGAATACGTGCTGAAGTAGCCATGTATACAAATATTATGGCAGTGTTGTTTACAAGACTGAAAAACTTGGAAACAACCCAAATTTCCATTGCCAGAAGAATTTATAATGGAATTGTGGTATAATAGTATAATGAAATACTAATAATTAATGAAAATTATGAACTTGAGTTATACTATCCACACAGATAAATGTCATAAACCAATTAACTGAAAAACAAATTACATAAAGCTATTTACTATAACATAACATATTCAACTTTAAAATCTGCAATACAAAAATATAAAATGTTTATAGATACAAATATATTAAAAATTTAAGAATACATTTGAAAATGTAAAATTTATGACAATAACTTCCTTTGTGGAGGGAGGAATAAAGAGGAAAGGAAATGGGATAGGGAGTGTTAAAGGAGCTTCAGTATGTTGTGTGCTTTATATCTTAAGCCAGATGGCACACCATGGATGTGCACAATATTATACTCTTTGGCATTTCTTTGAAAAGTTAATGATAATATACAATAGTAGAACCTGTTTTTTTCATTAAAAAATTCATTAATGGTTGTCAATTTAGGAAGAAAGAAGATATTTTTAAAAAGTCGGAAACGACAAAATTTATTTCTGTTGCACTACAACTCTGCAGTGTGTCTAATAACGGGACTATGAGCTTTTCATCTGCCTCGGCAGTCTCGCTGCTGTCAAACAGATTGTAGTGATGACAGCAACTGAGTATTGCTCTATATCTGAACCATAATTAGGATGATTTTAAGATAAAAAGGTAACACCATGGTGTTTTTTATAATTGTTGCTTATTCCAACACTTTTCAAATAGAGACGAAAATCAAATGAGGATATTTCTTTAGAAGCAACTTATTTCTAACTAAGCTTTTACTCTTAACTCTGGGTTCTTCTAATAGTCAGTTTACCAAAGGGTATCTACTACTCATCAATGAACTGGAGATCATTTTTAACCACTGTAGGCTCTATGATGTATCTTCTTGGTGGATGTTATCTCTGTGCAATTCTTTTTATTTGTAGAGAAAATGGAATATGATGCACTGTTGTCTTTAGGAAGGCTAAATCTCATACAGAGCAAATGACCTAGAAAATATTACTATCACAAAGGAATAAAGTGTATTTTCCTAAAATATTTTTGGTTTTTAGGTGCCCAAGTTGTCATCTTTAATCTCTTGCTTCACCACGACCACCACCCCAACATCCCCCTCACACACACACACACACACGTTCACTCCAAAATTTGGCACTTGCCAACAGTCTCTATCCAAGGTCTTAAATTATCCTTCTACAATTGCCTATTCCACAAAAATGCATAAACAGTTCTCAAGTCCATCATCTCCATGTCTCTGAGGACCACCCCCTCTCCAATTCTGACATCTCAAGTACCACAATCTTTTAATTTACTCAATCTATTATCCTTACTACATATTTTAGAGGCTTACTAGGAACTTCAGACCACTGATGATACTGTTTTTTATTCTCTCCATCCCTTCATAGGCAAACTTTAAAACAAATTCTATATACTTATCTCCCACTTATTCTCTATTATTCTGCACCCCCTTCGTATGAATCTTAAATCCTACCACTTTACTGAAACCATTCTCATGAATATAATCAATCAACATCTTGTCACCAAACCTAAGAAATGCTTTCAATCCATATCTTCCTTGAATATTAAAAATTATTGAGCATAAACACCTTTATATAAATTTACAGCCCTGTGACAATTTTAATGGCATTCTACATTATTATACATCAGTTTATCAAAACATTATTTCCTTATTTTAGTGTCTATTTTGTCCACTAGATTGTAACCCCCATCATCTTCACTTTTATACCATTTTCCAGGTCGTTGACAATGACTTCTATAATGTTGAGTAAATTTTGGGTAATACTGCTTGCCATTTCCTCCTTCTTGAGTTCTTTCTTGACTTCTGTGATACCAATTTCCTGATTTTTCTCTTACACCTATGAGTCTTCTTCTCTGTCTCTTTAAAAACTCCTCCTGTATCTAACCAAACATGGTAGAATTCTTTAGGGCTTTATCCAAAAATCATCTTTTCTCCTCAGGCTAATATCTCTATTTAGATGATGTTATCCCTCCTAATAGCCCTGGGCTAACATCCATGCCCATCTTCCTCTACTTTATATGGGACGCCACCACAGCATGGCTGGACAAGTGGTGCATTGGTCCATGCCCGGGATCCGAACCTGTGAAACCTGGGCCACCAAAGCAGAGCGTGTGAACTTAATTGCTATGTCCTCAGGCTGTCCCCATCTAATAGTTTTGATTCTGAACAATATGCTAAGGATACCAATATTTATGTATCTTTAATCTGAATCTCTCTTCCAAGGCATCTTGTTATGAAGGCTTAGATAAACATTTACTCAATATTTTAAAAAGGTTTGTATCTTTCTCTACCATTTCTTCTCTACTGTACCATCTGGTGAAAATATAATGGAATAAAACTTCAAAAGAATGTTGACTACACATTTTTAAAAGCTTTAAAATATTTATAATTTTTAACTGAATAGATGTATTTCTAGGAATTTTCCTTAAAGCAATAATCATATATACCTTTATATATTTTACCATATTTGTCATATATTCTATATATTTGTCATGTTATTTTATATATTTTTTATAAATTTGTCATAGACAAATATTCAAAATTTATTGTCCTAGTTTATGAAAACTTGGAAATTTCCTGGTCTAAATCAATAGGGTTTGGTGGAGCATTTTGTGGGTTTTTTTTTTTTTTTGAGGAAGATTGGCCCTGAGCTAAAATCTGTTGCTAACCTTCCTCTTTTTTCCTTCTTTTTTTTTTCTCCCCAAAGCCCCAGTATGTAGTTGTATATCCTAGTTGTAGATCCTTCTGTTTCTTCTATGTGGGACTCAGCATGGCTTGATGAGTGGTGATTAGGTCTGTACACAAGATCCCAACCAGCAAACCCTGGGCCACCAAAGCAGAAAGTGCAAACTTAACTGCTACACCACCAGGCTGGCCCCAGTGGAGCAATTTTGGCATCTAGAGACTAAAAAATGGTAAAAGATATATATATATAAAAGCAAGGGAAAAAATTAATGATATGGTAAAATGTATATACTATATTATTATTAACTGAAAAAGTTGTGTTCAAATGAGTTTACAGAACATTCATCATAACAGTAGTCTTTTCTATTCATAAAAGATATGATATACAAATATAGCAATGTAGAAATATGGTCATAGAAAGAAAAAAGATAGAGTAACTGTGATACGTTTAACAACTGTTTCTACATTTATGCATCATATTCTGTACATAGTTGTCATGTTTCTTTTTCCTTTTTTTAATGAATGTAAGAGAATTAGTCATTTTCTTTTATTATAAAGCTACCTTATTTTGGTGAAAAAATATTATACCTCCACTGATCATTCAATTCATAAAAGACAACAAAGAGTTAATGAGTTTTTACTTTGTGAATAGTTTTTCTAGTTTTTCTGTATTTTGAAAGATGACCAAGAAAGAGTTCCATTCCTTTCCATCATGGAGCCAACACTGAAACAGCAGTTTATTTGTAACAAGAATGTAGACCTGACTCCAAAAGACTTTTGAATATGAATATGAATCAGACCTACCCTCAACAGCCAAAGGTAGCCTTCACCGTGAGTACTAAAATCCTGCTTTATTATATAAAGGCAATTATAAAATTAAAGATGACAACCCATTTATATGCATGAGTCAGTTATATTTTTTAAGAAGATTCATTGCCTTACTTCATTAGAATCATTTTGACTGCTACCATATAGAGCTGCTATATGGAATTTCTAGATAAAAATTGAATTACTAATACTGACACATTGATAATACTGGTTTTAAAAATATTTTCTCATTCTTCGCCCTCTATTAATTTAATGAGATTTGCTATTCCTGTGAAATGAACATTAGAGTACAATTTTAAATAATTTGTTTCAATTTCACTCACAAAAAGTCACAATTATGAAACATCATGAGGCAATTATAATAAAAATACTATTTTTGTCTTTCTTGAAAGATGACCAAATTCAGAAAACAGCAAAAATTCAAATATAGCCACTCTAATCACCTATATCCAGAAGTCCAAAATGTTTTTACCTCTGCTGCTTGCTATTAATTTATTCGGACTAGATTTGCCTGAGGCAAAAATCTGAATCCTGCTTTGAAAGTCAGTGATGGGGAACTAATGTTGAATTTGGTCTGTTAAATTAATTAAACAAGGAGGTCATTACACTGATGTGGCTCTAATACCTTGGCAACCTCCTAAGCAAACCGAAATCTAAGCCTATGAATACCTCAAGGTTACAAAATTAAAATGCTAAGGACAACCGATCAAAAACAGCCAACTAGGCTTTAACCTATAGCCAATCAATAATTTCCTTAGCTGCTTCTGCCTTTTCTCTGTAAGTCTCTCCCAGAGCTCCTGCCGGTGGAGCGCTCCTAACAACTTCCCATTTGGCGCTGCCCAATTTGAATAGATTTTTGCTCAAATAAACTCTTAAAAGTTTTAATATGGCTCAGTTTATCTTTTAACAGTTCTGGTATCAGAAGCAAGAACCTAAGGAAACCATCGAGGGCCCCCAGGAGCAACAAGCAACCGGGCGTAAGTACCTGTGGAGCCCTCATGCTCACTGCCTTCTTGTTGCCTCTGGAGATGGTGGCTCAGTCCCTCTGGGATCCTGGCTCCTAGCTCTGCAGCTTTTGTGTTATGAGCTTTCAGATTTTATCTGAGCATTTCTTTCTCCTGATTGGGTCTGGAAACCACAGGAGTCAGACTGGGTCTGACTTAAAAACCGGACTGGTTCCGGGGTTAGGGGATAGGCCTTGTCTGTTTCAGAAACTGGATTGGTTCTGGAGTCAGACTGTGTCCGACTTAAACTGGACTGGATCCAGTGTGAGGCCTCAGGTGAATAAAATTTGGTTTTAAAGCTGAACAAGTAAGTTAGCCTTAACAAAGATAATCTTGAATTACAGTGGCCATAGTGCAGAAATTTTAACCATCTTGGGTAAGCTTATCCATTTAGGAGGTGGCCTAAGGAAAAAGGAAGCTTAGCACTCACTGCAAAAGCTTGAGGGAAATTTATTTTTTCTCCTCGACAGTTTGGTGATCAACATTAAGACCTTCTAGGGCACCCCATTCACTCTGGAGCCTGTAAACTGGAAACTGGGAAAACTGGTAGAAGCTGGACAAAAGGTTAAGAATTCTTACCAAAGTCAGTCCTCCCAGAGCCCTGTGGTGCCTGTTTGAGAGAGGAGGGTAAAATTTTACATCTCTTGCTTTCCAAATTCAGGTTGACAGGAAAAAACATCAGTTATTGATCCTTTCTCTCACACAGACAACTATTTGCCATTTTGTTTGTCTCTTTTTATGTTCTGAGAACTTGGTTTGGAGACCAAGAGGTTGGGCAACCCCAAAATATGTCCAGACAGAAATGTGGGTTGCAATCTATTTGCATCTAGTGTTCAACCACCGTTGCCAGCTCTCAGGGGAATCGTCTAAGTCTTTCTTTTGGTTGTCTATGGGAGTGGCAGTGGATCTTGGGAAAGTAGTATCTTTTTTCCAGTTTATTGAGAAATAATGACATACATCACTGTATAAGTTTAAGACATATGGCATGACAAGCATATTGTGAAATGATTACCATAATAGAAAAGAAAAATTACCACAAAAAAAGAAAAAACATTCTCCTTATGATGAGAATGCTTAGGATTTACTCTTAACATCTTTCCTACATATCATACAGCAGTATTAGCTGTAGTCATGTACACTATATCCCTAACTTATTTATTGTATAACTGGAAGTTTGTGCCTTTTGAACCTTCCTCAAATTGCCTCTCCCTCAACCTTCCACCTCTAGTAGCCACAAGTAATCTGATCTCTTTCTCTACGAGTTTGTTTTTTGGGTTTTTTAAATTCCACATATAAGTGAGATAATGCAGTACGGTATTTATCTTTCTCTGTCTGACATATTTTAGTTAATATAATGCCTTCAAAGTCCATCTATGTTGTCTCAAATGGTAGGATTTCCTCTTTTTATGGCTGAATAATATTCCATTTTACATGTATGCCAGAACTTTTTCATCCACTGATGAGCACTTAGGTTGTTTTCATGTCTTGGTTACTGTAAATAATGCTGCTATGAATGTGGGGGTACAGATATCTTTTCAAGTTAATGTTTTCATTTCCCTTGGATGCATTCCCAGAATCGGGATTGGATCATATGATAGTTCTGAAGATCCTCCATACAGTTTTCCATAGTGACTGGATCAATTTACAATTCCACCAAGAGAGAACAAGGTTTTCTTCTCCATATCCACGTCAACATTTATCTCCTGTCTTTTTGATGATGGCCATTTTAATAGGTGTGAGGTGATATTTCATTGTGATTTTAATTTGCATTTCCCTAATGACTAGTGATGTTGAGCATCTTTCATGTACTTGTTGGTCTATTGTATGTCTTCTTTGGAGAACTGTCTATTCAGGTCTTTTGCACATTTTTAAATTGGGTTATGTGGGTTTTTTCTTTTTTGCTTTTGAGTTTTACGAATTCTTTATATATTTCAGATATTAACCCCATATCAGGTATATGGTTTTCAAATTTCAAATATTTTTCCCATTCCATAGGTGGTCTTTCACTTACATGATGGTTTCTTTCACTGTGCAGTAGATTTTTAGTTTGACATACTGACATTTGTTTGTTGTTGACAATGTTGCTTGTGCTTTAGGTGTCATATCCAAAAAATCATTACAAAGACCCATGTTAAGGAGCTTTTTTCCTATGTTTTCATCTAGGAGTTTCATGGTTTCAGGTATTACATTTAAGTCTTTAATCCATTTTGAGTTAACTTTTATAAGTGGTTTAAGATATGGGTCCAGTTTCTTGCTTTTACTTGTCATATCTAATTATCAACAGCACCATTTATTGAAGAGACTATCTTTTCTCCATTGAGTATTCTTGACTCCCTCGACAAATATTAGTTGGTGTATATGCTTGAGTTTATTTCTGGGCTCTCAATTCTGTTCCGCTGGTCTATTTGTCTGTTTTTATGCCAGTACCATACTGGAAAAATTGGCCTGGTACCCTTGCTTACAGGGTTCCGGGAGCCTTACCAGGTGAGCAAGAAAGGTCAATTCCTGGAAGGCCCAGGAACCTCAGGATATCTTGGGGACCTCAAGAGGAGGAATCATTAAGAACAAACTACCCTTGAACCTCTTTGCAAGGGAGCATAACAGGTCCTCCTCACTACCCAGACAGTAGCCAAACTTCAGGAACTTGAAGCTTGTGTCCATGTCCCTCAATTAAAAAGGACTCTGTTAGACTCTTGGAACCAACTGGAGATTTAAAATTAAAATTGACTAGGGGGCTTCCTTCCAGAAGTAGAGAGCATCTCAAAGTAGACAGGTCTTCCAAGATCAAGGATCAAGACCTTCATCTCCAATATGAAAGCTTTATTCCTTTTGCCTTTTCACTACTTGCTTTTTCTCTTTGTTAATGCATGAGAAGACGATACTCCTTAACTCTGGCAACTAGCATTGAATTTACTACTGAGGCCATAGCAGCACAATGGAAGTCCCTAGACTTTCTTGCAAAGCTGGTTTTAGATAATAGAGTTGCTTTAGATTATTTATTGGCTGAACAAGGAGGAGTCTGTGCCATAGCAAATACCTCCCACTGTACCTGGATCAACACTTCTGCTATTATAGCAAACACAAGAAATTAACAAATAAGCCACATGGCTAAAACAGATTGATGCCCCTTCGGGTACATTCTTTGATTTATTTGATACCAACTAACTTGGTTCATGGGAGCCCTGGCTAAAGAGTACACTTCAGTCTCTTGGTATTATCTTCCCCATACTTATCATTGTAGTCTCTCTGGTGCACTTTGTTCTCTCAAAGGTTTTAAATGCATATTTGCAGCTCATAGGCTGTGAAGCAACTTAACTCTGATGGTGAAGCAACTTCACTCTGAGAATGGTGCAAATCCCAAATTTTTGGTCAATCTCATGTATGAGAGGATGGTCAAAAGGAGAGAATGGTTAAATTAATTAAACAAGGATGCCATTAAAGTGATGTGGCTTTGATGCCGTGGTGGCCTACATAGGCAAACCAAAATCTAAGCCTGTAAATGCCTCAAGTATACGAAACCAAAATGCTAAGAACAACCAATCATAAACCGCCAATGAGGCTTTAACCTATAGGCAACTAATAATTTCCTTACTTTGCTTCTGCCTTTTCTCTATAAAAGTCTCTGCACAAGCAGCTGTCGCTGGAGTGCTCCTACCTACTTCCAGTTTGGTGCTGGCCTGTTTGAGTACGTTTTTGCTCAAACTCTTGAAAGTTTTATCATGGCCCCAGTTTATCTTTTAACGGGTCTAAATTTCTCTTTTCTCTATCTCTTTCTTTTATTTCTCCTCTTCCTGCATATATGACATGATGAAATATTTTTCTTACTCTTGAATTGGCTTATGGGAATCTTCTTTTGTGCCATTCAATAATAAATAATACAAATATTCATTTACCTAGCATCAAAAGGACAAACTTTATTCACAACAGTCACTGTTTATTCCACTCTTGTTAAAATCATATCTCTGAGGGCAAGTCAGTGTTGATTTCAGTCCTACTAATTATCTTATGTTGAATACATTTTTAATGATTCCAGACTTTTCTTCTAAACAGATGTTCCTTGAACGACTTTCACTTTTATTTTTCTGCTGTTAGACTGTTGAAACAAGTTGGCACCAATTTGTTAGGTTATAAAACCGGGTACTTTGCTGGAACCAATTTTAGATGAGCATAAAACTTCAGCACACTTGGCCCTCAGTCTTTCCCCGTGGATAGGAAGTAGCCTTTTTCACCATTTTATTACTTCATTCATCAGTGTTTTATTTGCAAATTGACGTTTCTTTCAGTGGATATCTTTTTCTATGCTAATAAGCTACCAGCCAGTTTTGCCCAAGAATTGTGTAGCCCTTCAGGGTTAATTTCAGAAGCAAAGTAATTCAATTCCCCAGCAATTCCCTGGAAAAGATAAGTACAGGACAGGATTAGTGCAGACATAAAAGCAAGCTTTAAATATTCCTTCTGAGGTAGCCACTCACATATTTATCTCCACCCTTACACCGTAATTACAAAGAATGTTGGAAATAATGGCAATATCATCACTTGCACTTGTTGCTGTAGGTACGGCGTATAAGTTGTGAAGGCACAGTTGTGAAATAACCCGAGTTAATTCTTTACCTCCTACATGAGATAATTGTTCAAAGTAATTATTTACCATTTTCTAATTTTTGTCATAAAAGCAAATATAAGGTGTCCCCAAATCCACAATATTGATGAAAAATGCACCCATTCTCTCCACTCTTACCACCATATCAATTTTTCAAGACTGAATTTGACATTAACTCTTCCTCTCTCCTCTTTTCTTCTCTTACACGATAAGTGAAATGGGACTATGGAGGTAACAGAAATATTATGCCCCTTGCAAATTTCATAGAACGAGGACAGAGGCATTCGCCCTTTGCTCCGTGCTCTCTCAGATGGTGTCACACCATTGCAGAAGAAGCACATATAAAGGCCAAATGCTGGAAATCATTTGCTTCTATGTCATCTTTTATTATTATTACTTTAAAATGACTTTTAGAGGGGGAAATTTCATTAAATAATCTCCACTTTCTTTGTACTGTGAAGTATTCTTTTTTTTTAAGTGCACTGAAATCATATTAATTTTCATTGAGGACATAGTGAATTGTTTTTTAGATGATAGAAAAAAAATCCCCACCCTTCAAAAAAATCACATTCTCCTGTTATGACACAAAAGTAAAGACATATTTCTCTGGAATAAAATATTATATTAAAGTGCAGTTTAACAAAATAATAGGTTATCTCCCTTTGACTTTTTGGTCTAAAAATGTAGTGTTTGTAAAGGGATTTATTATTTTAACAATGCTATCTTCACTTCAAAAATTAACAGTGAATGCTCAACACAAAATGGCATAAAAAGTATGTGCCATCTCCTCTGATCTATTAATTGATGATCTCATCATGTGGTTTTCAATACAGTTTGATACACTTCTCTTTACAAATGTGACATCATGAATCTCTCACGATGACACTGCCCACTTTTTCCCCCTATTCTTTAACAATACCATATTACTCAAATAATCATACCACATTATGACATCTCTGATTATATATGAAGGCCATCTTCATAACCTGTCATATTATTTATGTTAGATTTTATGTGTCCTTAAATTAAGCTTTTTGCTATTGGGCCATTGGACTTTAATCACAAAATTGTTAATGGAAAATTCTTTTCATACTCTTAATATATTTTTTTTAAGTTTTAGCATGGGAAGTTTAGAATAAACACAAAAGTAGGGAGAATAATGAAACCATGTACCCATAACCTAGTACATTATTTTCCTATTGCTGCTGTAAACAGACAACACAAAATTGGTGGTTTGAAACAGCACGGATTATTATTTTATAGTTCTAGAGGTCAGAAGTCAGAAATGGATCTCACTGGGCTAAAAATAAGGGTGCTATTCCCTTTCTGGAGACTCTAGGGGTGAATCTGTTTTCTTGTCTTTCTAGCTTCCAGAGGCTGCCTGCAGCCTTATGGTGTCATTCCTCTATCTTCAAATGCCCATCCTTAACTTTGGGTGTGTTTCCTATTTGATCATATATCACACTTTAGAAATATTTTAGAAATAATATTCCATTCTTCACAAAAACAAAACATCTCAAAGATTCCCTTTATCACAACTCACTTAAATACCTACAATACTATATATTTGTCCTATGGTATTTACTTTGTTCTAACATTAGCAACCATTCATTTCTAATGATTTATAAAATCTCTAAGAGCTTTCACACCATTGTGTTTTTGAAGAATCTAAGTACAGTGCCTAGATCATAATAAGGAAGAAATCTTAGGTTCATTCATTAAAAGTAGAAATATTCCATATAAGGCCAGTGATCAATGACATTTTAAATCTAATATAACATGTTTATTATTAAATTCCACAAAATTTCTGATTATTTTTAATTATTTCTGATTAAAATTATTTAAAATTTCTTTCCATATCCACCCGCCTCTAGAGAATACATTCTAAAGAAGGAGTAGGAACCAGAATGCTTAGTAAACTTAATATCCACCTGAGAAGGCTTAGCCTATATTCTATGACTCAGTTCACTATTCTTTTTCTCCACTTTCACCTGTTTAAGTTACTCCCAGAACATAGGCCCTAATTATTTGCATGTACTTAAATGTAAGTGGGACTATGTATACTAAACCAATTATAATACTCTTGTTTTACTTGTTTAAACCAAATTACTCTTGCTTCCATCCCATTTTGTTTTCTTTCTTCGCTTATCACTATCTAAAATTATCTTGCTACTTTTTGTTTGTTTGTTATTTTGAAGTGGTAATTTAGTGGTTTATTAGCTATATTCTCCACTCCCAAATACCTCCACATCTCCACAGCCCCATGTCTGCCCCAAAATATTTCCATGAGAACAAGGACTTTGTCCATCTCATTTATTACTATATCCCCCAGCTCCTATAACACTGCCTGGCACGGAAGACATACTAAGTAAACATTTCCACGTAGCTCAGTTCCTGAGATTTCTACATATTTACTTTTTTCCCCCTTTTTATTAGTGTTGTATACTATTTTAGAAGTAGTGTATCTGGTTCTCCTCACTATTGGGTTATCGTCCAGTTGGCATTATCTCCATATTTTCCTGTTTGTTTTTTCAGGCAGAGGTTTCTGAGCATGTTAGTCAGTCAAGACTATTTTCTGAGCTCCTTCTCACCCCCATTGTAACATGCTGTCCTACTAAATAATGCCAGGCATGCCTTAGCATTTGTTCTCTTGAAATTGCAGATGTAAACTCGGTTAAAATGAGAAATTGAATGTCATTTGTTGCTCAACCCTTCATTTTGCTTGTTGGGTCTATCCAAAACAATTTTGAGATGTTGACAACTAATACATGGCTCTATTAAACTCATAATAGTATTTTAGTACATATAAGTAAATACTCATGGATAATTTTTAAATAAGCCATATTCCTTATCTTCATTTCAGTAATCTTGTTCTTTACCTTAATTTCATTTTAAAGCAATTCTGCTTAACATGAACAATATTTGATTTTCAATTCTATTCAAATTCAATAAGGTACATTGCTACTCATTATCAAAGTCCTTTACCAGAATTAATTTATGGATAGTTTTGGTGACTTTTTCTTTCAAATCTGTAATGAGTTTTTCATTTTAACAGTGTCTTCCTCTGTGGTTCCCTGAAATTATAATTTAATGTATTAAAATCACAAGACCACTGATGCCAACTTATATTGAATAATATATTTCTAATATTCAGTTGTGTTTGATATACAGTGATATCCAACCTAAAGAGTGTTACATCACACTAAAGGTGACTTTATCTAGGAATATAAATAATAATAATAATATAAAAGAATTTAGATGACTATACGGCCATAAAAGTTGTAAGTAAAAGCTCTGTATATCTCAAGTTGATTTTCAGACTATGATAAGTTTTATACTGTCTGTTAGCATTTCCATATCACAGAGTGATAAATTCCAGAAGGGTGTTATTTAGCCAAAAGTTGCAGCATATTCTTCAAAATGTTCAGATGCTAACTATTTACCTTCAGACAGTACTTTAATTGCTATTCCTTTTTTTTTTTCCTCTTGAGGGAAAATAAAATTTCAATAACATATGATCTTGTCATATTCTGTGAACAAATTAACTGATTAAGAAGTACAATAAAAGACATTCTATTGGACACATAGGTCACTTTCAGGAGCAGATTTGTATATATATATGTGTGTGTGTATGTGTGTGTGTGTGTATATATATATACACTTCTGAGAGTATATCTCTCAGTATATCTCAGTATAGAGAGATATACTATATTCATGGATGAAAAGAAGGAAAAATATAAATATACCTTCTTTTTCCCTACAGATTACAGATATGAGATTCCAATAAAATACCAATGAGGTTGTTTTTGTAACTTGCAAAATTATGCTAGATTTCATCTGATGAAAGAGAGAGATTAGCTAAGACTATTTAGAAGAAAATAGTAATAATGTGGAACTTTCCCTGCCAAAAAATAATAGTACATATTGTACAATGCTAAAAAAATAGTATTTTTAAAATATAGTAAGAATCATCTACCCAGCCAATGGAACAGAATACATAGCTTAGAATCTAATCTTAATATAATCTCAGATAAAAAGAAATTGATACATGAAAAATGACTGAAGAAATACACTGAAAATTTACCAGTGGGTTTGAGTAATGATATTATAAGTAATTTATTTATTTTTTTTACTTTTTCTATTTTTAAATTATCTACAAAAACTGCATATTGCCTTATATAATCAGCAAAGAAAAAAACTTCTAAGTTCTCAAAATTTTAAAAAGTGTTAGTTTGGTTTTTGAAAAAAATTGTTAATAATAAAATGTAGACTGTTTAATAAATGATAAAATCAGACTTCAAGAAAAAAATTAATTCTTCATATTTACTTGTAAAATATTTTACCATTGGAATTGAAACTATTGAATTCTGGATCTGTTATTCATCCCCATAATGCCATTCAATTTAGTGGGTTTCTGATGTTCTAGTGACCAGAACTCGCCATTTCACTGACCATCTAATTAGAATTTAGGTTGAGTTTTAAAAGAACATCTAATTCAGTTTAATCTAAGCTATGACATAAAGAATAACTGATTCTGTTTAAAAGAAAATAGATAATATTCATTTTAAAGATGATCATTATGAGCAAGGTTTTTGGACCATTTTTCTATCTCTCTTGAACACACAACAAAGTGGTTACATTAATATCATTAATATGTTATTACCATAATGCAATTGTTTTCTGGATTTCTTTGTCGTATCAGTTCCACTATTTCCAGCACAACCAACCAATTATATTAATTAGTTATTTCTTTAAATATGGAAATAATCTTTACACCAATAAAAATTGAACTAAAGATTAAGTAGACTCAGGAAACTACTTACAGTATCTATCCTCCTTGCACGTGAAGGAATTTGTCTGACTTAAAAATGTTAGTATCAAGACACCATCAACTATTGAAAGTATTAAAAGCAATTTCTATATTGGAAATATTTTTTGTAAAAATTTCTTTTTTGGTGTTTGCACAATATTTAGAACACAAATACATTTTTGAAAAGTGTGCCTCTTAGTGCAAGATCTGTTGAAATGTTTGTGCTTTCACTTGAAAGCTCTTCATTTATGTAAATATTTTGGGACCACTACATCTATCATGGTCCCAGAATATTTTTGGATTAAACATTACTACTTCCATAATTTCTAAGATGGTATGGTTTCTACATCATACAGCTCTATCCTGGTAAACTTCATCCAGATCCCCTGTAATTTGTTAAAACACCTTAAAAGTTTTCAGATGTCCCAGTGTCTCGATCATGCAGATTGATAGAAAGCTGTGGCTCTTAAACTTTTTCACCAGGACCTATAGTAAAAAATATATTTTCATCATAATTCAGTGCATAACATTTAGTGAGTATATTTCATGCACCATGCACCCTACTATGTCTATGTAATGCTGATTCAGATGTAATTAGAGTCAAAAATTCTTGCCCCCAAGGAGCTAATAATCTAATCACATACACATACTCTCTCTTTCTATCTCTTAATTTTGTCTTGGTATGAACAATGAAATTTTGTCTTTTTCATTCCATCCAGCCTATTCTACCCTATTCTTTTCTTTTTACTTATAAAGTATAAAATAAGTAGCTCTTTAGAACCCACTAATTGATTCAAGACTCAATATTGGATCTTGACTCCCACGTTGAAAAATGCTGCCATATAGGTATTACATACATTTAACAGGGCTACTAAAGCAGCCTAGAATTCATTTTTTTTATGTCTCATTGTTGGCTCCTATTCACCAACTTAAACATCCAGTCTTTTTCACTGAGTTGCTTTCGAGATAGGACTCTGAATCTGCGCTTATGTAACCTGTTTTTAATCTAAATGGAGAATCTTATATTTATTTCTGTCAAATTCTTCCTTATTGATTTCAGTCCATCATTCAAGCCTATCGAGATTTTTGAACTCTGCCACTGTCATGAAATATATTAGATAATCCTCCTAAATCTATCATCCACAAATATGAAAAGGGTGACTTCTATGCACGATCCAAGTCACTGATAAAAGAAATTCCAAATTCCCGTAGTTTTCCTCTCGAGATCTCCCTCTTGTTGGCATTGGTCCATTTATCAACATTTTAGAGTTATATTTGCATGGCAAAACATGAACTCCCTGAAATATCCTATGACTTAGTCTGTGTTTTCCCATTACACTAAAAAATCCTAACAGATTATCAAACACGTACTGAATTCTTGATTTTTATGTTCCCCTGAGCTAACAATAACCAAATGAGAAATATATAGTTTAGTTTCTGTTTATCCCAGCCCCAAAGGGTTGCAACTAATAATAGCCTTCAGTTTACAAGTTCAGCTCCAAGGTGAATGAGATTCTGACATCACAGCATACTAGGAGTCAGAACTAAGGATGGTCTAGAAGGAGCAATCTCTCTGATGCATGCGCTGCAGGGATAAGCAGCATTCTTGGTAGTCACAAGATCATTCAGCTATTCCATCTCAACTTATCAGTGATTTCCAACTGATATGATTTCTCTTCTTGGTCACAGCGTCTTAGTGTCTGTGACAGCTTTTGAATAGGACTAAAGTCTGGTTAACTGGGACTAGACACTCTTCATCTAGTTCAAAAATCTCTATTTTTCTGTCCAGACATGTACTTTGGGTATAGCTTACTTCACCTCATAGAATATTATTAATAGAATATCATTAACAGGATGTTATTAACAGACTATTTTGTTTAGATAAGAGCATAAGACAAGGTATTAACCAGTGATGCATTTGAATCCTGACTCTATTTGCCAATTACCTGTATTAGTTTGGGCAATATCTTGAAACTTTCTAAGTGTCTGTTACTTTGTCTATAATCAAGAGTTAGAAATACATACCTCACCTACCTCACAAGGGTCTTGTAAGAATGGAGATTATGTTGTAAGGAATACAATCTAAGTGTTTTACTAAATGATAGTTATAACTATCAATTGGCATATTAGTATCAACCTTTAAAATGAGTCACTGCTTCATCTATAGAAACTCTGAATTAATAATTCAAGGGGAAAAGCATCTTCATTTCTACAGCATTGTCTTGTGCTAGTAATGACGTCTCTCCTTATCTCTACATAAGATTCTTTCTTCCCTCAGTATTGTCAATCTTTCTTCCTCTACCCTGCTAGAGTAAAGAGTACCATTTTATTCTTCATAGGTGTTTATATGCAAGAGATGACAACTATTAGTGCTAACGCCACAATTCTTGGGCAGATCATTTAATCTCTCTGAACCTCATTTCCCTCAGTTGTAAAACAAGAAACTAACATTACTTTGAGGCAGTGTTATAACAATTAGAAGTAATATATGTAAAGTACTTAACACAGTGAATGGCACACGCTGAGTGCTTAATGTATGGTAGCTGGTATTTCTAGATTTTTTTTCCTAGTCAGTTAAAAAGTGTTATCCAAAATAATAAGAAAGGAAAGGAGATCTTTAGACATTCATATCCTCTTTCCAACAGAGATATTCCTGTCATCTCACAAAATTGCAATTATCTTTCAAATCCTTTCCCTACCTTCCTTTTATGCAAAGAACCAATAAATCTAGAAGAACAGCCAAGTTCCCAGTGAGGGGGAAAGTGCAGAGCAAATCCTTTGGCATAACAGTGAAGAAGGCATCTTACTATGAAAAGTGGAGGAGTTAGTAATTAATAGCATAGCCTTTTAAATCAGACAGACAGAACTGGTTTTGAATTTAATCCAGACATTTACTTGCTGAGTCACAATGTAAAAGTTTCTTAGCCTTTCTCACCTACTTCCTCTAATATAAAATGGGCATAATAGTGTTATTTCTTCATTGAGTATAAAATGATATAAAGGAGAAATGTTTAAAAGTTTGGTACTTAGTACACTGTCTGACAGGTAGCAAATAATTGATAAATAGCGTCTCATTTCTATTTCTCCTTCTACTGCTTCATTTAAAACCTACTTTTACTTCCTAGTATTTTTCACTGATAATGACAGTCAAAACGACTTTACCTTTGGAATGTGAATTTTAGCAATGTATTTAATGCCCGACATTCTCAAATAAGACCATTTAGATGCCCTGTAGTTTTTCTTATAAATTAACCATGTAAAGGTTGGGAACTCATGCAAAGCTGTCAAGAATTTTGTTTGAATGTGGGATTTACATACCCAAGAAGAAAAAAAAATCATAATCCCAAGAAATACCTAATATCTGTCAGTAATTTTAGTCATGGAAGGCCACCAATAAATCTTGTTATTGTTTTGCTGCTTTAGTTGCTCTCATAGTTGCTTTAGTTATTCTTATCACTACTTGGTCTAATATTTTATATCCTGACTCCTAGATCAAAATACTTCAGTGTCATTTCACCCATGTCCATGGGTGACACATGGAAGATACATGGAAGAAGTTAAACATAATTTCAGGTACTTCCCTGATTCAACTGTGGCACATAAGAGATTCCCAAGTTCTCTGACTGGGAAGACAAATGTTGGAGTTCTGCGATTCTTGGTTGAGATGAATAAGATTATGCGTTGGGGAGCATCTCCTAGATATATTATCATCTCACCTGGACTAGGCACCTCTAAAGGGGAAAATGCATTTCCTAGTCTATATAACCCTATTTTGTCTCCCTTGGAGGTCTCCACAGAGAAGAGGATTAACTTATTTGAACAGTTGGGGAGATAGGCCTAAAAATACAAGTAATCGTCTCCAAACTAAGCACTCATTACAAATCTGTGTTTCACAAATGGTACTAAGGTCAGGGATACAATGATAACTAGGACATTAGCCATGCCATCCAGGGGGTCTCTTGGTCAGAGGATAGGAATAGGCACATATATAAATAATTGAGCAAAATGCAATGCTTAGTATTCCAAAGTTAAGGAAAATCTATGGAAAGAGAGGGAAACATGTTTCTGTATCTTTTTAAGCCTTTACAGAGAAGGCAACATTTGACCCATGAGAAGTTCAATACATGTAGTAGACATAGGCTCTCAAGAGTTGAATTAGGAAAAATAGCAGGTAAAGAGTCTCAACTGAAGAGAGAGAAAGAGAAGGGGAGGGGAGGGCAGGAGAGAGGAAGAAAGAGGAAAAGGAAGGAGAAGAGACTATAGGGAAGGAAGGGAATGGAAGAGGAGAGAAGGGAAGAGAAATATAGGAAGTGACCAAATAGTAGGTCTTGGGCAGTAAACATCCTATTGTTACTAACAGGATATTGATGAGATTCTGGTGGTGTCAGATTATTGGTATAAATAACCAATCCTTAAATCCATAAGTTAATATATTGGATATTACATATTCTTTTCCAAATGTTCACTTCTCAACCATAAGAAAACAGATGTAGTAATATATTTCCAAGATTAACACTTTATGTAAATTTTTTAAAATTCTGGGCCCCTGACCCCTATTATAAATTAAAAGGAACTTTTCTTGCATAATATGACTTTCTTATATAACATAACAATAATTTTCTTATATAATATAACTTTCTTATACACCTGAAGTTTCTGAAACTCTTTGGTCCTGTAGGAATTTTTGTCATTTTTCTAACTGATGATACAATCTACCTTTTAACAATTTGTGTGATTTAGATAAGCCCATACTGATGCAGATAATCTCATAAACTATATTATCAACCACATTTGTTAGACTAAGTTAAAAATCTAGAGAGAAAAAATTTAACTATAACTTTTACTACTTCTGAATTTATTTCTAATAGGAAATAGATATTCTTTATTCAGTTTTATAGTGGTATTTTTACTTATTTAATAGAAAGTCTGTGTAATTCTTTGAACTTAAAAGTTTAAATCTAAGACCAAATTTAATACTTGACTGGTAGCAATGTTAATGTACTTTTATCAACGCAGCTTAACAAAATTGTGTCATTTGCAAGTAATTTACCTTATGAAACACTACTGAATCTTTAAAATTAATAACTATAGAATATAATAATACATGTTTAGTATAAAGATCTATTTAATCAGGAAAAAATCAATTTTCAAGGTAGTTTAAAAGCAAGGCAATATGTTTGAATGGTCCAGCTTGTTATTTCCATTCCATACCTCACCTTGAAAGCTAAATTAACTACATCATAAGACAGAGTTTTATAGATTATCAACAATATTTTGAATTATATCTGAAGCATAAGAATAGCCATTAAGGTCACTTTTCTATTTTATCCTTATTGACTAGCAGTTTGCCATAAGTTCTAGCTAATTGGTGTAGAAATAAATCATAGGCCTATTTTACTCTAAGGTAGAAGGTCAGTATGCACCCAGCAGTAATGTGCTATTCTTTTTTCTGGCATAGATTTTACAGATAATTATTTTTCTTAGAGTCAGCATACTACAGGCTCAAATGTGACAGTGGATTAATAGTACTATATTAATTGTGATGATTGAGCTATTTTCCCTCGAGTTCCCATGCACATTGATCATGACAAATGGTATGCAAACATGTACACAGATTAATGGAAAATTCAAATTTAAATGTATCAATAATTATTGTTTTAGTTATTTTAACTTGTTGAAGAACAGCAAGCACATTATTGGTATTTGCAGAAGAAAACTAAGCTTCACAAATACTTTGCATACACTGACAGGTCTGGGTAAAAATGTCAGGCTAAGGTGTGAAGGTGTTGGATTGACCAAAGTAATAAGTACCAGGTGGCCCATCAATGGATAAATGGCACACTTTATGTGCTATAGAAAGAAAATGGTAGGGGCCGCCCGGTGGCGCAGCGGTTTCGTCCGCGCTTGGCAGCCCGGGGTTCGCCGGTTCGGATCCCGGGCGCCCGCCGACGCACTGCCTGTCAGCCATGCCGTGGCGGCGTCCCATATAAAGTGGAGGAAGATGGGCACGATGTTAGCCCAGGGACAGTCTTCCTCAACAAAAAGAGGAGGATTAGCAACGGATGTTAGCTCAGGGCGGTCTTCCTCACAAAAAAAAAAAAAAAAAAAAAAAGAAAGAAAATGGTAGACTGGAGCACCAAGATATCATTAACTTGCCATAAACCCCACCCAGTCTCTTACTGGTGTAAAGAGAATATTTCTGTTTCCCATAACTGAAAGGAACTATCTGAAGATAGTTTCCAGGGAGAAAAATGCATGCACAGAAAAAAATAGTGCATATTTTATAAAAACAAGTTTGAATTTAAAAATATAGTGTAAACTTATTAAGAGGATTTCCTGTGGGGAGATGGAAATTAGAGTGAGATATGATGATAAAGGGAATTAATTTTAAAAATATACTCTCTAATGAATTGAGTTAAAATTTCAAAAAACTATCTTACCCAATTTGCCCAAATAAAAGCAGAACACCTAAGTCCAAGAAAATTGACAATGCTTTATCATTATCTAGAAATATAAAAAAGTGAAAATAGTTTTGAGAAATGTTGAAACTGGAATATTCTTGAGGATAATGTAAAACAACATTATGGAAATCAATAGATAATGGTTTCCCTAATGCAGAATCACTGTGAGATGAGGTTAAGGTGCCTGTATGAAAGCACTGAGCACCAGCTGGCACAAAGTAGACCAGGCCTTAGACAGGGATTCAGATGTGAATCCCAGATTTGCACTGTGCCCCTACACCACCTAAAAGCTCCTTCCACAGCCATAATTTTGGCTACTGAGCACTGCTCATCCATTTCTTATCAGTCTCTTCAACCTCTTAAATATCCACTTTCCTGGTCCTTTTTAGCATCTTTGAGAACTAAGCCTTAATTTCTGCTGGGGCATAAGTAGACATCTTCTTGATAATAGACCTAAATGCTACTGTTCCACTTACCCTTATCAAAAATTGAAAGTAAAACTTTCACATAAGGTCATTTTTGTCTTTACCTACACTGTCAAGAATAGATGCTAATCTGATAGGAGTGCAGAGTCTGTTGTCACTGCTTGAGTTCAAGTCAGCTTCCTCACTTACCAGCTGTATAAATTCGGGCAAGTTGCGCCAGTTTCCCTATCAGTTAATAAAATTAAGTAACATTAGTAAATTTTAGTAAAATTAATTGTGAGGTACTTATAACAATTTCTGCCTCATTCATGCCTCACATAATTTTTCTATTTTTCAATTGTAGTGAAATACACATAACATAAATCCTAACCATTTTTAAGTGTACAGTTCACAGGTATTAAGTACATTATATTCTTATTCATATGAATAATATTCCATTGTATGTATATAGCACATTCTGCTTATCCATTCTTTTGTTGATGGCCACTTGGGTTGCTTCTACATTTTAGCTATTGTGAATAATGCTACTCTGAAAGTGGGTATATAAATATCTCTTTGAAACCCTGCTTTGAATTTCTGAGTATATACCCAGAAGTGGAATTCCTGGATCATATGGTAATTCTATTTTTAATTTTCGAGGGACCGCCATACTGTTTTCCACAGCAGCCGTATAATTTAACATTCCCACCAACAATATACAAGGGTTTAAACTTCTCCACATCCTCGCCATCATTTATGTTCTGTGTTTTTTATATAGTAACCATCCTAATGGGTGTGATGTGATATCTCATGGTAGTTTTGCTTTGCATTTCCCTGATGGCTAGCGATGTTGAGCATCTTTTCATGTGCTTATTGACCATTTGTATGTCTTCTTTGGAGAAATGTTTATTCAAATTCTTTGTCCATTTTTGAAACAGGTGGTGTTAAGTTTTAGAAGTACTCTATATATTATAGATATTAATCCCTTACCAGATATATGACATGTAAATATTTTCTCCCATTCTGTGTACGCCTTTTTATTCTGTTGATAGTATCATTTGACAAAATTTTAAATATTTTCAAGAAGTCTAATTTGTCTACATTTTCTTTTTTGCCTGTGCCTTTGGTGTCATATCCAAGAAATCAGTGTTAAATCCAATATTCAGAAGATTTGCCCTGTTTTCTTCTAACAGTTTTATAGTTTTAGGTCTTGCATTTAGGCCTTTGATACATTTTGAGTTAATTTTTGTATATGGCAGAGATAACAGTCAAATTTCATTCTTTTGCATATGCATATCCACTTTTCTAGCATCATCTGTTAAAAATAATTTTTCCCATTAAATGATCTTGGCACCATTGTTGAAAATCATTTGACCGTATATGCAAGGCTTTATTTCTGGACTCTATTCTATTCTTGGTCAATATATCTGTCTTTTTGCCAGTATACCACACTGTAGCTTTGTATTAAACTTTGAAATCAGAAAGTGTGAGTCCTCCAGCTTTATTCTTTTTCATAATTGTTTTGGCTATTTAAGGTCCCTTGATATTCCATGTGAATTTTAGAATGGATTTTTCTATTTTTGTAAAAAACTACACTGGGATTTTGATAGGGATTGCATTAATTCTGTGTATCTCATTTGCGTAGTATTGACATCTTAACAATATGAAGTTTTCCTATCCGTGAACATACGTTATCTTTCCCATTATTTACGTCTTCTTTAATTTCTTTTATAAATGTTTTGTACTTTTTATTGTACAAGTTTTTCACCTTCTTACATAAGTTTTTTCCTAAATGTTTATTATTTTTGATGCTATTATAAGTGGAATTGTTTTCTTAATTTCTTCTTCAGAGTGTTTGTTTTTAGCATATAGAAGTATGACTGATTTTTATTTCCTGCTTTATATCTGCTACTTTGCTAAATTTATTAGTTCTAATAGTTTTTTTGTGGAATCTTTAGAGTTTTTACCTAAAATCATGCATTTGTAAATAGAGATAATTTTACTTCTTCCTTTCTGATTTGGATGCCTTTTATTTATTTTTCTTGCCTAATTGCTCTGGCTAGGACTTCCAGTTCCATGTTGAATAGAAGTGATGAAAGTGGGTATCCTTCCCTTGTTCCTGATCTTAGGGGAAAAGCTTTCAGTCTTTCACCATTGAGTATGATTTTTGCTGTGAGTTTTTCATATATGTCATTTACTATGTTGAAGTAGTTTCCTTTTATTCTTATTTTGTGAGTGTTTTTATCATGAAAGGGTGTTGATTTTTGTTGATGATTTTCTGCATTAATTGAGATAAACATGTCATTTTTATCCTTTATTCTGTTAATATGGTATATTGCGTTGACCTGTTTTCCTATGTTGAAGAATCCTTGTATCCCAGGGAAAAAATCCCACATGATTGTGATGTTTAATTCTTTTATATGCTGTTTAATTCAGTTTACCAGTATTTTGTTGAGAACTTTTCATCAATCTTCATAAAGGATATTGGTCTGTAGTTTTCCATTTTTGTAGTGTATTTGTTTGGCTTTGGTATCAGAATAATGATGGCCTCATAGAATGCATCAGGAAGTGTTCCCTTCTCTTCAATTTTTTGGAAAAGTTTGAGAAGGATTGGTGTTAATTCTTCTTTAAATGTTTGTAGAATTCATCAGTGAAGCCATCAGGTCCAGGGCTTTTCTTTGTCAGATTTTTGATTACAAACTTATTCTTCTTACTAGTTACGGGTCTATTCAGATTTTCACTTATTTTTGTGATTTGTCTTTAGGAATGTTAATCTGATTCAAACAACCAGAACAGAAAAAAACAGTTATGGTATGCATCTACATATTTTTTGGATTGCCATATGGAAATATTTACCTCCTTGAAAAAGAGAAAATTAAATATGATCTTGAACCTTAGTAGTAAAATGTTCTATATGGCCATACTTGTCAGAATGTCTAGCTGCAATCTAAGCATCAAGACATTTTTATTTTAATTGTTAGTTGAGAATTCTCCAAAGGACTTGTCTCCTTATTTACATAGAATATAGTAAGCATAATTTGAGTTTTCCCTTATAATCCAGGCTATTATTATACAATCAGTTTTTCTATTATGTTTTATAGCAGTAGTGGCTATTAAATTGTTCAGGGCTCTTGGCGTGATATTAGTCATGTTTATTCCTTTTTTGGTACTTGTTTTTCTCACTGTCTCCTTTCTCTCATAAAGATAACAATCTCTCATCATATTTTCAAGTTTGCTACTTCCCATATCAAGTGCTTCAAAACAAACTAATGAAGCATATTCAAGTTTTATGTAATGCAAGAGTAGCTAGGATCTGACTAAAGGGCTGGGGAGTTTCCCAATGAGTAAAGGGCATGAGCTTAATGTATTGACTTTGATTTTTTAGCTAGCCAGCCAGAAATCTACACATTCTCTTCAGATGGGTAGATAGCTGATTTATTTGCCCTGGAATGTTGAGTCTAATGACTTATATGCTGACACTTTATGGGGTATAAATTCCAAAGAAAGAAAGATTGAGAAGAAAGAGGAAGTGAGGCTAGGAAGGTATATCTTCATAGACACCCATTGGACAAATATGTCTGAAAAGAATCTCTCTGGGAAATTAATGGGAGAAGAATAATTCATTGGCTTCCACATTCCACTGATCAACATTTGCCTCACAGGGGCCAATTCCCTTACAGATGTCAGTTGTGCTACCTGCCCTCTCAGAGCAGTTACCAGAGATACCAGGTTTAAAACAATGATGACAGCACCCAAGTACAATCCACAGGGTGCAGGGAAAGCCACCAGGTGGGTATGAATTGGCAGTCTTTCCTGCCAGAACTGGCAAGCCACTGCTCTGGTGTGAGCTCACAGCAGGGCTCTTGTCCTCTCCTGGCCCCATGGAAGCATGGACTCTCTAGGGAAGGAGACCAAAGGGCATTGAACAAGGCATGAGGCAGGTTACTGTTGGGCTGTGCCTCTGGAAGATATGAAGGTCTGAGAGCAACGACTGCAGAGGGCCAGGTCAGCCAAGTAGGCTGAGAGTCACAAAAACCAGGCCCCTCTGAGAGGTAGATACTGCACTCCAGCAGCCTGCTTCTAATGATGACAGAAACCTCCTTTGGACCTACACACATGCTTCCAGTGCTAGGTCATCTTTCTCAAGGATCAGCGCAACATCCAGTAGAAGAAATTCATGACTGAAGGATCCAAACAACTCTTAATCTAGATCCAAATATTCCAAGTTCTTGTTAGGTGAGGGAACACCCAAACAAGTAATCTAAAGTATTTCCTTTCCATTTGTTTGATGAGCAGTAAAAATTTTAAGTGTAGTTTTCACTTTCAACGTATATGAAATGCTTTCTACACATGTATGACATTTAGTGTTTATAGATTATTTAGCAGGATGTGTGTAGAACTAGAGGGAAAGTAGACAACAGAATTTTTTTAGACTTTTTACAACACTTGGGGAAGATTTTCTTCAATATTTATTTCTGGAGCCTGAATTATTTGTTATCGACTCTGATCATAAAACCACAAATTGATAGTTATTTATAGAGTTTTTCTTATATAGCTATAGAATCAACTTATGTTGAAATACCAAGATGAGATGACATTTTAAATCTGTTATCATATCTCTTCTATATTAGGCACATTTTTTCTGATGCTCTATGATTTTGATAATTTCTGCTTAGAACTAGTAGTTTTTGTTACTCTGAAAATAATTCTTAACGAAGTTGAAACACAATGAATTACCAGGAACACACTCACACATGAACAGTAAAGTTATTAGTCATCTTCACAGCACAGTATAAGCCCAATAATGGGATAAATGATAATGTAATTTAGTTTTATGTGTTTTCACCAAGCACTAGACATAAAAAAGTCTTCTCACTGAAATGCTAATAAAATCTGGGAACTTCCTCTTAAAAGGAATCATTCTGCCTTTCCATTTACTCCCTAGCTAATACTATTCTTTTTATCAAGTTGTTAAAAAAAATAGTTGCTTTGAAAGAAAAAAGAATGCATTCACATGGGCATTGTCTCTCTGCGTTCCCGTGTCTTTCCAACAAGGAGCGGGACGGGGTTTCAATAATCCTAACTTCTGGGCATCCGGAGAAAACTGTTTGTTCCAAATCCATACAAATGCTGAATCACAACATCTGAGGAGGGTGATGGAGATTTTGCTATGGAAATTCAGTGAGCAGTAAGCTTAACATTGACTGAGGATTAAGTAAATGGTGAGAAAATGGAGATCCCCTTGTACCCAGCAGTCCTTATAACTGCTAATTTACTACATGATGCTAATTAAATGAAGTTAGCTTCATAATGGCAATGTATGGTGCCTGTGTAGGAAAGCTGTTAACATAATTATATCTCTAACATAGGGGGCAAAGCAGATTACAATTATTAGAAAGCCATGGGATACAGCCTACCATGAGAGTTACAACATTAGGAAGTGGATTTATAATCTTAAATTTCCCAATTACAATGTACATTTTGTATTTAAGTTTCTATTCATTAAGCAGCATCTAATAGAGATATTTGAAAATTAAATATTCTTCTCTATCTCTAAGTGATCAATTTTCAAATTCAGAAGACAGACAGAGAGAGAGTGTGTATTTATGTGTGTATGTGGGTAAAATGTATTTTGGTGTGCAATTTCCTGCCTTGTCAAAATATTACCTCTTTTGAAAGATATATGATGTGACAGTTATATATCAAACCATATATAAAAATTGGTCTGTAAGAATGAAAGTACCTTAATATGCAATATTGGATCCCACTTCTTACATACTTTCTACCTCTTATCTCCTACCAAGGCAGCATATTATTAAATATCAGTCAAAGTATATCAGACTGAAAAAGGACAAATTCTCAAAGGAGAAGGTATTTTCAAAGCTAGTTTGCCTTATTGAATATTATTGGCATTCAGTAATGCCTTAACTCCAACATTTCACAGAGAAAAAGTTGCCGTAAATAGCTGCCGTTTTCCAAAGCCTTGTTTATTTTTTTTAATTATTAGTTTTAAGGGGAGGTGTACAATTATAGTACAAACAGAAATATGAACAATTTAGATATAATTTAAATAAAGGTAAAATTTTAGAATGTGTATGAGCCAATAAAAAGCTGGTGTATTCAAACACCAACAAGCGAAAAAAATTAATCTACCTAAAACCTGTAAGCTATTCATATACAATGCAACAAATATTTTTAATATTATACTCTTGAATTCTGGTTGACCTGGCTTTTTGAAAATTCTGAAGTGTTGTAGTGCTTGCCCAAAATATCATAGAATATCTAGAGTAATTGATTGAGCAGATGATTAAGGATGAAGACAACTGAAACTGTTCCTATCCTCTGGAATGAGTTATAAAAGAAACTGGATATTTATTGATGGGAGAAGAACTAACATTTGTTTATTCTCTTCTATGTTCAGGAACTTTCAATATGTTGTTTCATTTAATGTTCAAAACAACTATACAAAGCAAGCACTGTTACTGACTTGCTTTTATTAATAAAGAATCAAAAATTCAGAAATGTTAAATTACTTGTCCAAGGTCGTCTACCTAACTTCTCTCCACATCTGGTTATTTGTATACTGTCAATCATGCAGCCCTGCTGTCTCGTGCACAAGTATGCCAACAAGGCCTCAGAATTTACTTTTACAATATAACAGAATTTTTGTTTGTGTATTTTGTTGACAATTTTCATGATGAAGAAAAGAACAGAAAGTGATGTTATGAATCCCCTATATCCATCACCCCGAATATTTAAATGTTAAAATTTTCATTCTTTGCCTTATGCATATATTTATATGTAAAATAAGAATTGCAGGTACTTTTGTGCTTTCCTCCTGAGTTCCATGCTCTTCATCACCCCCTGGAGTAATCATATTTGTGAATTTATGTGTAACATCACTATCCATGTTTTAATATCAGATATATACCTGGCGCCAAAAACATTATATAAAAGTATATTTATTTAGTATAAATGATTTCATACTGAACCTGCGCAACTCTCCTCACTTAATGTTAAGTTTTTCCATATCTATCTATGGTAGAGAATACAGATTTAATTCACCAGTAATGAGAAAAGATAAATTTATACAATGGAATACTATATCGCAGTTTAAAAACATGAAGTAGATCTCCAATCAGTTGGTATATATTCCATTGTCAAATAAAATTTATTTTACTTTATTTTAAATGATAGAATAAGTGGCATGTACTATTGTTGACTTGTGGGGCATTGATTAGAGAAGCATAAATTAATTGAAAAAGCAAGGTGTAATTCTTGCTTTGAGTTTTGAGAACACTTTGCAAAGCGGGTAAAAATTGATGACATATCCACCAGTGAAAATTTGCTACATCACTTTATGTCTTTCTCAATCATTCAGTCCCCTTATGTTTGTTGTGAATGTGCTTGACGTTTCTAACATACAGCATAATTGTGTACGTATGTGTCTATGTACATGTATGTATACGTATATGTACATATTCCTGTATAGGTGTATATATATATATATATATATATATTCATGTACAATTATATATTAGAGAGATTATATAAATATATATATAGGAAAAGAATAGTATTTAAAGATAGTAAAATATTATTTATATATATTTTGTGTATACATATATGTATATAGTGCGTATACATTTACGTATATATCTCTTGTTAAAACTTTTAGATTTTTCAATCCCCAGTCGCTGTATTTTAACTTGTGATGATAATGTCTTTATATTTTTTCTCATCATCTTTATGTTCTCTTTAGGTTTACCTAACTGACTTTTATTCATCTATCCACTGAGTTTTGTATTTCAATGCGATGTAGCTTGTGGGTAACAGAAAACCAAAATAGAACACATTGCGTAATAAAAAGTCTAGAGGGAATATAGCCTCCAGGATAGATTTATTATTCAGTTCAGTTCACGTCTTCAGCATTAAATTTCTTTGTTTTGCCATTTCCTATGCATCTTTATAGTTCCACTGATAGCCTAGTATATGATAATATAGAATGTATATTAATATATAATGTAATATATTTATATTGTATTTTTATATGATTATATCATATATTATATATTATAGTCTATATAATATATTATAATATATTCTATATAATATATAGGCAGAATATCCACATAATACCTAATTCACTTGAAGAAGATTAACTTTTTTTCTTGTTAAAAGTATGGAATTTTTTTCCATTATATCTCCTTGAACCAAATTGTGGTACATATATTCCTATTCTAGACCTAAATTGTTAGCCATATAGTGGGTATCAATCAGACCTATCCTTGGAAGTTGGGCTAGAATCTGCATTTAACTACATAGAAGAAGAGTGAATATTTGAAAGAGTAAAGTAGAATTTCTATTTGAAAGAAAAATGGGGAAATAGTACTGACAAGAAAATGAACACTGTCATGATAAAGTTACTCTGTTTTCAATTTAGAAATATTACTTGATTCTGTTTCCAATTATCTCTTTTTTAATATATAGTCCTATATTTATCTTTCACTTTAATTCTTTTCTCTTTAATTTTCAAATATACTGATTTTATAGTTTCTTTCAAATTGTTTTAATATTTTTCATTCAATGGGTCCTTAATTCTTTTCATTCTTAGTCATATTTTTTTCCTTTGCTTTTTGCAGTTTTTAATTTTTCACTCTTCTTATGCAGGGTTAATTTCCCTTCAGTTCAATAAGTTCAAGGTAATAAAAAAGATGTAACAGATGATTTATGAAATTTGGGGTAGTAATTTCTTATAGTTAATTCAGGTTAGAGGTTTGATTACTAATTTCTTAGTTTGCTTCTTTCCCCATCAAGCACTCAGTCAAGGGTAAGCATCTCTTCAACTTTTTCCAGGTGGTGAGCAGTGTGCCTCTAATCTCCATTTCATACATGGACCATGTTAAAGACAAACAAAGCTGAACTCCAATTAAAGTACTGAGCACAGATTTTATTCAGTAAACATTATTACAATTGGTAAGAGGGTCTCTCATGAACTGAATTCAACTTTGGTTTGACACATTTTAAGGGGGGAGTGAGGGAGTAAGGAGGGGGAATCTTAGGGGCTTGAACAAAGTAAGGAATGGGGAAATTTACAAAAAGCAAGAAGCAGGGTTGGTCCATGTGACTAGGTCATCTGCATTTGCTAACTAGTGCTTATGGAACTTAGGCTCCTACCATCCCACAGAGACTGGGAGACAGGGGCCCTGTGTTCAAGTGTTGGCTAGAACAAACAGTAAATTCTTTGTGGCAGCTTTCAGCTTTCTCAAGCAGGAATTTTAAGGGGAGCAGGGGTCATCCTATGGGTGCAGCCTTGAGCTGTTAGAAACTATGCTAATGTTTTTCAAGTCTCTTAGTGTGTATGTGTGTGTGTGCGTATGTCAAGGGTGATGGTGGGGTGGATGAAATCATTTGTGCTGATTTTCTGCAATATTGTGGCCTAGTCAAGAAGCAGGTTCAGAGGAGCCTGACTAGAGTTTGGTCAAGAAGAGTCTTTGTCAACCATCACTTGGAGTTTCAGCAATTCTGCTTTCCACAGCATAGGCCACATTCCTCTTCCCAGAACAGGAAGCACTTATCTGCTGGGTCAAATTTTCGGAGGGTTATTTCCAGTGAGTTGCTGTTACAGAATCTGCTCAAATGTGTTTCTCTCGCTTGGGTTTCTCTCTTCATTTCTGGCTTATTATGGTTTTTTTCTTTATTTAAAAATTATCCATTCTGTGTTTGAAAATTTATCGTATTTTGTCTTAAGTTCAATTTTTCTAAGAGATTAAAAAAGACAATCACCTGCAGCAAAATAAATAAAAATTAAAATTAAATGGAATATAATATCATCTTGCCAGAGGAATGATAGAAAAATCATGAAAATTTTTTTGATGTTACCAATCAAGCATTTTATCCACTCAAATGTTTACAAATAATTTGCATAATTAAATCAATAATATGATTATTATTTACTCAGGAAATATTTATTAAAACTCTACTTTATTAGTGTCATTAATACATAACACAAATTGGAGTTGAAATGTTATACTAACATGATTGATTGGAGGTAAACAACCTAATAAATTCAGCTCTGTTGCCCTAATATAGTAGAACCTTCAAAGTTATTTCCGTTGGTTCATGGGGATTTTTGAACTTCTATGTATATAATGGAAAGAATGGTAGACAGATATAAAGTTCTATATTTGTGTGGGAGTGTAAAAGCCAAATTGTTAACTAAGAATTCTATAATAATTCTGAAAAAGTAGTTTTGGAGTAACTAAAATGTTGTCCTAAAGTGTGTTTTGTTCTATCAATAAAATGAAATCTAATTTGCATACATATAATCTATTTTTTAATGGTTTAGAAAGTATCTAAACTGCATTTGAGGAATCTGAAGTCACAATTTAAATTCGAATTAAGGGCTTTGAACTTCTACGTTCTAGGTGGTTTAATTTTTTCATTCCTGATTTTATATCTCTTGCATATTCCATTTACCACATAACGAAACTACAATTTTCATGGAGTATTATGTGCCCTCTGAATTTTGAGTTATATTTTTTCCATAGTATATATGAATCATGACTGAGGCAGAAGCAAATTCTTGTTACCAAAAACAATATCTGTGGCAATTTTCTACATTTTTTTTTCCTGGATCCTGATCCTGCAAATTGCTTGCAAATATTTAATTCAAGTGATTGGGACCAAAACGAATTACTTGAACACAATTGCCTGAATCAAACCCACTGTTTTCTTTCCAGCTTTCTGAGACAGTGCCATCACATGTTGGGGAGAAAGATAAACCTGGAGTGCCCAGACATGTGTAACACACATTCATTTTAAATGAATTTCTGTTTGAAAAAATAGAAGCACTTCCTTAGATGCTAACCCATAGGTAGAATAGAAGACTCTCTTATAAAAATCATTATGTGTTCAAGGTATTATACTAGAGAGCGAGGCATATAGCTTGATGCAAAATATAGTTCATCTGCTTAATGAATTTATAATCCACTGGGGAGAGTGGCAATTTAGCTAAACCATATCATGTTTATACTAAGTTCCAAATCAGCCTTTTAAATAGAAAAGATCCAGGAGGACAGAAACAGAAATGATTATGAGGCTCAAGATGTTGTCAGGAAGTTGTCAAAGAGCAACTGGAAATTAGACTGGGACCCAGTGGAGGAAAGACAGGTTTCGGATCAAAGGTTATAAACTTAAATGCCCATGGGAGTCAATCTATAACTTAAAAGGAAGCAACACCTTTGAGTATGTGAAATACAGCGCATATGTCCTAACAGGGAAACAGCCACTCAGCTTGAGCGGATTCTGCAGGAGAGTTGGCTCAGAGATAGCAGATATCCCAACTTTTATGAGAATCAGAGAATCTGGATTTCATATTAAATATCCAGATTCTAAAACATTAACAACAAATGATAACTTGAAAAGAAATACTGGGCAGGGCCAAAAAAAGCATTCCACACTTTTAAACCCATCACTGCTACCAGTGTGAAACATCTGATTCAAATATACATATAGCTATTTAGAGTGGAGTGGAGACTGCTATTTCAACTACTATGCCTCAGACAGGAGAAATATTGTGAGCTTAGATGGAGAGCATATTGCATATTTGTAGAAAAAATATTTGGAGAAAAAAAATGTTGGGGGGGCAGAAAAAAATTTTATACCAGTTGGGCTACATGGTTGGAGAAAAAAATTTTATACCAGTTGGGCTAGATAGTTGCTGTTGTAAAAATTAAAAATGTTTTAAGTTTAATTGTTTGAATGGAGTTTATAATGTCAATTTTTCATTGATTTCTAGAGCAAACAGAACTGATGAAAGTAGGAGTGGCTAAGAGTCAAAATAATCAACTGACAGGAAAATATCAATTTCATTAAATAATAAGACACCATTAGAAAATATTATTTCAAAGGAAGCAGAAGTTATATATAAAATATCTAAAGAGGTTCTAGTTTAACGATGGACATGTATAAACTATTTTTTCAGAAGAAAATCTTTTCTAAATAATTTAATTTAGAAATAAAGATGGAACTGCCAACATGATCCAAAAGTTGGTATGTGTGTTCTACTATGCATAAAGAAAATTTAGTTTTAAAAAATAAACATGTTTTTCCCTTTATTCTACTTGAAACTCATTGCTCGATACTAAGTTGGAAAGAGAGAACCTCATTAAACATATGTAAATAAAACCTTTCAGAAGGACTGCATGACCTCTGCTCTCACCTATGTGTCATGGTGATGGATGGGGTTATCCATCCACCCACTTGTACCATCATCACTTTTGTAACAAAGCTCTCTCGTTGACCTGAAAGTTTATTTTTGCAGACGAACATTTTTGGTTGTTTTTTTTCAAAAGCACAAACTTTTCTAACTAGAAAAATATTTTAACTTAAAAATTCTTATACAATTATATAATTCCAATCAAAGACATCTGGTGGAAAAATAATTGAGAATTTACTTTCAACGCAAAGTATAACCAAAAACACTGATTTAGAATGAAGGTGTTCATTATCTTGTGTTTGCATTTGTTCAACATGTGTACTCATGGTATTTGTTATGGTTCAATGGATCAATATAAGGACAAGTAGGTCAGATTTGATCCTTTATAAATCCTTCTGATCAAATGTCTTCACCTTTATGAAAGCAATTAAAAGGTCAACTTTATTTCTTTTTATTGGAAGTTTTTGTGCTGGAGATTTGCCATATCTCTGTCCTGAGTTTAAGTATTGTCACATTCAGATTAAGAATTTACCTGCTAAGCTACCATACAGATCTTAAGGTCAATAATGAAATTAAGTTTTTATGATCATGTGAATTTTAATTAATTGAATAACTTTAGAAATAAAGCTTTCATTAGAATTAAGTGGTGGGAAGATTATTGAAAAGTTCTTGGCAGTGAGGAAAAGAAATGAAAGAGCGATCTGGAGAGATGCACAAAGGAGTAGACTGACAAGATTGTACTGTCACAAAATTCTCATAATTAAATGTATTTATACCTCTTTGTGAAAACTTTTATAACTAAAATGTTGCGTGAATTCATTGAAAACTATGCAGATATAGATATGTTATCTGAGAGGTGAATTACAACAAAGAAATCGCAATGGAAAAAATTAAAGATCAGGAGTGAAGATAGAACTTAATCATTTTCATCCAGGATAGTCTCCTTATTAAAAGTATGTTGTGAAAATCTCCATACCTTTAATAGCTCAGTTACTTAAGGAGAATGTTGAAGTCATGAAAGAAAGAATGGGAAAAAATAAACCCAAGAAAAAGAAAGACTTTCAACTATTGTCCAGGAAAAACAAATGTTTCTCAAAGTTTGAAAAGAAGTTTAAAATTACCTATTGAGTGAATGGAAATAGTATAAGAGGGAATTTACCAGCCCAGGTGTAAATATTTTCAATGCTCTGAATACAATCCAAACCTAGTGCTGGATGAGAATTTATGAGGTGCGTACTGGGGTTCAAGACTATTGCCTAACTAGAAATTTGACCTTCCTCCCACTGTGAGTTACACGTGCTCAAAAATTGATAACTTGTATTAATGCAAAATTGATTTAGGTGATTCAATTTCAGTTCATTTTATTAGTTTATAAAAAGAATGAAAATGTTTTGTGTAGTAAAATCAGAAAGCAAGAGTTTTTCTCACAGTAACACAAGATCAAATGTTTAGAAATGGTTTTTGCTATTGGCACACTGAACATTTTCATGTCCCTAAAGATGAGTAGTTTGATCAAAAAAAGAGAAGATGTCCAGGTGCAGAAATCTAATAGTACTACTCAGCAACACTTACATAGAAACTCTTCAGTAAAAGAAGAGAAACTACTTCCAAATAGAGACTCCTTAAATACCCATCAGGAAAACTCATTGAAATTTGAATAATAATTTTTGTTGGCTCACAAAGCAACTCCTAATAATACTATCAATTATATATTAACACTGATTATTTTTAAGGTGATACCAAGGAAAAAACGTATGATCTCCGTGTGTGAATGTAGCTGAGAAGTTCATTAGTGACAAGTAGTCATTAAGGCATTGTATATACTAAAATGATAGCTGGCAGCTGTAACAATTCTAATGGCCTGATGGTTTCCAATTTCTTATCTTAAAGTCCTGGGTGGCCCAAGGTCTTTGTTTAAAAAGTTGCTCTATTGTCATATACTTTAAGATCTATATTTTGCTTGCAAGTTTTGACTTTCTATGAAATAGTTACAAGTTGCAAATTAACATATGTGAGAGATATTTTGTAATCAAAATCTGACAGTGCAGTCATATGAACCTGTCTCACACTCCTGAAATGTGGACAAACTGGTAGACTTCTTTTTCTCCATCACCTCATTTGTGAGTATTTAGAAACATCTAGTTCCTTAGAGTTTTGAGTCTGACCTGTAAAACGGAAAAATCAGTAGAAGTGTGTGATCTTCAAGACATAATTATATTATAGATGGTGTCTTAGTTTTGGTTTATGACGATGCCAAAATATTTCAAATAAAATAAATTAAAATGAAAGTTTTAATTAAGTTGCCCTTACACTTACATTATATCCAAATTCAGTATAGATTGAAGCTTTGAGAAGCTTCATATTTTTTTTCAATAGCAACATAGGCATAGATTTCTGAGAAATATATCTGTCAGTTTTCAAAGCTATATTCAATACACAATTACATTAATCTTCAACTATGCATAGAATATTTAGAATGGTTGAAACTCAGTTTTTAGCAAAGATATTCACTAACATATTTATAGCAATTGAGTTGATTAGGGATAGTGGAAAACAGTGAAGATAGACTAGGGAAGAGAGAGGAGTTTGGGAACAATAATAGCATGTGCACCATGAGGAAAGGATGTGAGTAAATAGCATATCTGCCTTCATGCATACTGATCTGAGTCTAGGTGAAGAAAGCTACAGAGGAATTGTAAGAGTTGTTGACAAGTAAATATCTGTGAGAAATATTTGGGAGCACAATACAACTTTATTTTGAGATCATCAAAACAAAGAGATCTCCATTCCTCAACCAGAGGTTGTTAGCATGTGTGGTGACAGCATGGTGACACTGGCCAAGTAAAAGCATCTAAAGACACAAAATAGGCATGAGAGAACAGTGACAGTGATTGCAATGAGTAGATAAATATATGAAATCTCCTAGATGACTGAAATAACAGAGGCTTGAATAGAAACAAGAGAAAAAAAGGATGAATGCCATGTGGTAGCCTTTCAAACTATCCAGCATGAAAACATGAATTTTTTACTGTTTTCATAATTTTTCAATCTGTTGCCAACCAATAATTTTGTAAAGTGCAATAAAAAAGAGTTACACCAAAAACTAACTGAAAATGGATCACAGATCTAAAAGTAAAAAGCGCCTACAGATAAAATACCTAGAAGATAACATAGGAGAAAACCTAGATGACCTTCAGTATGGTGATGACTTTTTAGATACAACACCAAAAGCACAATCCATGAAAGAAATAATTGATAAGCAGGACTTCATTAAAATTAAAAACTTCTCTTCTACAAAAGACAATGTCAATAGAATTAGAAGAGAAGCCACAGACTGAGAGAATATGTTTTCTAAAGACACATCTGATAAAGGACTGTTATCCAAAATTAATAGAACAGTAAGTAACCCGATTAATAAATAGGACAAAGACTTTCACATACACATCAGCAAAGAAGATGTACAGATGTCAAGTAAGTATATGAAAAGATACTCTACATCATGTATTATCAGGGAAATGCAAATTAAAACAAGAGTGAGATACTACTACATACCTATTAGTGTGACCAAATCCAGAACATTGACAAAACCTGGTGCTGGTGAGAATATAGAGCAAGAGGAACTCTACTTCATTGCTGGTAGGAATGCAAAATGATAGAGCCATACTAAGAGATAGCTTGGCAGTTTCTTATAAAACTATATATAATCTTACCATAGGATCCAGCAATCACACTCCTCAGTATTTACCCAAAAGGATTGAAAACTTATTTCCACACAAAAACCTGAACACAGATGTGTATATCAACTTTATTCTTAATTGCCAAAATTTGGAAGCAACCAAGATGTCCTTCACTAGTTGAGTGGATAAATAAACTGTGGTACATTCAAACAATGGAATATTATTCAGCATTAAAAAGACATAAGCTATCAAGCCATGAAAAGACATGCAGGAAACTTACATGCATGTTACCAAAGAAGCCAATGTGAAAAGGCTATATATTGTATGATTCTACTATATAACATTCTGGAAAAGACAGAACTATGGAGACAGTAAAAAGATCAGTAATTGCCAGGACTTGGTGGTGAACATGGAGGGGGATAAATAGAGCACAGTGGATTTTTAGGTCAGTGAAAATACTCTGTATGGCATTATATGCCATTATACATCTGTCCAAATAGCATACACAATACCAAGAGTGAATTGTAACGTAAATTATGGATTTTGGGTGATTATGATGTATCAATATAGGTTTATCCTCAGTAAGAAAAGGTGCCATTCTAGTGAGTGATGTTAATAATGGTGGAGGAAATGCATGTGTTGGGTCAGGGGTTATATGGGAACTCTCAGTACCTTCCTCCCAATTTTACTGTAATCCTAAAACTCCTTTAAAAAATAGTCTTTAAAAATAAACAAATGAATAAAATCATCTTCCCTTCTAAATAACAATAAATAACAGTGGGAGAGACTTGATGAAGAATAGCAGTCACTTATTTAGTAATGATTACAAATTACCATTAGGTACAAATTCTGTATCTAGCTAACTTCTTTGAAAATGGACTTGTATATAGATATAAGTATAGATATAGACATAGATATAATCATTCTGCAGGAAAGACGATATGAAGTTCTATTAGTGTGTATAACATGGTACGCTACTCACTGAAAGACAGGTCATTATCTAATTTTAAAAATGTATTTGAGTGCCTAAGGAGCATTTCTCTTTTTTCAAGTGCTATAACACAAGTGCTATGTTTTCTTACACAGTTGCTATAGAAACTCTGTATGTTATTGGATAGTAAATTAGAAAATTCATAAAGTCTTTTTGAAGCACGCAGATTAGAAATCTAGTTTGGCTGGTTTAGGTATTTGAAATGCATTCCTAAAAAAGAATTGAATGACTCTACACAAGTAAGGGGTATGTCTTCTTATCACCGTTTTTCTTGTACATTTCCTTACCCAGAGTAAATAAGGAGAGTGTGATGAGTGGTTAATGACTGAAGAAAGCAATCTTATATGGATAAATTCTAAGAGTTAACAAATACACATACACACACATATAAATATGCATGGGTATGTATATATATATATGTGTATGTGTTTAAGTGTACACATATTCATATGTGTGTATATATGTTTTAAAAAGCTTTAGTCAATTACAATTCAAAGTTGTAATTAATAATTGCATAAAACTTTGCTACAAAGCACACTTATGAAGATGAGAGAAAAATCTCTAAAGCTTAATACTGAAGAATTGTGCAAAATGTATGCTGGTAGTATTAAAATAGCTTCTATTATTGTGTCTTTCTGTCCTTTTATATCAGTCTTCCTCTAAATAACAATGAATATATAAAATGTCAAGATATGGGAATTTAATTTGTACAGCTGACAAATGTGAGATTATAATGCTTGCAGCAGTCAATTATCCCTGGAATTTCCTATTCCTTGGAAGTTAATAGCTCTCTTTTAAATACCAATTTCTAATGCAAAACACAAAGATCAGGCCTACATTGCCTTGGTGAAAGGCAGGTAACGACATAATTACCTGGTGAAATCAAGGTCTGCCTTTACTGCTGAGTTGGAGAAAAGGGCACTTTAACAACTTTAAGGCAAGTTCCCCCAACACCACTGAGAACTAAAATGGTGACTAACATGGAAGAGCTATAAGGTAAAGAACAATCTTAAAACATTAATAATATTTCTGTAAGAATTAAAAACCTGAAAATAGTTTATTAAGGCTGAGAAATCAAAATGCGTATACAGGCAAATACAGACTCATTTGTTAAATGTCTATTAGTTATACAGAAATGTCGTTAGTCACTATACCAATTAGCTCACCAGATCTCAGAGTACCTGAATACTGGGGCAGACCTGGAATCTTGAGTCAATTAACTATAAGTACTGTTACTGCCCAAGGTGGGGGAGGGTGTCATCTCCTCACCACAAGACATGCCAATAGTCAAGAGGCAAGGAGGTAGGAGAGAAAGAACTCTTACAGTTTGATAGCAAGGGGGAAGATGGCTGACTAATGTCCAAAAGAACCATCTTACAGAACAGAGACTACAGGCCAGTTATATACTGGGCTGGTCTCCAGGTGGGGAAAGCGTCTTGTCTCTGGGTGGGGGTATCCATCTGACCTCCAGTTGGGGGCAGACATCTGGTCTTAGTTCCTGATAGTCCTTTGTTTTAGGGGATATGCATCAGAGACAGGAGCACTGACCTACACCCTGATCTTTCAGTTGTCATGGATGATGGCTATAAGCAGACTCTCTGCCTGGGGGGTCATCAGTTTCCTAAGGAACTCAAAAGAACAAAATTATCAACTTATAGCAACTGGGAGGTGCCAGCTGTCTTGTGTTGGGTGGTCACAGGATGAGCACAGCAATCAAATCCTAGCCTAGGGAGAAATGCTTATCCTTAAGGAAATGCCAATGTGGGGAAAGTTGCATCCTTAAGGGCATTAATCTTGTCTCTGGGACATGGTAAATGCTCAAAGCAGATACACAATGCATGTTCAAAGGCCAGTCAGGCCCTTTTGGAAAAACAAGGTCAGGCCAAATTGGTTTTACACCAAATGGCTTCCTCATATACTCCAATATATCCTAGTGCTTGCCATTCTATTTATCAGAATAAATAGGAAAATAGATTATAACTTGAGTTTTCAGGAATACAACTCAAACTCTTCAAAGTTCTATTTTCTTGAGAATCATAATTGCAGGGAAAAAATAACATCTATTTCTTTTGGCTTTAGCGTCTCCTACGTTGGTCATCAGTAAATAATATGGCATGTTTATGATAAATTGTATTTCTCTTCACTCTCTGATATGATGAAAATAGAATTAAGCTGTTCTCTGTTTCTAGACAAAGTATTAATGCTGCTCTTTTCTCTTTGATAAATCTGCCTTGTGACTTAGTAGTAATACAAACACCCTGAAAAAACAAGTAAATTAAGAGAAGATAGCCTTCTCAGTGGAAGAATAAATTGACCAGGTGAATCTCTGAGATCTTCCCAACCTAATATCTGGTCCATGGATCAGAAGTTTTAGAATAACCTGAGGTGTTTGGAAAAAATCAGTTTCACGGACCAATCTCAGGCCTACTGAATCAGGATCTCTGGGGGAGATGAGGCCTAGGAAGCTATGTTTTTAAAAAGACCCCAGGGGGTCATTATGTGCATTCAAGTTTGAGAAGCACTGACCTGCCAGATGGGCATTAAACTAAAGGCATGGGTTTGATTTTTACTTCCCATCTCTCATTCATTTTCCTGATGGTTCATTTATTACCAGCTAATTGTTTTGCAAATGTGCCATTGAGTGGAAACAATTAAAAATCACCACCAGATACCTGCATTTAAAAAGTTAAATACACGATTTGTTGCCATGGGTCAATGAAACTATTTCAATATATATTAAAGCTAGAAAACTGTGACCATGAAAAAGTTCACTTCTACTTCCTGAGAAGGATCGCTGATAATGCTAGAATAAGGCAGTGTTTATCTGAGATTCTCAGAAGACTTTTATGTTGTACCACTTATCTCCATAATGTGTTAGGATTTTAAAAATGGTTTAAATTTATTCACTAGAAACCTACTTACAGTATAATAATAAAACAAAAATTAGGAAAAGCAAATCTTTCTCCTAATGAGTACTCACTGTATGCTAGGCACTCTTCTAAGTCCCTATCCATATTAAGTCACACTTGTAAATTTCAAATATATTGGAATCGTTTTTATTACAAAATATTACCAGATTTTTTTTTTTTTGGTGAGGAAGACCAGCCCTGAGCTAACATCTGTTGCCAATCCCCCTCTTTTTTGCTGAGGAAGACTAACCCCGAGCTAACCTCCATTGCCAATCCTCTTTTTTTTTTTTGCTGAGGAAAACTGGCCCTGATCTAACATCCATACCATCTTCTTCTACTTTATATGGGACGCCACCACAGCATGGCTGACAAGCAGTGCATTGGCGGCACCTGGGATCTACAACCATGAGCCCTGGGCTGCCAAAGCGTGACCTAAACCACTGCACCACCAGGCTGGCCCCTGATATTTTTAAAAATTTTCAACAAAATATCTCACTCTCTGCCAAAATGTGTGCTGTAAAATATTATTTCTGCAAGATTCTTCTTGAAGCAAAACAATTTGGTGGAATATGGTATACCATATGGTCCTTTAGCAAATTCAAAATAGGCATTATAGTATTAAAGGTTCTGAGAAGTTCTACAGTGAAGATACCAGTTTAAATTGTCTCCCAAATATGTTTGACCATAATATTCCCCTGTATAGTGGCGTAATTAATAGCTTCTGAAGTCACAGAACTGGTACACTGTAAAATATCTTTTGAAAAGAACTATTATGTAGCAAAATATTCTTTAAAAAAGTAATCACTTTCAATTCAACTATTTCCTGATCCTAAATCCAGAAGAACCTGTGTATATATGTTTAGGAACTTTGTACTAGTATTTGAAATATTATAACTAGATGTTACATTCTAGTTTGAATGTAAACTCTGTCAAAACTTACAGAAACTATCTAAGGTGAATTATTTTTGATATCAGATTGATAGATCCTAGAAGAGATTTTCTCAAGTCCAAATTAGATTCAAATGTTTACAAGTTAAAGAGAAAGAGACTGTGTATGTGTGTGTGTGTGTTTGCTGAAATCACGTTGACAATAATCTAATATTATCTCAGTACTTTTGTGTTTGAAGTAAACACAATTTAAAATGTAGTTTGAAATAAAAAAAAAAACCCAAACCACAATATTTAGGCAGCATATAATGGCATAATTGGCATCCTTTAGGAGTAAGACATTGTTGAGTTATTATTCTTCTCATTTTTCTATCTCCTTGTCTTTCTCTGACATTACAGACAAACCATTATGGATCTTTTTCAATGAATGAAGGGTAAAGTGACATCAAAATGTCTCTTTTTATAATGCTCACTATTATCAGTCAGTGGACTTTCTTCCCATTTCTTTTGAATTAGATATAAAATCCTTGTCATGAAGGGACATCATCATTTTGCTTTAGGCCTAAAATGATTTGTCTTCTTTTTAACCTGTGGTGTGTGAAGAATTTACTTTTTGTTTTATGTGTTTTATATATAATTTTGTTCCACTTTACAATTTTGTCTTTTCACCTCTTTCTTTGGTGAAAATACATTTGTGAATACAAAAGAGTGAATATAATTAAGATGATCAAAGATTAAAAGACAGTTATACATCAAAGGTCGTGTTTTTATAATAGAAAAAATGACAACATTAGAAGTTCCATGGCAATATAATTTTTAAATATCCCCAGAGTTCTGAATTCTGAATAATGTTGGTTGGAGAGATTATTGAGACAAAGAGAAAACATTTACATAAAAAGCTGTGAGTCCAACTTGCTATATTTTCCAACGTACATCATGTCACTATTTTATTGTGTCATAAATATGGCTTAAAGTAAGTGGAGATTGTGCTTGAAATGAGCTCTGAAGGAATACTCCTATATATGAATCTGAAGTCAGGAAGGAAAAAGAAAAAGGAATCAGTCAATACTTTAAAAGCTGTTATAACTGAATTCCCTTTCAATTCTTTTAAGACCATGTTAAGATCATTAACAACTGTAATAGTTTTTTTTAGAAATCTAAAAAAAATCTTTATTGATACTGCATTGCAAATTGGAAGTGTTTTCTTTCAATTTCATAGTTGAATGATGCTTCTTTGTTGAATGCAATAATTTTAAGAGTCTCCATCAATTACCTCCATTGATTATTATAAATTCAGCTGTTTATGACAACCCTTCTGATGATATATGTTGATAACTTTTAAGAGTCTCTGCCATTAATATATACTTAATGGAAAAGAGACAAGTGTAGCCAGGATGTCTGGAGAAGTTTTTCTTTTATGACACAAAAGCATTGAATAACCAGGTTGAATCTGAACAAAGCAAAACAGTTAATCTCTCAAAATGATTAACCTCTCAAAATTATTAATCTCTCAAAATACATAGTTCAACCTTCATTGTTAAACTAGGTCAGAAAATAAAAGTATGTGATGGACTGATGGCTTTGGTTTCAAAAACATCATCTTTAGAATAATTTCTTAAAAGTTTTTTGGGCAATTAATTTTTCTTGTAGAAACCTTCCAGAATCAGTTTCAATATTTCATGTAAGAAATAATCTGAACCTAAAAGGTTGAAATTCTTATAAATCAATTACTGTACTTATTTTTTCTAGTTATGTATACTGGAGTGTTTAGGCAAAATAGATAGGTGAAATGTCATAATATTTTTAACTTACTTAAATGATTTAATCAAAAAATAGATAAAGCCAATACCATAAAACATTAATATTTGTAAAATTATATATAGGACCATTATACACATTTTTATACTTTCTTTATAATTAATATTTAATAATAAAAATTTGAAACAAACCAATATGCAAAAGCACGCATAATACAACAAAAAGAAAACAAGAGTAAGGCTTTCTTTTCTATGATCTTTGTGTGAGAAACACTTTTAAAGCAAGACAAAAACCAAGAAGACTTAAAGGAGATGAACTAGTTAATTTGATGACATAAAGTGGTACAAATTCAAACTCTACCTACAAAATCAATACTGAAGACACAGTCAAAAGACAAATTAAAAACTGGAAAAAACTGGCCAGGGACATCAGCATCATGATGGAGTGAGTTGTTCCCTTTATCTCTCCCCTCTGAGTTACAACTAAGCAGACATCCATTAACCAACAGAGAATTCCCTATACAACACAGCAGGATACCTAAGAGATCCATGCTGCTATTATCTGAAGGTGAGTGTACCGGAGCCCTGGGAAGCAGGAGAACTAAGGAAATGGACCCCTACCACTCCTTCTCCCTGGTGGCAGCAAGCCAGGATGTGGATCAACATATAGCTGCCAGCGTGACTGTGACTGGAGGTAGGTGAGCCCGGCCCGTGTGGGAATGCTTTCAGAGTGGTAGACCAGCCAGCAGGAGCACCCACAGTGCTGTAGTGGCTCTGCCTATGTAAATGCTCCCCATCGAGTGGTGGCAGCTCAGCTTTCTTGAAGGTGCCCCACCTGCATGGGCATGATCTGCCAAGCAGCTGAGGTCCTGCCCACATGAGCACAACCCCCCTGCCCACTGAGCACAGTGGCCCCAGCCATGCAAATGCAACTAGCCTGCTGAGCAGCTGTAGCCAGCCTGGACAAATGCAGAGCAGACTGACCAACACAACTAAGAGCAGACAGGGAGGAAACAGAAAACACAGCCCCTGCTGCTCCGCACAAGAAGTGGCAGGTGGAAGCTGTGATCAGACACTAGTACAAATGTGCCAGCAGAGGATCAAGTCATCAAAACCATGAAGAACTACAGTAACACTGCAGAACAGAAGGAAAATAACAAGTCTCCAGAAACCAAACCTGAAGTCACAGAAGACTACAATCTAAATGACAGAGAATTCAAAGTACTTGTCATTAAGAAACTCAATGGGGACAAGCAAACACAGAAAGATAGTTCAGTGAGCTCAGGAATAAAATTAATGAACAGAAGGAATACTTCACCAAAGAGATTGAAGCCCTTAAAAAAACCTCTACAGAAATTCTGGATATGAAGAACACAATTAAGGACATAAAAAATAACATAGAAACCATAAAAATAAAGCAGACCTCATGGAGCAGAGAATAAGTGACCTAGACAATAGAAATCTAGAAATGTTTCACGTGGAAGAAGAAAGTTTTGTTTGTTTGTTTGTTTGTTTTTGTGAGGCAGACCAGCCCTGAGCTAACATCCGTTGCCAATCCTCCTCTTTTTGCTGAGGAAGACAGGTCCTGGGCTAACATCCATGCCCATCTTCCTCTATTTTATATGGGACACCACCACTCACGGCTGACAAGCAGTGTGTCGGGTGCCCGGGATCTGTAACCCACGAACCCCAGGCTGCCAAGCATGAACTAAACTGATGCACCACTGGGCTGGCCCCTATAAAGATTTTAAGATTTAAAAAAAAAATGAAGAAATAATGTGAGAAATATCCGAATCAATTAGGAAAAGGAACATAAGGATTATAAGTATCCCAGATGGAGAAGAGAGGGAGAAACTAGCAGACAACTTTTTCAAAGAAATAATGACTACCTTCCCAAACCTGGGGAGGGAACTGGACATACAAGTACATGAAACCAATAGAACTCCTAATCACATCAATGCAAAAAGACGTTTTCCAAGGCATGTAATACTAAAACTGTCAAAAGTCAATGACAAAGAAAAAACATTAAGGGCAGCAAGGTAGAAAAAAAATCATCTACAAAGATCCCTTTCAGGCTTTCAGTGTGTTTCTCAGCAGAAACCTTACAGGCTAGGAGAGAATGGAATGATATATTCAAAATACTGAAAGATAAAAACTAGCAGCCAAGAATACTCTATCCAGAAATTATCTTTCAAATATGATGCAGAAATAAGAACTTTCCCAGAAAAACAAAAGCGGAAAGAATTCATCGCCACAAGAACCCCCCCCCCCCAAAAAATGATGAAGGAAGCCCTCCTACTTGAAACAAAGGCAAAGATTTGCAAAACTTTGAGCAAGGAGATAAATCAGAAAATTGCAGCTCTCTATCAGAATAGGTTAACAAGCAATTATAACATACAAGATAAAAGGAAAGAAAGCACCAAAAATAACTATAAACACTTCAATTTAGTCACAAACTCACAACATAACAAAATAATTTATGACAACAATAACACAGAAGGGGAAGAAGAAAGAGATGGAACATGCTTAGGCTAATGGAGATAAGAAGCTATCAGAAAATGGACTATCTCACCTACAAAATCTTTTATACAAACCTTATGGTAACAAGTAAAGAAAAAATGAGAACAGAGTCACAAATCATAAACAAAGAGAAAACCATCGCAGAAAATCACAAACTGAAATTGCAGTTAGAAATACAAGGAAAAGGAAACAATGGAATTATAGAACAACTGGAAAACAAGAGATAAAATGGCAGTATTAGCCCTATATATCAAGAATCACTCTAAAAGTAAATGGATTGAATTCACCAATCAAAAGGGACAGAGTGCCTGGGTGGATTAAAAAACAAAACCCAACAATATGCTACCTCCAGGAAACACGTCCCAGCTCTAAAGACAAACACAGGCTCAGAATGAAGGGATGGAAGATAATACTCCAAGCAAATGGCAAGTGAAAAGAAGCAGGTGTAGCAATACTTATATCAGACAAAGTTGACTTCAAGATAAAAAAGATGATGAGAGACAAAGAGGGGCAGTATATAATGATAAGAAGCACATTCCATGAAGAGGACATAACATTTACGACTATATATGCAACTACCACAGAAGCACCAAAGTATGTAAAGCAACTACTAACAGACCTAAAGGGAGAAATGGACAGTAACACAATAATAGGAGGGGACCTCAATGCCCCACTTATATCAATGGATAGATCATCCAGGCAGAAAGTAAACAAGGAAACAATGGACTGAAACGAAACACTAGACCAAACCGACTTAATAGATGTATAGAGAACATTCCAAATATAGCAGAATACACATTCTTCTCAAGTGCACATGGAACATTCTCAAAGATAGACCATATGTTGGGAAACAAGGCAAGTCTCAATAAATTTAAGAAGAATGAAATCATATCAAACATCTTTTCTGACCACCATGCTGTGAAACTAGAAATCAACTATAAGAAAAAAGCTGGGAAAGTCACAAATATATGGAGACTAAACAACACGCTACTGAACAACCATTGGATCAATGAAGGAATCAAAGGAGAAATCAAAAAATACCTGGAGACAAGTGAAAATGAAAACATAACATATCAACTCTTATGGGATGCAGCAAAGGTGGTACTAAGAGGGATATTTATGGCAAAACAAATAAGTAATCTTAAATTACATCTAAAAGAACTAGAAAAAGAAGAACAAACAAACCCCCAAATCAGTAGAAGGAGGGAAATAATAAAAATTAGAGCAAAAATAAATGAAATAGACTAAAAAACAATAGAAAGGATCAATGAAACTAAGAGCTGGTTCTTTGAGAAGGTAAACAAACTTGACAAACCCTTAGCCAGATTCACTAAGAAAAAGAGAAGTCTCAAATAAATAAAATTAGAAATGAAAGAGGAGAAATTACAACAGACACAACAGAAGTACAACGTATTATAAGAGAATACTATGAAAAACTATTTATATAGTTTTTATATAGTTTTATAGTGAAAAATACTTATATAGGCTAGAAGAAATGAATAAAATCTTAGACTCATACAATCGCCCAAAACTGAATCAAGAAGAAATAGAGAATCTGAATAGACCAATCACAAGTAAAGAGATTGAAATAGTAATCAAAAAACAAAAGTTCAGGAACAGATGACTTCTTTGGAGAATTCTACCAACCATTCAAAGAAGACTTAATACCTATCCTTTTCAAACTATTCCAAAACATTGAAGAAGATGGGACACTTCCTAACTCATTCTATGAGGCGAACATTACCCTGATACCAAAACCAGACAAGGACAACACAAAAATGGAAAATTACAGGCCAATATTGCTGATGAATGTAGATACAAAAATCTTTAACAAAATATTAGCAACTTGAACACAGCATTAAATTAAAAGAATCATACACCATGATCAAATGGGATTTATTCCATTTATCCAGGCACATGGGGATAGTTGAACATCCACAAATCAATCAATGTAATACACCACATTAATACAATGAGGAATAAAAATCACATGACCATCTCAGTAGATGCTGAGAAAGCATTTGACAAGATCCAACATCCATTTATAATAAACACTCCCAATAAAATGCGTACAGAGGGAAAGCACCTCAACATGATAAAGGCCATATATGACAAACCCACAGCCAACATCATACTCAACGGGGAAAATCTGAAAGCCATCCCTCTGAGAACAGGAACAAGACAAGGGTGCCCACTCTCTCCACTCTTATTCAACATAGTACTGGAGGTTTTGGCCAGAGCAATTAGGCAAGAAAAAGAAATAAAAGGGATCCAAATTGGAAAAGAAGAAGTGAAACTCTCACTGTTTGCAGATGACATGATTCTCTATATACAAAATCCTAAAGAATCCACCAAAAAATTATTAGAAATAAACAACAACTACAGCAAACTTGCAGGGTACAAAATCAACATACAAAAATCTGTTACATTTCTATGTTATAATACAATCTAGCAGAGAGAGAATTCAAGAATACAATCCCACTTACAATCACAAAAATAGAATAAAATATCTAGAAATAAATTTACCCAAGGAAGTGAAAGACCTATACACTGAAAACTATGCCATTATTGAAAGAAAAAGAAGACATAAAGAGATGGAAAGATATTCCATTCTCTTGAACTGGAAGAATAAACATAGATAAAATGTCCATATTACCTAAAACAATCTACAGATTCAATGCAATCCCAGTCAGAATCCCAATGACACTCTTCATGTAAATAGAACAAATAATCCTAAAATTTATATGGAACAAAAAAGGCCATGGATAGCCAAAGCAATCCTGAGAAAAAAAAGAACAAAGCTGAAGGCATCACAATACCTGACTTCAAAATATGCTACAAAGCTATAGTAATCAAAACAGCATGGTACTGGCATAAAGACAGACATAGAGATTGATGGAACAGAAGTGGGAGCCCAGAAATAAATCCACACATCTATGGACAACTATCTTTGACAAAGGAGCCAAGCATATACAATGGAGAAAGGAAGACCTCTTCAATAAATGGTGTTGGGAAAACTGGATAGCCACATACAAGAGAATGACAGGAGACTATTATCTTATACCATGCACAAAAAAATAACTCAAAATGGATTAAAGTCTTGAATGTAAGACCTGAAACCATTAAACTCCTAGAAGAAAATTTAGGCAGTACGGTCTTTGACATCGGTCTTAGCAGTTATCTTTTCAAATACCGTGAATACTCAGGCAAGGGAAAGAAAAGAAAAAATAAACAAATGGGGCTACATCAAACTACAAACCTTCTACAAGGAAACCATGAACAAAAGATAAAGACAACCCACCAACTGGGAGAAAATATTTGCAAATCATATATTCAACAAGGGGTTAATTTCCAAAATATATAAAGAACTCATACAACTCAACAACAAAAAGCAAACCTGATCAAAAAATGGGCAAAGGATATGAACAGACATTTTTCCAAAGAAGATATACAGATGACCAATAGGCCCAAGAAAAGATGTTCAACCTCACTAATTATTATGAAAATGCAAATCAAAACTACAATGAGATATTACCTTACACCCTTTAGAATGGCTATAATTAACAAAACAAAAAAATAACAAATGTTGGAGAGGATATGGAGAAAACGGCACCCTCATACACTGCTGGTGGGAATGCAAACTCGTGCAGCCACTACAGAAAACAATATGGTGATGGCCCCATAAATTAAAAATAGAAATACCATATGATCTGGCTATGCCACTACTGGGTATTTATCCAAAGAACCTGAAATCAACAATTCAAAGAGAGTCCATCCCTATGTTCATCACAGCATTATTCGCACTAGCCAAGACAGAGAAGCAACACAAGTGCTCATCAACTGATGAAATGGATAAAGAAAATGTGATATATATAGATATAGAAGATGTGTGTGTATGCACACACACACACACACACACTGGAATACTACTCAGCCATAAAAAGACAAAATCGTTCCATTTGCAACAACATTGATGGATCTTGAGGGTATTATGCTAGGAGAAATAAGCCAGACAGAGAAAGACAAACACTGTATGATTTCACTCACATGTGGAAGATAAACAAACACATGGATATGAAGAACAGTTTAGCATTTACCAGAGTGGAAGGAGGTCAGGGGGAGGGTGAAAGTGGTAAAGGGGCACATATGTATAATGACAGATAGACTGTTGATGGTGAGCACAATGCAGTCTGTACAGAAATTGATATATAATAATGTACACCTAAAATTACACAATGTTATAAGCCAATATGACCTCAATAAAATAATTAAGTAAAAAAAAGAACTACAAAAAAAATTGGAAAAAACTGACACCTAGCAACCTACACTATATGAAGGTCACTTGCAAGTCAATAAGAAAAAGAAAATAAAAATTGGTCACATTGCATGTATTTAAAATATTAATTGGTAGTGCCAAATTACTGACTCTTGCAGTAGCTTATAAGAGTTTCTGCTTCCCTATGATCTGACTAAATCCTACTATTATCAAATTTAATACACATTCTCTAATTTGATAGGTAAAAATATGTCTGTTTCTTATTTTATATTTGATTAATTGTTAAAGAGGTATGTTTTCATGTGTTAAAACCTATTTGTGTTTCTTTTTCCACTAGTTAATTGCCTATTCACATAATTATGTGAAATGATACACACTCACACATATATAGAGTCTGTGTATCTATGGCAAATGGAATTTCCATGAGACCCATGTTTCACTGTATTTCCTTTTGTACTCTTTTAATTTTTAACATGAGTATATTTTATTTTATAATAATACAAATCTTTTAACTTATCCAAAGTACATAAAAACTGTATCCTCATTATAATACTCTTGTCGTAGTATAGAGAGATAAGACATTTTTACAAAATAGCAGCAAATTTGCCTTAACTCACAATTAAGTGGTTTCTGGCCTTGGATTGTTGTACTCAAGTGATCTGAAATGTTATCATACAAAAGTATTCTTTCAAAAATGGCAAAATGAGCTCCAGCTCCATCTTTGCCAGGAATGGAAATGACACTGAGCACACCAGGAACTCTCAAGTTGAATGGTCTTAAACTCCATTTTGGATTTAGGTAGAGGCTCATTATTCACTAAGATCACCTGTCATCAAACTACTATCATTGATGGAATCCAGATATTCTTTTGCTATTTCAAAATTTCCCATGGCAAAAAATAACTTTGGTAAAAAAACTTTCAAGTTTTGCATATGTATTCACTCTTTTAGTTGCAATAGTAAAACCTTTATTTCCAAAACCAGCTATTTATTTTTTTTAAAGTTACCAAGATTTACGAAAAATTTTAACCAAATTATAAATTCCCTCCAAAAGCAGAAAGTTATTTCATGTCCATCCCTGGTTCTTAAGTGGATGTGCTGAGTTCATTTATATCAGGTTGAACTTGGATAGCTTTTTGTTGTATTTTTGATGGTTCAACCACTGAATCTATCAGGCATCTCCAATAATCTCTTATACAACATTGCTAACTGATATTAGAGAAATAGAGTCAGCAAGTCTGTGCACAAATTCATCCCAATGTTTGGGTGAATCAAGCGTTCCAGCATGGACAATTAGGAAGGAAAATAGCCCATGATAATCTCTCCCTGGGCCATGTATATGACCTGCCCAACTTGCTGAGCCCTAGAGACAACAACCCTGGACCCTTGGTCTTTGCCTGATGAGCAGCGATGTGTAACAGCACAGGTGGTGGTACCAGCAGCAGCCGCTGCGAGAGTAGTTCAAGTCCTGTTTCTCTTCCCAAATTTAAGGCAATTATGGAATCAGTCAAAAAGACTTGGATACAAGGTAAGTAGAATGCACATTCCTTTTAGGAACTCACTTTTAATTAAACACCATTCCCACACATTTAACTGACTATCAAGGATTCAGAGGCAATAAGTTAAATGGAGGAATTTTCTTTTTAATTCCAGGAGGAAAATGTAGTTAATTCATTAACATTGTGATTCTTATATTATTAACAAGCTACTGTGTGTACTCTGGACAGCCGTGTGGCCTCTTTTATATAATCTAAAGTCACCATTGTGCCATAAAGGGGAGAATCCAAAGATACACTGAGATCAAGATGAAAGTCTAGTCTTATTTTTGACTTTAAGAAATTTCTCTACACTGAATGAAAGTGGTAAAAGTAGGTCTTATGCCTCATAAAGTCATGGTAGTTATCAGAGCCTTTCACTCTTAAGAGAACTTGTAAAATTATCCAATGGTATTTTCCTTCCAAATGTCCAAATTGGTAAACTAAGCCTAGAGTTTTCTTTCTGACCCTTAGTCATGTTTCAATCTGCCAAGAGTTATTTAAAAAGCAGCGGCCTATAGCTTTACAGGTGTTTGATCTAATTTTGCTAGAACTCTGGAATCCCAGTTATCTGCAGAGCAGGTGTTTATTTGAACCATCTTTCACCGTGTCTTTACCTACTGCGGTCTGATTAATCAAACTTCCCGTCTGTGCTTTGCCTCTCCCTGCTCTGAATTCCCAGTTCAGTGAATCTGTCTAATCTTAATATGTGGAATGACTCATCTAATATTTGAGCCGCAATTTAGCCATGTGACAGATTTATTTGCAGGAGAAAAAGAAGACTGAATTAAACATAGAATATCTTAAGGAGTCTCTTCTACTTTTGGTGTTGCTGTGTAACTTTTTCATTACTTTTAAATAGCAACACGTAATTCACTGCAAGAATGGTAAAATGAAACACATATGCAATGGCATATTGAGATGCGGGTTCTCTATTTTAAACATGCTTATTTATTACATATTATCATTAGAGAGCAATTTCAAATTTCTAAAGATAAAAAGAATTCCAGATTCTCTACCAAGAGGGATATTTTAAAATGGAAACAAGGCAAACTACTCTTGATAAAGAAGTTAAGGGCAAAGAAAAAAAGATACTGGCAAGTGGCTACAGAGTAGCCAAAATAATTCGGAAATTGAGCTTTTTGTTAAATTTTCAAGTGAAACCATCTGTATTTGTTTGCTATATTCATTATTTTGTCTAATTTATTTTCTTAGTTTTTAGATGCTACTCCCTACTGAAGTTATAAGGCATAGTGCAAAATAATGGTAAATAATAAATGTCCTAGTATCCAGACAGAAGTCTCCCACTAAATAAATAAAGATACTCACAAAGGAGAACATATCTGATCAGAGTTCTTCCAAAAGTTTGCTTTTATTTTTTCATTCTTGCCTTTTGATGCCCTTTTCTTTACTTAAGGAATAAAAGTGAGCCCGTAATGCTGGGAGGTGAGGAAGCAAACGCAGCCACTGTCCCTTTGATTCACTCATTATAGGTGTGTGTCTGCATTTCTATCACACGGGAAGCTGAAAGAGAAATGAACTTATTGAATTTTTAATGTTGTGTTTGTTTATGTTCAGTTTACTATTAAGACCTCTTTCTGTACTTTCCTAAATGCTGCCATGACTAGCAGCAAAAATCTTTCTTTTCATGTCCATATTTTTCATTATCAGAGAAAAGCCCACTGATGAATTTTCCAATATTATCTATTTCCCACTGCACACCTTTGGGAAATTACAAGCTTCATTTTCAGCACATGAGAAATAGGTGAGAGCTCATTTTTAAAGCAAAGTTAAATATTGCCCTCTAGAATTCTGTCATAGTCTTTTTTTCTGATCCATGTTTATACACATTCATACTCAAAGGGGCACTTCATCTAAAAAATAAACAAATAAGCTCGCCATGTGTGCCTGTAAACACAGAGACTGATGGTTGTATGCATGATATGAACTCAGGAATTATGGCTTAGCTCCTGCAGAGGCATAAGAAAATCATATAAACTTTTCAGGCTGGAGTTTATCATCCATTTAGAAGAGCAACAATTCCATGTCTAGTGTACAGCTCATTGAGATAACGGTCATGCAGCCTGAATGAGACATACTTTTCTACCTCATCCTCCAACTTTCTCTCTGGAATGTCAGAGAGGTGACAAATTATCCACTCAGTTTTTTCCACTGTATTACATTTGAATGAAGAGGGTGTTGTACTACTTTTCTAAGCTCCAAGAGAAAGACTCTTGATAAGACTAAAAATGGAACCAGAAACCGCACAGAATTAGCAACAAGGTAGGCAATTAGCCATTATATCTAAAGATGTTATTATCCAGTAATATTCAGTTGTGCTTGGCATCAATATTATGTAGCAGGAATTTGGTATTTCAATTTTGCTATCTATGTCCAGTAGCAACATTGGCCATGGATTTATTGTACACCTAAGTACCTTCACTTGATAAGTATAAAAGAATGAACCCTGATAAGACTGTGTAACACACCGAGAAACTCCCCAAGGTTGTTTTATATCCAGAGGTCCAAAGCGATATAGGAAAGGAAAAGGATATATCCTTGTATACATGGAAGAGTGTAGAACTTGTAACTTTTAAAATTTAAACTTGAGAATTATGCGAATGTTCTTTCCTCATGTGTTTCTAATCTTTTTAAAATGGCATGGTTTTCACTATTTGCAATGTTTTAAATTCTTGGCCCTCTAGCCAAGGTTTCATATGGAGCTCCACTTTTCTGAAAGCAAAATATTCCTTGGATTTTTAAAATGTAGATGCATGCAACTCTATAGACACCATAACATTTCTATCATGTTTGTTCCTATTTTTAACTTTTAGTTTCATCATGAACATTTAATATATTATGCAGGATTATTTAAAATCAGTGAAGAAAACAGGGATGACTCAATAAATATTTGGGGCCAACTGGCTAGAAAAAGATATTGCAACAGAAAAAATTACAAACTAATAAAATAGATTAAAAGGAAAATAAACCAACAGAATAACAATTAGACCAAAACATGTGGATATTGCCTATGCTCATAGATTGGGTAAGGTCTAAGCATACAAAAAAATAAAAGCATATAAACAAGCAAAAATGAAAAAGTTTTATTAATTTGATTATATGAAAACACAATTCTATGGAAATAAGTAAACACTCAAGGAGGAAGTCAAATGTAATAGACAACAATAAAGTTATACTTTTGACAGATAAATGCTAATGCCCATAATACACAAAGAACTCTTAACAGTGAGAAAAAGATTAATATCTAATAGAAAGATGGGCAATAAGAATGAAGAAACAGGTAACAGACAAAGAATATGAATGGCCGATAAACAAATGAAAGTACAGTCAAAATCAATTGTTACAATTGAACAACAACAACACTTTTCAGTTATCAGATTGCCAACAATCAAAGTTTGATAGTCACTCATGTTGGCAAAAGTTTGGAAAGGAACCTATCACACTCGCAGAACAACTGTGTGTATAAATTGATATAATCTTATAAATACTGAAACTGTTTGAGTAGTTCTAATTCTATAAATTTATCCTAAAGTTATTACAGCAAGAAAATATAGGAATATACTTGCAAAGATTTTCACTGAAAAATTAACATTTATGTGTTTCAATGGAATTTTGGTTTAATAAATCACACCATGTCTATAAAACTCGGTTTTATGCAACTGTTCAAAAGTATTAGGAGGATCTATGTATTCCAACATGACAAGAGATACAAAATGTATTGTTTAGCAATAGGAGCAAGTTGTGGAAAAGTTTAAAAATTGGAATGGATAATAGCATTTTGTTAAGAACGTGGGCTCAGAATATCTGGTTTGAAACCAAGCTCTGTCACTTCATGTGGTACATTGAGCAAGTTCCCTATTCTTTTGTGACTTACATTATTTCCTTACATATTATAATGGAAATAGTAATAACACTACCTTAAAGACTTTTTGTAAAAAAATAAGTGTAGATAAATATGGAAAATACTTATCCCATTTCTGAGCCTATTCAATACATGTTAGCTACTAGTGTTATTATCATGTTAATGTATATTTTATATAAACAAAATATGTTAATAATGGCCACTCCTGGAAAATATGTAAGGATGAGAATAGGAATAGAGAGAGAGGAAGAAGGAAGGATTTTTATTTTGCCTAGTTCTATATTATGAAATTTCTGTAATGAGCATATGGTTCCTCAATAATCATAAGCATTCTTATTTTAAATCCCTTAGTTTCTCTCAAAATATTTATTCAGGACCTAATATGGACAAGGAGGCATTCAGATAAATGTACAGTATAAAAGTACATAATCCTCTCATACAATTTTCTTACTATATTGAATTTACTTAAAACATTAAAACTAATAAAAATAATAAGTGTAGGAGGGTCCAATACTTGTATTTACTCTAATTTGAAGAGCACTGATGCTTAATATAATCGTGTGTGAGAAACTCTAAATGACTGCAAATTTCTCACTGTGATTCTCTCATGTTCTCAGCCCCCAAAACTGTTCCTCCCACCCCTTGTGGTGGCCCTCATGTGACATTAACACAGAACTCTTTCATTCTACCACTTTTGCTCAATCAAAATTGCCTAGTCATCAGCTGCTAAACTACAAAAACAATCTCTCCCTCTTCCAAGAAATGCTTATAACTTACAGTTCTCAAAACTTACTTAACTTCATCTCACTCCTGTGAAAACTCTGCCCTTCTTCCTAAAGATAAAAACACTCTTTCAAAGCTGAATCTGTTGTAGCATTTTTTGAACAAAGGCTATATTTAATGGTCCTCAGGTTAGTTTTCTTCTACTATTTTCGGTGCTGTCATTCAGATCACACTCAGCCCAGGTCACTTTCTGGATGGAGCACAACAGTACCTCTTGATGTCTGTCTCCTCAGAGTCCCAGGGCCTGGACAGTTGAGTAATTCCTAATGATAAGCACATCTATTCTTTGATTCAAGTGCTGCTTAAGCATTTACTCTCTCTCTCTTTTTTTACCTTGGCATAGCCTCTTGATTGGAATATGTTTGATTACTCAAGGCACTCAAGAATTGAGGTGCAGTGTAGTGCCAAGATTCTTGTCTGTTACTTGTCTATTGTTTATTATCATTTTTATGGGTTTTTCAGTAATTCAGTAAAACTCTGATTTGTTGTCCACTTTTTCACATATACAAGTGTTATGATGTGACTTTAACTAAATATTTGAAATTCTGGCAGGATTTTACCAAAGACAATTAATGACTTCAGTGGTTATTCTGCAGAACTTTCAATAGACTAAAACAATTCAACTAAAAGCTTTCAAAAATGATTAGTCAAAAATCTGGTCCTAGGTCTCAGATCTTGGTGTCTATACCATTCTCCAATCACAAGAACATGGGGTCCCTGTGGAAATGGCTGACTTTAGGACTGGGGCAGAAAATATACAAGATGAGCTTGTAACAGTTTATATCACCGGAGAATAAGAAGGTGACTGAAAACACACACATATGCACATATACACATTGATGGGGGATGATGATCATGGGGGCACTAAAAGAGTTCCCAATGGACAAACTGGAATAATTTGAGCAAGAACATAAATTAGCATTGCATTATAACCCAAAGTATAAAATAAATATCCATGGGTCTGTACTTACATAAATAAATGACTGAATAAGTAAGTAAATTTGGGAGGAGAGACAAATCTTCTGTACAGAAGACATCCAAATAATTGAAGTAGATATTTGGCCTTCAGGAAGGGGAACATAACTCCCCATTTCTTAAGTGTGGGCTGCACATTGTGACTTCCTTCCAAAGAGTGTGGTGTGGAAAGGAGGGAAAGAAAGAGTAACTTTATAGTGGAGAAACACAACAAACATGACCTCAGCCAGGTGATTAAGATCAACATCAACAGTGATAAGCCTTCATATGATGTGATGAAAATCACACTTTTCCTGTGGCATTCCTCCCTCAAACCCAAACCCAGTCTAATCATGATAAAAAAAAATCAGGAAAATTCCAATAGAGAGGCATTCTGCAAAATACTTGACCAGTAAACCTCAAAACTGCCAAGTTCATCAAGAATAAGGAAAGTCCAAGAAATTGTCACAACAAAGATGAGGCTAAAGAGACATAGAGGACCCTGGATGAGATTCTAGAACAGAAAAATACAAATCTGAATGAAGTATAGATTTTCGTTAATAATATATCAATGTTGGTCCATTAATTGTTAATAATATACCATGTTAATGTTAGATGTTAGTAATAGGGAAACTGGGTGCAAAGTATATGGACATTCTCCACTAAATTCTCAATTTTTCTGTGAATATATAACTTCTAAAATACAAAGCATATTTTAAAATTCCCAGTTTTATAAATAGAAAAGAAGCCATCCTAGACTTTCTAGAATGGGGAAATAATGAATAATTATAAATTTTAAAAGGTGAAATAAATTATGAAAGCATTAAATTAACCCAAAGAAGGAACACGGTGAGAAAAAGGAATATGGAACTATGGGGATAAAAAGGAAAATAATAAACTGATAGATCAAAACCCAAACATATAAATAATTGTACTAAATATGAACAGACTAAATATTTAAATATTACAATTAAAATATTTTAGCTTGGAACAAAAGTGGTAATTATATGGTACTTATATGCTCCTTGAAAGGGAAATACTGCAAATAAGCAGTCAGAAAAGTTGAAAATAAAACTATAGAAAATGATATACTATGCAAACACTAATCAAAACAAAGAAAAATTGGCACAATAGAAAGAAAAATAGACACACACAATCATAGTACAAAGCTCTTCTATCTCAGTAGTTTCTATAATAACTGATAAAACTAGTAAAAAAGAAAAGTTAAGATAAAAAAAGATAAACTAAACTAACTGATATAATAGAACATTTATGCCAACAAATGTGTTTTTGATGCACATGGGATATTTACAGTAATGAGCAGGAAATTTACATCCATAAACACATGTGTTATAAAAGAATAATGGCCACTGATCAATGATTCATATATTTGAAAAAACTAGAAGATAAAAGAGAAAGGAAAGGATGAATATGAGAAAGGATAGATCAGAAACTAATGAAATAGATAACAAATGTACTATAAAAAGGTAAGAAAAAGCAAAAACTTGACTCTTTGAAATAACCAAATCAATTAAATGCTGACAAGGCGGATGAATTTATAAAAAGGTGGAAAGGTGTAATCAGTATCCGGATTTAAGAGGATTTATTACCACAGATTCTACATACTTAAAAACATAGTAAAAGGACGTTATAAAAACTTTGTCCGGATAAATCTGAAACTCTAGATGAAATATGCTATTTACCAACTCTTCTACAGATGAATCTATTGCTTCCAATTATGACCTAGAAGCTCCCATTGGACCAATTCTCCTGCAGCTAACACCTATAAACTTTGGATAAAATATAAAAATCAGCTACATGAATACACTGGAGAGCGACCAAAAGTAGGCAGAATCCGGAAGGGTTTCTACGCTTTCACAAACTTAAAGCATAAGATGTCTGTAATGATTTAATATCTGATAGTAGTAGACTTCAAGACAAAATTATTCAAATCAGCTTTATTTATAATAACCTCAAAATGGAAAAAAACCTTGTTTATTTTTTTAATCAATAGGACAATATACAACAAACTGTGGCATATTCATAGAATGGGAAACTACTCAGTGATAAAAAGGGCGCTATTGTTACATGCAAAACCGATGATGAATCTCAAAAACGACATGATCAGTGAAAAAAAAAAAAAGTCCCACTCAAATGAGCACAACTGTATGAACGTTTTTATATGAGGTTCTTGAACAGGCAAAACTAATATAGAGAGAAAAAGCAGGGCACTGAGTGTCTCTGGAGTGTAGCTATTGACTGGCATAAGAGAACTTTCTAGGATGATTGAAATGTTATGTATCTTGAAAGGGGTTGGTTACAGGTGTGCATCAAAAGTCACTGCACGTACACTTAAGACTTGTGCATTTCAATCTATGTGATTTTACTTAAAACTTATAAAAAACATCGAAGTGGTTAATGATGTTAGCATTGAAATTTGTAGGGCTTAAGCATATGGAAGTGTGTGACTTGTCTTGAAGTGCATCAAAAAATAAGATAGTTTGATGGATTCACAGAAGGATGAACACATGGAATAACACTTGAGGAAGCAAATAGAGCAAAATATTTGCTGTACAGTCTGGGTGGTGGTTATATAAGCACTTACTGTACAAGGTTTTCAACTTTTCTTTTTGCCTGAAAAGTTTTATTGAAAACTTTAGGGGACAATGACACACACAAAAGTAGAAAATCAAAATACTTCTGTTACCAATTAAAGAAACATAAATAAAAATCTGACCACATAGAAAACTTCAAATCTAGCTGGCTTCTCCCAAATATACACAGAATAATAGCCCCAAACTTAAACACACATTTTCATGAAATAGGAAAAAAAGGCAAATAGTCTTGATATTTGATAAAATATCCTTGATCCCCCAAATTGACATCATTGAGATAACTTTTTAAAAATTACAATGAAAGTGGGAGTAAATCTATTGAAACTGTGAATCAAGTCCAGCAATTTATTGAAGAAAAATGGGTTATAAGCAGGTGTTTTATTGAAGGAATACGATGATGATTTAACATTGAAAATCAATCAAGATAAATCACTGCATTACAGAATAAAGGAGAAAAACAAGGGTGAGATCATTTCAATAGGTGCTGAAAAAGGTTTTGAAGATTCTCCACATCCATTCATGTTAAAAATCCCTAGCAGAAAACTTGAATAAATACTTCCAACAAGTAGATATCCAAATTCCACTAAATACATTAAAATCTGCTCAATCTTATTAGTCATCAAGCAAATGCAAATTAAAATCTTAACATGACACCATCCAGTTTTCATTTGAAAATAGCTTATCATATCAAAAGTCAGGAAGAACTTCCACTGAATGAAAAAGACAATCAATACATGCCAACACTGAAATGAGAGAGATGTTAGAATTATCTGACAAAGACGTTAAAAACAGCCATCATAAAAAGACTTCAGCCAGCAATTACACAGACCCTTGAAACAAATTTTAATAAAAGTCTCAGTAAAGAAATAGGCTATACAAAGAAGAATCAAATGGAAATTTTAGAATTTAAGATACAATAACCAAAATAAAAGCAAAATGAGACAGCAGAATGGAGTGCAAAAGAGGGAATCAGTGAACTTGAAAATAGAATAAGGAAGGTAAGGTTTCCATACTTTATTTGAACTGGTAAAATGTTAATATCAGGAGAATGTGATTAGTTATGTATCTATAATGAAGTGCTTAGAGTAAATCACTAATGAAGTTATTCAAAGAGATATACTCAAAAACACTGTAGATAAATCAAAACGGAATCTGAAAGGATATTCAAATAACCCATAGAAGGCCAGAAAAAGAAAACAGAGAAAAGTCAGAAAGAACAAACATAAGTAAAATATTTTAAAACAAAAAATAAAATGGTAGACTTTAGCCCTAGCATATTGATAACTATAATAAATGTAGATGGCTTCAGTATACCAATTAAATGGAGATATTAGCATAATCAAATTAAAAACATGACCCAAATATATGCTGTTCTTTGAAGCTCATTTCAAATATAACAATATAGGCAGGTTGAAAATACAAGAATATCAAAATTTATATCATGCAAACATTAATCAAAAGAAAGCAGGCATGGCTATATTAATATCAGATACAGTTGACTTCTGAGCATAGAAAATTACCAGTCAGAGAAGAATGTGATATAATGATAAAAGGGTCTACACCAAGAAGACATAGCAATACTAATTGTGTATGAACTGAAAAAAAGAGCTACAAAATGTGTGAAATAAAAACTAATAGAACTGAAAGAACAGACAAATTCACAGTTATAATTGGAGACTTTCACACCCCTTCTAAATAATTGATAGAACTACTAAACAAAAAATCAGCAAAAATATAAAGAACTTAAAAAAACTGTCAACCAACAGAAACTAATCAACTTTTTTAGAATACACCACTCAACAGCAGCAGAATAAATAATATTTTTAAGCACTAAAGGAACATATACCAAGATAGATCATATCTTAGGTCATAAAACAAATATCAGAAAATCTAAAAGAACTTAAATTATACACAGTGTCTTTTCCAAGCACAATAGAATCAAACTAGAAATCAATACCAGAAAGATAATAAATCACCAAACACTTGAAAAGAACAGACTATTAAATCACCCTTTGGGTGACCTTTGGGTCAAAAAGGAAGTTTCAGAGGAAGTTTATACACACATTAAAATAAGCAAAAATAAAATACAGTATATCAAAATTTGTGGGACACAAGTAGTGCTAAGAGAGAAATTTATAGCACTAAATGCATACATTAGCAAAGAAGCAAATTTTCAAATCAATAATCTAAGCTCCCAATCACAAAACCTAGAAAAAAAAAAAAGCAAAATAACCCAAAGAAAGCATTAGGAAGGATATAATAACAGAGCAGAAATCAATGAAATTGAAAACAGAAAATCAATACAAGAAATCAACGAGGCAGAGAGCTGGTTCTTTGAAAATATTGATAAAATTGGCAAACCTCTGGCAAGGCTGACAAAAAAAGAGAGAAGACATAAATTACCAATATCAGGAATGAAACAAGAGATACCACTGAAAACCCTGCAGATATCAAAAGAATGATGAAGGAATACTACAAACAATACCATACCGATAGGTTTGACAACTTAGATGAAATGGATCAGTTCCTCAAAGCATATGCTATGTAATTTAAAAAATACTTTTATTATATACTAAGGAGTTTATTGCCAGTAAGATGTTACCTGGGTTTTATCTGCTGAGTGCATTCATTTTATTTTAAAGCAAATAACATAAAAATAAATAACAGAGATATGTATGCCCTTGAAAGTTCTGAGAGTATTAAGTACGTATTTTTACAAGACCCAGAAGTGCAATAAAATGGCTTCGCATCATTTCAGGCTTCTGAAATCTATCTCCAGTATAAATGAATACACAGAATATCCAGATAGAGTTTATGTCAAGAGTACTAAAGAATAGGAAAGTATATTCCAGAATACCTGCTGAGAAGTACTTGGACCCGATGACTGGCTCTGACCAGGCTGTGGAAGTTATTAGAGCTTTCTTTGGAAATTTACTGATATCCTCTCCACATAAGCTAGTGATGTTCAATCTGAACTACAGGTACTCTGTGAACCCCTTGAAATGACATAAAAAATATCCTTCACTGCGGTTTTATGTCTTAGAACTTTGAAAAGAGGATCCAGTCTCTTTCAGCTTTGTATCACCCACAGTACTTAGCTCAGAAAGTGGAATACGTCCCAGTGATTGAATGGTTCTGTCGTCATATTGTATATTCATTTGAGCAGACTCTAAAGGCATTGATGTAGATGTTATGAGGTCTTATGTCTGCCTTCAACATCAAACAATTGCCTCTCCAGCACTGCCTATCACTGCACAGAAAACCCGCAGTCACCACAAATTTTCTGTTAGAAAATATCAAACGTACCTCACTGCATATGCTAGCAATAATTTTAATCATGTTAAAATTGCCTATAAGTACAAATTATAAGATAAAATAATAAAATTTCGCATGACAATTTCAGTTGAATATCTAAAAAATACTCTCCCAAATACATCTTGTATAGAATCACTAGTATCTTTACCGTTTGTTGACTTATGAATTGTGTCAGCTTAAGTTTTAGGGGCTTATAAGCTGAAGGCATAAAGCCTTTCTACCAAATCAAACAGAAAAATATCACTTGGCTTTTAGTGATTATTAGTACATGTAGTAGAAAAAATGAGACTGAAGGAGTGAGTGCTTTCCTCAGTATAATTATTGGGCTTCTGTCATGCTATAGATTTTCCATTTCCTCGTGCAGTTAGTTAGGTGAGTTTTCCTCTATGCTTCAGGGATTAATCAGGAATGTGAACAATCATGGTGAGAGTTGTTGGGGTTTTGAATGAGTGTGCCGTTGGATATATGAGACAAATTCTTAAAGGAAGCAAACGAATAGCATTTGATGGACATTCAGTAGGAAATGACTGGGTGTCACGACCTACACCAGAAAGGTAAGGAAAGATTTTTACATAGATGTTTTGTAGAAGGTTTGTATCAAAACAACTTCAAAGGTCAAATATCAAGAGGAACCAATATAATTCCAACAATGATTGTATTTCCTGAACTTCACTATCCAGCTGAATAGTCTGTTTAGCTCAGTTAAGTCCAAACCTGCCAAGTTAAGTCAGGTTTGTACTTTCTTTGGAATGATTTCCACACTTCCATTAAGGTTTTTATTTCTCCCTGTGTGAAAATTAGCATATGCCTTTAATATAAGTTTTTTCAGCTGCTTGCATTTCAGGTACACTAAGATTGTACAATAACATACAATAACCCAACAGATAAATAATGCCAAAAGACTATTTGGGGTAGCACTGTTGGCAGGGAAGAGAGGTTTTTCAAAAGTCAGACTGAGAACATTGTACAAAAGCCAATGATTTTGAACTGGAAACACTGGTTCAAGTATCATTTGCCTAATCAATCTGAAATAAAATTTCAAGCCAAAGGTTTATTTCGTGCAGTATTGAGAACCTAAAAGTTGTTTTCACCCATGTCTTAGTCTCACGTCTGCCTTCTGTGTCTTAGTGTTTTGGAGAGCTAAGCTATGGAAACTCATAAGAGCACTTTAAGCATGCTAGGGACAGATGTGTACAAGAAGGCCCCTCACGGTCTATCTCTCATGAGATGGTGCTGTATTCTTTGACCTCAGACTTCAGATTTAACAATGTGACGTACACACTTGTAACAGAAGAAAAATAGTTTTATATTAAATAACAGTACAGTTAGACACAGGCTCCTAAAAAGAGACAATCCACTATAACTTCAAATAAGGTAAGAATGCTGGTAAAGGTAAAATTTGCTATTTGGACCCTTCCTACTATTTCTGTATTTCCTACTAAGGCAAAATTCAACTCACTTGAATGTTTTTGAGTGAACTTGCTATGATCCATCAATTGCCCCTTTAGCCTAATCTTAGTTGACAACAAAATTTTTATCGTTACTGGTTTTAGAAAAATCTTGATTTATTTACAGATGCTTAAATATGAAACAGATATGGAGGAAGTGGCATATTCAGATTTTATATTTAGCTTGCATGTGTACATGCAATCATACCTAAATAAATTGCAACAATTTCTAAATATAATTTATTTGCATATTGACAAAGGGAAACCACACTCCTGTTGTTCTAAAGATAAAAACAAACAAAAATAAGAAAGAGGACAGATAATAGATAAATGACTGGGGAAAGCTGATGGAGCAGCAAGGTAAAGAACATGAAAGGAATTATGAGGTAAAAGAAAAAGGACTAATTATGTGTTTGTGGAGAGGCACCATTATGTGTACTTATGACTATCTTGGAGACTGATTAGAAGAGTAATCTGAATGATTTATGCTTCATGTTTTCATATATTTAGTAAAGTTTATATTGAGTGTTACATTACAACACATTTTCTTATTAAATATTAATGCAGAAGTGTCTGAATGTTAATCATTTATTATATTCATAATAGTTTATCTATTTCTTCTTCCTAAATTATTTAGAGTAAAATCTTTTTCCAAAGGTTTTCTTTTGAAGGACTTTTAGTCCAGTGAAGCCAGAAAACACAGCACATGGTCAGTGTCTGAAAGGAAATAACTATGTTCTTCAATAGGGCAGTGTCCTCAGACACTAACTCACAGAGAAGGAGCAGTGCAAGTTATAAAAGGATATTCCATATAGCTTCTTACCCATCCTTTTCCCTACTAAGAGGAGTGAAAATAAAATTCACTCACAAAATTTTGGCAATGAATTACATGCCAACATGTTTCTCTAGTTTGGGTAGGTCCATTAATTTCTGTCCACTTATTATTGTAATTTAAAAACCATTTCCCTGAAAGATTTTAAAAGAACATTAAATCAATAAATGTCAACACCTCATATAAAATGGAGATGATTTATTTCTTTACTTCATCCAAACAGATAATTGCTTAGAATCTAATGGGGACAAACTGGAATTCAAGGTAACTAGATCAGTCAGTTATAATACTGTGTATAGTTCAAAAGGTAAAAGAAAGAGCCAAAGACATTTATTTATTGTGGAACCTTGGCATAAAACTGTTTTATAGTTTTGATTTATTCTTATTCTTAATACGGCTTCACAGAAATACCTGATACTTTCTTATAAAACGAGCTAGCTCCTCAAAGCAAAAGCTAGAGAAAAAAATAGACTTTATTTTGCTTAATAATACATCTCTTCAAGTATCAAGAAAATAAACAAATCAATTAATTAGCTTTTTTATATTAGAAAGAGTAGAGTAATATAGATACACACTTGGCCGTGACTCTCTTTATGCCAAAAAAAAGCTATAACTTCTTAGACATCTAGTTCTAGCTTTTTATTTTTTTTTTCAAGTCAATCAATCATTTTACAAATAAGGACACTAAAGCCCAGAAAATTAAAATTTCGCATCGAAAGTTATACACAAATCTCTTACCTCTAGGTTCAGTGGAATGTATTTAGGAGACGTTTGAAGTGCTAATTATGTCAGGGCTCTCCGTTAATATATACATATGCCAAACTCAGTTTATGATGAATATGGAGTGAAGCCCATGAGAGTAATTACGAGTAACATGTCCCCTATTTATTTAGATGGAGAGGCTAGGTGTCACAAATATGAAATGTTGAGATTCCTTTCAGTACAAATCATAATTTGATCTGCTTTACAGAAAAGATAGACTTAATGAAGGAGAAGTTATCTTGCATTTACTGTGTGAAGTTTGGACCAGATGCACGTTTCAAGCTTTTACCTTCAAATATTTATGCCTGCAAATTAACATAGCAAGGGCCGCACTATGCCCTTTTATAGATCTTGTGAAATGAGAAAATAATGATCTCGCTGTTGATGACTTAACCTCCATTGATTCAGCCAGATTCTTCCACTTTATAGGTAGCTCTTTGAGAATGCATGAAGCTTCATAAAGCAGAGGTTTTGCTATTTCGCTTTTGGTTTGGATTTATTTTTAATTCTCTGTAATTGTCATTTTGCGAATAGTTGAAGTAAATAATTAAACAACTTGAAGGCAGACTTAGAAATCCATAAACCTTCCTGGCTGGAGTTCTCTAGCTCAACTTTGGATTGTACAGGTCCTGAAACTAGGATGGCTTGATACTGCTCGTGAGTTTGACAGTTTCCTTCATTTTTTTATAGTGCCTTTGTCTTTCAGTGCATATTCAAGCCAATTTTCCTATCAATTTCCTGAAAGGCAGGGTCTCCTTCTGAGCTATTTCCATTAAGTGTTGTGCATAACCCAAATCATGTCTGCTGAATCCTCATGTATGGAAAGGCAGAGCAGAGTTGTCTGTGAATCGTGTGCCCCATCCCTACATGTGAGATATCTTGCCAACAGCATGATGATGAGACAGAGGGGGGGCTTCCCAGGAAGCTCTTTAGTAGAACTGTGCATACCTTTTACTCTGACAAAGACCTTACAGAACCTTCTGAGACAAGCTCATTTTTCCCTCAGGCAAAAATCTTTCATCCTTTGAGGCTCCAAAGTATGGATCTCATTTCTTGTACTCACATGACATTGATCTTTGAAGTTTTATTTTTCTGCTAAGAAAGAAAGAGAGAGAGAGAGAGGAGGCATAGTTCTACATCCATCTCCCTTTGAGGGAAAACCTTGAAGCTTATTGATTTCTTTAAGTAAAAAATTTCATATAAAATCTCTCCCAGATGATCATGTGTAAAGAATTATAATCTCTTTTATTTGGTAGAAACCTGTCATCAGAAGCTCTAATACTGACTTTAGAAATATCCTGAAAATTTTAGACCAGGAATTCTTGAGCCATTACAATGAAAATTTTACCCTTTAGTGGTTTTTGTTCTTTTAAGGTAGAAGTTCTTTAAATAAACAGCCCAGATGTAAAATAATGATGTGCGGCTCTGATATACGTTCATATCCAAATTAGCAATTATTTTACTGTTTATATATGTAGGAAATATAGCTACATGAAAAATATTTCCATTGAAGTAAAGTTTGAAAGGACAGGAGAAGTTAAAGGCAATGATTGTCATTCAAGATAGCATTTAATACAAAATGCAGATTATCTTTTTTTCTCTGAATCAGATTTTTTTCCAGTTTTATTGAGATATGATTGACATAACTCACTATATAAGTTTAAGGTGTACAGCACAGTGATTTGACTTACATATATTGTGAAATGATTGCCACAATATGTTTTGTTAATCCATCATATTATTTAGAGAGGAAAGAAAAAGAAAAAAAAGATCTTTTCCTTGTGATGAGAACTCTCAGGATCTACTCCCTTAACAGCTTTCAAATATAGCATACAGCAGTATTAACTATAGTCATCATGTTGTACATTAACATCCCTAACATTTATTTATCTTATAACTGGACGTTTGTACCTTTTGACCACCTTTCTCCAATTTCCCTTCTCCCCACCTACCACCTCTGGTAACCACAAATCTGATCTCTTCTTCTGTGAGTTTGTTTTTTTATTTCATTCTGTTTTTAGAGTCCACATATAAGCGAGATCACAAAGTATTTGTCTTTCTCTGTGTGAGTTATTTCATTTAATATAATGCCTTCAAGGTCTATCCATGTTGTTACAAATGACAGATTTTCTTTTTTTTATGGCCAAATAAGATTCCATCGTGTGTATATATACCTATATACTGTATTACATTGTATATATACACACAATGGGATATATACATTACATATTGGGATATATATATCACAACTTCTTTATCCATTCATCTATTGATGGACACTTAGGTTGTTTTGTGTCTTAGCTATTATAAATAATGCTGCTATGGACATAGGGGTGCAGATATCTCTTCGATAGTGTTTTTCTTTCCTTTGGATATATTCCAAAAGGTAGTATTGCTAGATCTTATGGTAATTCTATTTTTAATTTTTTGAGGAACCTCCATACTTTTTCCATAGTGACTGTACCAGTTTACAATCCCACCAATAGTTACACAAGGGTTCCCTTTTCTCCACATCTTTGCCAGCATTTGTTATCCCTTGTCTTTTTTATGATAAATATTCTAACAGGTGTGAGGTGATATCTCATTGTAGTTTTGGATTTGAATTTCCCTGATGATTAGTGATGTTGAGCATCTTTTCATATACTTCGGGCCATTCATATATCTTCTTTGGAAAAATTTCTATTCAGTTCCTTTGCACACTTTTTAATTGGATTATTTTGTTCTTATGCTGTTGAGTTGTATGAGTTCTTTATTTATTTTGGATACTAACCCCTTACCAGATATATGGTTCACAAATATTTTTTCCCATTCTGTAGGTTGTCTTTTCATTCTGTTGATTGTTTATTCTGCTGGGCAGAAGGTTTTTAGTCATTGTAGTCCCACTTGTTTATTTTTCCTCTTGTTGCTTGTGCTTTAGGTGTCATATCCAAAACATCATTGCCAAGACCCATGTCAAGGAGCTTTTTTCCTATGTTTTCTTCTAGGATTTTTATGGTTTCTGGTTTTACATTTAAGTCTTTAATCTATTTTGAGTTAATTTTTGTCAGTTAATTTTGTCAAGAAATGATATCTTTGTCAATAAATTTCAATGGCTCATAAAATGAGTACTTTAAAATTAGAATTTAAATTAAAAGTCTGTACACAAAAGGGCATTTGCTCAACATTTGCTGAAAAATGGTTTGGTATGGTTTGTTTTTAACTTACATGTATATGGCACACTCAAAAATTTTATTGACAAAAAAAAAGAAGCAGACTCAATGAGTCCCCAAATCTGAAAGTTGGCAAAGAGCAGAGCCGCTTTTATATTGATCTGTTCTGCATCCACAGGATTTGCCACTGTGTATGTCAGCCTGTTCCAGCCATTAACAAGTCAGATGGCACACCCCTGGCCTACTCCTCAGTGAGGAGGAGCAGAAGACAAAGAATATGAGGAATAAAATCAGTCTTATCATCAATGAAATTGATTCCTCCATTTAAATAAACATTTGGGTTTTTTCAATGACTATTTAACATGTATCTCCTTTGGTTTGCTCTGACAAATTTTGGAGGCTATCTGGTAAATACAGCTCTTTAAATGGAATAGAAAGCGTAATTGGTATGGCCTTGCTTTGCTATGCCATGACTGTTGAATTTAGAAATGGGCACTTTTTGGCTCATTAGTTAATTCATTCTTTATTCATTCATTCATTATCTTTGAGCACTTGATCACCAGGTTTACAAGCAATAAACAAACTATATCCTGGGGATTCATATAAAAAATAACACACGTTGTTTTGTCATTAGAGGTTTTTCTATGACAAAAATTGAGATGTTATCAATTAAGAAAATTGATGATAATAAGGAAAATAAGGAAAGCAATGATTATTATCATTATATTGTTTCATTATAGTGACTGTATCGATAAGCTAATATAAGATAGCAATATTGCATATATTTCCTCATTTAATGAGATTTATTTGCTTCATTTAATAAATAGTTAATAGATGTGAAATCTTTAGTGAGGAATATGATCCAAAGCAAGTATTCAACATATGGTTGCAATTGTAATTCTTAATACCAAGTGCTATTAATATCATGTTCCTGTCTTAGAGTGAATGGGGTCCCTGTCATGACAATGTTAGACGCAGAAACAGATAATACAGGTGGGATTAGCATCTAGCTCTATCTGAATAAAAATAACCATGCTTTTGGCTTTTATGATGAACATACTAGTTACCTATGGACGGGGTATATGGATTATATGATTCATAACATCGCTTGAGTTTGGAATTCTCTTTTGTTTACTTCTGATTTGCTTATTTCTGCCTAGTGTATAATAGGGGCATCTTAAGGGGTTCGTCAACAATTAGATATTTAAGAATTCCAAGATGAAGGAATGCACAAGTATAATATCTAGATGTGGGATGAAAGGACACTGAGAATGAAGTTTCAGGTGTCCCATTTATGAATTGAGTCATAGAGACTCACGTAAATTTGATCCAACATAGAGCAAACTTTAAAAGAAAGGGTGATATTTGACTTCCTAAGGTGAGGACGTGGTCATCTCATTTCTAAGTTTCTTGGTGTGTACAAATGGAAGGCACCTTTTATAAGGTACCTAATTGCTTAGTCTAGGTCTGTGGCCACACGAAGGAGAGGAATAATCAGACCCGCTGCTAGAATCCAGAGCTGTGCTCCCCAATACAGTAGCCATTAGGCACACGTGGCTATTGCCCACCTGAATTGTGGCTAGATCAAACTGAGACCTGCTGTAAGTGTAAAATACACACTAGATTTGGGAGCTTTAGCATGAAAAAAAGAATGTAAGATACTCATTACTGATTTTTACATTGATTATATGTTGAAATAATATTTTAGATATTAGGTTATATCAAATACATTATTAAAATTTCACTGTTTTTATTTTTGCTAATGTGAAAACTTAAAATTACTAATGTGGCATGAGTAATATTTCTCTTGGACACCACTGATCTAGAATGCCATGAGGACTTTTAATCTTCTTGTAAGAAGATGATGGATGGGAAAATAGGAAGCCACACAAGTGAAAGACTACACACGCAGAACCAGATAAGACCACACAGAGGCGAGGCACCAATTCCCTGGAATGCGGAGGATGAGTCAGTCCAGAGCAGGGAGGCATCATGGGAATCACAGTCTTTCCGCAGCAGCTCAAGAGCCTGGAGTGGCCCCAGAGTAAAAATCACCATCTTCCTCCTCCATGTCATCACCATCATCGCCCAGTGATATCTCCAATGTCACCTGGAGAATATTCATGGAGAATATTCATGGGATAGTAAGATTAAATACTGATACTTTGCCTATTGCTGTATATATATATATATATATATATAATATATATTTATTATGTATGCATTTACATATATATGTTTAGCTGATTTCCCCCATCAGTATGTCTTATCCAGAAAGCTTTTAATCTGATATCTTTTCATTTTTCACCTGGGTATTTATTATGGGTTTTTTAAGAAGGTTTTTGTATAAGCGCTTTAACCAGGAGAAATACAACACTGACCCCATTCCCCCTCAAAACACGGTACCTTCATACTACAGGAATTTCTAACTTCATGGTTAAATAAATACTTTTTATGTATTTTTCATTTCCTAGAAATTAGGCCTACTACTATCATATCTAACCCATTACTCCTGGAAAAAAATGTATGACAGGAAAGAAAAGATATAGAAAAGAGAATAATAGAAATAGAAAGGAGAATATATGTATGTAAATGGTAATGTATCAGTTCTAATCAGCTTTTAATGAAATAAATGGCCATGTTTTGAGATGAATCATCCCACCTTAGACACTGGTACTTAGAAAAGGTGTCCATGAGCACTACCAGCAGGAAGACTTGGGAATGTAAAATCAGACCATTAGACCCATCAAGACTGCTATCATTTACTGAAAACTCCAGATGGAAATTTAAGGAGGAAAGAGGAGAGGAAAGGCGTTCAATTAGGAGAGCTCAGGATTAATTTTCTTTAAGAAGTGTAGCTGCTCAGCTGCTTGACATTAAGTTCTCTCCATAATGAAGTAACATCTGTCACCACTTACCTACTCTGAATAATGGTTCATGTGAGCAAGGCAGGTATCAGACTACAAAATTTTCTAAGTAAAAAATTGTTCTTTTGTTTTCTATCTTTTTCTCCATAGATTATTTCCTATAGTCTGTCTTCCCATTTGTTCTGTTTCCCATTTATTATCAAAAAAAAAAAAAAAAAATTGTGGTTCCTTTATTTTAAAGTGTCTTTGGTGACTTTCCCTCTCACACATAGAATTGCTGAAGCAGAGAAATACTTCATGGTGTAGGGAAAATTGTATTTCTAAATCTGTTCAGCTTTTGTTCATACTTTTCCACAAAGTTATTTATGGTTACTTTACATGTGGCCTATAAGAAAACTCTCTGTATTTCTAAACAAAGCAAGCTAGTCAACCTGACACTGGTAGAGTTAATATAATCACCAAACCATTTGGTTTGTATTGCAAACAGCAGCTAAAGTTATGTTTGGACCTATCCAGAAGTCAAAACGTCATGTGACTACATATAGTTCTCTGCTTGCTCAATATTTCCCATATGAACCATTGGGGCAAACAAGAGGGACGAGAAGGCCTGTATTTTACAATCAGTTTTGAGATAGAAACCAAATAGCTCTCTTACTTTCAGGGATAATCCCTATATTAAACATCTAATAAAAATAGTACAAGGACTACATCTCAAAGATCTTCAGAAGTCTTTTCAGGAATAGGGTTTCCTCCCTCAACTAATATCTGGGATCGGCTGAGAAATATTTGTATGTTCCCAAACATATCCTGGTGGGAACTTATCACCTCCAAAATGTGCCTGGCCCTGGACTGTCTTCACTATCTCTTGCTACATCTTGAGATCTGGTTCCTTAGCTTTATGATGTTATCAAATAATGGTGTTTCTCTTCAGAGCACTCCCTCAATTAATAGTTATATATTAATTAAAGAATTATTTGATTATTATCTATCTTCCTCATTTGATCATAATGTCATGAAACAGGAACCATGCCTGTTTTCATTAATTTTTATAGCCTCGGTTCCTAACACAGTGCCTAGCTGTGGTACTCAACTAATATTTGAGGAATGAAAAAATAAATACCCATTACTACTTAGCATTAATTGTTGACAAAGGTTTGTCCTTGATTCCTGAAGTCTTAATACAGGAGAGGATAAAACAACTTTACTCCAGGATTAGTATAGAAGAAAATATAACGAGTACCTTAGCGCTGCTTATTAGGACCCACAGCTCAACAGGTCTCATTGGTCAAGCCTCTGCTCAAGTCTCCCCAGTGAAATGTTGAGGTGTCTCATCACCTTATAAACCTAATCAAAACACCAGCCCCACAAAGAGGAGGGCTTGTGTCTTCCCCAAATTTTCTGCCACAGGCTATTTTATAGTGATTCTCATGAGGAAGAAACTTCATCAGCACTCAGAGTAACAATCAGCACTCAGGAATAAGGACAATGTAATCATAATTGTCAACAATAAATTCCCAAACTCTAGCTTATGTTATATTAAAAAATATTACACCTTGGGGCCAACCCTGTAGCGTAGTAGTTAAGTTCGTGCGCTCTGCTTCGGCAGCCGGGGGTTCTCAGGTTCGGATCCCAGGTGCAGACCGATACGCCACTTGTTAAACCATGCTGTGGTGGCATCCCATATAAAGTAGAGGAAGATGGGCATGGATATTAGCGCAGGGCTAATCTTCCTCACAAAAAATAAATAAATAAATATTACACTTTACCATCTGTGAAATCTCTCACCCCAAATCAGATCAAGCCTCAAGATTTACCTGTCAATTTTCAGGAAATATAAAATATGAAGAAACACGTTCAATAAAATGCAGGCTGCAATCAGGAAAATCCAGATTTTGAGAAACTCTGTCAAACAAATGACTCATTTTTTTTTCAATAAAAAAATTTCAAGAGGAGGAAAAGAGGTATTATGGAAATATATAATTAATTAAATATGAATAATTCAAAATGAGTAATTAAGGGAGCATAAGAAACATTGATCTCATTTGGATCCAAATTAAATCAAATTATTTTTTAATCTGGATATTTGGTGATATTAAGGAAATACTAATTTTCTAATCTGATAATATATTGTGGTTATGTTTTTAAAAGTTCATTTATATCTATCGATCCAGATGAATTTTTTGTTTTCCCCTGAGGAAGATTTGCCCTGAGCTAACATCTGTGCCAATCTTCCTCCCTTTTGTTTGTGGGTTGCCACCACAGCATGGTCGCCAATGAGTGGTGTAGGTCTGTGCCCAGGAACTGAACCTGGGCTGCAAAGTGGTACACGCTGAACTTAATCACTAGGCTAGGGGGCCAGCCCCCAGATGAAAGTGTTAAAACATTCAATTCATTGAGTTTATTGACTTGAACTTAAAAGTTAAACAAATGTCATCAAAAACATAAATAAACAAACAAAATCAACCTGTTCATTCCATTTAATGCTGCACCAAGCAGTCACCTTTTCTTTTCACACTTTTTCTTTTTACTTTCTTTTTTTTGGTGAAGAAGATTGGCCCTGAGCTAACATCTGTTGCCAATCTTCCTCTATTTTATATATGGGATGCTTCCACAGCATGGCTTGACGAGTGGTGTGTAGGTCCACATCCAGGATCTGAGCACTCAAACCCTGGGCCGCCGAAGCAGAATGAATGAGCTTAACCACTACACCACCAGGCCAGCCCCCATACTTTTTCTTAAAGCATATCAGGGTTTCAGATTTATCCATTTGACCTGCTCCATTATGGTCTTTTACTTTCCTACCAGTAAATTTCAGGATAAAAAAACATACCTTTGTTGCCCAATAGTAAACAATTTGCAAGCAAGTGGCACCTGATTGTGAACCTGTATTTAGGAAGGAAAAAAGAAAAAAGAATCAAGAAACAAACAAAAAGAAAGTATTCACTGATCTTCTAATGGGAATCTTTTGCTAATGATGCACCAGTTTTCACCAGGAATAATAAGTTAATACTTGGTTAATTTGGGTAATCCAGTTAATATCAAATTTTTTGTGTCCCAAGCATAATTTGAAATTTTAGAATTTTATGAGGCATACTTGAATTGGTTAGAATTCTAAAATTTTTTAAATTTGGAAATTGTTTTTAAAAAGCAAGTTTTAAATATATTAAGCTTTTTATACTTGTATTAACAAAAATAATCTCTAAAAATAGTAATTACAAACATTATTTCATCAGGAAAAATAATTGATAGATTGATATATAGTATACATTGTTAAGAGATGAAAATCTAATTCATGGAGATAGTGATATTGAAAACTACAGCAGATTCCAGAATTTTTTAAATTGCTTTTTTATTGCAGAATATTCTTCCTTAATAGAAACATACAATTGAACCAGTAGTATATACAAATATTTCTTTCTAAGGGCATGGTTGATGGAAAGAGAAGTAAATTATCTTTAATAACAATATTGCATAATATGGAAGAAAATGAACTTTTTACCCAATCATACTCTTTATGTAGTAGCTGGAAAATGTATTTTTTAAATGTTGTCTTTCCATGACCCCTGGTGTGATAGAATGAGAGAAGAAAACATTATAATACTTTGAATTGGTATCAAAGCAAACATTTTAAATATTATTTTTTCTCTCTCTTTTTTTCCGACAATTTTTTTTCCAGGAGAATCCATCTTTTTCTAAAATCAAGAATAATTTCACTTGGCTTTTACATATTGGTATTAAAAGTATCACAACAAAGATATAACTTCCAAATATACTCACTTCCAAGGCCCTTTCTTATTTATAACAGCAGCCACAATGACAGCCCCACAATGGAGTGGTGTTCTGAAGTGTGTTCTTAAGGTGGATTGATGACTTCTACATGATGTTTCTCCAGTTCCAGAGAGATATAATAATAATTTCAATGGCCCTACAGAGCATGTTGTTACAAAGCTGCACGACATAGCAGAAGGCAAAGTAAAAAGGGACTTATGCTCCATGAGACTAAATGGCTTACACATCCATTAAGTCAGAAAGCCAGGTTACTGGCTTCATAGTCAGCCAGTGTTCAATGGAAGTGGCCATCCAGCTAACAGCTGAATTGCAGAGCTGCTGAATGCAGAGGTCTTCTGAAGATGACGATGGAGATGCGTACACCTTGTATCAGAAGCGATTCTGGACATAACAAAGTCCCTCAAACTCCATCAACACACAGTGATGCAACTGAAGCAAGTAATTAAATTCTAATTCTATGAATTTTCACCTTTATAGATTCTTTCTCAAGTTGATAATAGAATTTAATACTCATCTGTAAGGTAACAAGAGAAAGTTAGCATAACTACATTCAAGGGGGAAAAAAGCATTAAGAAAAGAACATAGGAGCCAAAAAATATCTGAATATTAGAACTGAAAGAGAGACTAGAAGTTGACTTTGAATATGTAGAAAATTATTGTCAGTATTTGGCTATTTCTAAAGGGAAGGGCCTAAGAACTAGTTACAAACAAACAGACTTCTAAAGTAGAGTACATGTTCCTAAAGAACATTATATTAAAATTTTAAAAATTCTCTCATAGGGCAGGGGCCAGGCTGGTGGCACAGTGGTTAAGTTTGAGGACTCTGCTTCAGCAGCCCGGGGTTCACGGGCTCCAATACTGGGTGCAGACTGATGCCCCACTCATCAAGCCATGCTGTGGCAGCTTCCCACATACAAAATAGAGGAAGATGGGCACAGATGTTAGCTCAGGGCCAAACTTTCTCAGGAAAAAGAGGAAGATTGGCAACAGATGTTAGCTCAGGGCCAATCTTCCTCGCTAGAAGAAACATTTTTCTCTCACAGGGCATTTCTGCAAAAAATCAATGGCTGCTGACCACAAACTATTAGGATTATTTTCTAGACGTTAAAAAGTCTGGAAATTTGTGTGCAAATAAGCTTTATAGTTGAACAGGAGAGGTCTTGGGTGCATCCAGAATGTGATGCTATGAAACTGAAATGGAGTCTGAGGGAAGTGGTGAGGGGGCCTGAGGTAATTAAGAGCTTGGGTCTTAGTATCAGGTAACTTGAGCCCCAGGTAAGAGTCTCCCACTTGGATAACAAACCCTCTATGATTCTTTCTGTATTTTTAATTGAATAACTAATAGACAAAAGACATTAATTTCATACTAGGGAACATACATAGTTAATGCCCTCTAATTTTTGAAAACAAACTGCAGACTTTAACTTTGACTCCCATATTTCAATATTTATTTTTGTCATTTTATTTTAGATTTTGAGGGATATCAGTACATTAAAAATTCCATAATTTCCGTGTAAATAATTTAAGATCTGTTTCTGGCATTATAAGAATTCACAGAGTCTATTTTTATATAAAACTATAATTTTAAAATGATTTAAGTACTAATGGTATCAACATAGACATTGTCTTGAAAAATCTCTTCCTTGATATCAGGACAGTTTATTGACCTTGATTAAGTTGCCTGTCAAGCCTTTCAGAATTTCATTTTTTTGGTTAAACTATTTTCTGTGTTTTAAAATTTTAATTAAATGTAGATAAATTTATTTAAACAACATTAGTGGGGCCCTTACTCTTAAATCACCAATAACTTACAGTAATTTCATATCTGATGAAATTTCACATATGGTTTGTAATAATGATAAAATTGACTCTATGGATATTAAATGCTCTGTAAAACCTTAGTAAATCAAAAAAGAAAGGCAGATGTTTATATTTTTTGCCATTATACTACATTAGTACATATAATTATGCTACATTATAGTACATTACTGCCGAGGATCCTCCCTTATCCTCTGTCTTTGGAGAAGATTCAGGGATTTTTTACCCAAGAATTTGCCTGTTTATTTGTTTTTTCTTGGAAAAAGATAAAATTGGTATATAATAAATAATGGCATACATCTAATTAGAAAATTAAAAATAGTGCAGGTATGATATACCCTTCAGTAGTTTCTTGATTTAAAAGCATTAATTACGTGTCTGGCAGAGCAATTGTTCCTAATGTACATTTCAAGGCATCTGTGAAAACTCATAAAGCAAATGTTAAGAATAACGTAGAGCGTGTATTCTTTATATCTCTTTAACTGGTAATTCCACTAGGCAATCTAGTAATTCTACGTGAGATAATGATTAAGTTGTGAATGAGATATTAAATCATCATATAAGAAACAAATGTAATAGATTTTTTCTCTAAACAATCTCAAAATCCAATTCTATCTAAATTGCTTATTAATGGCCTTTATACGTATTCAAAAGATTTTTGATAAAATATAAAAGTCTACACCAGTGCATTACAACAAAGGTTGCTGTAAGGTCAATTTATGTTTAGTGTTAGTATAGATTGGAGATATGATCTGTATGGCTCTGCTATACAAGTGGAGTCCTTGTTTCTATTTACTATGTTATTGAAATTACAGTAAGTGCAATGTATTATAGCTTATTTTAATTACTTTTTATTGGAGTGTAGCATGCATATAGAAAACTTTAACAAACTGAATATTACCAACATACCAAAATTCCTCCTTGAGATCTCTCCCAGTCGCCAATACTTCTCCCCAAATTAAGCACTGTCCTAGTTTCTAATTCTGTATATTAGTATTGCCCAGTTTGAACTTAATATAAATTTTGTAGAAATTCTTTTTTATATGTGCTTTGTATTTTGTATCTATTCTATAAGTGATGTTTGTGAGGATACATCTTGTTGCATGTAGCAGTAGTTTATTCATTTTCATTGCTATATAACATTCAATTCTATTAATATACCATGGATAATTCATTTATTCTAATGTTAATAAATAACTGGGTTGTTTACAGATTTTAGCCATCATGAATGAAGTTGCTATATTATTCTTACAAGGAATTGCTGAGTCACAGGGCATGCATATGATCAACTTCAGGAGATAATGCCAAACTATTTTCCAAAGTGTTATACCAATTTACACTTTGACTCCCCACATATGCAAGAATTCTAGCTATTCTGCATTTTTGCCAGCTATAGGTATTGTCAGTATGGTTTATTTTCTTTTAATTTAGGCTATTCTAGTGAGTTTGTTAATGATATCACTTTGTGGTTTTAAAATACATTCCCCTGTATCAATGACCTTAAACACTGATTTGTGTGTATATTAGCCATTTGGATATCCTGTTCAAGTTTTTCTCATTTGTGTTCCCTGTCTTCTTTTCTGTTGATTTATAAGGATATCTCATACATTCTGGATATGAATTCTTTGTTGTATACATGTTTTACAAATACTTCCTCTACTCTGTGGCTTACTTTTTTCATGCTCTTAATGGCATCTTTTAATGAACAGAAATTCCAAACCAAGATCAGGGGAAGATTTCTCCTTCTAATTATTTCAAGGGCCTCCCTAATTTACACACTTGTATGTACAAACACAGGAGAGAACTTTAAAATTTTTCTTTTCTGCAATATCAAGTTCAGTTGAGGACTCAATCTCTCTGCTATTAAAATAACTCATTCCATTCATATGTCTGAAAAGAGACATACCCAGCTTTAACATTCTTTTCGTTGTCTGACAAAGACAAAAAGTACAAAAAGAGAATAGTGTAGTGGTTTAGTACCTTTTTATTATATTGCTGTATCTTCTAAAGAATGGGAAAATATCTTAGCCATATATTGGTCTACAGCTGTAATGAGTTATAATAACTTTAAATTTTCTGTTTTTGACTTTTAATCTGCAAATTTGTCAATGGCTTTATCAAAATTAATCTTCCTAAAATGTTTATGGTCAATAGACAACATAGCCAGATTTGTAACTCTGTCTCTGCTCATAGTTGATTGACAACACTTTTCGTTAATTTTAATTAAATAAAAATTCTTTCACAACTGATATACACAGTCTTAAAAAATCTAAACTATAAGGAAAAGTTTGGCATAGAGGATTAAAAATCCTATCTTACAATAAATTCCAGAAAGTGCAATACTGCTCTACGTCTTTGTCTCTTTAGGATCACTTTTTTTTCCCCCTTTTTTTTTGTGAAGACCAGTCCTGAGCTAGCATCTGTTGCCAATCCTTCTTTTTGCTGAGGAAGACTGGCCCTGGGCTAACATCCGTGCTCATCTTCCTCCACTTTATATGGGATGCCGCCACGGCGTGGCTGACAGGCAGTGCGTCGGCGGGCGCCCAGGATCCGAACCTGCGAACCCTGGGCTGCCAAGCGCGGACTAAAGCGCTGAGCCACCAGGCGGCCCCCTTTAGCATCACTTTTAACATCTTCCAATATTTTAAACACAGATAAAAGTCCAGGTGATCAATTCAAGTTTTGTTCCTTCCTTTTACAATCACTGCACTATCATCGTTTATATCTACTCTGCTGTTTAAATGGAGCCATGAACTGTGTTTGGAGGAACCTAAAATGATTCCAAATCTTTTTGAACTCACTCTTGAAACAAATGAATGCATCAAGCCCAGCTGTATAACTGAGAGTTAAATTAAATTCCATATAGAATACAATGTTTCCTGAAGGATAAGTAATAAAAATGTGCTAATTTGAAGCTTACATGTATATTATTAAAGCTCAGTAGTAGCCGTAGCAATTGTTTAGAACTTAGAACAGCAGAAATGTTTTCTGGAAGGAAAATTTTATCAGACTTGAGGCATGCCATGAATAAAAAGCAGACCAACTTTAGTCAAGTTCTATTGCTGTTTTTAAATTCTCTACAGACAGTGCCCTCATGCATTGCCTACACCACAGATGGACTGCTCTCACTGCCTCATCTTTGACTTGCCTCTACCAAACACCATGAGTTTTCTAAGACTGAGAATAATCCAAATGTTAAACTCACTACTTTCTTTAATGAATTCCTAATTGACTTCAATATTTAATGGCAGTGCACTGTGAGAGGAACATCTCTGTTTGACATGTACAGCATTAAATTTTTCTTCTTAAATATCCTCTTGACAGCATTAAATGATATTCAGTTTGCTTCTCAGGGAGCAGATGTGTAGTGTTTAGGTCAGGAAGATTTATCACAAGCTAGAAGCATCACAGTATTCTCACTTTTTGTATTTATAAACTTTACTTTGGATTTATAGCTTTTTGATGTTTATCATAACGAGTATCATAAAGTACTCATTTTCCTCACGCAGTGTCTTCAACAAGGATTCCAGTATTAATAAAAATAATAATAATTCTTTACATTTCCATGTACTTTATAGCTCACACAAACTGCAGAACATTTTCGTGTAACATATACATACAAACCAAACACCCGTAAAGTTTCTTACTGTTGTCACAGTTCAGATATTATTTTCATTTTTCAATTGAGGAGTCCGTGACTCAGAGAACATTAACAATTTGTCTGAGCTCATGTGTTTATTCATTCAACAAATATTTATTTAGTCCTTACCCCATGCCAAGTTCTACATGAGGAAATGGAAATAAAGCAAGGTTCATGCACAATTATTCCCCTCAAAAAGTTTTGAATGGATGTAATGGCTGAGCTTGAACTTGACCCAAGATTTTGAGCTCTTGGCCCCATTACTCTTTCCACTTCACACTGGCCCTGTGAACCTCAATGAGCAAAGGAAGAAGTGTTGGAAAATCCCTGCAAGAATATGTTCAAAGTAAAGAACATTATTGAGATTACCCATTTTATATCTTAACAGCTTCATGCCTCTGCCTTCCTGGTTTCAGGCTCTTGACAGCAGGCTGAATGCAGTGCACTATATCTTCTCATTGGACAATACAAAAGATAATGGGAAAACAAGATACACCTTTTTAAATACAAAGTATCAGAATGCATTCTAAAGTGTGCTACGAGAACACAAAGTAAAAGGGAAAATTCTCTTTAATGGTTGTAACTATATTGATTTTCTTTTATCATTGTTGTCACAGAAGATGTAAAGGATTTTTTTCCCTAAGATAATTCTTTTCATTGTGAGATGATAACGTTTGTATTCTACTAGGCTTCTAGAGGGAAAAAAGCAGAGTACGGTATGATGTTTCTTACTGTGTAAAAACAATGGAATCGTATAATGAAGTGGAAAAGAAAGAAAATGGACACAATATCATTATACTATATTTTAAGCCATTAAGAGCAAGTGGGAAGTAAATGGGTTTTGTTTGCTTGTCCAAAGTTCTTTCAAAGCAGCTGCATAAGTAGTTCGTGTTCATACTGTAAAGAATTTTTTTTTGAAGTTAAGGAAACAAGTTTTGTGGTTCTAAGGTGACATTTCTTAAAAATGTGAGAAAAGAAAAATGAATTAGAAAAAAATGAAGAGTGCAATCAATCCAGATGTCACTGATTATCAAAATTTCTCTGTTAATAAATCATAAGGTGGATGAATAAAGGCCTTCCCAATTGACTTGACTTTCCTTTCAAATTCTACACATTTGCAAGTAGTTATATTTATCTTCTATATTATTATTTATGTACCTTTCTTTGTTCCATAAAGGATTTGGGGTTTTCATACTGAATTGTACCTAACTTCACACCCAATATGTGCAAAATTGAAGAAAGGTAATATTGGGGTGTGGCAGGAACTGAATTATATTATTTAGCTAAAGCCTGTGAGCTCTTCCTAACCATGGAGGCTTACCTACTGAACGGTTAGTCATAATTAGCTTGCCTTCTTCTCAGAAACATTGTGAGGAAATATACCATATTGGGCCATCAGTAAAATGTGGAATAGGACCTCAGCTCCACCCCTTCCTAAAAGTACAATAACAATATAAAATACCACTTCTGTGCCTCATGGTTATTATGGCTTTTTTTTCTGAAACTGTAAAGTTTTCTCTACAAATTGTCTGGAACCTAATATATACTTAGATGACAATAGCTATTGTTGTTATCAATATTAATAATATAAAGATCCAATCAAATGATGGATGTGAAACACTGTTCACAAGATTGTTCATGTGCAACTTAAAATTGTTATTATTATTTTCACTAACTTTAAAAGATGCAATACATCATATTTTTTTCCAATAATCCATAGATAATACTCAGTTTCTTTCTTAGCAAAGGATAAAAGAAAGAATCTCAGTTAGGACACCAGTAGCCAAGTGCCCCTAAGTCCACATGATTTTTCAGTTTCTCCAAATTCCCACACTTTTGTCATATTTGACTACATATAGCAAGTCCAGGAAAGAATAATAATGTTGCTAAAATTAAATATAATTATGTATGATTTCTCTGGGGTTTTTGTTTTTGTTTTCTTTTTTGGGGAGGAAGATTCACCTCTTTTTTGCTTGAGGAAGATTCACCCTGAGCTAACATCTATGCCAATCTTCCTCTATTTTGTATGTGGGTCACCACCACAGTATGGGCGCCAATGAGTGCGGTAGGTCCATGCCCAGGAACTGAACACAGGCATCTGAAGCAGAGGACACTGAACTTAACCAGTAAGTCACGGGGCCAGCCCTGATTTCTCTGTTTTATACCACTAGTGCCCATACTGTTATAATGACTGAATGAATAGTCAATTAACTTTTTTAAAAAGACTTATTAATCATTATTTTCATTAAGAATAACATCTTTTAATTCTGGATTACCTATCTTCAAGGTATTCTCAATAATTTCTAAGCTTTACAAGAGTGAGGCTCAATTGTAAATTTGCCCTGTATTTAACATAGCCATGCCCTAGAAATCCTTGATTCTACAAAGCATTTATCGAAATCAAGATTCACGTTTTAAATCCACGTAGAGAAGAAACTCTGTTGATCCAACTCATAGCAAGTGAAAAGCATGATGATTAGTGAGCAAAACCAAAATCTTACAATGTTCAGAGAGAAAGAGAACAAAAAATTATAGCTCACCTGAATGACGTCAATTCTTCCTAAGACCAAACACCAAGGAAAACCAACTTAGAACTCTGTTGCTTCAGCAGTTCTGATAAACTATATGTGAAGTGTGTTATATATTATTTTTTCCCGTGTGACAAAGTATGGTCTCTCACACAAAGTGTTCTTTTTCTTAAGGTATTATATTCTAGCTATTTTATTTAAAATATTTTACTGAAAAGATAATACTCCATAAAACGGTAATAAAAATTTCCCATGATTTTACATAGCCCGCCTCCATCTGTGAAAATTTCCTTTCTCTCTTATATTGAGTATATCTATTTGCAAAGTTAGTTTGAGATTACAATGCTTTGGAAATGATTACTTGGGCAATTCTCTTTCTGTAAAAATCATATTGAAATAGAATTTAGACAGGAAATCTCACAAACTAAATCATCAATATTTTTATAAAAAATAAAATAATAATGAAGGCATTACCTGGAAGTCGATGCATAATTGCTCTATTTGAGGGAATGTGTGCTACTCAAAAAAAGAATGTGTGCTACTTAATGTTCTTTTTGTTAAACACAAAATGTCTAAGGAAAGGCAATAATACAGCAGCTACAAAAAGCAAGGAAATCATTTAATCACAGTAAAATTTGAAGAAATTATGCCAGAGTAAAAATGACATCTACAAACTCACTGACCTTACGCATCAGAAAATTGATCTATTAAAGCTTGAAAATGAACAGGATGAAAACATGACAGTAAATGCAATATGAGGAGTATATCAGAGACCCAGTTAAATATTTTGAGAGTGATCAGACATGTTTAAACCATGGCATTTAAGTTTTTCAGGATTGTACTAAAACCAGAAAATAGCAGGTGCTAAGAAACTCCATGTTGTAAAGTAACCCATAAACATTTGGGCCTAGTCATCTTCGCCCAAGGCTTAGAGGATGAAAAATTGGTCCTGCAGCCATTAACCCACTACCACTCTCCAAAAGGACCAAGAAAGGAATGGGTCTTTAGACTTGTTCCTTAGACAGGTAGTGTTTGTGGGGAGAGGTTGTCAAGGAAAGAGAGAGGTGAAGGCACCTGTAGGAAGAAGAGATATCTAGCATTTCATTCCCTCCCCTGATTGACCTCTACATAAGTTGTACACTTGATCTGTCCCCTTTTCATATCAGAGCAGACAGAGAAGACAGTTTCTTGCATATGGGTTTACCACGGATCAAGTGGGCACCTGGAAAAGTAGCTGTGCTTGAGCCATCCTGCCTGTACTCCATTCAAGAGGAACGTTTGCTGGGCAAGGAATTCCCAGCAGCATGTGCCCTAGGGGAAGAGCTAAGGGAGAGTGAATGAGGTTGAGTCAGTGCAGAATCTCCTGGATGGTGGTGTTATGTGGTGAAGAGGCCTGCAGAGGTCTCATATAGACTTCAGAGACTCCAGACACCTGGGGGAAGACAAACAAACAAACAAAAATTGTCACTATCACACAAGCACCTACAATTTAGAGAGAAAGAAATGAAACAGTGACTGGCTTGAGTGATACATGCCCCATTTCCATCCTGCTGCTTTTCCCAGCAAGAAGGAGGAGCAAGGCCTTGAGGGAGGGAGGGAGTCTCATTCTTCATTAACATTTAGTAATATTCTCCATCAAGATGGTGAACAACTTACAAGAATGTGGTAAGGTCTGAAGGTTCTGCAAACATCTCTGTAGGCAAACAGTAGCCAGTCGTAGATAAGTCTGTTTGCTTGATTCCTGCCATGTTCCCAGAATCCTTTCCAGAAATTCTTATTAAAACTTATAGCCTTATCTATTTTAAGGAGAATGAAGAAAAAGTCATGTCTGCACTCTAATTTGAGAGTGATAAAAGAGAAAGCAGCGCTCTGAGGGCTGTGATGGTGACAGCAGAGGTCCAAGGCAGTGTCAATGGGCCTGGATCATGACTTAATTCATATAAAAACTCACCATGGAAATAGTGTACCTGTTCATAGGCCACAGACATGTGTTACATTTATATAGCAATCCTCAGACACAGGACTATTTCAAATCTCAGAAGTTATAACAGAAAATAGCAATGCCTAAGCAGAGGTATGTGCTGTAAATAATTGAAAAGTAGTTGATAGTAAATTTACTTGGCCACCAATTATTTAAAATTATATTAAGAACTGTTTCCATTAATATACTTAAATTAATCATGAAGTTATCCCCAATGCTGGACTTACACAGCTATCATTTGGATTGTTCAATCTTACTGTGAAAATCAATCTCCACTTAATTTGATATGTTACAAATTTCTATAGTCATAAAATGTTCTTTTCAATAATATTTTTAATAATTATGTTAATAATATTTTCACTCATATTTTTGTTACCACCCCTGTTGATTGTGATACATAGTCTATTCAATCATAAATTCTTCGAAGAAGCCTGAGACAGAGAGGAAACAGTTCAAACTCGTTTAGTTAACTTAGTGAAATTTAATCTTCCTTTTTGAGTGGAAAATATAGAAATTCAAAAACAAAAATAAAGAGTAGAGTTAAGTGATAGCGTCATCCAATGCTGATATTAAACATCCAGTAGGCTTATAATGAGTATTAAATAATTGACATTTTAAAAGTTAAGTGTACAAAGTCTCTGTTTCAAAATATTAGACTGAGCAAATATGTTTCTTCCATCATCCTAAGACCATTCAGAACATGAAAAAGGAAATAAACTCTTCCTGGGAAGAAGACTATAAGTAGCTAAAATATTTAAATAAATTTTTAGATGTTGGAGAAAGGATGGGCAAAAGATGACAGATTAAAAAAGCAGAGAGAGAATAATTAAAGATAAGCCTAGGAGAGACCCAGAGTGGAATAATGAGAAGACTTGTTGAGGAGGACACTAAAGAGATTGGTAAGATGTATTACCCGAAATTTCAGTAAACAGTATATAAAACAATTTTATAAGTTAAAAAATCCACTTGAACATTTGAAACATCCTAAAATACAGCTTAGCCCATTTGTTGTCTTTCATCCTTGAATTTTACTTTAATTGTAATTATGGAGAACTTAATAAAACATAAAATTTAAACAGTGCTTAACAGTAAAGTTCTTTTGAGGTTTAGGGTATTAAGTATAGAATGATTAGCATGCTGTTTTGCAGTACACATTCTGGAGCCAGATGGACGTGGGCTCAAATCCAGCCCTCTCGCTCAATCGCTAAGGGTTACTGGGAAAGTGACAAACTTACAATGCTTCAGGTTCTTTATCTGTGAAGCAGAGATGAGGATGACTTCTACCTGATAGAGTATCCGTCACATATAAAGAGAAAACACAAGTAAAGCCTCTAGTTAAAACAGCACCTGGCATATTCAATAAATGTTAGTTTTTTTGTAATTATCTATTATTTATGCAAAAGGTCAACATTTCTTTCTTTCTTCTCCCCATATTATCTAATGTAGCAACATAGCTGTAAATAAATCTGATTCTTGACTTCACATTCTGGTTGAACAGTCAAATGTCTCTCTCCCAGGAATAGAGAGAAGAAACACTTTCCCAATCCTAGCTACACGTATGTCCTATTGTTCCTAATTTGCTGCAAAGTTTCTGCATAGAAAACAAAAAAAATGATTGTTAAGAATAAGAAAATCACAATAAATCAAATTATTTATGAGTTGTGGGTTGCAGCTGGAATTTCATAGACCAAAGATAATTCAGAAAGGAGAAAAGCGATGCTTAGACTATTTTATATAATGCTGTCTTTTCTTGATAAGCAGCGTGCCAGAGAATGAGTCCCAGATCTGATCCTCTCCTGACAAAGGGAAGGAATAAAATCCAGATTAGATGTTATAACACCAAGTGTATGCAAAGAAAGACCAGATGAAAGCACAACAAGGTGACTTTTTTTCCTCTTCATTTGATTACTACAGGATGCGTCTACAGACATCATTTATTCTGTTTCTTGTGTGCTCATATGTAAAGACATGCACTAGAGATATGGTCTCAACGTTTCAACTCAGATACACTGATATTGTTAGCATTAGGCAATGCCATTTCACCATTTCACTCAGGTTGAAGAAACGCTTTATGCGAAGATTATATAAATGGAACTCCTCAGCAAAGTAGGAAATTGGGGTTTCTTTAGGAAAAATTTTGGTTTATTCAAATCAAGTTTATCATGGGCCCTTGGGAGAGATTCAAATAAAATATTCTGTTAAAAATAGCTACCATATTTTGAAATTAATCAACTTTTGTCATTCAAATTATTCCTTTCCGGCATGCAACGCATAATATGTTAAATGATAAGAATTTAAAATCAGTTCATTTATGTAAAAATATAGTGAATACATATATATTTCACTTTTATAAAACATCCACACTTATCTAATTTAATATTAGATGCCACAGTTCTTATGATGCAAAACATTGAGCCCCACTTCCTCGCTTCAAAAAGAGGTTAAATGAGATGAATTAATAAGGTACTGGAAATGCAGGTGGTGATTGCTAAGAGTTTCTGAAGTTGCTCTCCATGGAGTAAAAGCCAAAGAATATTGTTAAAACAAGAAAGAGGATAAAAGAAAAGTAAAAATAAAATCTCAAGGAGCAGAGGTAGAAAGATGTGTGGGATTCTGCTGAGGATATGTGGAAATACAAGCACACTGGGGCAATAAAAAATAAAAATTAAGCCAATGCCTGGATTATATGTCTAAGAAAAATGGACTTTTATGAGTTCATCTCTGAGTAGCAGGTCAAACTATTATATACAACCTTATGACTTGTTATAAATACTTAAAAAAATGAAAATATTTCAAATTATTCTCCATGTGGTGTTAAAGTATATGTTTTCACTGCCCTTTCTGGGTTATATACCTTTCTTAAATGCATAAAACCACATCACCCTCCTTCAAGTTTTTACTTGATTCAATTGTTGGAAAGCTTGTCAAACGAAATCCACCTGGGTCCATTTACTGCAGATATTCTTCTACTTGTGTGTATCTTGACTTGTCAATAGGAGGATATACATGTCTCTATCATTTATGTTTGCAGAGATTTATTTGTGCTGGAGCTAACTTCTGTATTACATTTTCCTTCTGGGCAAGAAATATATCTTCTGCTTCATTTTTAACTCCTTGTGGCAATTTAGTATTGAGCACTTAGGGGGCTATTAAGTGTATTTTGCTATTTTTTTGATTTGAAGAGAATTAAGATTCATAAAAGTTTTAGGACACTAGGGGAGAAAGATTTATTTCAGAATTATCCTCATTTACAATAAAAAAGAAAGAGGTCTCAAAAATAGATGATTAACACAAGTATTATATAATACATATTTTCTTAGAGCCACACTGAAGTGCAGATAGAAGAGGATTGTTGAGATCCACCCAAAAAATCTTACGTACATTTCTTCCACTGGTATTATTTACAGATTTGTTCAACAAACATTTATTGAGCATCTTTGCTTCACTTGAGACACATTGATGGATAAATAAAGTTTTCTGTCCTAAAGGGGCTTACAATTCAATAAGGCCAAGAAAGCTATGTGTAAATAATGGTAAGAATTCAGCAAAAGCATAAATATTCCCAGAGTACTCTGGGGACACAAAAGAGAGACACTTAGGTATGTCTCTTTGTCATGTGTCAAAAATTTGTTGAGAGCCAGCCCTGATGGCCTACCGGTTAAAGTTTGTCACCTCCACTTCAGTGGCCCGGGTTCAGCTCCTGGGTGCAGAACCACACCGCTCATGTCATTAGCCATGCTGCTGCGGTGGCTCGTATAGAAGAACTAGAAGGACCTACAACTAAAATATACAACTATGTACTGGGGTTTTGGGGAGGGAATAAAAAAAAAAGATAGAGGAAGACTGGCAACAGATGTTAGCTTAGGGAGAATCTGGGGTTTTGGGGAGGGAATAAAAAAAAAGAGAGAGGAAGACTGGCAACAGATGTTAGCTTAGGGAGAATCTTTCCCAGAAAAACTAAAAGTAATCATTAAAAAACATTCTGCTGTACACCAAATATGTTCAAAGGCTTTTGGATAGATTGTGGGGATTCAATAATGAATAAGTTTTCATGGAGTTTATATTTTGGTGAATAATAACAGCAAGTAGGGGCCGCCCGGTGGCACAGCGGTTTAGTTCGTGCTTGGCAGCCCGGGGTTCGCAGGTTCAGATCCCGGGCACCCGCTGACGCACTGCTCATCAGCCATGCCGTGGCGGCGTCCCATATAAAGTAGAGGAAGATGGGCACGGATGTTAGCCCAGGGCCAGTCTTCCTCAGCAAAAAGAAAGGAGGACTAGCAACGGATGTTAGCTCAGGGCTGATCTTCCTCACAGTAAAAAAATAAATAAATAACAGCAAGTAAACAATGATATGTATGATGGAAGAAGCACTTGCAGAAGTATGCTACAGTAAGAACAGAGACAGCTTACGCAGGTGTAGAGCCTGCCCCTTTCACTTGCTAATTGTTCAACATGAAGTAAATTAATTAAAGCCCCAATACCTCAGTTTCCTCGTCTCTAAAGTGGGTATAATAACCATGTTTACCTTACAGCATTATTGTGAGGATTAAATACTCTAATATATGCAAAGTATTTAGTAGAGTGTGAGGCACACATTAATACTCTATGTGTTTGATATTGTTATCATGTTATGAGACCACATTAAAGGGATCAAATCAAGACTTTGACTCTCAGGGGACTTCTGGGAGGGTGTAATATCTGTAGTGAAAATGGAAATGTTCTAGAGGAAAGCAGTTGGAAGGTAAGAGGGTGAAGTAAGGGAGAGGAGAAGAAAGATCAGACTGAAGAGTTTATGCAAATTCTAGAAGTAGAAAAGGTCATAGCATTTGGGGGAACTGATACTTCAATGTTTCTGGAAGGAGGGTGATACAGAGACAGGAGAAAGCTAAAAAATTGGAGAGAAATAAGGGCCAGGCATGAAACATCCGAAAGAAGTGGTACCAAACTAAATTTAAAAGCATCAGCAATAATTAAATGGATCAAGACGGCAAGCTGGGAGGAATAGTCTCAGAAGAGAGAGCAGTAAGAGCAGAGGCAGGTGTTGTACAACATTGCAGTATCCTCCAGAAGCTCCACACATTTTGGTTTTACCAACACGAAGTGTGAGGAAGGGAGAACAGGGGGATGAAGCTGTATAGTCACATGAGGACCAGGTTTCAGAAAAGGACTATGGCAGAGATACTCTTCATTGCCATGAAATGCCTCTTGTGCATTATCCTGTGACTAGTGGGGAACACTGAAGGATTATGCTATGAGTAATGGAGAACAACTGAAGGATTTGGAGCAGTAGATGCAGTAGATGGTTTTGTTTTAGTGTGAGGGATGGATTTAAGCAGGGTGACCTTCTTTGTTAGGATGCTATTGAAATAGTGCAGGTAAGAGCTGAATGAACTCTGAATTAAAAGTGGATATAGTAGGTATCAATAAGTGAGAGTAAATATTTAAGAAATATTTGAGATTAATACCTGATGATAGCATTGTTTGTTGCATCATAGTGAAGTAACGAATATGCTTCCCAGTTTTCTTTTTTTGGGTGACCATGGGAATGTAAAGGAAAAAGATAGAAATATCTTAGATTATTTTGGACATGAATTTGGTGGTGGCACATTTAAACAACGTGTTGTGCCGATAGATGTCATATAAGCCATCAGGAAAGACATCAGAGTGGAAATGTCAAAGTTCAATCATCTACCTTTTATATTTTGTGGAAACCCTGAGAGTGGTTGAGCTCACATTTGGCAAGTATTCAGAGGAAATAAATACCAGTCAACCAAGTTTAAATATGAGGGAATACTAATATGCCAAAGATGGTCCACAGAAGGCCATCAACATAGTTCCAGAAGTGTTCAGAGACTTGAGAGACAATACTTATATGGAATCCAAGACACTTTTAAGTGGATACTTCTAAGAAGGATAAACACTAATTAACAGGGTTTAATTAGTCAAAAGGTGGCATAACAAGGATTTGCTCTTGAAGTTGTAGAGGTCATCAAAGTGACCTCTGAAAGACGAATTTTGGAACGGTGAGTGAGAGAAAAGACCACAGGGGGCTAAGAATTGAATGGAGCGTGAATTGGAGAGACAGTGATTATAGTTATGAGGGATGAAAGATTAAGGGAAAGGCATTTTTGTTGTAAAAGACTTGGCTGTTTTTATTAGGCTAAAGAGAAAGACTGAGTAGAGAAATAGAGATTTGAAACTTAATGATGGTGGCAGAGGAAGAGGAGAGGAATGATGATGGAAAAAGGTGAGAGTGGAGAAAATGAAATCAAGAATTACTGTGGAAGAGTTGGCTTTGAAAAATAAGAGGAAAAATGATTTTCTAATGTTAAAAAGTAGAGATGGAGAGAAACCTTCTGCTTTTTGGATTCAAAGGGACAGGCATAGCTGATGCATCCTCCTTCCCTACTTCTTCCTGCCTTAAATGTTAATACGAAGCCTGGAGGTGGAGCTACTCTCTGTAGCCAAGAAGGAAAGTCCAAGAGAATTAAAAGAATGTTGACTGTGATGTCAATGGGCTGTTGAACCAATTCCAAAAGCTCCTCCTTCCAAAGTCATAATAATTGAAATTTTTAAAGTTTTCATTTACGCCAATTTTATATCAAGTTTTTAAATTACTTGTAGCCACATTAATCCTAAATCCTACATTTTTTAAAAATCTCTGAAAGATAGGGGAGGGAAACAACTGTTCAAAATACGTTGAATTGTTTTTATGGCAACAGTATTTAGCTGGTATTCCGTAGGAGCACAGAGAGTAGATGTGGAATTGGGCTGGGTTCTTGCTTGGTCATTATAGTGGAAGGTCAGGAGTATAAGAGTTTTGAAGTGATGGGCTATGCCTGGCTCAAGGTCTAAGACGAAGCTGTGGGAATAAGAGACAAAGTGGAGTAAGGTGAAGATCACTAGTATTGAAAAGGCCAGGTATCTGTGAGGATGAAGGAGTTTCGTGAGTTGTCTATGTGAATACTGAACTCACCAAGCACAATGGCATAAGTTGGGGGTTAGAGGAATACTGAGAACTACGTGTAACTGCAGTAGATAGCATCTCACTTCATGGATTCAGATGCCACTTACATGCAGTAAACTCCTAAGTCTTTATTTCCAGTATTCCCTGTCCCTATCTGTTCTCACTTTTCCAGAGTCATATGTTAACCTGTTTCATTAATATCTCCAATTGGATATCATATTGTCATCTAGAGGTTAGCATATCTAAAACAGACTCTTGATTTCTCTCCCCAAACCTGATCTACCCTCAGTCTTTTCCATTCCAGCAAAATGCACATAAATCACCAATATTTCTGAACCAAAAATCTCCTCCTTCTAGATCAAATCCATTAGGTTATCTTCTACCTTCAAAAACAAATCTCGTATCTGTCCTCTTCTCTCCATCCCCACTGTGGCAACTCAAGTGCAAGCCATCATCTTTTTTGTGTCTGTTGTCTACTACAACTGGGAAATAGTCTTCCTGTCTCTACCCTTGAGTCCCTATAAGCCATTTGTAATGAAGAAACCAAAATTTTATTGCTAGCTCTCATATCATGTGACTGATCTCTCTAAAATCTTCCAAAGTATTCCCTATACAAATGGAATGAAATCTAAATTCTCAAGCTAGTTTACATATTCACATTATATCTGATTCCCCTTTTCCCTCTACAATATATTTTCACTCTCATTTACTAAGCTCCAGTCATATGGATCTTCTTTAGGTTTCTTGAAGACACCAAACTGGTCCCTACCTTAGAACATTTGCACTAGCTGTTTCCTCTGTCTGAAAGACTTGCCCTTCTGGTCTTCACAAGGCTGACTCCTTTATGATATTGGGATCTCAGACTAAAATGTCACCTCTTCATTGGTGCCTTCTCTGACCATACAATCTTAACTAGCCATCCTGTCAACTTGATCAATTCTCCTCATTTTAATCAGTACTTGCCACTATCTGACTTTTTTCAGCATACTTTTTTGTTGATCTAATGTCTTCTCCCCTCGCTCCCCCAGTGTTGATAGCGCCACGAGAAAAGAGGTTTTGATGTCATGTGCACTGCTGTATTCCCATTGTCTACAACTCTCAGAGGCACTTGTTAGGTATTCATTAAGCTTTTGTTGAATGAATTAATATATTTATGTTTATCTTAGATTAGAGTTCTAGTAGGGATGGTTGAAAATTATGAAAAACTGAGAACCAGGGGCTGGGGTTAAAGACAGAGCATATGATTGAAGAAAGGATGGGAGGGGTGTATAGAGGAGTGGTTAGCTCATATCACGTCTTCACAGAAAATCATCCATAAAGTCACTAGACATTTATACAATTTAACTTATCTGAATAAATTTCCTTACCCAAGATAGAAAGAACTTAAGAACATTCTAATGAAGAGAGTGTATGAAATAAACACGCTCACGCAGAGGAAATCCACACCAAACAGGATGTCCTAAGGAGCACACACATGTTGGCTGAACCCTTACTGGTTCTATGCAGATGCTCAGTGGAGGCCACCAAAATTTTTTGAAAATTATTCCTGACATAGAATTCTATTTTTTAAATAAATTTACTAGGGCATCAACTACAAAAATTTAAAAAAGGCAATGACTTAATATAGATGTCAGGATTATAGTTTGTGTTGTCTTAGAGTATAAATGTGGAAAACTGAAGTAATGTTTATGAGCAAATCTAGATAGTAAAATAATTTACCTTGAATTTGTAACAATATTGGTATGTAGATACATTAAATGACCAAAAATTATTGTTGTGATTGATTACTTAAAAATATTTAAATAGTATTTATGAGGATTTTTTTTATGACTTGGTAAATTGCTTATGCTATAATATGAAGCTATTAAAAGTAGAATACAAAGTAACATACACAACATGTAATATAATCTGCAAATGCAGAGAAAATAACAGCTATTAATGTATGAAAATTTTAACAATAGATACGAGTTGGTAGTGAAATTATGAGTAGCTGTTATATTTTTCTTTAAACTTTGCCATATTATCCAAATGAACATGTGTTATATTTAAAATCAGACATAATAAATGTTTAATAATGAAAATTCCCTTGTAAATAAATAAATGATTTGTAACATTAGACAAATGAGAAACACACCACTATTTGCTACAGTATTAATTCTCCAGAGATTTGTGGTACACTTTTCAGAACTTTCATATTTTTAGGGGCAAGAGTTGAAGAGAAATAACTAATTTCTCCATCCCCAAAGCGGCTCTAACTTCAGATCTCAATTCATTGACAATCTGGTCAGATCATTTATTATATCACAGTTAGCTGGCCAGAGGCTTCCCTTTGCCAAGGAATTTTGGCAGGCCAATTGGCCCAATGAACAACGTACTGCATTGTGTCTTGAAAAGATGGAAACCACCTTGCTTTTCTGTGGCCAAATGTGAGGTCTTAGAAAAACCTCAGAATGACAAAAATAGTTAATTTTAAGGTTTTCCATTTATGACAAGTCTTTTGTTGTTGTTGCTCTTTTATTCTGCTTTAGCATTTGATAAATATGAGGAAGAAAAAGAAAGTCATTCTGGACTTCATCCAACCAAATTTTAGGTCGAGAATGCACACTGATTAAAACATTTCAATAGACATTTTAATTCTATCTTCTGCTGACCAGCTTGGGAGATAACTGTGGAATTACTACTTCCAGGTCGATTATATGAAGTCATGGATTTTATGTGGCACCGTACATTTTAGACATGTTATTGAGTGTACTCAATGTGTCTATGTATACACAGTAAAATACATATTATTTAAATAAATTCAAACTACTCAACATAAGCCCCAGGCAAGTCAAAACTATAGCAAATCTGAAAAGTAACTCTTCAACCAATGTGAAATAGTTCATATTTTATTTGACTATACTACATATATTATGCCTGGATATTCAGGATGTATACTTCATGCTGTAAATCTGAGATAAAATAAACATAACAGCATAATCCCTTGCCAATATTGAAATCTTTTTTCCTTTACAACAGCCAATGCCAAATAAACAATTTGCATTTTTAAATTTACAAGTAATTTGTTACTTTCAACAAGTTTTATTTTCAATTCCCAGAGAGTGTAATCAGTGCTTTGGACTAATTCATTACATGGTTAGAAAACTTTTCAAGTTATTCAAAATAAATTTGCTGTTTCTACTCATCATTATGCTTTTATTTTTCCAGCTGAAATCAGCAACTCGTTTATTCTTCTTTAGCTTTTAAACCAGGCATTCCTCAAATTAAAGACTCAAAGGAAAGACTGGCCATCAGTAGATTTCATTCTGTCCTAAATGTTCTACTTTAACTCTACATAGATTATGTTCATCTAGAACAGTCTTAAGGAATTAATGTACAAAAGTTGTAAGTTAAATAAAATGTATCTTTTTAGCCTCTTTATCTCTCTATCATATTCATACCCACCTCAAAGTGGATGTGGCCTGATGCTTTCATGCAGCTCCCTGATTTCCCAGCCCTCTTCCAGCTTACCCCATGCTGCTCTCAAGGGAGTTTTAATGACATACATCTTAGATAGAGAGAGGGAGGACATGCTTGGGCTCACCGTGAACTATATCATACCTTATTTTTACTGAAATTTGTATATATTGACCTCACCTGCTCATGGAAATTCTCTTTGTGCCTTCCAAGGTAGAAAATTAATCCATAGTGTGAGAAAAAGCAATAGACATGTTTGTCACATACAAGGAATTTTTTTCCCCACCAAAACAAAGGTAAGGTATACATTTTGATCAGGAATTCTAGAAGTAATGCCTTTGTTGCTTTGTTCTAACTCATATAGTTTCTAAAAATAATATTTCCAAAAGGAGGCAAAAATCATTGTGAAAGATCAATATGGTGACACGTAACCAGAGCCAGATGTATAGTATCCCTTGAAAGACATGATGGGTCTGTTACTATCAATTACTCAATTATCAGGTAAATTCTGTCCTGAGAGGAAGGTTCAAGTGTTTATATCAGGTATCAGCAAACAATGGTCAGTAGAAACAAATGGCTATGAAAACAAATTCAGCCTTCCTCATGTTTATGTGTAGCCTGTAAGCTAAGAATGGGTTTTACATTTTTAAAAGGTTTAAAAACTCAAAAGCGGGGGCCGGCCTGGTGGTATAGTGGTTAAGTTTGCATGCTCTGCTTCAGTGGCCCGGGGTACATGGTTCAGATCCTGGGTGCAGACCTATGGACTGCTTATCAAGCCATGCTGTGGTGGCATCCCATATAAAGTAGAGGAAGATGGGCACGGGTGTTAGCCCAGGGCCAATCTTCCTCAGCAAAAAAGAGGAGGATTGGCAGTGGATGTTAGCTCAGGCCTAATCTTCCTCACTAAAAAAAAACCCTCAAAAGCAGAATAATATTTCATGACACTTGAAACTGTATGAAATTCAAATTTCAGTGTCTAAGAATAGAGTTTTATTGAAGCATAGCTACACTCATTCATTTATTTATTGTCTATAGCTTCTTTCATGCCACAACAGCAGAACTGAGTAGTTGTTACAGATGTGGTATGGCCCACAAAGCCTAAAATATTTATATTCTGGCTCTTTACAGAAAAGTTTGCCAAACCCTGGTTTAGAGCACAATTCTTTCATTACTCACATCTTCACACCATTGCCTGGAAAGGATTAAGGCAACCTGCACAAATCCCCCAACGGCACACTAGCTTCACACAAAAATGCCTTCGGATAATTTTTGGAAGCTGGAGTGACAAATACAGCTACTGTGTCCATGATAAAATAAACCTCTCTCTGAATATATCTTGGCTCCCTATAATCCTCAGGCTGATGAGGAATTGTTAACATAGGAATGAGTTTTAAAGTTTTGAAGAAATGTAGGAGATGATGGAACTTCAAGAATATCCTTCTTACTACACACATTGTTTGGTGTGAAGATTACTTATAAACCTTCCTATAGAACATATCACAGTACATATATACAAGCTTTAAAATAATCTTTGTTTCCTTAAGAGTAGATGAGCTTTTAAAGTTTTCTCAAGGGTTAGCATTAAAAGTAGAATTAAGCAACACTTAATTTTGATAAGTCTGTATTGTCAGGAAAATCCTCCCTACTTTCCATTCCTACGTCATATCCTTCTCCAAGATTCAACATTTCCATCAAGTGTAAACTAATCATATTGATTAATCCTCCGTCTGTCAGGTGGTAATTGCAAACCAAAGCTTTATCATTCAATAACATAATGACCAAGTCAACAATAACTAGTAGCGTTCATTTCAATGTATAGCTTTGATTATCCATTTTTCCACATGTTAACCCATCAGGAACTAAAATTTCTCTGGGAAAAAAAGACATCTTCCATAATAATCTCCAGGATCATCATGACTTTAGTTGCCCCTGTTTTAAGGGAGAAATCAACAAACTGAAAATACAAACCCACTTTCTAAATAAAAACAAATATTAAATAATCTCTTTTGAAGAAATATATCTACTAACAGCAGTGAAAGAAAAGACTACTTTTAATTTATTTTAAGCAGTTGTGCATTTAACTATACCGTTAAGAAAAAATCAGAAATTATATAATTCCATTTTTAAATCTGTGGTAAACCTTGATGCCTCGTAGTAGCTTTATCACTGTTTCACCAAATCCACATTTGAAAGAATAGCATCCTTTTCTATTAAAGAGAAAGCCATAAACCTAATGATTATCCATAGTTTTTTTAAGTATAAGAAAAGAAAGTATAGTTATATTAGAAACATCCTGATGAAAGCTGACGTGTGGTTTAGAATTGTAACGGCTGCAATAAAGTCTTTGTGCTATTAATTTACCTGGAGTAGGTCCTATGGCATTTGGGCATTTCTTCTTCTAGGTGGTTTCTTAAAATTGCCAACATATTATCAGAATTACATCTGAAGTGGGGCCGTCTGGTGGCGCAGCGGTTTAGTTCGCGCTTGGCAACCCGGGGTTCGCAAGTTCGGATCCCGGGCGCCCGCCGACGCACTGCCTGTCAGCCATGCCGTGTTGGCGTCCCATATAAAGTAGAGGAAGATGGGCACGGATGTTAGCCCAGGGCCGGTCTTCCTCAGCAAAAAGGGGAGGATTGGGAACGGATGTTAGCTCAGGGCTGATCTTCCCCACAAAAAAAAAAAAAAAAAGAATTACATCTGAAGTGCCCATCATTGCAAAAATCCTAATTTTTACTGTAGACTAACAAGATTATATTACTGAATCAGAGTATACTTTCATTTTAGTATCTTCTTTTTAGTAAAAGTGAAACACAAATAAAAAAAGAATACCACTATTATATTTAAAATTTCTTAGAAGTTTTGACACCATAAAGAAATGATAACTGTAAGTATTGGAAAGCAGGAGATTAAAACCAAAAGTAGTTTACAACATTATGATTATTTATTCAGGAAACCTGAAAGGCTATTAGCATATATAAGTTTAGTAAAGATTCATTTATGATATAAATATAATAACAATGACTAGTTATGGAAATGGAACAAAAGAACCTATTCACAATAACAATACAATTTTTTTAAAATGAGAGCAAACTTAACAAGGAAAAAGGGTGATTATGAAGAAAAATATAAAATTTTCTGAAGGACAGTGAAGAAGACTTGAGTAAATAGAGACAAACCTTAGTCCAGAGGGAATTATTCAATATTGTAAATACATTAATTCAAATCAAGTCAATACATACATATTAGATGCAATTATAATAAAAACTTTAATAGGATTTTTTTAAATGTGAAGTAATAATTTTAACGTCCATCTAGGATGTATAGACAAAAGTATACAAGAAATGATTAATAAATGAATGAATAAATAAATAAATAAATTTGAGCCCTAGTCCCTGGATCTTGGTTTTTAAAACCATTATCTGGAGCCTGCCCTGGTGGTCTAGTGGTTAACATTTGGTGCTCTCATCGCCGCAACCTGGGTTCCTTCCCAGTTGTGGAACCACACCACCATCTGTCAGTTGTCAGACTGTGGCAGCGGCTTACATAGAGAACTAAACTAACTGCTAGGGTATACAAATAGGCACTGAAGCTTAAAAAAAAATTATCTGATTAAAGGAACGCAGGTCCTCTTGGATAAAGGGCTGTTCCAGGACTAGGGTAGGAAATATATGACATGATCCCAGAACATCTTTCAGTGCCAGAAAATAAGAGAGTGCTCAATAAAAATAAAAACACAGGCATGTGGTATGTCAAGGGAAGCAGGAGCCAATAAAAAGAGCTCTCGATGGCCAAAGCTACAACAGTTTGAGGAACAAAATAAATAAAGTGGTATAAAATAAGTATCCGTGAATTCATACTTATATAAATAAATGATTGAATAAATAAATAGGAGAGAATAGGCAAATCTCCCATGCAGAAGAATTCCAAACAATTTATGTGTATACTCTACCCTCGAGAAAGTGGAGCATAACCCCCTACTCCTTAAGTGTCAACAGCATACAGTACCTTCCTTGCAAAGCATATAGTATAGAAAGAGGAAAAAAAGAGTAACTTTACAGTGGGGAAACCTGACAACACAATCTCAGCTAGGTGATCAAGATTAACATCAACAGCAATAAATAATGTTGATAGTATGTACCCCTGATAGGATGTGATGAGAAGGGCACTTTTCCTCTGTGACATTCCCTCCCCAAACCCATAACCCCAGTCTAATCATGAGAAAAACATCAGAAAAATTCCAACAGAGAGGAAGTCTACAAAATATCTGACTAATGCTCCTCAAAACTTCGAGTTTATTGTCTTAGTCCCTCCCTGGCTGCTAGAACAAAAATACCATAGACAGGATAGTCTATAAACAACAGAAATTTCCCACAGTTCTAGAGGCTGGGAAGTCTAAGATCACGAGTCCAGAAGATCTGGTGTTTGATGAGAGCCCAATTCCTGGTTCACAGATTGCTATCTTTTCACTGAGTCCTTACGTGGCCGAAGGGGTGAGGAATCTCTCTCTCAGGTCTGTTTTACAAGGACACTAATCCCATTCATGTAGGCTCTGCCCTCATGACTTAATCATGTCCAGTAGGCCCCACCTCTTAATGCCATCACATTGAGGGTTAGGATTTCAATGTATAAGTTTTGAGGGGACATAAACATTCAGTCCACTGCAGTCATCAAAAATAAGAAAGTCTGAGTAACTTTCATAGCCAAGAAGAGCCTAAGAAGACAAAATGATTAAATGTAATGTAGTATCCTGGAGGGATTCCTGGATTTAAAAAAAAAGACATTAGATAAAGACTAAGGATATCTGAATAAAATACAGACCTTAGTTAATAATGATGTATGAATAGTGATTCATTAACTGTGACAAAGGTACTGCACTAAGGTAAGATGTTAATAATAGGTAAACTGGGAACAGGGTGTTTAGGAACCCTATGCACTATATTCACAGGTGTTCTGTAAATCTAAAATTATTCTAAAATAAAAGTTTTGTAAAGTAGGATGTTTGAAATTCCGAACTTTAAAATCTACCATAGAGATGTAATAACTTATAAAACAGCACAGGTACAAATTTGAACAAGTAAATCACTGCATAGAACATAGAGTCTAGAAACACACCTATGATTATATACTAAGTGTTTAAATCATTAATTGAACAAATATTTATCGAGTCTTCTAAGTGTCCAGTACCATTCTGGGCAATGAAGATAAAGCAGTGAACGAAACATGGCAAAAAAAAAGCCCTCATTAAGCTCACATTCTAGTTGAAGAGACAAGTAATGAACAAATAAATAGTATAGTATATTTCAGATGTTGGTAAGTGCAATGAAGGAAAATTAACTAAGCGAGGAGAATATGAAGAGCCAGCTCTGGAGTGACAATTTTAAATAGGACGGTCAAAAAGGCCCTGCCGAAAAGGCAAGATTTGAGAAAAACTGAGGAAGGTGAGGGAGTGAGCCACAGGGATATGTGGGGAAAGATCATTCCAGACAGAAGAAAATTAAAAGTCCCTGAAATGGTGGTATGCCTGGCAGATTTGAAGACAAACAAGTGGACCAGTGTGACTAGAACAGAAGAAGAGGGAGCCAGGGCTGTAGGCTGTGTAACCAGGGTGGTGACATGGTGAAGGTTCTTGAAGAACAGCATAACGGTTCTAGAGTTTATCCTTTGAATGAGATGAGATATTTTTAGATGGTTATGAACAGAGGCAGCGTACGGTCCCATCTGTATATTAAAAGCAATAATTGGGTTTGCGCTGAGAATTGACTGTCGGAGGAAAACAGTGAAATCAGGGGGACCGATTTGCAGACGGAGCTGCTGCAGCTGCACCTACAACCCACAGCAGCTGGGGAGGCTCACTGTCCCCGCCCAGTGGCCATGTGACTTTCTGATCTCAGGGTAATACCCCGCCATCCTTTTGATTCCTCTAGCATTCCCATCTCCTTTTGCTTCTTTCAGAGGTTCCAAAACTTTTATACCCTACCTCGAGCATTAAATTTTCTGTTGCAAATAGCCAATGTGGTTTCTATTTTTCAGCTGGATTCTGACTGATACAGAAGTCCAGAGTTTTGATGTCCTTAATATTTAAACACAAATAAATAAAAAATTAATGTACCAATTGAAAATGGGCAAAGAAATAAACAATTTTCTAAAATCAAATAAAAATGTCTAATGTGTGTGTGTATATATACATAGTTTCAAACACACTAGTAATAAAAGATGAATTCTCAGTGAGATTTAAATTTTATTTATCAACTGAGAAAGACTAAAGAAATTACATATGCATTATTGCCAAGTGTAAATTAAACAGGAACTTTTATACACTGCTGCTGAGACAAACTTTCCAGGGGACCATTTGGCAATATATACCAAAACTCTTAAAAATGTGCATACATTTGACTCAGCAATTCTTTCTAAAAATTTATCCTAAGGAAATAAACATGAATGTTTCCAACAAGAGTTTATGTTAGTAGAACTTTTTGTTAACAGTAGTAAAAATTGGGGGGAAATAATCACAGGCAGTTTGTCCAAAGTAGGAAATATTTTATATAAAATATGGTGCATTCATAGGAAGGAATAATCTACAGCCAATAAAATTTTATGAAACAAATAGTTATTAGCATGGCAAACTGACAATATATTTTTAAGGAAATAAAGAAGAATGGATACTATATAAGAACCTTATTTATAAGTATAACTGTTATACACACACATGTCTATGCAACAGAATAATGTGTCAAGGACTCATGATGCAATAGATGTTCTATACAAATAAGATAGAACAAAATGAAAATTTTCAAAATAAATATATGAGAATGGTTTTATGACCAGAAGGCCTTTCTCACTGGGACTCCTGACCCAGAGAGAAGATAGAAACAGATCCAGAGAATAAAAAAGGAAAGTTTGTGAAGAGTCTTTTGTCTTCCTTTCTTTTGGGGAGAGTGTCATTTCTATGCTGTGTGTCCCAACCCCCTGCCCATTACCTCAAGTCCATTCACAGGCACTCCAAGGAGATCCACCAGGTAGCTTGAGATGCAATCGCAGTATTTAAAGGAGCACGTTGAGCTGTCATCTGGACCATGCCAAAGGAATAACAAGGCCAGTGGACATGGCTACCGCCCTAAGGCAGCTGGGCAGGAAAAAGATATTTGGGAAGTAAACCTTCCCAACTCAAGCATAAGAATGCTTGGGGACCACAGGAAAGAGAGCCTAGAGCTATTATAAAGACTGCCCGTGAAGACTGGAAGGTTACAATAGTCTTGTACAATAGTCTAGCTCTACAATAGACTAGAGCTATTGTAAAGACTGCCCGTGAAGACTGCCTGGAAGGTTCTGCGGGACATGGACTGCAGGAAAAACTGGGGCTGCAGAAAGAATACTCACCTGGAGGAGAAAGCACATCACAGCTATGCTGGAGTTGTGGCAGGAGCAGGCAGGTGAAAGGAGCCTCTGAAAGACCCAGGAAGTATCGTGAGAGACAGAGTCAGAAATCACATACACCCATGCTCATGGAAGACCATACCCTTCTCTGCACTTCCGTGTCCCTGAGCTTGAATTTGGTGAGGTGAGAATCAAGCAATTATGGAGCAGTAGGAAGAAGGACATACTCTGAGCAGAAAAAAACAAAAGAGAAAAGCACCCTCCCTACCGTGGCCCTGGCTGCAAGGAGGGGAGAGGACGAAACAAAGTTAAAACTTTTGATTATTTTCTGGGACTGTAAAATTTGAGCCAATAAGTTGAGGTTGTGTTTACAATTTGAAGTGACTGTGTCTTTTAATATAAAAGAATGACCAGAAAGATAAGATTGTGGAGTGTCTCAGCCAGAGTCCCAGGTTTCATCAAGGGACAAAAGAAAATCTAAATTTCCCACACCAAATACATTGTAATGGTACATGGGAGACGGTACAAAGCTATATTTTTATTGTATTCCATAAAAGAGAATGGTTTTATACACCAGAAATATATATATAGAGAGAGAGAGAGAGGGGCAGAGACAGAGAAAGAGAGACCGAGAAGATAATTGAGTCAGTTCACTTTGTGATAATTGTGGTTTGTGAATTTCCAGTATATATGATATACTCCAATAAAATCTTATTAAAAAGGGAAATATGTTAGCTGCCATTTCTTCTAATTCAGCTCACTTGAGAATTCCTGGACAGTCAGTGAAAAGTGGCTTAAAGGTGAAGGATTTAGAAGAAACAATTTCAATATCATTCAAGCTTTGGTCCATAGTAAATGAATATTGATGTATAGATGAATGTTCTGCCACTGAGTCCAATTTATTTTGAAAGCAAGAAGCAGGTAAACCTATTTAAAACAAATTGTGCCCCACATATTACCTACAGACATAAGGTCACATGATATTTCAAAATCAAGTACACTGGAAGCCCCTGTCTGTTAACATAGTCTTTTAGAAAACCAGCCAAAAGGTGAATTGCCTTTGAAAACCCAATTCCCTAGTAAGCCCAACACCCTGAGAAATGGAAGGAACAGCTATTTTCTTGAGTCGGGGCAATCTCTGCTGACACTTTGCATAGGGTAGGCCTGGGTCATCCTCATTGTCTTCTTGCAGTGACTAAAGCTGAGTCCTTGAGCAAAAAGTAATTACAAAAGATGAACTGGTTAAAAAATTTGAAAGGATAATCATGTTACTAATAACTGCTAACCAAATGGCTAAAAACAAAATTAGCACTAACTCTTTTAAGAAATCAGCTTTCCTTTATTTGTTTATTTAAATAACGGATTCATCTCTAGAAACAGCTGACTCACACTGAGTATATCACTATGTGTACTATCTCCAATCCCTTTAAGCTGGATGTCAACTCAGGTGCCCTATCTTTTTAGATTTGTTGAATATAATTGACTGAAAATCTATCCCAGCTGTGGTGGAATAGTGCTTTTTTTTTTTTTTTCATAATCACTGCTAGTTAGATTTGCTCATTTATGGACCGTCACATAATCCTCACATTGCTGGCCCAATATTCTACTACATCATCCCAGGTGTGGAAGTCAGCTCCTGTCCCCTGAGTTTCTCCCCAAACATCACTCACACGAGTGTAGACATATATAATCTATGTTCTAGTGCAACAGAGGGCTTTTCTATGGCCACATAGCTCTGCTCCCTCCCCACCTCAAGATCTCTTTTCCTCCTTCAGTTTTTCTTTCTTTCTCTCATGCAATTTCTAGACCTCTTTTTACCATATTCAAAGACTCTTTAATATCTCTGCCAAAACAAAAGGACCAACTATTCAGAGACCCACTGTTTAGTACAACGGAACCAACTGCCTTCCTCTTATATCTCACCGTCAATTTCCAGGATGAGACAAAAGCAATATAAATTGATTTCCCCTTTGATTTGATTTATGCAACACTCTTTCCAAAGGCTAGTTGGCTATAGTAGTTTTGGGTAAAATGAAAAATATATCTTTTCTTATTTTCACTATTTTTCCTACTACTTAACTGTCTCTATATCTTTAGCTCAATCCTGCCTGTATTTGATCTCCTTTATTAATTTTTTCCTTTTCCCGATTCATGTTCTTGCATCAACCTTCCTTCATTATTTCTTATTATGCCTTTCTTCTGTACTCCATCTTCATTCCCTTATATGTCAAGGTTAAAAAATTTGATTTGAACCCAAGTCATTCTTACTTCAATGATCATTTTGTCTCTATTTTATCAAGCTGTCTGTGTATATGCACTAGCACCAACTATCTATTTTTTAAAGCAATTTTCTACCATGTTTTAAAATGCTTAAAGTTCTCAAATAGCAGAGTGAATCATTTTACATATGGTGCTAAACATATTTAATCATAATGTAATAATATGGCAATACTAAAACTGAATAGTATTTGTTTTAGCATGCCAGTATTAGATTTCATTTAAATGAAAATATATTCCGATGTAGAAAAATTTCTGTTTATATTTGTACCTCCATTGTCAATATAAGATATCATTATTCACTATTTGATTTATATATATATATATATTTTATATGTATATACTAATAGATTTGTATTATCTCACATCTTATTACTCATTAATTTATCAAATATCCCTATGCACCTACATTATGTTCTGCATTTATTCCAGAGAGGAGACATAGCAATATGATAAGAATTAAACTAGAGCTATGTACAAGATGCTTTGGAATGATGGAAGAGAAAACAACCAGCATATACCATAATAATAATAATGACATAATGACAATAACTACCATGTGGAGGACATTCAGTAAAGTAGTATCCCCCTATGTTTTTGTTTTATAGGTGAGGGAAAATATAGTTTTGATAGTTTAAATAATTATAGATTCATATCTAAATTCATGTATGGAAGATGTCATCTAAAGGCAAGATTTGAATGCTCGCCTGTCTGCATGCAAAGTCCATTCACTGTATTATATTGCTTCCATCTATAAGTTGCACCAATCAATGAAGTGCACAGATGTATACACTTATGATGGTAGATGTAATCATTTTAACTCAATAAAAGCAATTCTAAAAGAAATTTTCTTTGGAAAAACATATTTTTATCCCTTCTGTTTGAAAAAAATGTTTGCTCAGCATATACGATGCAATGGGATCACTGACAACTTCTGCCTAGAGTGCCAGTTAAGGTTTCCACCAAACGATCGCCTTTGAAATATGTTCAATGCACATCTAGATTGCGGAGTAAGAAAGAGAATAATGAAAATCTGCCTGAACTGTGCACAACCTGATCATGCAGTGGCAGTGACAAACCACAAACATGGTGATAGTTAAAGGTGGCATTGCCCAGAGAGATCTAGGCTAACAATTAGAGACACTCCTCACAGGGGAATTATAGAAATCCCCAACTAGGCAACTCACTATCTTATATTTTCTGATTAATTTAAAAGTCACCCTGGATATTTTACCTCTTTTTTTCAGGTTAGCCTGTTCTTGGCCAAACTAGGAAATACTCATCAATAAATCAATGGGTTATGGACTTTGAAAATTTTTACTGTATATGAATGACACATTATTTTTATAAAATTATTTCATAAGTGAAAGGAAAGTTGTTCAACCAGGAACTTGCTTTCGATTCTTATGAATTGAATTGCCTAACAAATTTATGAGCTAAAAAAGTTATATATATGTCTTTGGTTGAAAACATAAAACCAAGATCACCATTTATGTCATACAAAAAGTAAGCATCACAGGCACAGAAGCCAATACTGACCACCAAATTTATATCAACTGCTAGCACAAGGGTTAACAACTGAATGGTAGATCCAATTCAAGACTATAACACATTCCCAAAATAAAATTATTCTTTAAATAATTCAATTTTTGGATTGTATTACTACTCCCATCAGTGAGATCTCAGACCAAAACTTAAAAGACATTGCAGATCCCATTGCTGTACGTTCATCTGATATTTCCTGTCATTGAGGAATAAATAACAAAAATATTTTTGAACTATCAGTCATGCTCTTATGTTTTCTAACTCCTAGGCAAGAATTTCCACTTCAGCTGAAGGAATGTGTTTATAGTCAGCCATGTGAATTTGTTAGCTCACAATTGCAAGTTTTTTCTAAAGCCCTTCCTCATATTTGAAAAGCCCATTACATTCTTCTCCACTCATCACATCTTTGCTTACTTCTGCTCAGAGTTCACTGCTACATAAGGCCATTCTAACTGGTCTACCTTCAGATCTGATTATTATGTTTACAGCTTTTCTTAACCCTTATTTTAAAAGTTCTAGGAATCTTATTTATTTATTAGTAATTTTTATTCTAATATTTTATATTTTCCCACATGCACTTATTTCACAACACATTATGTGGGAACTTGTACCTTTTCTAGTCTTTTGCCTCTTCAGAACATATTTCAAATATCTAGCTTTAATTTAGGATTCCATGTACAACTCCCCTTTCTTTAACAACCTTCTGCCCCAAAATATCCATCCAACTAGAAGGAAAAAGTACTTTGCCTATTGATTTAAACTCTCTAGAACAATCTAGAGAAAAATTCACATAGATTTCTTCATTGAGCACTTACCAACAATAAACATAATAAAGTATTATTTTTATTGAATTATGTACTGTGTGTCAGAGGGTGTTAAACACTTTATATATTTAACTGAGAGCAACAATCGTGTAACCATTTCATAAACAAAGAAACCGAGGTCTTAAGTAATTTGGCCAAGGTCACACAAATAGAACATAAAATTGTCAACATTCTAATCAAGGTTTGTCTGAATCTAAAGCACTTTCTAATTATTATGTGTGAATACTTTCCCAGCCAATGTGTGAGTAATCAGAGCAGAAAGTTCAAGCAAAAGTTACGTGTAGTCATGGATTGGAAGAATATAGTTAAAATGTCCATTCTACCTAAAGCAATCTACAAATTCAATGCAATCCCAATCAGAATCCCAATGTCATTCTTCACGGTAATAGAATAAAAACTACTGAAATTTGTATGGGGCAACAAAAGACCCCGAATAGCTAAAGCCATTCTGAAAAAAAAGAACAACGCTGGAGGCATCACAATCCCTGATTTCAAAATATACTATAAAGCTATAGTAATCAAAACAGCATGGTACTGGTACAAGAATAGACACACAGATCAATGGAATAGAATTGAAGGCCCAGAAATAAAACCACACACCTATGGACAGCTAATCTTCGACAAAGGAGCAAAGAACATACAATGGAGAGAGGGAAGTCTCTTCAATAAATGGTGCTGGGAAAATTGGACAGCAACATGCAAAAGAATGAAAGTAGACCATCTCCTATTGCCATATACAAAAATCAATTCAAAATGGATCAGGGACCTGAAAGTGAGACCTGAAACTATAAAACTCCTGGAAGAAAATATAGGCAGTACACTAATTGCGATTGGACATAAAGGGATCCTTTCAGATTTCATGTCTACTCGGACAAGAGAAACAAAAGAAAAAATAAACAAGTGGGACCTCATCAGACTAAAGAGCCTCTACAAGGCAAATGAAACCAGGATCAAAATGAATAAACAACCCACCAGCTGGGAGAAAATATTCGCAAATCATTTGTCCAACAAGGGATTAATCTCAGTAATACATAAAGATCTCATACAACTGAGCAACAAAAAAGCAAACAACCCGATCAAAAAATGGGCAGAGGATATGAACAGACATTTTTCCAAGGAAGAGATACAGATGGCCAATAGATATATGAAAATATGTTGAACATCACTAATCATCAGGGAAATGCAAATCAAAACTACACTAAGATATCACCTTACACCCGTTAGAATGGCTATAATCACAAAGACAAATAACAAATGCTGGAGAGGTTGTGGAGAAACGGGGACCCTCATTCACTGCTGGTGGGAATGCAAACTGGTGCAGTCTCTATGGAAAACAGTATGGAGAGTCCTCAAAAAGTTAAAAATAGAAATACCTTATGATCCAGCAATCCCACTCTTGGGCATCTACCCAATGGACATGAAATCAACCATTACAAGAGGCTTATGCACCCCTATGTTCATTGCAGCATTATTCACTATAGCCAAGAAGTGGAAGCAACCCAAGTGTCCCTCGACTTGTGATTGGTTAAAGAAGATATGGTATATACATACAATGGAATACTACTCAGCCATAAGAAAAGACAAAATTGTCTCATTTGCAACAACATGGATGGACCTAGAGGGTATTATGTTAAGTGAAATAAGCCAGAGAGAGAAGGACAGACACTGCATGAACTCACTCATATATGGAATATAAATGAACACACGGACAGAGAGAACTGATTGGTGGCTACCAAGGGGAAGGGGGGTGGGGGGTGGGCACAAGGGGTGAAGGGTTACATCCACATGGTGACGGACAGACAAAAATGTACAACTAAAACTATTAAAACATCAATTAAAAAAAAGTTACGTGTAGTATAAACATGTATTGACTGTTCTACCCAACTCTAAACACTCTAAGCATATGATCCGATTTCTGACAGACCAAGGAGTTTTCTCTTGCTGGCTTAAACTTCAGGAATTGTGTCATTAGTAGATTTTCTCTGATGACAATATTAAGTTGAGATACATTTTAGTATAACATTAATTTTTACTCAAATTGTTTTGAATGTGATTTTATTTCTTATCAATTCTATATCTTGGGCAGAATTGCAAAATTATGTTGTCTAATATGTGAAGCTTATGTGTTTTATCCAGCATCTGTATGTTATAGTATAAAGAAAACTAGCCTAGAGTGCACCTTGCTGAGTTCTTGTCCTGATTTGGTCCCTGAAGAACTAAGTTGCAGCCACAAACAAGTTATATAGGCCTCTGGACCTAAGTTTTTTCTTATTTGTAGATATAAAGAATTGGGATTGATTATCTTTGTGATATTACCCAGTTATAACAGAGGACAAAAAGCTTAGCATCTAGTTGGAACATAAGTGTGTGAGAATTTATTTATTTACTTATATAAATAAAATTAATTAAGACCTACAAATAAAATGAACCAACAAATAAATAACAGCACTATTGTGTGGTCCCTAAGTTTATTTTTAAAAACTAGGATCTACCCAACCATTTACATGGGCAAATTAAATTAAGTCTCATAGAACCCATATTCTAGAAAGCAAGCCTGTTTGTCACAGCTCTATAAGGCAAATAAGGCAATAGTGGTAGAAAAATTAACTCCCTCTGCCAGCTATCACAGAACCCTCAAAAACCAAGCATCTCCTCTAAGGATGAAAGAGGTAGATGGCAGTGACTTTTCTTGGACCATGGTAAATTGACATCAGAACCCAATTTCAGATGCTGTCTAGTGGGTATTTAAGGAACTAAGCTCTGGTGCTAGATTGCCTGAGTTTCAATGCTGGTCACACACACTATCTGTATGACCTTTGTTTATCATTGTTATTCTTCAGATTCCTTATCTTTGTTCATTAATGTTCCTACCTCATTAGGTTGCTGTTAAGATTATCTTAGTTAAACTAGGCAAAGCAGTCAGTAGGTGCTTGGCCCATATTAATCATTCAATAAATATAACATACTATTCAAGGGCATAAGTTAAGGACTACAGTTGGTTACCTAAGCATCAGCCTATGACCAGGGGCATTCTCGTGGAACATTTCTACCTTCTTCTATCGTTAAAGTAGTGATGCTCTTCACAAGTCCATCTCCTGCAAGAGTGCTCAGAATCAGGGTCTTGTTTTTAATTGTCATAATCACAACCTGAGCTAACACATCAGATATGAGAATCTACTTCCTGAAACATGTATTATGTTTCTAAAATTGTATTAGTGAAACAAATTTTAACAACAAAGAACATGCTGAATATTATCGTCTTACCTAGTTCCTTTACTCAAAGACTGCCTTAGAAGTCTGTCCTTATTCAGTTCCCTTTTACCCAAGACAAAATGTTCGTATTAATATCCTCCCACCCAAATAAAAGTGGATGATCTATTTACACAGATGATAAGGCAGTCTGGAATGATTAAAATTATCAAATTTGGATCAAATTACCTCTAAAAGTTTGATAGAGGGAATGAACTTTGGGAAAACAAACAAGGAAATAACAAAAATAAATGGAGAAGGTATTTCAGAGTCACCACTTGACAAAAGACAGAACATTGAGTGAATTTGTTGAACAATATATAGAACCAGGTTAAAAAGACAACCTCCTAAATACGGAAAAAACACTTTTTTAAATTGATTTAATTTCTGAAAACCTATTTCCTTGCATTACTTGGAGGAAAACTCTAATCTAGACTAACCGCTCATTGATTTCAAATATATTGAATTATACAGTGTATCACAGAAATGATAAACTAGCTAGTAGTGCATAAAGAATGGGCAAGCAAAGTTAAGCGAGTGAAAATCTGCTACACAAATGAAATTACAATATGTCGAAGTCTGCCTGACTTGAGACAAAACCAAATCCTTTTAGCCACCTGCAATAATTTCAGAATAATCTGCTACTCAAGAAATGAAACCAACTTGGATCTATCAAAATAAGAAAAAGGCAGTGTGAAAATAGACCTCTGAGCCAAAGAGAAAATGAAAACTGAGAAATACCACACCAGGAAGCTTTCTCCAACACCCAGTTTCAAAGTCCAGAGAAGAGAAATGTTTTTTGGAAAGCTTTTGAGATATAATTACTTAAACTTTGTTTATAGTGGCACAATCAAGTCTTTTCTGTTCTTACCTTGCCAAAAAGTAAAACCCTAATGGATTAGGAACATCGACAACTGAAATACAGAAAACCTTAGTAGAACAATGCCAAGAAGCATGAAATGTTTCTAAGTCTATTTCCTCCTTTGTGTTAGCAGCTGGACTCTACATTACTTTCTTTCAACTTTATCCATGTTCCTCCTTTTTAAAAGTCACTTTTGTCAGTTGCTTTCAAGTTTTCCACTTTGCATTGAATTCACAATATTATTGAATATACTTCAAGAGTATCTTGTATTTTTTTTTAACTTCCATCACCTACCTAGTTTCCTCAAGATATGTAATATGTAACATATTTATTAACAAACTTTATAGTCTTGAGCTGCCTCACAAAGGAATTTTCTGCAAATTCAATTCAATTAAAAGTAATTAGGTTTATAATTCTGCTTGACCTGTGCACATTAACTGCGAGATATTTTAGATCTTATTGTGAATGGTAAATTCCTTGATTTTGAATTTCCCTATTTCATTTCCATGAAAATAACTGTACTTTCTCATGAAGAAATTATTTTAAAAATAATACATATTTTGCATTGATGCTGTTGTATTCCTTCTTGTGTATGTCCCTCCTATTAACAAATAATTACATATGCCAGTTCCTTGACCACAAACTGATTTACACATGGGGAACTGTAAATAATGATCCTGGCAGACTCCAGATTTATGAAGCTCAACTGCTTTAATGACCATGAATATGGTGCCAGATCTCTTTTATTTGTCTCGGTGCCTCTCCTTGTAAATCGTAGTCATCTTTTTCAGCCCCTCCTGGTTATCCCAGCTCTGCATTATCCACATTTCTAACTAACACACAGAAAGGCTCTTTCCTATGAAGACCTGCACCTTAACTGTCCTCTTCCCCTTTCCTGACCAGGATGCATGTGCTTTTTTATCTCCTGCTCTCATTTTGGCTTCTACTCTCCCCACCTCAGCTCTATTCCCTGAAGGTCAGGCCACTCTGCTTTCCCAGTTACGAAAATTTCACATGCCACAGAGAAATCCAAGTACTACCACTTTGATATATATTTTTTTTCCATTGTTGCATTTTATACTTGTATTAAGCACCAAAAATAAAATATTCTGTCATATAAGCAGGATCTGACCTGTTTGCCTAGAAATTAATTTTAATCATTATGATCTTGCATTAATAAACATGAGTGACCACATATTTATCAAGCTAACACGTTATTTCATAACAGTGGTCGATTTAGAAGCAAAGCATCACAGCTTAAAAAAGACAGCTAATAATGTCTAAACAACTGTTTGTCAAACTTTGTGTATCCATAACCCCAATGTTTTGACTAATAACTTGATGAAAACGGTGTTGCTATTGAGTATTGACTTTCTTCATTACCAAATAGAATTCACTCCATATTCTAACGCAGTCAGTTTTGTTATAAAACAATAATGGAGCTCTTAACTTGTTATACAATACTTTTTTAATTTCAAACAATCCTGACTTTAATTAAAACTACATTAAGGTAAATATAGAATATACAATTCATCTCTAGTGCTACTGATATCCAAAGTAAATATTTTGATATATTCATTTCAAATATGTTTGTAATATTTTTATTTTTAAAAACAATATATGTTGGCCATAATAAATTTAGAAAATACAGAGAAGTTAAACATGAGCATAAATTTCTCGTAATTCTGATGCATAGAAATAACACTGACAATAACTTGATTATATCCCTCCAAAGATGATATGGATAGGGATAAGTCATACCTAACAATTAAACATATAAGGAATATATTTTACATACAATGTAGCCTATTTTTCCTAATTAAAAATAGCTCCTGAACCTCTCTGATGCCGTGTCATTCTGTACTTTACTATCTGGTTACAGCCTCATAATCTCCCAACCATTCCACACACTGTCCTTGTTAGTACTTTCTGGATATCAGACAACTTGCAATAGTATTATTTAACTATTGTTTTTAAATTATATATCTTTCATTTTAAACATTTTTTCATTTAGTTTTAACCTGATTTGAAATATTTACCTAGCTTTAACTACAGACAATGTGTTTCAATATTTACTGCCAATTCTTTCCTAAGTTTTCTATTCATAAACACTTACTTTACTTCATTTTTCATTAATTTATGTAATTATTTCAGAATTAATTCATAATCATGTTTTAAGAAGATCTGCATATTTTAGTATGTACTTTGTTGGCTCACACATCTAAAAAACAAGTTAGTTGAGTATAAAAATGAGTACAAGCTTTATGTCTCAGATCTCTCCACTTTTAATCTTAATTTATTAAGGCAGAAGTCTGTTGCTATACTGGGAACTCTTTTTTATATTCAACATGTCTTTTCAACCTGGCTATTTTTTATAGTGTTTGTGTGTGTGTGTGTGTGTGTGTATGTGTAATTTAAAAATTCAGCATGTACAAAAGTGTATATCACTTATTAAGTCTACTGAAATGTGAAATTTTTAATCTAAAAGAACAAGCTAATTTATTCATCTCTAGAAAAATTTCTTATGTTATATCTTTGATTAATTGTTTTTCAAAAACATTTGTTCTGATTTCTTTTTATCCTGAATATTAGGTCAAATTTTCCTACATGTAATGTTTCCATGTGCCTTTGTAAAGCTACTCCTATGACTTGTACTGCAATATGTCTTCAGACTCTATTTTTCTTACTTATTAACACTTAAATAAAGTAAGATCTATTTAGATTTAATATTTGCCAGTGGATGTATACATATGTAGGAAGATTCCACTTTATCTCATGTTCTAACCCAGAGGTCAGCAAACTTTTTCTGCAAGGAACCCAAGAGTAAATATTTGAGGCTTTGCAGACCATAGAGTTTCTGCCACAACAACTCAACTCCATCACTGCAGCCAAGGACAATATGTAAACAAACAAGCATGGCTGTGTTCCAATGAAACTATACTTACAAAAACAGGTAGGGGGCCAAATGTGAACCGCAAGGCATAGTTGCCAACTCCTGCTCTAATCTATAAGGTGCTATTGGCTCTCTCCTCTTACTTATAACTAGGGAACAAGTTGACGTGCACAGATTCCCACACAATAACTTGCCTCTAGCAAACAATGATCACCTAGTTCAGCACTTCTCTGTTAACCCAGGAAGCTCTTCTACTTCCAGTGCCTTCTTCTGATATTTGAACTTATATGTGCTTGACAAAACCTCATACTCTGGTATACTCTGCTATCTTCTTCAACTCACTTACCTGTCCTGCCTATAACACTCTACTTGCGGGGACTGTTTATCAAACACACAATAGTGTAAGGCTGTAATTTTCTGGTTACTATCTCTATCCATTAACTATTGCTGTATAACAAATTATCACAAACTTAGCAGCTGAAAACAACACACTATTAACCTCACAATTTCCATGGGTCAGGAATCTGGGCTTGGCTTAACTGGGTCATCTTCTTAAGCCCTCAGAAGACTGTAATCAAGATATTGGCTAAGCAGTGTTCCTATCTGAAGGCTCGACTGGGGAAGAGCCCACTTCTAAGCTCACTTGAATTACTGATGCATTCATTTCCTTGCATTGTAGCTGAGGGCACCTGCTTCTTGCTGGCTGTTGGCTAGAACCAACCCTCAGCTCATATAGACTGTCTGCAGTTTCTTGCTCTGGGGACTTTCCCAAGATGAAGGCTTACTTTTTCAAGCCAACAAGGAGAGCCTCTAAAGTGAGTTTGATACTAAGACAGAGTCTCATATAAGGTACTTGATCATGAGATTAACGTTCCATCACTTTTGTCACATTCTATTGCTTAGAACCAAGCGTAAATACCAGGAGGCAGGAATAATAGGATCCACCTTAGAATGTATCTGCAACACCATAAGCCTCTAATTTAGGAAATAAAGAACAATAGATGTATGAGCTATTTTTTATCTTTTGAATTTTAGTGTGTTTTACAGAAAGCCTATGTATGCCATAATTGTAGGTTGGGAAGTTTTAGAGCTAATTCCCTGATTTGGAAAATACGTTGTTTACCAGTATAATCATTTAGGCTGTCATGAGTTTTTGTATCTTTTCTAATCTTTAAATTTATTTTAGTGGTGGAAGTTGTTAAAGGTTGCATCAGATACTTTTTAACCAGGTGGCATTTTAAAGCAGAAATCTCCAGGATTAGTCAATTCTAAATAGAGTATTTCATTTCAAACATTTTGTCAAGAAGGCAGAACTTTCCTGCATTAGTTTAATAGAGGTAAATTCCTTTTAGGCAGCAACTGCTCAAGCATGATAGTCTGAATCCAAAGGTATCATCATGATCTTGTAACAGAATCCCTTGACAAAATGACCTGTGCTAACCAAGGTTTGCCAAAGCACACTCATTACGTTTAGAAGTTACCTTGACAAGGCTAGTTCACATATGCTCATATTTCAAGCTATTGTAGCTCTGATGCTTACTACAAAGGCAAAGGACAAGAACATAAGTCAGAATGACTTGGCTAAATTAAGTTCAAGGATAGGTAACTGGCTGTTATTAAAACTCAAATCAGCCATCTACTGATTTCATGTTCTTGAATCATCATTACATTCTTTAAGCTGCCTCATTTTACCAGTCTTTCATAAAATAGATGTTTTCTGAAGACTATAACTTATATAAGCTTTTCTCTCTCACTTTATATTTTTATTTTTTCTGTGAGAAAGACTAGCCCTGAGCTAACATCCATTGCCCATCCTCCTCTTTTTGCTGAGGAAGACTGGCCCTGGGCTAACAGCATCCCTGCCCATCTTCCTCCACTTTATATGGGATGCTGCCACAGTGTGGCTTGACAAGTGGTGAGTCTGTCCGCACCCGAGATTGAACCTGCGAACCCAGGTCCACCGAAGTGGAGCACAAACTGAACCGCTACAACACCCGGCAGGCCCTCTCTCACTTTAAAAGTTTAAGGCAAGAGATAAATAACATCTGCAAATTCAGATATATAACGTTCTGTTCATCCTCTCATCTACTTTTACAGAAGCAGGTTTAATTTATAATTAGTCTTAACTTTTCTCCTAAAAATATTGATTATTCTTTAAAAAAAAATACATGTAGATTATCCAGGATTGTTATTCAGCAACATAACCTTTTAATGTTTATGTTATGATTTAAAAGAAACCTTTTCCCTAAAAATTAAAGCCTATCTTACACATATATTTTTAACATTGCTTTTTAAAATTTTATTAAATTGGTTAGTTGGGTCTTTCATATTTAATTACTATTAAACATTAAACCTTTTTAAAAAAATTACTATGAAATATATTAGACTTCCTTAAAGACTTAAAATTAGTATAAGATATCTATGTATTCCCAATTGAGCTTACACATAATCTTGAAACCATCGATATTACCCTCAGAAATCTCATTCCCCTCCTCTTCTCATAATATTTAAACATTTTCAAAAAATTTGGATGCTGTCATTCTCATCTATTTCCTTTTACTATGTTTTCTGCAAATCATGTATATACAAAACATATATTATTATTTTATACAAATATTTTTTATAAAATCTGTCCTGATATATGCAATATTATGCAACTCTTTTGTTCAATATTACATTTCTGAGATTTACTTGTATTATTATATAAACAATAATTTATTTTCACTTCTCTGTATAAATTCATTGTATGAATAACTGTAGTTTACCCATTGTCCTGCTAATGAACATTGTTTTTTTTTTTTAACTATTTAAAAACATAGCTACTAGAAACATTCTTGTCTATCTGTCTCCCAGTACAAATATATGAAAGATTTTCTGTGGTCTGTAACTTGAGGTGAAATTACTGTGTCATGTGGTGAGTGCACCTTCAGATTTGCTAAATATTGCCAAATTGCCATGCAATTTGTACCTATTTAATGAATTAGAATTACCAATTTTTTATGGTATGTGTTTTTGCATCTTGTTTATAAAACTTTTCCCTATCAAAGCATTATATTCTTTAATATCTTTTGATTAACTCTTTAAAGTTTGTTGTTTCAGATATGAAATTGGAATTTTATTATTTTTATTATAGATTACTAATCATTGCAAAACTATTTTTGTCTAAAATACTACTCTCTTAGTTCCTAGAGCTTTATATTAGAATACAATATATGCCAGGCTAACACTTACTAAATTGTTCTACAAAATTTTTTTGGCTGCTCTTAGGCATTTGCTTTTCTATACAATGGTGAGAATCTACTTGCCAAATTAAAAAACAAGAAATAATTTTTTATTGGAATTATGAGCAATTTATGAATTAATATGAGGATAATTGCCATACTTAGGGTATTTTTCCTCTCATAAATATGTTATATATTTCAATATAGTATTTATTTTTAATGTCTTTCAATAAAGTTTTTAATGTTCTCCATAAACATTATTGCACAGCTATTGTTGGAGTTATTCGAAACACTTTATAATGATTATTGCTATTATAAATGATATTTTATATATTTTAAATGATTCTTGGTGTATAAAAATGCAATTTTATTTTTTAAAATTATTTATGTTATGTTCAGAAAATTTACTAATCACTCTTACTAATACTATTAATTTGTCAGTAGAATCTCTTGTGCTTTTTTATGAAAGCCATAATAATTGTGAATGACAAAAGATTTCTTCAGATATTTTAGGGTCCTAGAAAATCTCATACATTTTATTTGCTTTTTTGTCGTTCAACATATAGGTCCACCATTATAATGTTAAGTAGAAATGGTGATAATGGCCTTGTTTTTTGTTTCTCTTTGGCCAAGATACCTTATCATATACTTTAGATTTTTTAATATTTTTGGTTATTTGTTTTATAAATGGCATATGACTAGATTTCACATTTAATCTAAACATTTCTATATTTTTAATGAAGTGTTGACCCCAGGTTACCTTTATATGTTGAATATTACATTTGTAACAATTTTGACTAAGTCAATGCCACATATTTTGTTGCTGTTACACACTTTCATTCATATTAGAATAAGATGATTAAGTATTAGAAACAGTCATACATTTTCAGTGGCGTTAAGAAAAATGTTTGTTTACTCCCACAAATTCTGCCAAGTCCAAATAACTTCCAAAATAGCTGTATTCAACAATGTAACTTAACAGCCCAGATTGCTCCAGTCTTTGAACCGAGCATCTCAACACAAAACCTCCTCCAAGATTGTCACAAAGTGGAAAAGAGAAATAGAAGTGCTCACAGACTTTTCATTGGCTTAGGCTAGAAATGACACAAGCAACATCTACTCTATCTCATGGTCCAGAATGAGTCAGATGGCCCTGCTTGCTGAGAAGGGCTGTCTCCCACAGGTGTGAAGTGATATCACTAGTAATTTCAGAAGAAATTCTGATGGCATTTGTAAGTATCATAATTTTAAATATGTGAAATATCAGGAGGAACAGGCAAGATGAAGATATTACGACATCTTTTCTAAGAAAATAGCTAGCCTTTCCATTTGTTTACAACTTTCTTTGTGTCATTCAGGAACATTTGAAAATATTTTTTAATGTAGAATTTGATCTTTTCTTGCAAAGTTTATTTTCCAGCAAATTTATCTTACTCATTACTAATATAAATGGGACATTTCCTCCATCATATTTCTTCTGACCTGTAGTTGTTGGTGAAGTATATGAACGTTATTGGTATTTTATATTATTAGCTACTAGTATAAGCTAATTTCTTGTTCTACTACCATAATAAGTTATTTTTACTGATTCTGTTAACCTTCCAGGTGCAAAATCAAGTCATCTGAAAATATTAGTTAACTTCCTTTAATGTTTATACATCTCGTACTTCTTTTTTCTAATTTTATTGGATAATGGCTATAGAAAATTTTTGAATAATAGTGGTAATACAGTATATCTTTGTCTTATCCCTGACCTTAGTGGAAATGCTTCTATAGTATCTTCCCATTATGAACAACGCTAGCCTTTGGGTTGAGATTAATACACTTTATCATGCTAAGGAAACTTTTATCTATTCCTATTTTTTTCAATTTTTTAGAGTTATTTATTTATTTATTCATTTATTTTTGCTGAGGAAGATTGGCCCTGGGCTAATATCCATGCCCATCTTCCTCTACTTTATATGTGGGACACCTGCCACAGCATGGCTTGATAAGCAGTGCGTAGGTTTATGCCCGGGATCTGAACCCCAGAACCCTGGGCCACTGAAGCAGAGCATACAAATTTAACCACTACACCACTGGGCTGGCCCCAAGAGTTTTTTAATTTTTTTAATAAGCCAAGGAATTACATTTTGTGAAAGGAATTTTTAGCATCTACTGAAATGCTCAAATGATACTTTGGTACTTCCCCAATATCATAAATTATGTTAATATATACCTTAATATTGAACCAATCTAGTCCTGGAGTAAACCCCACTAAATTATATTGTGCTCTGAAGTGTTCCTGGATTTCTGCTAATATTGAGCATTATTACATCAAAGCCCATTATTTGTTTTCTTACAGCTTTATTGAGACACAATTGACAATTAAAAATTATATATATTTAAGGTGCACAACTTGATGATTTGATATACTTTGTGAAATTATCACCACAATCAAGCTAATTAACATATCCATTACTTCATATAGTTACCATATTTTTTTGTGTATGATGAGAACTCTTAAGATCTAACCTCTTAGCAAATTTCCAGCTTACAATACAATATTGTTAACTATAGTCACAGTGTTGTACATTAGATCTCCAGAACTTATTCATCTTGTGTTACTGAAACTTTATACCTCTTGACCAACATCTCCTCATATCCCTCTTCCTCCAGCCCCTGGCAACCACCATTCTACCCTCTGCCTCTATGAGTTTGACTATATTAGATTCCACATGTAGGTAAGATCATGAAGTATTTGTCTTTCTACATCTGACTTATTTCACTTAGCATAATGTCCTGCAAGTTCATCCATGTTGTTGCAAATGGCAGAATTATTTTCTCTTTAAGGATGAATAATATCCCATTTATATAAAACTACTTGTCTTTTTCCATTCATCCATCAACAGACATTTAGATTATTTCCATGTTATCCATATATTTGCCTTTTTAAAATTTTTAAAAATTACAGTAAAAATTATTATCAAACTTAGGCTTGAAATGTGAGAAGACTTCAGAAATGTTATTTATTTTATGTGTTCAAAATGACCTGTTGTGTTTTGTGTTCTTTAAATATTTCATAGTATTTCTTGCGAAACGAAGTGAGGTTAGAGCTTTTTTGGGAAGGAATGCTTATTGCTTTGGAAACTTTCCCCTTTCTTCAATGGAAATTGATTTTCCCTTTCTCTCTCTCTGTCTATATATATATGTTTTATATATATATGTAATATAAAATGTGTTTATAGTTTTCCAGATTTCTTGTTTAAGGGCTCCATTTTCTCTGATTACAAAAATAGGCTGTTATAAAAATATTATTTCTGTATAGTTGGCCCTCATATAACCTGATCTTGTTCAAGAGAGCTTTTCTATAACCCTGCATCTCTCTGGTTTCTTAGACTCCTGGATCTAGGGATGATAGCACCTGCCTTCCTGGGTGATACATTTTTTGAAGGTGTATTTTGCTGCCATTTTCTGACATCTGCCGTCAGTAGAACATGTTTCCAGAGAAGGTAAAGGGCTAGAGTCAATTTTGCTTAGAGCGGTTCCTTGTCAGGGAGTCTCTCCCCACTGAGAGTGAATATTTGCTGAAGATTTCTGAGATCTACCATTACAAGGCCCCCTCCACACTCCTTTCTCTTTCCCACAGAACCATTACGACTTGCACAGGCTTCCTAAATGGTTCCTTTGGTCTCAGATGCTTTTGGTATCACTCAATGGTAATTGGAGTTCCTGAGTGTTCTCTGAATTTTTGTTCAACTGGAAATGTGGTCAGTTTCCTGTTTTTATTTCAAAGAAAAAAAGAATTTTAGAGCAGTTTTAGATTCATAGCAAAATTGACAGGAAGATGCAGAGATTTCCCATATACCCCTTGTCCCCACACATGCATAGCCTCCCTTATAATCAACACCACCCACCAGAATTATACCTGTGTTACAATGAATGAATCTACACTGACACATCATAGTCACCCAAAGTCTATGGTTTACATTAGGGTTCACTCTTGGTGTTGTACATTCTATGGATTTGGACAAATGTGTAATAACTTGTATTCATCATTTAGTATCATACAGAATATTTTCACTGCCGTAAAAAATCCTCTGTGCTCCACCTATTCAACCTCCCTTGCCTCCCCAATCCCTGGAAAACACTGATCTTTTTACTGTCTCCATAATATCGTTGCCTTTTCCAGAAGGTCATTTAGCTGGAATCATACAGCATGTAGCCTTCCCAGATTGTCTTCTTTCACTTAGTAATATGCATTTAGGATTCCTCCATGTCTTTTCATGGCTTGATAGCTCATTTCTTTTTAGTGCTGAAAAGTATTCCATTGTCTGGATGTACCACAGTTTATTTATCCATTCACCTACTGAATGACATCTTGGTTGCTTCCAAGTTTTGAAAATTATGAATAAAGCTGCTATAAGTAATCATATGCAGGTTTTTGTGTGGACATAAGTTTTCAACTCCTTGGGTAAATACCAACGAGCATTATTGCTGGATCACATGGTAAGAGTATCTTTAGTTTTGCACATAGTCACTGGGTTTTTATTCTTCTTCTTCTGGTTGCATTTCATGGAAGACTTTTATTGCCATTTATGCTCCTAACCAGAATCAAATGTCCTGCTCAAGCCCTCTTAAATGAGATATCTCAAAATCCAAAACTAACAGAATCCAGTCAAGAAAAAATAAGTGAGGAAATTTGGCTGGATATCTGTAAATGCTATCTTGAATTTTCTGGGCACTCATATTGCATATATTAAAAAATAAGAGCATTCATCATTTCCAAAATTTCCACCCTCTCTAATTTCCTTAAGACTTGAAACCCTCTCGTTCATGTTCCACTTTTGGTTGTCCAAGAAGAGGAAAAGCAACAGAGGAAACACGATGCTATATGTGAACTAAGACTCGACCTCATGCCCGAAAGTCATTACAGGTTGACAGGGAGGGTGGAAAGCTAGAAAGTGTGCAACACTACTCGGCTTGGGTCCAATGTGCTAGCTATTCAGATTGTTCAAGAAAACCCAGATATTTGCATTTGTATGTGAAATCTCCTGCATTTTAATTGCTGGTATATTTTTAAAACTATATTCAAGTCAAACAAACATTTTGTGAGCTGTGTCGAGCAGCAGACTTTCAGCATATGAAATCATCCTGAACTCTTAAACTTCAGTATTACTGTTACATTTGACATCATCTTGATTTCTGTGCCTGAAAGTGGGCACATGAATGGCGTATTTCATTTTTGACTTTTATGTCTAAAAATCTCCCTGGAAAGTGTAGGCTTAATTTTTTTTTAAATTGATGGAGAGCACATCTACTTCTCTGTCAGTAAAACTTCCCAGTCATTTCTCATTTAAATACTTGTTCACTAAATTATATTTTTTTCTATTCCATGCTTTCGGTTTATTTTAGATCTTGATAAATTGAACACTTTTACTTTTTCGTCTCAGACATTCTATGCCTGATGCTCCTTTTACTACGTCAACATAAAGGATGGATTAATGATTTTACTGGGAAGACAGCGACATCCATTTACGGCAACCTCATAAGCATCACAGGCCTGTATATTGCTCTAGATAATTACAAGAGCAAATGCTCAAAGGAAACATCAGAAAAATGGCAGAGAGGGAGAAGTGAAGTAGAATCAGGTTGCATTATGTTAAACAAAATATTTCTGTAACTCGCAAGACATATGTGTTTAAGATGTATTTAAGCTAGAAAAAGAAACGAGGAAATTAATCAGACAATTCAAACAAATAAAAACCTTGAGTTTTATTTTCTCTTTTTCTTTCTTTTTTGTTTCTTTGCTTCTATGTATGTCTTTTAATAAGCTTTCAGCATATATTAAACTTCCAACTTTCCCTGAATCACAATAGACCAGAGCCTTCTCTCCCTCCTATTTTGTAACTTTGATTTGATAACTAACTAGGACAAATTAATTACAAATTACTGTAAGTTTTCTTTATTGTAACCACCACCTACTGGCACATAGTAAGTACTCAATCAATATTTATTAAAATTGCAAATTAATGAATAAACATTATTGATGTTCATTCATTCATTCTAGCCTCACGCTAGAATCCTCACCAGCGTGGCAAATGGGTTAACTTGATTTTATGGAAAAGGGCAACTATATTTCATCTCTATACACACTCTCTCAATTACTACTTACTTCACTAAGTCCTCAGTCTGTGGAGTCTGGCAGAGTAGGCAGCATGGTAAGTTTTGAGGTTTGAGAAACTCTTACAGTTCAGTAGCATCTGTTAAAATTTTTTCAACTACATATCATTTAACCTAGAAGTGATTCAACTCCTAGATTATGCTACAGCTTTGCTCCATCATTTGAAAAATTACAGCTCTACCTTTTCAGAATATAAGACTAGAGCCTCCTTTATATACATCAGTTGTTAAGAAGATAAAGTATGGTATATTTAAATAATGGAAGACTTTGCAGCATAACAAATAAAGGTTAGATCTCTATTGGTTCACATGCTTTTAAGGGATACTTGCTAGATAAAAATATTATCTGTATTATGTTTCTATTTGTAAAAAAAACTGAAAATATATATGTATATTCATATGTATACCTACACATGTACACAAATACATATATTATATTATATATAATGTTCATATATATAAGGACTATCTCTAGGTGACACACAAAATTACTAGTTTTGTTTTAGGGTGGGGAAGTGAAAGGCTGGAGGTCTGGAATGAGAAGTTCATATTATAATGAAGTAAGAGTAGTAGTAATAGTAGTTACAACAACATCTGTGTACCAAGAAGTTCTATCCACTTTACACAGAATATTTGATTAAATCTGCATAAAAATTATCAATAAGTCCTAGTATCATCTCTTTTTTTCAAAGCAAGAAACTGACTCACAAAGAAATTAAATAATTTGTCTAATACCATGGAATTAGTTATTTGTTATTCTAAATGACAAATTATTATTCCAAATCAGCCCAACCTGTCTAACACCAGAGCCAATGCTCTTAAACATTGTACTACCGGTTTTACACGTGTAACTTTTTTCTACTGAAGAATTTTTTAATGAAATTGAAGGTGAACATGTACATTGCTTGAAGGATCAAATAGCTCCATAAGGATTATGAAAAACATTTATTACCCATCCTGTAATTTTTTCCCTCCCTAGAGTCACCTACTTTCAATTTTGTGCTAATACTTAAAATGTTTCACCTATGCATAATAATATTACATAGCTATGTCCTGGTTTTTCAGTTTTAGGCATCATCTATTAACTTCTCACTAAGATGTGACTTTCACTTTCTTATGCTCTTCTTTTTCCCTCTATCATCCCCACAGTAAAAAAATCACAGTTCCCTCCCATCCAGCTAATGCAGTTACATCAAGTTTGGAGTTAAAACATTATCCAATGTTTAAAATAATGATTATATAAATGCTATTTACCACTGAGCCACGGATCATAATATAATTATTCTGTCTGTTTCCTTTACTTGTTATTTTCCTCAGAGGGAATTTTATCTCATTTTGTTTGGCTGTTTATTTGAATAGTTTTCTACTATATAAGTAGAAAACATCCAGCCAAGTGTCCAAATCTCCTTGAAATACATTCAGACTTAGCAGGTGTACTGTCAGTTGAATCTGCTCCAATCTGGACTTTGACCTCTACCTGTAGAGCACAATAATAATGTAGGTTTTTGCTTCATCATTATCCTGGAGTCTCCCTTTTCCTCTCTTCCATATTTGGATCCCCTGATTCCTGGAAAGCATCACATGCATTTCCCCTTAAAAATTTTGTTTGTTTGTTTAATTTCTCATTTTGGTTGAGGATCTCAGTAATCTTAGGTACCTGTCTGAATTTGTCTTTACTCTACCCCTATCCTTGTCTGAGAGTTTAACTGGATGTAGAATTCCGAATTAGAAATCATGTTTGCTCAGTAATTTGATGGTATTGCCCTTTTGCCTTGAAATGTCCTAGGCTGAAATTGAAACAGTAAAAATTATTCTTTTTCCTGAGTCTTTGTATAAGATAAGTTTTTCTCAGGGGAAGCTTATAGGATTTTCTTTCTTATCTTCATGATTTAAAATTCAGTGATGATGTATCGGGGTGCATCTGGTTTCATTCATGGTTCTGGATATTGAGTAAGAGCTTTCAATCAGGAAACATGATTTTTAGGTCTGGGAAACATTATTGAATGATTTTGTTATTTCCTCCACTCCATCTTCTCTGCTGCCTCTTTTTGGATTTTCTACTGCTAGGATGCCGAACATCTAGAGGAGCAGTTTAATTTTTTTCTTTTCTGTCCTCTATTTTATTCTGCTTTGTTTAGCTCTTGTTTTGGGCAGCAAAACTTTCCAAAAATTCTGTTGGACTTTTCAATTCGGGTTTTCATATTTAATTTTGAAGAGTTTTGTTTTTGTTCTGATTTTTCTTTGTTCAAAATATAGCATCTCCTCTTGTTTGTAGATATAACACTTCCTGTAAGTCTCTGGGAAAATTAATGATAGCATTGTATTTTTAGAGTTAGCAAATTTCAAGGTGTAAATACCTCCACATGGTGGATTTCAAGGTACCAACATGTAGTCATTGAATGCAGAGTAAGGAGAAGATATTAACAATTGGCTCTTGTCCCCAAGCCAGTAGGCCCCAGCATAGTACTGAATGATAGTTTACTTGAAATTACTTCCTTCTTTAATTTATTTGGTCTCTGCTTTTAGATATATGGTGATCCTTGCTTACTATCTCATCTTTAAGAGCAAAATGCTATAAATGGAAGTAACATGCTATATATGGAAGCTCTAAGCATGTGTTTGGAGCTTATCAATTCGTCTTTGCTGTAAAGTATCTAGCTGGAAATCCCCAATGTTGATGTCTCTAGTACTTTCTCTTAGGTTGCTATGTTTCTCAAAGAAGGATCTTCTAGCATCTTGCCTAGAGAATAAAGGCCTAGCTGTTAGTGTTCCCAAAACAGAGGGAGAAAGGACTAGAACTTGTTCCAGAATATGTTTGCATATTTAATTCCCTTGTTTTCTGTAGAGTACCCACTTATTCAGATATGCATGGCTTCCCTAGGGTAGATACCCTCTTTTAGCCTCTTCAGAAGATAAGTCTTCTGTATTTTTTCAGTCAGAATCTGAATTATGAAGGCCCAAGTGCTTTTGGTAGGAATTGGCACTTAAAATAAGGTTAGAAGGTTTTTTTTTTTTTTAAAAAAAGGTAGATTATTTCGACACATATAACTGTCAATAAATGAAAGTAAGAAAACAGTAAAAGGAAATATTTTCATGGGTCTTACTATTCTGACAAATCTCTGTCTTATTAAGACTCCCATTGGGAAAGGTTTTGTTTAAATTTGCATTCTAGAGTAAAGAAAAAAATAATTAAAGTTTCAGTGTATAGCCACTAGTCCTTAATTCAAGCCAAAGCACGAAGAGTTCTCACATCAACTATAAGCCTCACTTGGTCTTCATTGCATCGACCTCCATACAATGAGCATGAGAACATCTACATTTTTGTGTAGTGTGCTATTTTTTTTAGTCACTGTCATTTATGACTTGCTCAATTCCTAGGATCCCAGTCAATATTTTGAGGCTTCGTTTTTTCTTACTCTCATTTGTGTTATATACTTTCTTTTGCTTAATAATGTAAAAGTAGGCTTTGGACTATAGTTGAACAATGATATATTACTCCTCTTAAATCCAGTAATACCCTGGTTATATCTATTGCATTTTCTGAGAAATTATATTCATATGTTCTTGAGAACACAAACAAATCTGTAAATGTTTTCTCTTCTTAATGCCTTTTATGTCTTGGTTTACTTGGTAACTTCTTTGCATCTCAGTCTACTCACCTGTAGAAATATCGTTAATGATGATCAATGAATAAAAATGGTAAATGGCTGTATTCCTAACAAAATATATAATAAAATTACTCAGTATGCATACAAATTTTAATAACACTTTCAAAAACTTTTATCTGATACTACAAACACTTCGGCAGAAACAAATGTTTTTTGTAGGTTTTTTTACATTAGCAAGAGGAGATTCTAGAGATTTTTTGACACAAGAAAGAAATACAATTCTACACTAGAATTTGTTTCTTGTGAAAATTGAAACAAAGTTCATCTGAGATCATTTTTAGGTAAAATTCTAGTACTAAATCATCACTGAATTACGGCAATTTGTGATAATATTATTGTGAAAAAATGTATGCTTCTCTCATTCAAAGTGATGCTAGCTCCATTGGGTAAATAAATTTTACCTATGCATCCCATGAACTGAATTAGAAAATGTATGTATATATTTTGAACTACTTACTTTATAGGCTTTAATTTTAATGATAATTTGGTACATAGACTAAAATGTTTTCCTGTACCTTAGAACAAGAACATTTTTAATTTATCTTTTCACTTTAACTTCAATTAAACAAGCTAAATCTTGTGTTCAGTGATGCTTTCCTTCTTGAGAAAAGTTGTTTCCATCAGAAGTGTTGACTCAGGTTGTCATTTTAATATGAAATTAAGACTTCTGAAATGCAAGCATAATTTTTTTATCAGTGGTCCTTCAGGACACATAAGCAAAGTGCAAGTTGTCAGAAAGTGAAAACCAAACAATTAGATGTCATTTAATGTATACACAGAGAATGAACTTGATTTCATAATTGTGGATTTGTTATCTTTGGTCTTTAACCTAACATTAAGCAATGGATTTTAATGTTTATATACTACTGACAAATTAACAAAATAATAAAAATAAAACCAAACAACACTATAATGATGTTAGGAAAAACCTTATTGCTTATACCATCCTTTGAAGAATAATATGGCAACAATTTTTAAAGCATAGTTAGTCTCATACCTTTCAAGAATATAATCTAATTCCAAATATTTAAGTCTAATAAATAATTGAAGCAAAGAAACATATTCAGAGATTTTCTTACTGATCTATATACATAACAATTTAAAATAGCCTAAAAGTCTCACAAGAATAAGGTATAATTGAAGTAAGTTATGGCATTTTAAGAGCTCATTTAAATGATAATACAGAGATTATGTAAAAACATAGATCAATGTTTATGAACTAATAATAAGTGAAAAAGTGGTGCACACAGTGTAAGTGCACAATTAATGTAACTGCCAAAATATTTATGCTCATGCACAGAGATGGAAAGGTAATACACAAACATAAAGACTTATCAGTAAGGTCATGAGACCAGGGATAGTTTTAAAAGGTCTTTTATTTCATAAAAAAAGAAAGAAAAGAAGAGAATAAGGAAAACAGTTCTTGATTCAAGTCTCCATTTTCAATTATTGCATATATCATCTGAAGTTGATTATAAACTAATATTACTTTTTATAGTAGAAATTTATTATTTTAATCATTCATACTTATTAAATAGATTAAATGTTAAAACTTGGTACAGTTACAGAATCCCATAACCCATGGGTTTCAAATTCAATGTTGGTGAGTGATTATGGATAAAATATTATCTTTATTGACCCTCAGAAGTGATAAAACACAAATTTGGTAATTGAGCTGAGCGGTCTCAATGACCCTTCCCATTTTCAAAATCTTTTTGCATTTTTTCAATGAAACATTTTGCTTCCTAAAATGCAGGTGTCAATGGAGTAAAATATAGGTATTTCAATGCCTACCGTAACTGTATTAATACACGTAATAGTAATACTTTCCACTGTTTGATATTTTAAAATAGCCCATTTGTATCAACATAAAATTCACTTTATTCATTATCAGTAGTATTTCATATGATTCAGTGAAACTATTTTCCTGAACTGGAAACCAGGACGCTCGACAAAAGAAGCTATTTTTTTCCTTTGATGTATAATTTACTATTCATAAATAATTTTTACAGTTATAAAAATTAAATTCTGCTACTTAAGCTTTTAAGTAATTGCCTTTGCTGAATACAATTTCATGAATTAAAACTGTCCCGTGAAATTGAAGCATGTAGTTGAATTATGTCTATTGCTATTATTATATTTTCCCCTCAAAATACATTGCCACACAAATTCATACAAACACAGTGAATCACAGTCACTATAATAGCATTTTATAAAACTAGATAAAAGCTTACATTAATTGAACACTTACTGAGTGCAAGTTAGTCTACAACAATTATTTCGTTTAATTAACCTTCTCATAATAATATTTATACATTTTTAAAATGAGAAAGTTGTACAAATGTGCATAGCGGTAAATGGTAAAACTGTAATTGAATCCTAAGTAGACATACTTTAGAGCTTGTGTGATTAGCTGCTACCCCATACAGCTTCCCATAAAATTATAAAGATATTTGTTATATCATTAAGGGCATACAAGGTTAGCAGTGATATATCCATATGTTTACTTGCATGTATGCATGCATGTGCATGCATGCATATATATGTATTTATCTATGTATAATATACATATCTTTCAATATGTGTAGTTATATGTGTATATTTTTGTATATGCATATTCATACCTATATAAATATATATTAACATAAACATGTATGTACTTGGTTCTAAAGCCTTTAGCGTATATATGTGCACATAATAGGGAATAACTTTTAAAAATCTCTTATATAAGGTAGTTCAAATAGCATATGTGTCAAACTGATTACCAGGTAGCTGCTTCAGGCATTGTAATAGAAATAATGCAAAATGCAGTGTCTTGGAACAGTGGTGTTAGTGTCACTTCACCTTTTCCAAAAAAAAATCTAAAAGGGAAAAAAAGTAAAACACACATACTAAAGCATGATTGAACTTAAGTCTACACAAAGCCTTCAATTTGAGCATATAGATCAATTTTCATTTGCATAAGTAGGTTCGCAGTAATCAGACAACCAAATGCAAACAGTAGTAAAGTCTGTAGTTGGTTCTGTGATAAATAGGAGAGAAATGGTTTAATAGCAAAAGCCATAATTATCCACAGCTCTCAGTTTACAATTAGTTTTCTTTGACAGTTATAGTCATAAATGCCAGCTTTAATCATGTGTTCAGGTGGAATTAGGCTCTGCCAATGCTGGAAGAGATCTAATCCGCTTTCTTTCCTACTCATAATGAAATAATAATGCAAATTCACTACATTGATGGGACGACCCATGTGAATTTATTATAGGCTTGGAGAAGTCTCTTGAAAGGGATAAATTCTTTCTGGGTACAGACTTGAGGTAATTCAAACCAGACAAGGAAAAAAATGGAGCTGTCATCAGAGGCCAGGATATGGAAAGGATTTAATTTGTATGAATAGGCTTTTTAATAAGTATAACAGGGCTAAGCTCCAGCTTTAGTTGGGGGATATTAGTGCTGTCAGTTTCCAAATCTGGATGCACTAACTTTATTTGGGAGGATAAAGACCATTTCCAAAACTCATTTCTTGTAACAGCACAGGTCACTGTAGCTAAAAGCACACTATGTGGCAGCCATGGTGAACAGGTCTAATTCTGGGAGTTAAGTCAATAGGACAAATCATTTTCATCAATTGGCCAGTGTCAAATGCAGTTGACATTTCCAACTGCTGTTTGAATGTATGTATGTTTTAGGCTACAGAAGACATGTCAATGAAATAGAATATGTTTTAGTGGCTTGCTTTTTCTTTTGAGTAAGAAGCACGTTAATCTAATATGGTCTAAAGGATAAATAATCCTTTCTAAACCAATAGAAGAAGCATAAGTAAAGTGTAATTTGAAAAACAATACAAAAAAACACAAACTTCCATCATATCAACAGACAGGGAACCAAAGTTTGACCTATATAAATGTTTCAGGCTGCTAAAAATTCATGTAACTTGGTGTTATATATGTATATATTTATTTTCTCCTGACGCTATATGACAAATTCAACCTGTTTCCTCAAGTACTTTAAACTGTGTCGGTATCAGTGAAATAGAACTGGGAAATATTTGCTTATTGGTATAATATTAATTACTTTGCTGAGAAACCTAATCAAAGAATTAAGGAGTAATGAGTATTCATTGCAGCAAAACAAAAAAATTTAAAAAGCAAAATTTAGATATTTCAAGTCAAAAATATTCATTTTCCTCAATTCATTATTTGGATCCATTGAATACATTGGTTTGCCTTGCATTACCCTGAAATATAATATGGTTTGTTAATTTTAAGAATTTAGGTATGATCTTCACGTAATTATTTTTTCTCCTTTTAAAATATTTTAATTTTTATGTATAAAGTTCCGAATGCATTGTTTCATCTGAAATTATGACAACAAGATTCTTGATCCTGTTTTACATGCATGCGGTGAGTGAATTATGCAATCTTTATATAGTGAAAAGTGTCATTCACTTTTACAACAATAGAGAGTCCACTATTATTTCATGAAAACACTAAAAATAAGATCACTAAATAGATAATCAAGAATAAGCTACAGACAATTCAACATTTCTTCAGAAACCATTGTGAGGATGACAAGTATATCAAAATAACTCATTTCTACTACTTTGTAGTTTGCCTTCCTCATATGGACTCCTGTGTTATGAGTTGGCATTTAATGTTTTTCATTCAATAACCCTCCAAATCATGTCTACGTACCTACCATGCTCAAAGAGCACATTTTACCCAGTGACAGTTGCACTGTTCACATTAGGATTATAACTGTAACACTGTAAGTAATTGCTGCATCATAAAACAAAGAATGAATCTACATTATTACAGAGGCTTTCAGAACAGTGGTTCACCTTAAAAAGTATATACGCCATGGGGAAAAGCGGGAGAAGCAAAAAGTGAATGGGGGCTTTCATTCATGCAAAGGCTGTATGATTTTCATTTAAAAAAAATTTGAATTTGATGAGAAATAGCTTAAATATTACAAGGTGAAATTTACAGTAAATTGTATATCTGATAGGCTAAGTGGTACTACATAAAAATCAGGAGCAATGTGGAAATTTGATAAATTTTTCATAGAGAAAAATGACTCAAATATTGTTTCATGAGTGACAAAAATAATTAGGTTAAAATTTAACTAATTCAATGTATGTATTCCACTGGAACTGGTGGGAACGAAAAAGCTGAATTATTTAATTCATATTGTAAAAGTAATGGCAAACGTTTTCTAAAAACACATGCCTCGGGAGCAATGTGACAATCGCTAATTAATATGCAGATAAGATGCCACATAATTGTTTTATGTCCCATATAAATAGTGAGTAGTCACACTAATATATCCCTATTATACTGAAAAATAAAGCAGGTATTACTAGGTTTTCACAAATATTATTTCAGGAAAATATCCAAAATAAATTCTTATGTTATGGATTAAATAGTATGCATTTTAGTTTAATTAATTAGTCTAAAATAAGCATTTAACAAATATTAGCTGCAATTATTATTATTATACCTATTAGGTAAGTTGGGTCACTTACAAAGTACCATAAGTATTTGTGGGTTAAGAATAGAGAAGAAACATTTACAGACTTTACTAAATTATACACAAATGGGATTTATAGGACTAATATATATCACATCAACAAAAATTTGCTTTGTTTCAGGTTGTTTTGAAGAGAGGTTGTCTAAGAATCAGTTGAACAAAATGATCTATAATTTAGTTCTTGCAATGTGAAAATGAAAATTTGCTTTGTTCACATATTTCGTGGTACTTTCCTTTTACTCACTGTATTTCACTTTCACTGTACACCAAAAGGTAGAAAGGAGAGAAACTGTGTACCTTATTTTATGCTTGAGAAACCAAGACAGAGAGAGAGAGGTGGTGGCATACACAAGAGCAACTTACAAGCTATTTAATCACAAGATTAGGATTTTAGAGAAAATATAACGTAATTATCTAAATTTACACCAGAGGAAATGGAGGTCCTGAAATGTCAAATGACCTTCTCAGGTTTACATAAATAGGTAGTTGCAAAGTTCAAATTAGAACCAACTTTTTAAAACTTCTATTGTACTTTCCATCATTTCTGGCTTTAATTGGAAATAATGGACCAAAATCCAGGCCATTGCTCCTGAATTGGGTTTACTAGATCGTGAGCAGGATCAAGAAAAATTTATATGACCTCTGTGTAGTAGACAGTTGTTATTCTCTCTAGCAACCATATCATCTTCTTTTATTCAGAAACTCCTCTAACTCTCATTTCATGCAATTGACAAGACTAATCCCTTTCTTCATCATGAGAAATGGGCATGAAACCTAGCCTGAACCAACATATTCACAAACCTCTGGCCAAAGTGACTACTTCACAAATATGCTGAGAAGGAGAAAATCCAAATCAATCATAAAAACTTTTTCAAAACTACAGTATGGGAATGATGACGCTCTTTGAGCAAAGATTTCTGCGAGTAGTAAACCATGTGAAGACCATCTAGCCAAAACATGTAAAGAGCCTGCCTGTATGAGGCCAAAATAAATGCAACAGGGATGAGCAATAGAGTGACTCCTGGTAACGTCATTTGCGTCCTTAGATCCATCTATACCTGATCGACCACTGGAAATTTTAGGTAGATGTGCCAATAAATTCTCTTATTCACTTGAGCCAGTTTGAATTGGATTTTGTTTAGTGACCGTCAGGCCTCCTATTAAATGCTGTTTCATAACAAAGACTGACATGGATAACTCTCTTCCTAATTGAGGATAAATAAAATAAACAACAGAACAGTGTGTGCCCTTGAAATCTCAAAGGAAAGAGAATATTGCCTCGCAGTCTCAGAGGGAGCACCTATCCCTGCAAATGAACTTCTATGAAGAGTGGAACCACTTTTTCAAAGTAACTTCTTGTTATCCCCCAAAAGATGTAAGGGGCTACAGGAGAATATAGCCATATGGGGAAAATTGGAGGAGTTATGTCAGAAATTCAAAGAAGCCAAAATAGGAAAAACGTAAGTAAATCTGCAATAAAATATTAGTTAACAAAGGCAATAAAGGAAAGTTTTAAAGTGGTAAAACCTTAATCAGTATTATAGAAGGCAGACAGGGAATTCTCTCAGAATGCAGATGATAGAATGATAGAGCTTGGAGAATGGAGATATCACTAAAGAATCAAATATGAAGAAATAGTTAATATCCATTTTACTTTTCTCAAGTTGAAATTCAGCTTAAAAATATGATGTTTCAAGAAAAATACCAGAAATACTTTGCCCTAAGTAAATTCTTAAGATAAATATATTTTAGTGCATAAATTGTTAGAATTTTGATAACTTTTAGAGGCCTAGCTTTGTGTTTGATATTATAATTTCAAAAGTCACGTAAGTGGCAATATATTTCAAGTGGTAATATATTTTAAAAATAAAAAGGGGGATTATTTTAATACTTTTCTAATATCCACATCTTTATAACATCTTTTTCTTTTTAATTCCCAGAATATTATATTTTATTACCATTACCTGAGTATTTAGAAACACATATTCAATTTTATTTGCTTACAATTAAAACATTTAATTTGTAAAACTCTCAGAAAGATATAAATTTGAAATTCTCATTCATTAAAATATGTTTTAAAATTCAACATTTATTGAGCATCTGCCTGGTGCCAAGAAATGCTCTAGATGATGGGGTTACAGTGATAAATAAGACAAACCATGAGACATCTGGCTTCAAGATGAGAGAGATGAAAAATAGAGACCAATAATATATAATCAAAAATTTCAGATTGTGTTGAGTATTATAAATGAAATAAGCAATTAATATCAGAGTTATTGGGGTTAGGGGTTATAAGTGAAAACACTCATCATGATAATTTATATATTACCAAACATTTATTTATTTTAATGTCTGCGTCAATTTTGGAAAGCTAACATGTTTCTTGACTTTGGAACAAGCAGCCCTTGATTCAAAATCTACAACACACTTAACAGCATCATTAACTTGTTCATGTAAAGGATAGATGTGTAAAGATGTTAATGGAAATAAAGTTATCTTTTTGTAAATCTGTGGGGATGGGCATAGTTTATGTAAAGCTATAGCAGGGCCTAGGTTCTTACTGAATAGTGGCTCTTTCCATAGAAGGATTTATTGAATAAAACCAAAAAGAAAGTGTCCAAACAAAAATAAATGCCAGCATTATTCTTGTAATTCCATTTTAGTTATGTGATAATTATTCACCTAGTAGTTGTTATAATGTAAAGTTAAAGCAAACTTAGTAAACAAGAGTAAATCTTCTGTAGCGTTCTATTCGGTTTGTGTTTTTCTGCTAAAGTATTTTCAGGATTCTCAGATAATAATGCTGGAGGCTAAAATAATAATTAATACCATTCCCCATCCCTATCAAATATGTGGAATGACAACACTCAAAACAGATTCTCTTACCCGGTACTGGTTAATTCTGATTCAAATGAAGGAGGCAAAACCACGAGGTGCCAAATGAGCTCCAGACATAGCTTCTTTGAAAGGAGGTAGGAGCAGTACCGAGCAAAGAGATTTTTCTCCTTTGTATGCTAATTTGATTCACACCTGCCACCACTTCGAAAATGGTAATACTGGAACACTGCTTCTTATACTGTGGTGGTGTATTAGCCAATTTTCTACATATTCTCTGTCAATCACACTAATGGAGGCCATTGGGAGAATGCTGTTGCTTGTGAAAAATTATTTGCAGAGAAAAGGTATTGAGGAATTGGTCCTATTAAACCGGAACCATGAAAGTGGCTGGTTCACCCTCCATTTTAGATGCTGGAGCAGGTGAAAAATACTTGAAACGTTTTAGAAGTGTTATGTATTAATGCCTAGCATCTCCTGCATTTATTATTATGAATAAAAATCTCACTGTTGATATTCTTTTTTTTTCGTCAAATATTCATATGTCTGGGCATAGCAATATATATGTTTATTTATATATCAGAGGATTGTTAAAGTTTACTCATATAACCACAAGAAAATAATTTGAAGTATGAAATATAATATCCAAATACTGATCATATTTGGTTTTTGAAATTGAGAAATTAATCCTCATTATTTCGTGACAGAAAAGGGTTACAGTTACAATTCTACTTCAATTTCTTATTTTGTTACATGTACCAGTTCTTTATTAATTTAATTTAATTTAATTTATTTATTTTTTAATTATTTTATTGGGGTCGCATTGATCTATAACACTGTGTAAATTTCAGGTGTACATCATTGTATTTCAGCTTCTGTATAGACTACATTGTGTTCACCACCAAGTATTTAGTTTCCATCCATCACCATACATATGTGCCCCTTTACTCCTTTTGCCCTCTCCCCAGCCCCTTCCCCTCTGGTAACCAGGAATCTATTCTCCTTATCTATGTGTTTGTTTGTTTGTTTATCTTTCACACATGAGTGAAATCATATAGTATTTGTCTTTCTCTATCTGACTTATTTCACTTAGCCTAATACTCTCAAGGTCTATCAGTGTTGCAAATTTCATCTTTTTTTACGGTTGAGTAGTATTCTGTTGCATCAACAAAATGAAAAGACAACCCACCAACTGGAAGAAAATATTTGCAAATCATCTGATAAGGGATTAATTTACAAAATATATATAGAACTCATACAATTCAACAAGAACAAAATGAACAATCCAATCAAAAAAGAGGATATGAACAGACATTTTTCCAAAGAAGATATGCAGATGTCCAACAGGCACATGAAAAGCTCTTCAACATCACTAATTATTAGGGAAACTCAAATCAAAACTACAATGAGATATCACTTCACAGCCATCAGAATGGTTATTATTAAAAAAAAAACAAGTAACAAGTGTTGGAGAGGATGTGAAGAAAAGGGAACCCTCATACACTGCTGGTGGGAATGTAAACTAGCTCAGCCACTGTTGTATGGAGATTTCTCAAAAAATTAAAAATAGAAATACCAAATGATCCAGCTACTCCACAGCTGGGTATTTATCCAAAGAACATGAAAACACTAATTCAAAAAGATGTATGCAACCCTATGTTCATTGCAGCATTATTCACAATAGCTGAGACCTGGAAGCAACTCCAGTGCCCATCAATGGATGAATGGACAAAGAAGATGTGGTGTGTGTGTACAATGTACTTCAGTTTCTAATTAAACATAGAGTACTTAGAAACATAATGAAGGCCTGGAGCAATAATCTGGCCAACTCAAGGAAATGAAGTATGTTACATAGTTCACGTGAGCATTTCTTTGACCTAACATACCCACTTTACTTTGTGTTTGCTGACCTAACTTTTATCTAAGCAGAACAAGAACAAGCCATCTACAAGAATTTCAGTAGGGATATCATGATCAGTTTTCAAAACTGACATCATAGCTATAAAGAGGAATGGATGATAATTGTGACATTACACTCATACCAACCAGTTTTGACATGTTTGAATTCCCCCATTACATAACAAGGCATAGTCCTTCTAAACATAATGTTACAGGTTTTAAAATTCTAGATATACTGATATTTTCATCAAGCTCTAATGTCCTTAAAAAAACTCAACACTTACTTGAACACTGTCTGGACATTCTGGAATAATTTTTATTAAAAATATGAACATACTTTTCTTCATGTACTTTCTCTCCATCACTTAGTCTTATTGGAAAACTGACCCATTATTCCAGAACTTTGAATTTTTGTGTTATGAGAAAAGTTACATATTGAAAATTTTTCTGTGGTTGTTATATGGCTTAGGTTTAAAGTTTTCTCTTTTTTTCATGCACAGACATTACAAAATAATTACTAATGTATCCAATCCTGGAAATAACTTCAGCAACTGATGTTTTTTGGGAGGAGAGGGCAAGGCTTCCTGAAAAAAATTGAAGCTCCACTGGTTTATTCATTGTGTAATTCTAGACTTACTTAAATTGTGGTTTTTTCATTCTATTTATTTTTTTGTAGAAAGCCTCTGAGGTAATAATATAAAGTTCTAAGCAAACTGTGTGGTGTATAGTTTATGCTCAATTTTTACAGTCATTTCATATTTTATGTGTATATTCTTATAAAATAGATTGTATTTTAATACTGCTTTGTAACCTGATGCTTAAAAATATATTAATACATTATGAACACATTTCCATGTAAATAAATCTAGATCTTCTCATCATTTTCATTGACTCCATATTACTTCATTACCTACTTCAACCCACTCCAGTAAAGGAAGTGCTTCAACTACTCCACTTTAATTGCTTGTATCAGAGTCACCAATCACTTCCTTGAGACTACGTCCAACATTTTTCAACTACTATCTTGTTTGGAATCTCTGTATTATTTGTCACTTGATTGCCCACCAAAAACCATCTCTAATCCTCCCTGTGCCACAATATTCTCTTGGTTTTCTACAACACTGGATATTCTTTCTTTGGCCAATTTTTGGTTTCTTGTATCTTGGTAATTCTCAGAATTGTTCTAGGCCTCTTATCTCTACACACTTTCCTAAATGATCTCATACATTCTCATACTTCAACACAACTTCTACGTCTCAACAGCAAACATGTCTATGACTGTTACATATATGCTTATCCAACTACCATCCAGTTTTCTCCACTAGGATGTCCTAGCGGCACCTCAAATTCTACATGACAAAAATTCTAGAGAATTTATTATTGCTTCCCCACTCTCCAAAACAAAACTGTTCCTCTTTTAGTGCTCCATATTTTATAAATGACACACAACCTGCTCATATGTTCAAGTCACAATCAAGAGAGTCACCCCTGATTTTATCGTCCCCATCCTCACACCTCACATCCAGTTACCAAATCCTTTTGATTCTCCTTAAATGCATCTTTACTCTACTTCTTTACATATCCATTGCCACCGGTAGGTACAAGCTGCCATATTCTCTGTCTGGAACATTAAAACTACCTCTTAACTGATCTTCCTGCAAGGGTTAGGGTAAACCATATGAAATTACCAACATTGAACCATTTTTGATGGTAATTTCACATGGTTAGACTTTACATAATTCTCTCAAATTCATTTTACATATTTCTCCTGGAGTGTTCTTTCAAAAACACCAAAACATGAGTGTTGCATGAGCATTTTTTACACAAATAAGTATGTGAGGCTATACTTTAAATTTTTTAACCCACCACCAACTTTTGCTCTCGTCTATTTCAAATATTTCACTTGAATGAAAAATTCTGTAATAAACAGTTTGCCTATACTTCCTTGTGTACATGCTTAGTTACCTTCTTAACAAATACTTTAAAGTAGAATTATGGGATGCCTATCATTTTGAATCACTGGCAGACATGCCCAACATCTATTCTGAGAGTGTTCGATTTGCACATATAACTCTAAAACAAAACCAGAACAGAATTCAGGAGAGCACACTACAAAAAGCTTGGAAATGATTCCTTCCTTAAGAAGTTGCCAAAAGAGAGCATATATATCTGAATGATGTTCACTGGAGATTATTTTAGCTAAAACAGTTAATTCAATGCAAACAAGTTGCTCAAAAGTGTCTTGGAAATTTTATAAATTTTAAGAATTTATTTATTTAATTATAAATCTTGTTTAAGAAAAAAATTCCCTTTTTTTATGTTTTCTGAAATGTATAAGTTTGTGTTTCCAGTTTGTCCCTACTGCTGGTGTTTCCTACAATGCAATACTACATCTACTAAATATCTAGCAGAAAATTATAACAAAAATCAGAATAAGACTTGCTAATCAAGGATTAGATATGAGAATCTTGATATAAATGTTACATTCACTTTTCATTTAAAGATACCATTATAGGTAATGATGGCTAGAAAAGGCCAATATATCAAAGTGACAGAAAGTAGGTAAAAAGGACTACCTGAGAAATAAAGAAGTTTCAGAGAATTGTATGTGTGAAAAACTTTAAATCAAATTGTTTGATATTTAGCAATAGTTCCCAGTACATTTTTTTAAGACATCAAAAACAAAACTGGGACAAATAAATCAAATACTCCATCTACCACCTACTATGTAATCATTTCTAATATTTTAAAATTTGTGATGCTGTGAATATATAAAGTATCACATTCACTCTTTTGAGTATTAGTTTTAATTTTAATCTATTGCCTTCCGTTAAAGGGTGAATGTTCAGTTATATGTATTTTAAGTGGAATTTTTATTTGATGCAATTTCTTTAATACACGTCTTTAATTATGGACCACAAATTCACTTGCAAGCGACCTTTGCTTATCTTTATGTATTCTTAAAACTATGCTAAATATCACTCTTTTGGACTTTGGTCATGTATCATTAAAGCATTTCAACAACCCTGTATGATATTATTAATACCAGTTTACAAATAAAGGATCTACTCTTAGATATCAGGTATCGCAGCTTTTTCCCCTATGTTGTTCTTCAATCCAGGTATGGCAGAATAGGGCTGAAGAGAGTGACGTCAGCATCATGGCGGAGTGAGATTCCCTCTTTGAATCTCTGCCCCCTACGACACAACGAAAACATCATTCACATTCCAACAGAGCTCAATCAAACACTACGAAGGACTTCTGAGAAACCCCTGCTGCCATACATCGGATGGTGGAGGCGCGGGAAGCCCAGGAGAACGGAAGGAGAGGTAGGAGGTTGTACTCCCCCTCCCCAATCGATCAGCAAAAACAGCGGGGTTCGCGGACAGAGTGGGGAGGGGCGGCCCACAGCGGGGAAATCTATCGCCATCCAGGTGCTCTCACAGACTGTCACGAGATTCGCACTGGGAAGCGACAACAGACTGCTTAGGGGGTGTAGCAAACACCCTAAGAGAGCCAGAAAGGAAACCCCCGGGTCAAGCAGGAGAAAGAGAGGACCCCTCCCCCCACACACCCGGCGTTTCAGCATAATCCCTCCGGGGGCTGCAGCTGCCTCAGAGCAAACCGCTTGCGATCTCCATCTAGTGGCAGCAGGGGGAAACTGCAGGACTAACTTTAATCATGAGGGGTAAAAATAAAGCCATCCCCATTGGATCCTTGCGAAAATATGTGAGGGCTACAGACCAAAAGGAAAATGACAAACACCCAGAAACCAACCCTGAAGGCACAGAATTTGATAACCTGAATGAGAGAGAATTCAAAATAGCTATCATAAACAAGCTCAACGAAATACAAGAGAACACACAGAAACAAATCAACGAATTCAGGGATTATGTCACAAAAGAGATTGAAACCCTAAAGAAAAACCAATCAGAATTATTGGAGATGAAAAACAAAATCAATGAGATAGTGGAAAAAATGGAGTCTTTAAAGAGCAGAACTGACAATATGGAGGAACGAATTAGCACTATTGAGGATAGCCACGCAGAAATGCTCCTGGTAGAGGAGGAGAGAGAGCTAAGACTAAAAAGAAATGAAGAAATTCTTCGAGAAATATCAGACTCAATGAGAAAAAGCAACATAAGGATAATAGGTATTCCAGAAGGAGAAGAAAGAGAAAAAGGAGCAGAGAGTTTGTTCAAAGAAATAATACCTGAGAACTTCCCCAACCTAGGGAACGAGAGGGAAATAACAGTGAATGAAATCAATAGATCACCTAAATATATAAACAGGAATAAAAAATCATCTCACCACATAGTAGCAAACTTGAAGAATACCCATGACAAGGAAATAATATTGAAGGCAGCTAAACAAAAAACCAAAATAACATACAAAGGAAACCCCATCAGGCTCTCAGCTGATTTCTCAACAGAAACTCTACAGGCTAGGAGAGACTGGAATGATATATTCAAAATCATGAAAGACAAAAACCTTCAGCCGAGAATACTTTATCCAGCAAAAATATCCTTCAAATATGATGGAGAAATAATAACTCTCCCTGATAAACAAAAGCTAAGAGAGTTCGTCACCACAAGACCCCCACTACAAGAAATGCTCAAGAAGGCCCTTAGGCCTGAAAAAAAAACAAATGAGAAAGGGGATACAAAGATTTCAACAAGGAGAAAAGCAAGGAGACTAAACCAGAACAAAATACAGTGAAAACATCAAAAAACATCAAAAATTAATTCAAGCTCATCACTGGAAACACACATTCATGACACAATCTGGAATAAAGAGATAACAAATAAGGAGGGGAAGAGGTAAGGGATTGAACTGACCCAGCCTCAGGAAAAAGGAGGCATCTGAAAATGTACTTTCTTATCCAGGAGATCGCTTATACAAACCACACGGTAACCACTAAACAAACAACCAGAAGAGAACCACACATGACAAATAAAGAGAAAACTAAGAGAATGAGCATGCAGAAATACCAAATTGAATTTGCAGTCCGAAACACAAGGGACAAGAAACAAAGGAAATGCAAAAGAACCAGAAGATGAACAATAAAATAGCAACATTAAACCCTCATATATCAATAATCACTCTAAATGTAAATGGATTGAATTCTCCAATCAAAAGACACAGAGTGGCAGGATGGATTAAAAACCAAGATCCAACAATCTGCTGCCTCCAGGAAACACATCTCAGCTCTAAAGACAAACACAGACTCAAAATAAAAGGATGGAAAACAATACTCCAAGCTAATGGCAAACAAAAGAAAGCAGGAGTAGCCATACTTATATCAGACAAAGTAGACTTCAAGATAAAAAAGGTAATGAGAGACAAAGAAGGGCAATATATAATGATAAAAGGGATACTTCACCAAGAAGACATAACACTCATAAATATCTATGCACCCAACACAGGAGCACCAAAGTACATAAAACAACTGCTAAAAAACCTTAAAGGAGATATTAACAATAACACAATAATAGTAGGGGATCTTAACACCCCCCCTTACATCAATGGATAGATCATCCAGACAAAAAGTCAATAAGGAAATAATGGACTTAAATGAAAAACTAGATGCAATGGACTTAATAGATATATACAGAGCACTCCACCCCAAAAAAGCAGAGTACACATTCTTCTCAAGTGCACATGGAACATTCTCAAGGATAGACCATATATTAGGAAACAAGGCAAACCTCTATAAATTTAAGAAGATTGAAATCATTACAAGCATCTTTTCTGATGATAATGCTGTGAAACTAGAAATCAACTGCAAGGAAAAAACTAGGAAAGGGACAAAGATGTGGAGACTAAACAACATGCTACTGAACAACCAATGGGTCGTTGAAGAAATTAAAGGAGAAATCAAAAGCTATCTGGAGACAAAGGAAAAGGAAAATACACCATACCAACTCATATGGGATGCAGCAAAAGCAGTCCTGAGAGGGAAATTCATAGCAATACAAGCTCACCTCAAGAAACAAGAAAAATCCCAAATAAATAACCTTAAATTGCACCTAACAGAGTTGGAAAAAGAAGAACAGACAAAGCCCCGAATCAGTAGAAGGAGGGAAATAATAAAAATCAGAGCAGAAATAAATGAAATTGAAACCAAAAAAACAGTAGAAAGGATCAATGAAACAAAGAGCTAGTTCTTTGAGAAGATAAATAAAATTGACAAACCCTTAGCCAGACTCACTAAGAAAAAAAGGGAGAAGATTCAAATAAATAAAATTAGAAATGAAAGAGGAGAAATTACAACAGACACCACAGAAATACAAGGGATTATTAGGGAATACTATGAAAAACTTTACGCCAACAAATTGGACAACCTAGAGGAAATGGACAAACTCTTGGATGCGTACAACCTCCCAAAACTGAATCAAGAAGAAATAGAGAATCTGAACAGACCAATCACAAGTAAAGAGATTGAAACAGTAATCAAAAACCTCCCAAAAAATAAAAGCCCAGGACCAGATGGCTTCCCTGGAGAATTTTATCAAATGTTCAAAGAAGATTTAGCACCTATCCTTCTCAAACTATTCCAAAAAATAGAGGAAGATGGAATACTTCCCAACACATTCTATGAGGCCGACATCATGCTGATACCAAAGCCAGACAAGGACAATACAAGGAAGGAAAACTACAGGCCAATATCGCTGATGAACATAGACGCAAAAATCCTCAACAAAATATTGGCAAACCGAATACAGCAATACATCAAAAAGATCAAACACCACGATCAAGTGGGATTTATACCAGGGACACAGGGATGGTTCAACATCCGCAAATCAATCAACGTGATACACCACATTAACAAAATGAAGAATAAAAACCACATGATCATCTCAATCGATGCAGAGAAGGCATTCGACAAGATCCAGCATCCATTTATGATAAAAACTCTCAACAAAATGGGTATAGAAGGAAAGTACCTCAACATAATAAGGGCCATATATGACAAACCTACAGCAAACATCCTACTCAACGGGGAAAAACTGAAAGCCATTCCTTTGAGGACAGAAACAAGACAAGGGTGCCCACTCTCACCGCTCTTATTCAACATAGTACTGGAAGTGCTGGCCACAGCAATTAGGCAAGAAAAAGGAATAAAAGGACTCCAAATAGGCAATGAAGAAGTGAATCTCTCACTATTTCTATACATAGAAAACCCCAAAAATTCCATCGGAAAGCTACTAGAAACAATCAACAACTACAGTAAAGTGGCAGGGTATAAAATCAACTTACAAAAATCAATTGCATTTCTATACACTAATGATGAAAAAACAGAAAGAGAACTCAAAAAGACAATCCCATTTACAATTGCAACAAAGAGAATAAAATATCTGGGAATAAATTTAACCAAGGAGGTCAAAGACCTATACAATGAAAACTATAAGACACTATTGAAAGAAATCGAGGAGGACATAAAGAAAAAGAAAAATATTCCATGCACACGGATTGGAAAAATAAATATACTTAAAATGTCCATTCTACCTAAAGCAATCTACAGATTCAATGCAATCCCAATCAGAATCCCAATGTCATTCTTCATGGTAATAGAACAAAAACTACTGAAATTCGTATGGGACAACAAAAGAGCCCGAATAGCTAAAGCAATTCTGAAAAAAAAGAACAAAGCTGGAGGCATCACAATCCCTGATTTCAAAATATACTATAAAGCTACAGTAATCAAAACAGCATGGTACTGGTACAAGAATAGACACACAGATCAATGGAACAGAATTGAAAGCCCAGAAATAAAACCACACACCTATGGACAGCTAATCTTCGACAAAGGAGCAAAGAACATACAATGGAGAGAGAGAAGTCTCTTCAATAAATGGTGCTGGGAAAATTGGACAGCAACATGCAAAAGAATGAAAGTAGACCATCTCCTATCGCCATATACAAAAATCAATTCAAAATGGATCAAGGACCTGAAAGTGAGACCTGAAACTATAAAACTCCTGGAAGAAAATATAGGCAGTACACTAATTGCGATTGGACATAAAGGGATCCTTTCAGATTCCATGTCTACCCAGACAAGGGAAACAAAAGAAAAAATAAACAAGTGGGACCTCATCAGACTAAAGAGCCTCTACAAGGCAAATGAAACCAGGATCAAAATGAATAAACAACCCACCAGCTGGGAGAAAATATTTGCAAATCGTTTGTCTGACAAGGGATTAATCTCAGTAATATACAAAGATCTCATACAACTGAGCAACAAAAAAACAAACAACCCGATCAAAAAATGGGCAGAGGATATGAACAGACATTTTTCCAAGGAAGAGATACAGATGGCCAATAGACACATGAAAAGATGTTCAACATCACTAATCATCAGGGAAATGCAAATCAAAACTACACTGAGATATCACCTTATACTGGTTAGAATGGCTATAATCACCAACACAAAAAATAACAAATGCTGGAGAGGTTGTGGAGAAACGGGGACCCTCATTCACTGCTGGTGGGAATGCAAACTGGTGCAGCCTCTATGGAAAACAGTATGGAGAGTCCTCAAAAAATTAAAAATAGAAATACCATATGATCCAGCAATACCACTCTTGGGCATCTACCCAATGGACATGAAATCAACCATCACAAGAGGCGTATGCACCCCTATGTTCATTGGAGCATTATTCACTATAGCCAAGAAGTGGAAGCAACCCAAGTGTCTCTCAACTGAAGATTGGTTAAAGAAGATGTGGTATATACATACAATGGAATACTACTCAGCCATAAGAAAAGACACAATTGTCCCATTTGCAACAACATGGAGGGACCTAGAGGGTATTATGTTAAGTGAAATAAGCCAGAGAGAGAAGGACAGACACTGCATGAACTCACTCATATATGGAATATAAGTGAACACACGGACAGAGAGAACTGATTGGTGGTTACCAAGGGGAAGGGGGGTGGGGGGGCACAAGGAGTGAAGGGTTACATCCACAAGGTGACAGACAAACAAAAATGTACAACTAAAACCCCACAGTGTTATAAACTAAGACATCAATAAAAAAAAAAACAATCAAAAAAAAAAAAAAAAAGAATAGGGCCGAAGAACAAAGCAACAGACTCTGTGGTTGAAAAAGAGGGAGATTGAGTTCGGGGCTGCCAAGGCATCAGGAACTCAGGAAAAATCCCATAGTGGTAAAAATCACAGAAAAGGAGCCTAAAAAACTCTAAACATATTTTCCTATACTTGTTGGCTCACTCTTACTGTATGTGTGCTAGGGAAATCTCAAAAAAGCACAGCTGAGAACAGCAACCAAGAGGCTAAAGAAATGAGCAAAAATCTGAGTAGCTATGGAATACTGAGAGGTAGATTTTAAAGTTAAAACTTTACCATAGTGTATAAGACTTAATCAAAACCTAGACCGTTGGTTAATACCCCAAAAGCCACGCCCTTGGAATAAGGGCCATACCCAAGAATTAAGGATAATGTCTATGAATAAGGATGACACCCTACAGGCAAGGATGCACTGAATAGACCAGCCCTAACAAAGTCTTATATCAAGCCTCAGTAAGATCAAGGTGATCACCTGAATACTAAATCCTGTGGAGGGAACTTTATTATTTTTGAAGAAGAAAACGTCATCCAGCACTTTCACAAGCGCATTTCAACAATGTTCAACATACATTCAAAACTTATGAGAAATACTAAAAAGAGGTTGATGACTGAGAATTAACATAAAACAAGGAAAATAGATGAACAACCACAGATAATTCAGATACTGGAATTATCAGATATGGAATTTAACTATGACTAATATGTGAATCACAATAAAAATCTGAGAGAAAAGAAAAGATGGAAAATAGGTTAAAAGGTAAAAATTTTAGGGGGTCAGGCCAGTGGTGTAGTGGTTCAATTTGCATGCTCTCCTTCAGCTGCCTGGGGTTTGCAGCTTCAGATCTTGGGCACTCATTAAGCTATGCTGTGGTGGCATCCCACATACAAAATAGAGGAAAACGAGCACGGATGTTAGCTTAGGGCCAATCTTCCTTAGCAAAAAAAGAGGAGGGTTGGTGACAGAAGTTAGCTTAGGGCCAATCTTCCTCACCAAAAAAAAAAAGGTAAAGAGTTTAACAGAGAACTAGAAATTATGAAAAGTGGATATTCTGAAAATAACAAAATATCTGAAAAATAAGAGCACATTGAATGAGATTGGACATAATAGGACATAGAATTAGAAAACCAGAAAAAGAATAATAGAATATGTATAAACTGAAGCACTGAGAGAAACAAGAATGAGAGAAAATATATAATAAAGTAAAATGCAAGAGACATGTGAGACACCATCAAAAGTTCTAACCTGTGTGAAATTTGAGTCCCAGAGAGAGTAAATGAGACCAAATCATATCTGAAGAAATAACAGCAAATAATTTTTAAAAACTGGTGAAAATTTTTCTGTGAATCCCGTGCAAATGCAAATATTTTACTTAAGTGTGTACATGATAAATATAAAGAAAATCATATCCAATCACATCAGAGTGAAACTTTTGAAAATCAAAGATGAAGAGAAAACTTTGACAGTAGCCAGAGAAACTAAAGATGTATTACCTTCAAAGGAAAAGTAAAATTGATGGCTGACTTTTCAACAAAAACAGTCAAAGCCAGTTGGCTGTTTAATGACATATTTACATGCTAGAAACATTTCCAATATACAATCCCATACTCAGAACAAATATCCTTCAAATGTGGAATAACAGGAATCAGACTTACCCCGCCCCCGACCCTAGACAACTATAAAACTGGAAAAACTATATGAAGCAACTCTTTTCAGATCTTTAACAACACATAGAGCAAGGCTATTATCTGTAAGAGAAAGGAAATGCATTAATTAAGCACCACATTCACCAAGATTTCCACCTAGGGGAATTTTCTGAACCGTGACAAAAGGAAGGGAAATTCAAAAAGAAATGAGCAATCTCTCTGGGAAAAGGAAACCGTAACTGTAATATGGGAATCTTGAGGCAGCTGAAATTTCAAAAGCAGAATATGCGAGATAAAGGAGATATGCAGAGAAAAAGCACCAGAAATCTGTGTAAGGATCCCTTGAGCCTTTGGCTGAAGATTAATCTGCACATGCACAGGACAATACTCCATGAGACCTTGTTGAGAACAACTACTGAGGGACTGTAACCTGAATAGGAATTCCACAGATTACAAACTTCTGGATACATTGGAGTTTGTCCAGCCAGTGTCGTGAGGCTTCACTGATCACTCTGGACATTCAACTGAAATGACAGAAAGCCCTTTCCTTAGTAAGACTGCTCTCATACTAGAGTAAGGCTACTTCAGAACTGCCCTAATAAATTCTAAAACCAAGATTCAACAGGAATGATAGATTAACTTTCTGTAAGAACAAAACTCATCATTCTTTGAAAGAAACCAACAGAATCCAGACTCTCAACAATGTAACATCCACAAGTGCCAGCATATAATCAATCACAAATTGATACCCGTTTACAAAAGTGGGAAGCTGTGGTCTATAGCTAAAAGGAAAGGTAAGTCAAGAGAGATGTAGGGATGTCACTGAAATTAGCAGACAGGAAAGTTAAAAGGGCTATTACATGTAAGGTCAAAGATTTAAAGGAAAATGTAGGCATCAAGAGGTAAGAGGTTGAAAATCACAATAGAAAAATGGAAAATATAAAAAAGAACCAAATGATTCTGCTTACAACTATAATGGAGTACATGTTACTAGACTAGCTTTCCCGCCATAAACAAGAGAAACTGTTCTCAGACATTGGACAATAGGCAGTACAGGGCTGTAATCCTGATAGAAGAAAAACAAACAAGGTGAATTTTATGATTACCCCAGCTTGCTGAATGCCTAGAAGCACTTTCAGGACTCTAGTGTAGTGAGGGGGAAATCAATCAGAAGGAACATTCTCTCTGTAGTGAGAAGACAAAGATGAAAGTTCGTAGCTGTAGAGGCAGCTGGAATATATATGGAGCAAAGTACCATACAGGAGGTTGTTATGCAGAAAAAGAGCTCCGGAAATCTACGTGGATTCCTCTTCAGTATTCGGCTGAAGACTATTCAGGATATATACAGGATAATACTCCACAAGACTGGACAGTGAACAACTAACTTGGATCTCTAAGCTAAACAACCACCAAAGCTCGCACGGTGTGGGAAGACATTTACTTCAGACGGGAAGAGTAGAGAGACGTTATTGAACACTTAGGATTTTAAGTAGAGTCACCAGAAACGATATACACACATTTTGAATACAGACATACCTCAGAAATATTGCGGGTTTAGTTCCAGACCACCACAGTAAAGCAAATATTGCAATAAAGCTAGTCACATGACTATTTTGATTTCCTAGTGCATATAAAAGTTATGTTTACATCATACTGTAGTCTATTAAGTGTGCAATTGCATTATGTCTAAAAAAATGTATATATCTTAATTAAAAAACACTTGATTGCTAAAAAACACTAGCCATCATCTGAGCCTTCAGCAAGTCATAACCTTTTTGCTGGAGGGGGGTCTTGTGATAAATGCAGTATCTGCAAACACAATAAAGTAGAGAGCAATAAAATGAGATATGCCTGTAGTGATAAACCATTCCTAGAGTGAAGATTACTTTAGACACATTCTTACAATGGATATGACAATCTTTCAAAGGATCAAGCTAATCCACAAATAACTTACTGCCAGAAAAAAATCAACACTCATAAAGGAAAGCAACAAATTTCAGATGTTCAAAAACATAATATTTACAATGTTCAACATTCAATCAAAACATACTGGTCATGTGAAGATCCAGGAAAATGTGATCCATAACCTGAGAATAATCAGTTAGGAGAAACAGGTCCAGAAATCAATGTCTGCAATTGCCAAACAAAAGTTTTAAAACATATATTGTAAATATGTTCAAGTATTTAAAGAAAAGCATACACATAATGAAAAGAAAAATAAATAATATAAGGACAAAAAATGGAAACCTTAGTAGTGAATATACAATCCACTGAAGAGGAATTGTAGCAGATTATATACAGTAGAAGAAAAGATCAGTAAATGTTACAGTAGGGCTTTCCTACTACATGGCATAAATGTTATAGGTCCAATGAAATATCAATGCCAATGATCCTTTCATTGCTTTTCTTTGTTCTAATTCTTGGTTCTAAAAGAATCCACAAATAATGATTTGTAATTAACAAATCTCAAGGCAGCTGAACAATATTTTGCAATATTAAATAATTCACATATGTATATATGTCTAAATGAAATGTGTGATGTCTCTTATTATACAAATCTACATGGGTTAGAGATAGTAAAAATTGCAACATGTTAGTGATTTATGTGATGGAATTAAAATATTTTGTACCTTATGATGATAATATATACAACTCCATTACAAAGTTTGATCTCAACTTCAAAATCCTACTTTATTTCTGAATTTAAGAAATGCTTTAAGAATTTCATAGACAATTTCACTGAAACTTGCCAGCAAAGTACAGTTTTTTTCCAAATTAATATTAATAGAACACTATCTAAGAACTACAATGACTCAGGAAAAGATGGATTATTTGGCAATTCTTTCAATTGAACAAAAACTGTGTGGAAGGGTTCTTTATAACAATATATTTAGTGATTTTGCTGAAATTAATGCATAAATGATTTATGAAATAATTGTATAGTAATTTGTAAGTGGTATATTTCTTTATTATTCACTCAATAATAAAGACAATAATAAAAGCACTATTGGCAGACATTTCTCCATGGATGTCTTGTATTTCTACATATCTTGCCAGCAGAGACACTGTCATCCTTTTGTTACAGACTAAGTTTTAAAGAATACTTGTATAGCAAACAGACTTGAATAATAGAGATAGTGTGTTCTTTCAGGAAAGAGGACAGAATTTTGTCATCCAGAATAATAAATATAATGTCTCTCTCAGATGCAAAGTTTGGACATGTTTCCTTACAGCTCCCTTAAAAGATTGGAATTTCCTGTGGTCAGAGTTCCACTCCTGTACTGCAAAACACTGTATACCCAGGCATCACATGGCCCTAGTCACCTCATCATGTGGGAGTTGGGGCTCCATAAACGACTGTAAATGATGACACTCTGGCTACTGAATTGCTGTGAGTAATGAAGTCCTTTGTCTCTGACCCAAGAGTCTCATGTCTTCTTCCACTGTCCATGAAAGTAAGGCAGGCTAACTTGTTAGGTTGCGTGGAGAGTAAAATCAGCCACATTTAACAGTTCTTGATAGGGACCATCCAGAGAACTATCAGATATAAATATAGAGATTTATCATCCTTGATATTTTTCATTTAAAACTATAGATTTTTCTATTTTTTCATTATGAAGATATATTTGTAAGGTAGGACTATAAAATCTATTATGAAAAATATTTTATTAAACTCTAATTTGATTTCCAAATTAAGTATTTAGTCAGGTTGTATGTGGGCCTTCATTTTTATTCTTTTCTCAGACCCCATATGTATTAGGTGTGGACTTGTTCATACGAACTGAGGTGGTCCCCAGCCTATATCCTTAACCTAAATATAGAATTACCATAGCATTGAGCATTAAACTTCCAGAAGTTCTGATGTGAATTTCACTTCCTTATATTTCATGTGTCTACTGGCGAGGCCATTTTAGTAAACCTGGAAAGTTAAACCTCTGTCATTAGACAATATTGCTTACTCTCTGTTCTTATCCTGACCATGCTGATTTCCCACTATATTTTTGTGTGTGTGTGTGTGAGGAAGACCAGCCCTGAGCTAATGTTGCCAATCCTCTTTTTGCTGAGAAAAACTGGCCCTGGGCTAACATCTGTGCCCATCTTCCTCTACATTATACAGGACACCACCACAGCATAGCTGACAAGCAGTGCGTCAGCAGGTGTCCAGAGCCGAACCTGCTAACCCTGGGCTGCCAAAGCACAGACTAAACCGCTGCACCACCTGGCCGGCCCTCTACTATATCTTTTAAATATGTAAACCAAAATGGACTTACACATATTGCCTCTGTAAATAATAACTTAATATTGCCATTTGTCAATGAGGTGGTTGTACAAACTAGCATTAATGATCTCTGCTATTTTTATTCACATCTTTTATGTCTTAGACATAAAGGAGAATCTAGGTAGTTTCCTCTTTTATCTTCTAAAAGAATGTTCATATAGATGTAATAATCAACTAGATCCTCATCATTGATTATTTTTTTCATGTATTCATTGGACATTTTTTGAGTACATACTATGTGCCACATTCTCAGTTAGGTTGGAAATAAGAGAAAAATTTTCTAAAGTTTAGTAGGAAAAGATAAGTAATAGTAACTAAAATGCTATTTCAACGTATGTTGCTTAGAGAAATGAATCTCGACATAGCAAACTTTTGTTAATGGGGCTATAGACAGCAGAACATAATTTCTTTAGTGACTTTTTTACACTGCATGCAAGATTTCCAATTGACTATACATAAAAATACCTAGACTTCTTTTTCTTAATTCAGAGTTTTAGGGAACAGGACTTTAGAAATTCTGGAAAGAATGGCGATATTAGCACGTTTTACAAAAATACCACCATCCAATACACAATTAAGTAGGAAAAATTCACAATAGAAAAGATATGAAGAGTTAAAATTTACTCACCTCATGTTATGTGACAATTTGGATGATACTGAAAGGAAACAAAACAAGCTGTAAAAAAACTTTCTGGATCCAGGACAGAGTGACCTATCAAAAGTGGGTTTCTGATAGACCTTATTGGTACCTATCAGTTTGGAAAGAGAGAGCTGAAGAAGTAGGTGGGCTATAGCAACCCTTTTAGAACTTAATATACCTTTGCTATTAGGCAGGAGTTGTAGAACTGAAGGAGAATATGGTAGGCTAAGTAGTAGCATAATTTCATTTTTTATTCCCAGTCTAGAATCCTACAAGGAGGAGTGAAGTATGGAAGCAGACTTCCTTAGAGATTCAGAAGCAATGTAAACATACATAGAAAGTTACATCATAAACTCAAGGAATAGAAGAGTTTCATTCCAAATGAAGCCTCACCAAAGTGAGAATTTATACCCAAATTCTGGCAAAAACAATTATGGAAACAAATCACTCAGAGATAATCTGTCAATTTTGTGTATCTAGTCCCAGATAGACTTTTCAACAACCTCAGAGAGAAACTACAGAGACAATGTTATGAAACTGTAGTTTCCATATGTCTAGGTTTCCCCATCCCAGTCAGGAAACTGACTAAAGTGATAATTCAGAAGGGCAAAGAGAAATACGAGCAGGTGGATTAATTTCCTCATTTCACTTGGGAGGCCTTAATAATGACTTGGGTACTTTAGTGTTGATTAAATTAGAAATACAGTTTTAAAAATATTATTTCAAACTATAAACATTACTAATAGAAATTAAATTTTGTGAAGCCAAATATGGTAGCCACTAGCCACATGTGGCTACTGAACACTTAAAGTATGGAGAAGGAATTTTTTTTCATATTATTCAAGTTTAATTAACTTAGATTTAAATAGCTACATGTGGCTATTAGCTACCTTATAGAACAGTGAATGTACAGGCACAATAAGAACCCTTTCTCAAAGAGCTTGCTTTCTAATGGTGAAAAAGGAAAAACAGACAAGAAGTGTGTAAACAATTACATGTAGTAATAAGAAAATTTTAGACTGTTGTGAGTACCATGAGTAAAATAAATAGACGAATGTTTTAGACTGTAACATGTGCGTGTGTTGGCAGATACTCCAGATGGGGCAATGAAGAAAAGAACTGGAATTTATGTTAAAGCCTAAAAGACAAATTATGAACAGTAGACACATGATTTTCCAGTCTCTCTTAGCCCAGGCTTAGATGATACTCCATCTTCAGATTCATTTGAATTGGCATTGTCCAAGTTTTGCTGATCCTTCCGTGCTTGTCCTGTGCTCATGATTTACAAGTGACATCTGCAACTGAGTGGGTGGCTTTCATGTACTGAGACCCTTATAATTATCCAAATATACTCATTCTCTTACCATCTGGAGTTTTTTGGTTTGTTCTTAGAACAGACTTTTGAATATGGTTTTTCTAAGAAACTTTACAATTTCTAAGTTCTGCTGGCTTTCAGCTGAAGTTTTAAATTTTCCCAGATTGGCGGGGAGCTGGCCCTCTCTTTTCTGTTTTCAGTGATGGTGTTATCTTCTATGATGCAAAAAAAAAGGGAGAGTACTTTAATCTTTAGAAGTAATTCTCTAATTAAATTTAGTTGGGAAGAAGTATTTTCTTTTTTTGCAGAAACTGTCTGTGGGAATGAATTAAACATCCCACTTCTTGACTTCAGATGCAAAGAAATATTCATGTGTAATCATTAGATATCCAGTAGCTTGTAGACTACTTGGTATTAATCATGGAAGTGTACCCGAGGAAGCACTGGATCTCGGGAAGAAAGGAGTCTCACTCAACTTAAACAGATGTAAAAAATCTTTTCAAAAGAAATTATTAGGCTTAAACTTGAAAGGAATATAATAAGCAGTTGGTGTTGTAAAAAAACAAAAGCACAAAAATAAGGTAAAAATTAGGAACTGAAAGTAGATTAATATAACTTGTAGATATAATAAAATTAGAATATTATTTGTAGCATAACTACAGTTATGTAGATAATGTGATACTTCATAAAACAGCTGCCTGCAAGTTCAACATAAACTCTTCATGTTCTTATAAGTCTATAATACATTAATAAGAAAATGGCTTATTCATTCTGATGGGAGATAAAATCTAATATTTTATTCTTTCAGTAAATTGTACATTGAATCCAAGAGAAATATGCTATTTTACTGTAATGAAATCCATGGTATGATGAAGATTTTATTATTGATTTTATAGTTTATCTATCTGTTAACAAGCTTAATATTGACAATTTGGAAATTTGGAAATTCTCTCAAAAGATATAAATCTGTAAATATTTTAAAAAGCTACAAAAATCAGCGATCTTATATGTTGAAGCTGAAGTAGAATTTATTGTTTCATGCGTTGGTAAAATTGCTTAGTCAATAATTCTATTAAGCGATTATATTCTAGTGAAGGACAAAATTGAATCATAGCACATCACAGATGAGTATCACTTTTAATGTAATCAAACTTATAATCAAGAATTAAAACAATTGAGTTGTTTTGCTAATCTCTTATTTGGTAGATCAGGGATTAACTTTGCAAGTAGTTCTTTAATAATGAATCAACACAGCTGCATTCTTTCACAGTCTAGAGACAGAGGGTGTAACACAAAAAAATCCATCAATTGTTCTTATTATTAGTAGCTTTATTTGTTTTAGCATTTTATTGAATTTTCAAACAATAATTATATAACAGAGGATCAAACCAAGCAAATCCCATATCGCCATTTAACTCCAATATGCACTTAATTACAAATAATCAGCATACTCATCAAACAACATATCTAGGGGCTTAGATTATTTATTACTATCATAAAGCCTTCCTTAAGTAAGCATGGAATGGAGGAACAGCAGTCAACTCGGTCCAAGAGAACAGAGAGAAATATGCCTAGGATGTTTCATTTATAATAAGACTTTTTCAAGTAAAACAGTTTAAGTTATTTAGTACTTTTAGTTAGATATTTAATTATTTGGTTAATGCATTATTTGTCCGCTAATTTTGCCTTGACTCAGAAGACTACCAAATAAACAAAGAGCATTTCAGAAACAAAGTATCATATTCTAATCTTAAAATATAGTTTCTTATTTCAAAGAAATGTCATCTCAGCAAAATGTCACTGGCAAGAAATTTTTTGGCATGCTGTATAAAATTCTCAGGTCTGATGTTTATCATTACACTCTTTACAATTCTTTTTTTAGGACTGTAGATTGAAATACATACAAATCTAAATTTAATAAAATATTCAAGTTTCCATATTTCTTAAAATAGACTTAAAGAAAACATGAGTAAATATATTTTTGCAGTTCTAGTATGTCATTTTAGTAATATAAGAAGCCTCCTTTGTTAATATTGTAAGGAAAAATGGCAGTGTCAATTCAACTGAGTTCCATGCTGTTCTGTGTAGCAGCGATGACAATTAGTAATCAATATTAAATATCCACAAGTATTCAACACTATATTCATCACTTGAAGGCTGAGGGCTGAGGGCTATATAGTAATGTAAAGTCTTGATTGTGCTGGCGTTGAGTAGTGGAAATAATATTTGTACTTCATATCTCTTACCTAACTATAAAATAGTGATACATGTAGAAATACAGACTGAATAGTCTCTTTATTTGGAAAGACTCAACAAAATTCTGTTGTAATCTGGTGTCAACTCAATTAATGATTAGTGAGAAATCCTAGTAAATATTATTTACCCATGTTCAATATTAGTAAATGGCAATAAACATTTCCTTAGCCCAAGCACTTTCAGATTAAGGAAGAGGAAAAGCTATTTTTACTGATATAAGGATGAAGTTTTCATTTTTTATTTTTTCAGCAAATTGTTGCTAGGAGGATAAAACTGAAAATATTGTTTTTAAACAATGCACAATATTGTTAAATGCTTTTCCTTTTTATTTTTTTAATTAAACATATTTTAAAGTAGGGGTGTTTATTGATTTCATTAGGAATAAAATGCTATGGGTTGAAATTTAATTATGTTACATCAGCAAACAATCTCTAAGGGCATTAAGTCCCCCAGTTACAATAGTGGCACTCTGGAATGGATATCTACTTATGTAAATCTCTTTAAATAGTAAAAGATTGTGAGAGAGTGTTGAGGGAAATTCTTCTCGCTGTTTCTAGGTGTCTTTTTATTTTATTTCATTTTATTTTTTGATTATGAAGATTAGCCCTGAGCTAACATCTGTTGCCAATCCTCCTGTTTTTTGCTGAGGAAGATTGGCCCTGGGCTAACATCCATGCCCATCTTCCTCTACTTTATATGTGGGATGCCTGCCACAGCATGGCTTGACAAGCTGTGCATAGGTCCACACTCAAGACCCGAACCCACGAACTCTGGGCCACTGAAGCAGAGCACGCAAACTTAACCACTACGCCATCGGGCTGGCCCCTCTAGGTGTCTTTTGATGACTTTTGTCCCTGACTATGTTTCCTATACAAATATCCTTGGGAGATAGAGCTAGTGTCTTCCTCCTTGGCAGAGGATACATTTGTTTCCAAACCAGTGCAATAAAGACATTGTCTCCCTCAGGTCAAACATTGGGCAGGTTTGCTAGGAGCTCATTTATGAGGTTGGGGGTTTCCTAAACTTGAGTTTCCTCAGCTGTGACACAAAGCCACTGGGTGCACAACATCTATCTGGGCCAACCGCTACATCACCCGCATGAGACTTGGGGGGCAAGGAGAGCCAATGGAAAATTGAAGTTTATACTTCCTTCTGTGACAATAATAATAGAGTCTTTTATCTCTAACCCAGTAGACTATGTCCTCTACCATAATCTCTGAAACTGTGGCAGGCTAATTTGTTACATTGCAGGCAGGATAAAATCTCAAACTCTATGCATTTCTTGACAAAGTGCTGTATTAGGTATCTGTTTTTATGTAAGAATTTCCTCCCAATCTTATTTATTTAAAATGATGTTAAACATTTATTATCTCTCATAATATCTGCAAGTTAGATTAGCTAGCTGTTCTGACACAGGTCTTCATATAAAATTACAGTCAAGCTGTAAAATAGGACAGCAGTCATCTGAAGGCTTCAGTGTGGCTGCAGAATTTGCTTCCTGGTTGGCTCACTCAGATGGCGGGCAAGTTGGTTTAATCATGAAACCTCAGTTCATCCCTATATGAGCATCTCCACTGTGTACTAGAGGGTCCTCAAGACATGATCACTGGCTTCTCCCAAGAGAGAAAGGCAAGAGATGATGGTGGCAGCCACACATCTACAACTTTGACCACACAGTTCAGCCCTATTCAGTGTAAAGAGAATTACACAAGTGTGTGAATACCAGAAGGCAAGGGTTTTGAGGGGCTATTTTGGAGACTGGTTGCCATAGGAGATATCACTAAGGGTATATGTTCTCCTTCCAGGAAGCCTATGACAATTTTTTTTTCTTAATAGTATCTTGAGATATCTTAAGATAATAGAGATTTTAGAGATTTTTCTAGACATTTGTAGTTCATAATCAAGAACAACCAATGCTATAAATTTAGCTCTATCTTCTCTTTTGTAGCTTTATTCTTTCCTTTGATGCTAGAAGATCCTAGAAGTGAAACTCAGGACCAGTTTTAAGTCCAGATTTAAAAGGAAGATGCCAGAACTGAAAGTAAGGCAAGAGTATTGAGTGAACATAAACTGCTAAACACATCAAGGTAAAATTTGATACGCCAAGAATAAATTGATAAATCAATTATACAAACACAGTCAAATTATCTAAAAATACATATATAACAAGATTAGCATCAGGCTTCTCAATTTCAGCCAAAAATTCTAAGAAATATTGGGAAATATTTGTAACACTTTAAGGGCAAAGGATTGCATACACCGTCAAACGAATATAAGTGAGGGCAAAATTAAAGACATTTTTGCATAGTCACATCATAAAACATTCTTTCATATTTCTGAAAAAGCTTTTTTATTTGGTAATCTTCCAAATGAAAAATAAATAAATAAATCAGAATAAAAGCCAAGTTTGGGTAGCATAGTTGCACACTTTGTCAACAACACTTAAAAAGATAAATCAAAGAAAGAATGTTGAGGTTATAATAAAGTATAAAGCACAGCAAAATCAAGATGACCAGTAAGATGCCAACCATACAAATAATCAGGAAAAAGGTTAGGTTTAATTACAACATTAAAAGAAAAAGATACTCCAACTGGGTATTAAAAAACCCAAGTACAGTACAAGTCTTGTAATGTAGCATCTTGTACACTAGTATTGCTAAAGTTTGGGCATTTAGTAGATGAAGGTTAATTTGGAAAGACCCTATGGTCCAGCATCTGTTGTTGCTTATCACTATGTCATAGACAAGGAGAAAATTGTGATATAAGCCATTTCCTAGACTGAGTGTATCATTTTCTCAGAAATACCACATGAAACCTAAGAAGAGTGTAATTAACTTTTTGGTTATCGACCACTTAGCATCTATTGACTCAACTGTACAATATTTGGGGATTCACCTTTCCCTCATGATTAGTTGATATATATCTGGAGAACTGTGTGATTTGTGCTTAAGTTCCCAGGAAAATTCTGTTCCCTGGCCGCCATAATTGTATTGGAGGTTAGCATATGATCCAAGTAGAGCCAATGGCTGCCAGGCCCAGGAATGTTATTAAAACAGTTAGTAAAAGACATGCCTCCTTTCTGCTATACATGGATTTGTGTGGAATTAAGCCTGTTTAGCCGACAGTCTTTATGCTACCACAAGAGGACAATCTCTTTGAAAATGCAGCCAACACAGAAAACATGGAGCAAAAGTAGGGACTTAATGTCATTTTTAAATCATGTGAATGGCTAGATATCTAGTATTGAATAAAGTGAAATTTATCTCTAAAATTTTTATTTTTTTTAATTTTTATTTCTAATTTTTAAACTAGATTATGTAAAAGGATATAACTCAGGATCAGCTAGATGGAAGAGAGGAGTAGGAAAGGTATATGGGAAGGTGCACAGAACTTCCATGCCCTCTCTAGGTATGCCACCTTCCCAGCACCTCCATGTGAACACAGAATCTCTCTCTAAACTTTTTAAATATACAACTTAATTAACTTCTTCTTTTTCTTTTTAGCTTAAGCCTGTTTGAATTAGCTGTTTACTACATAAATTATAATCAAGGGAGTCATAACTACTACAATGAGGAAGAATAACAGCTGACAATAAATTACCCTGGCCTCAAGTTACATATTGTATGACAAACTCATTGGATTTGCTAAGTCAAACGGTCAGTACAGGACTTCCAGCTTCCACTAGGGAGTAGAAAGCTGAAAATTGCCTTAAATAATCACAAAATTATAATTTCTTAACCCATTACTGAGCTAAGATCATAGGGCAACCCATTAGCCTGAGATATAAGAAAAGACAGACCTCTCTAAGGAGAGATGGGGAGTGAGCCCTGGCTTACCAGAGTGAGAAAGAGGCCAGGAAGAATTCAGCTAAAATGTTTAACAAATCCTTAAGGCCAAATGTGAGCTAGCATGACAGTATAAAATCCCTGAGAATGCAGACACAAAAGAATTTGCACCTACCTGAGACTCCTTTCCTTAGACCTCACTGGGTGCCCAGGAGAAAGATGGAGGACAGGAAGGGTAACCAGAGAATGTATTCATCTTGGTGAAGGCCTAGGGGAGGGAACATTTGACACCGTGGAAAAGGCATGAGAGAATACTTGGATCCTTCTCCCCTATCGAACAAAAGTCTTAAGCTGCTGGGCAAAGAGCAGATTCCCCTGCCATTCCCAGATCACAGGGGAAGACCCACTATTCCTATGGCCAAGGGAAGGAGGAAAAAAACATTCTATCTTTGGGTCAAGAGTAGGAAAATGACCCTAGGCCCAGACCATTAGAGGTCTCCTACTGCTGGAGGAGGGGCAGGGTCACTGAGAAAGACCCACCTGTGAGACTCAGGGATATAGGGCCAGCCGAAGGTTGAGGCTGACCCAGGACAACAGAGAGTACTCACTCCTATCCAGGACCACCAAGTATTGAGTAACACAGCAGCAGCAGTCTAAGGTTGGGGAAGAGTTAAAATATGGAGAGACCATACATGAAGTACAGGCTTATAGGAAAGAGGAGAAGCTGAGTATGGAATAAAAATAGTGAAAGTGAAGAACCTTCCTGCATCCCACCTACCCCACCATAAGCAGAAGATAAGAGTAGAGGAATTTGAAGCCAGGAATTAAGAATAACAACAAGGCAAACTAAACCCAATCCCATCTCAACCCTTTTCTATATTGACTCAATACCCTACTACTAATGACCTAGCTAACAAAGAGTTATGCCCATTTAAGGCATAAATACTATTTACACCAATCTCTACTGTCCTACACTCTAGGTACAGATTTTAACAAAAGTTATGAGCAACACGGGCAAAACAACAATGACAAGAAGTAACAATACTTTCAAGAGACATGGCAACCAAAAGAATCAGAGTTGATATTACCCATATATTGAAACTATAAGACAAAATTTTTAAAATAATGATTAATATGTTCAAAGCTCTAATGGATAAGATGTCAATATGTATTAATAGATGATAAATTTCATAGGAAGGATGAAAATAAGAAAAAAAATCAAGCAGAGATACTAAAATGCTTTTGATGGGCTCATCAGCTGTCACAACATAGTCAAGCAAAGACTTGACTTACAGGTCATTAGAAATTATGTAAACTCAAACACAAAGACAAAATATTGAGAGAGAAAAAAAGAAACAGAATATCCAAGAGCTATAAGACAATATAAATGCTCTAACATACACATCATTTGAATTCCAGAAGGAGAAGTGAGAATGGGGCAGAAGAAATATTTGAAAAAATAATGGCTGAGAATTTTCAAAAATAATAAAAGACACCAAAATGCAGATCCAAGAAGCTCAGAGAAAACTTTACACAATAAATGTTTAAAAGAAGGAAGTAAGTAAGGAGAGAGGGAAAGAGAGAAAGATGGAAAGAAACAAGGAAGGAGGGAGGGTAGGAAGGAAAGGAGGGAGGGACAAAGGAAGAAAGGAAGGAAGGAAGAAAGGGAGGAAGAGACATATATACTTCAGACATATTGTATTCAAACTTGCAAAACTATGGATGAAGATACTGTATTGAAAGCAGCCAGAGAAAAAAGACATATTACATACAGAGAAACAAAGAATTAGAGCAGACTTCTTGCAGATATGTAAGCCAGAAAACAATGGGGTGACCGATTTTGAGTATTGGAGGAGGGAGGCAACTGTCCACTCAGAATTCTATAGCCTGTGAAAATACCTTTCAAAAATAAAGGAGCAATAAAAACTTTTTAAGAGAAACAAACTGAGAGAACCCATGACCAGCAAACCTTCATAACAAGAAATGTAAGGATATTCTTTAAGCAGAAGGAATATGATATCAAACAGAAAGTCAAATCTGCATAAAAGAACAAAGAGTGCTAGAAGTGGTATAAATGAAGACACAATAAACCAAATTAAAACAAAAAAATTGGTCATTTCAACATGAAAGAAATGAGTCTACATACTGCAGTAAATATTGTATATTAGAAAATGGTAAGCAATAGAACATGGGTCATATCGAAGAGGACTTCAAAACAGTTTACCCTATAATTCTGGGATGATGATGATGATGATGATGAAGGTTATGATGACAGCTCTCTTCCAGACAAAACTATAGGCACTTTACATATATTAACGTCTTTACTATTCACCATACCTAATGAGGTAGGTGATGTTATTACTTCCATTTTTACCAATGAGAAAACTGAGGACAAGCAAGATTAAACACTAGACCAAGGTCACACAACCTGGAACTGTAGCATCTGTATCTACCATACACAATCAGCAGCTACTTCTGTGACAACTTTCAATGAAGATATTTTTGAAGAAAATCCTCATGATATCCCAGGGGCCTTTGGCTGATGATATACCAAGTGAGTAATGGCAAAACTGGCAAAAATAAGGGAATTCTCCCTTACATTAATGAATAAAAAGATTTCCTTTTTAAGTATTTAAATAATTTCAAAACCCAAGTTTTAGATGTGAAAAAAGAAATTGTGGTTTGTTCTAAAAGCAATGTTTTTAATAAAATTTCTATGACCAAATACTTTAATAGATAAGCCACCCTCTACTTTATATTACTGCATTGGAGTTGTTCACCTTACAATCTCTATAATACTGTTCAGTAAAATATATTTAAAAGAAACATATATTTATAGAAATTAATTAATTAACATATTGTTACTGTTGGTTGCCATGTTCAGAATATAATGGTGCTTAATTATGCTGCTTTAATAGCTATGTTATTTAAATTATTGAATATTTATAAAATAATATGCTGAAATTATACATCATATACATCATACAGTGTATATTCAGTTACCTTGAAGTATCAATAGCACCACCTTGGGGTGTTCAGTAGTTCAGAAATGTGATAGTAAGTTTCAATATTGATTCTTTACTGCAGACACAATGTGGCAGAAATGTAACCAAGTCTAAATATCACAGAGGTTAGAAACAAATCCTTAGATGTGTATAATTTGCACTGCATCATTGCTTATAGCAGCAAAAAGAAGGAAAGAAAGAAAGAAGGGAGGGAGGTAAGGAGGAAGGAAGGAAAGAAAGAGGAGAAAGAGAGAGGGAAAAAATATATCAGAGATTTAGAAAATGAATTATCATGTCTAGGCTCATGGTAGACTTGAACTTCCCTGTGCCCATGAAGTTTAGCAACACCATAAATTTGAATAATGACCCAGGGACATTACCTGGGTCCCTTCTGGACTGAAATCTTGAGAGCTAAAGTGCGTTCTACCACATTGTCTCTTTGCATTGACACTCAACAAGTCTTCAGATGGTGGCTGCTTGGTCAATCTGGGCCCAACAAATAGGAAGACAGGGAGGAGAACTCATAAGAAACCTATGATAAACATGTATCATGAGAAATAGAGAAGTCTTTGTTGTTTTAAACCAAAGAGATTGTGGAGTTCTTTATTATTGAATGATTATTTATTCTATATTGACATATATTTTATAATCAGAAACTGAAATACTGTATTTCCATTTAAAATTATAATGTTCATCTATATATCAAATTGAATTGAGAGTATAAGATTTATCTGTATATTGAATATATATGTTCAATATATATATATATAATTGAAAAAATCTAGACTTTCTGTGAGTGAAGAAGCTGGGTATACAATAGTATTACAGATTAGTGTACACAATACAGCACAGTGACAGAGAAAGTCAGGATAGATGGAAATGTTCTATTTGCTATGAAGGAAAAATATTTCTGATAACGTGGTAGAGCTGCAAATCGCTTGCCCTATAGTCACATAGCTTGGATTATGGCAAGTACTTAGTAATATTTAATCTGTTAAATCTAATTTCAAAGTTTCTCACAGAATACCCTGGGAGACTGAATAAATGTTAAACAATATCATCTCTTACAATAAAGGGTGTCCTTGAATATACATAATTATGGAAATGAGGCAAAATGTAGGGCATTCGGTATTTTTGAGCCTAAATAAGAAAGGACATGAAGTATTAATAAACAGCAGTATTTCTTTTTCACATTATGTCCAAAACACTAACTTTAAAAGCTCAAACTTTAATTTCGTATTTTTCTAAATAACAATTTATGAAGTTTTAATTATTTTTAAACAGGCTTTTGATATCTCCACCAAGTATCTGTAGAGAAAAACTACTAGCTTGAACCAATATTATATACTTTAAATCTCTTTTAAATTAAAAGAAATTGGTTACCAATCTTCAAGCTAGATTGCTTGGTAAATATAAATTTCTAAACATTTACTTTTAGAGACAAAACAAATGTATAAAATAATACTGATACTTTAACTCAGCAAAGAACCTGTTATTCGATTTCACAAAAATGCGCATGAGGCAGGACCATGATAAATGCAAAACTGGAAGGATGGCTTCAGCTTTGTTGTTGTTGCTTTTTAATACAAGAGAAAATTTTATTGAAAACATTGAGAATTCAACTGATGCTTGTAAAATATTATCTATATATCAAAATATTTAACGTATTCCAAAAAGAACAAAATTTGTTGTGATATTATGTTATTGAGGCTTAATTAACATATTACTGCAGTATAAGGCTCATTTGGAAAGATTCAAATTTGTTTTGCTAATATCTTAAAACAACTTCTTGTAATAATACTGGTTATTTCTTCCCAATGATCAATATCATTTAATTATTTATTTGAATATTTATTTCACATGAGGCATTTGTACACCTAAAGATGGGCATGCAAAAAGATTCTTTCTTGATCAAGTATAAAAGCTTCCCAGAGAAGAAGGAGATCTAATGGGAAAACATTCTCTAACAGAAAGCCGAACAAGATCAAATTTCTCTACTCAATGCACAAAGCGAAATTGAAAGCCTGGCTTGTCAGCAAATGTTTAACTACAAAGAAATCCATGCCTGCCTCTAGTACCCTAATTGGAAATTCCAACATAGTTCAACTAGAAGATATTCAACACCTTAATCCTATAGCAGCATTTCATTAAAGTTCAGTACTCCATATTTTCATTAAATGTTCATCATTCTGAGTGTAAACTTCTTCAGAATACTCTTCTTATAAAGGAAAATAGAAAGAAATTTAGATTTAAGAATGGAAATCTTACAGTGATAAGAAAATACTTATTAGTTATAGATAAAATAAAAATAGCCATGTTTTACCACCAAATAATAAAATATCACCATGAAACCCTACAAAACACAATAAGGATAATGAAAAGAAGTGTTCATAAAGAGAATCTTCATCAGCATTACAGTAAATGGCATCTAAGCAAATCTAAGCTTAATATCACAGTGATGGAAATGAAGAAAACTATTACAATGAGGACTTTCTAATCATACAGGTCATAGAAAAACAAAAATAACAGTGTGGATTGTTGTCATACTGAAAGAAGCGGCCTTTGCCAGGGCTTCTAGAATGTAGAAAGGAGACAAGGGTTCATGCAGCACTGGCTTATCAGCTGGTCAAATGATTATCCAGCCCAGCATCAGATAGTTAAGCTGTACTGAGGCCAAATGAAAACACAGGAGGATAATGCTGAGGACTTTACCTGGGCCAGAGGCAAATTGTCATTCATCTATTCACTCATGCATTCATTCAGCACAAATTTATTATGTACCTAGTATATACTAGACACTGTCTTAGATATTGCAGATATAAAGATGAATAAAGCAATATTCTATGCCCTAAAAGGATTAAATCTAGAAGAGGTACACAAACAGATGAACAAACTGATGCCCCAGAGCATGGGAGGTGCTCAGAGAGAAATTGTGGAGCCAGTTCTGACTTAAACTCAAATAACTTTTTGAAAAATCCCCCTCCAATTAAGCAAAGCAATATTTTCTACAGCCCTAGGGTCTGTGCTACATATCTAGACAGAATCTGGAGGATGATACTAATATTTAACTTACCAGAATATACATAATTAAATGACAAATTGCATGGCACATACAAAATTTCCCAAGGAAATATATAGGAGGAGGGGAATAATGAGGACGGGAGTAAGATATCATCAAGTCAGAGGTAAAACAGAATTAAAAGTAGAGATAGGAAAAGAATCTATAGTTAAATATATAGATACATTGGATTTATACTGTATCTAAATGGTGGGTTTGATAGAAACCAACATGTTCTGTGGCATATCTGCATCCATGCAAAAGCTTTCTAGTGATGTTTCATCATACCTTCTTGTCAAATGGTTCTTTTATCAAAACTTGAAATATTCATTTTTATTTTTCTTGCCGTTGGATCTTTTCACTCAGTTCTTTCATGTTGGCCATATTTTCTTTTCTTTCTTTTTTGTGAGGAAGATTAGCCCTGAGCTAAGATCCGTTGCCAGTCCTCCTTTTTGCTGAGGAAGACTGGCCCTGGGCTAACATTCATGCCCATCTTCCTCTACTTTATATGGGACACCATCACAGCATGGCTTGACAAGAGGTGCATCGGTCCATGCCCGGTTTCGGAACCCACGAACCCCAGCTGCCAGAAGCAGAGTAAGAACTTAACCGCTACATAGTGTTGGCCATATTTTCATTAGATCTTTTTACGTATTTATCTTGGTTACTTTAAAGTTCTTGTCTGATAATGTTAATATCTGGGTCTCTCTAAATCTGATTATTTTGAATTCTTTATTCCTTGACATCTGTGTGTGTGTGTGTCTCATAATCTTGATTGAACTCTGACATTGTATGTAGAAGAAGAGAAAGACCAAAGTCAATATTATTTATACCTGGAAGCGACAGCCTCATCTCCTGTCAGACCATTATTGTGGGCAGTTAAGTCAAACTAATGAGATATTGAACTGGGTTTCCATTTTGCCATTTCTATTCTTTCTATTAATGCACCACAGGCTCCAGTTCATTCGGGGAAAGCCTGATGTTACTTTGTGCTTAGAATGTGACTTGGGATTCTGGTTTTTCTCATTGTTCCTACTCCACCTTCAGTATTCTGCTGCCCCTGCACACCTGTGCCCCTGAGGGGGTGCCTCACCACACCCCTCCGCCAGTGGTAGACTGCTTTTCTTGTTGGTGGGAGCAATGAGGCATTTGTTCTCCTGGTACACCTTCAGTCTTCTTAAGAAACCGATGCACCTGAGTGCTCAGTTCCTCAGGTGTTCTCCTACTCTTCTCCTAATTGCAGCTAATCTCTGCCTTGTGTCTGTGGTCTTCTCGGGCACTCCCAGAAAGAGCAGTCCTCTGCTTCTTATCAGTAGAGAAGGGTTCCTTGTTCCGCCTCAGGAATTTTACTTTTCCCTCTCCTCAGAAGCAATGAATCTTTGCCTTGACCCTGGAGCTGACAGTGTTTGCTGCCCCTCCGGCAATGACTTTAAGATTTTGCTTCATATTTGAGTAGGTCTAGGGAAGCAGGTGATGATTATTGCCAGCTGATCACCTCTTGCCTACTGAGCTCCCAAGATGGACTCTCATCAGTTTCTGGCTCTGCCCCCAATCTTTCTTCTCAGTACCTGGCAGAGGATGGGGAAAGGAGTTTGTGAGTGAGTGCGGACTCTCTTGTATCTTGGGCTGCCATCTATTCAAAACTAATATGTTAACCTATGCCAATCCTTTAAGAATGTGTTAAAATTTTAGCAGATTTCTTCGTACCTGTTTGTACAGTGACCAGCTCTTCCTCCAATGACCTGACGAAGTGAAAAAAATTCTGTATCACATCTTTCCCTGTTGCCATTCTTTGTTATTCAGTTTACTTAGTTACATTGCAGCTATAGCTCTCTGAGGGTTTCATGAAAAATTATGATTTTTGACAATTACCTGGACTTTTTCGTGTTATTTCATGGTGAGTGACATTCTCTCTTTGTTTTCTATGTCCTAATGAGAAAAAGAGCTCTAATGTTTTCTTTTGAATTATCGGTTTAAATTTTCTTGATATTTCCATATTAAGAAAAGAGAAGATTTGCTTAATGATTATTCAGTATTTTATGTTTCTTTGAAGGTTGGCCAAAATTTAGTATTAACCAAACTTTTTGTTAACAACAATACTGGTTTTCTAGAAATGAATATAGCAAAATATTCACTCATCTGTCATTAAGCTCTAGCCTTGCTTTTTAAGTTAAGTACAATCACATCTCAGGCTTCTCTGTAGAGATGGAATAATCTTCTGTGATTTTTCTCTAACTGTGATGGAATAATGCAATAATATTCAAACTATTTTTTTACTCATGCAACTCTTTCATCAAATGAAAATTTGTGTATAATCCTAATTTATAAATGACGGGAAAGTAGGAATGCTGTGTTTAAAGGTTGGGAGGGGGAAGATGAAAGAAAGAGTGACCTGTTTTCTGCTCTGTATCTGCAGCCCATAAGCAGCCTCAGAGTAACCGGGGATTTCTTAGTAAAATGAACCCCAAACTCTACCCCAGACCTGCTTAATCTGAATTTCTGGAAATAAAGCCAAAGAATGTGTATTTTAACTTGCTCTCCAGGTAATTCTTATGTTCACTTGGGCATTTTGTAGCACAGTATTAAGACCACTGGAAACAGCAGAAAATTACCATTTTAATTTGACTCAGTGTAATTTATTAAATAACAATTACTAACGTGTAATAGTTTAAACAATAACAATCATACTCTGAAGCGAGAATTTCACTAAACTTTCATAAAAACTTATAGCAAATACCATCTTCACATTTCTTCTAAATAGTTCTAATTTAATTCATACACAGTTTTCTAAGTGAAGTCCAAAATTAAAAATTGCTAAATGGAATAGTATATAAGAATTAGGTAATACAAAGGTGGTATGTTACGATTACTTTTTCCAGTTACAACATACCAACTCTTTTTCTACACTAGAAATGGAAAATAAATACCTGCTTTAAAATAATCTACAAGCCCTCTTACCTTAAAAATGGCAATCTTGTACAATACATATCTAAAGCTCTTGGCATTTTATAATATATATATTGGGACTGTATAAAATCTTATCTGAAAAGTATTAAAATATATTTAAAGAGTTAAGAAAGATAATTTACAGTAGAATAATCATAGTTTCTGTCAATTTATTATTTCATCATTTATAACTGTGCATAAATAATTGTTGATTCATAGAAGGTCTAGAAGTTTAGGTTGGTAAACCTCATGTATTTGAGATTTTCGAAGTGATTACTTCGAGTATGTGGGGTTTTTTTTTTTTTTTTGGCTGAGGAAGATTCGCCCTGAGCTAACATCTGTTGCCAATCTTCCTCTATTTTGTATGTGAGCCACCATCACAGCATGGCCACTGATAGATGAGTGGGATAGGTTCATGCCTGGGAACCGAACCCATGCCGCCAAAGCAGAGTGCGCCAAACTCAACCACGAGGCCACTGGGGCTGGCCCTTGTGTATTTTTTAAAAGCAAAGAAACAAGACCTTTTTTTCTGATTTAGAAAGAATTCTATTTACTTTACATTTTTATAAAATATATAATCCTTTTTAAAGTCTGAAAGAAAATTGTTAAGTGTGATACATAGGGAAGCTGTTATCTAATGTGTGAACATGAAACTGTATATTCTGCTATAGAAATACCACAAGAAGAAAACCTCCCAGAGCCAGCCCTGATGGCCTACCGATTAAAGCTTTGTGTGCTCCACTTCGGCAGCCCGGGTTCGCTGGGCATGGAACCACCCTGCTTATCTGTCAGTAGCCATGCTGTGGTGGCCACTCACATAGAACAACCAGAAGAACTTACAACCATACACAACTACATACTGGGGCTCTGGTGGGTGGCGGTGGATGAAGGAAAAAGGAAGAACATTGGCAACAGATGTTAGCTTAGGGCGAAACTTCTGCAAAAACAAACAAACAAAAACTTCCCAAAGAGGTTTGAGAAGTGAAACCAAGAACTCTAGGAAGAGAAACTGGTGATGTGAAACTCCTGCAGTAAGAGAACCTTGAGGTAGACCTATCCCTGAATATATAAATTATGTGAGGAAACATCTCCATCTTGTTTAAGCCAGATTGCATTGTGTTTTGTTGTCACTTGCAATCAAGAGTCCTGCGGCTTAGCACATTCCATCAAATGAGCATGAAGTATTTTTATACCATCTTCGTCTACTAGCATAAAGTATTTATCAAGATAATTATCATAAACTTATAAAACTAGAGTATTCTCTTAAAAGATTACATCTTATTTTGAGTTATGCCTACTTCTTTATTTCTATGCTGTGTATTGTGTTTCTTTTTTATTTCTGGACTTGATTTAATGTGAGTTTCTCTATTTTTTGGATTTTTGATAGAAGTAGGTTTGTTAATTACACTACTCTCATATTTTACTGCCTCTCCTTTTTTAATGTATTTTTAATCCTTAAATTTATTGGTAACTATTCCTGTTTTGTTAGGCTTGCTTGTAGTTATTTTCCAGCTTGTTTCATACTTATTTTAATAGCTTGTTTTTATAAATAATAATTATAAGTTGTTACATAAAATAAATAATATAATTAAATATATTACTTTTAATTCAAATATTTTGTCATATTTTATAAATTTGACTTACAATTAAGTGAAATTAATTTCTAAATAAAATATAATTTTCTTTTTCATTTCTTCTCTTTTCCAAGGGCTATGATTTTTTAGCTTCAGATGGTTTTGTGCTTTGTTAGTTTACCTTTAATTTCTATTTTCATTACACGCTGGTGATAGAAAATGTCCTATATAACTCCTTCTATCTGAAATTTGTTGAGGTTTTTTTTAGTGACCTAGCACGGCTTCAACATTTCTAAATATTCTTTGACATGCTAAGATAATTTTTTATATTTGTTTGTAGGCTTGTAGATTGTTTTGTTTATGGGTTATTTCTTAATAAAAGTTTAGTATTTATTAAATTAATCTTCTATATCATGTCTTTTTTTAAAACTTGGTCTATCAAAACCTGAAAAAAAGGTGTTCTGAAACTGTAGCTTTGGTTGTAGCTTTGATTTTTTTTCTCTTTACAGAACTTTTCCAACAGGTACTTTAATACACTATTGATCATTGCTGCTTCTAGGGTCTCATTTCATGAAACATGGCACCATGTAAGAAGGAGACACAATATGGAACCACAAATATATTTACTTTTATAGATAGTATGACCAAGTTACAGGAAATATAAAATATTTATGGGTCCCAAGGATCCAAAACCATCACCTTATAATCTCAATTTTCCTTATGATGAAAACCTCTCTAAAACAATTCCAGAACCTACACCCAAAATGCCAGACCATGTCCTGAAGGGCCCTATAACCAAGCAACCAGGAGTGCTCATGAGCAGTGCAATTTTTGCTGAGTTCTAATTTCTACTTGAATTTGAACTGAGAATTTGGTTCATTATTTTGTAGTACAAGCATTCTGAATTCCCCTCTTCATCTTATCTGTTTCTTCACAGTACCTTGCTGACCTGGTACAGACAATTTAGTGCACTTTATTTTTATGTGTCTTGACTTTCTATTGCTGTGTAGCAAATTACCACAAACGAAATGCCTTACGAGAACACCCATTTGTGAGCTCGCAGGTTTGTGTGTCAGACTCCCAGGCACGGTGTGGTTGAGTTCCCTGCTCAGAGTCCCACAGGCTGAAATCAGGGTGTTAGCTAGGCTGTCTTCCTCTCTGGAAGCTCTGAAGAAGAATCTCCTTCCACACTCATTCAGGTCACTGGCTTGCAGTTTTAGGACAGAAGTCCCTTATCCCTTAATGGCTATCACTGGTGCCAAATCCCTCTCAAGCTTTGAATCTCTTTCCAGAAAAAGCCCAGTTCTTATTAAGGGCCTGTCTGATTAGGTCAGAGTCATCCAAGATAATCTCCGTATCTTAAAATCAACTGATTTGGTTCTATAATTACTTCTTGATTTTTGCCCTATAACCTAACATAATCACCGGAGTGATATCTCATCAGGTACAGATTTTGCCCACACTCAAGGAGAGAAGACTACAGAAGGCCAAGGGTCACTGGGGGTCATCTTGGTATTTAGCCTACTTACACTATGTAATAAAAAATTTATCTTTTCTTTTGATTAATTCTACCACAAAATAAATTGCATATTTTATCAATATATAATTATATTCCATTGTTCCATTTATGGCTGAAAACCTACTTTAGACTAGCATCATCCCTATTTTTTTTTTTTTGCATATGTCCCTGTTTGTTTGCATATATCTGACATACAATGACTGATTCTTTTTTCACCTTTCTGTCATTTGGTTTTAGATTTATTTCTTCTAAATAACATATAGGTTAGCTTTGTTTTGTGCCATCTTAGAATCTTTGTAATTTCTTTGATACTTTCCTGTAGGTTTTTATTTTTTGTTATTTTTGTTTTCTCTATTTATTTTTATTTTCTTATTATGTTTTGTTGTTAATACCTATATTTAAATCTGTATTTAGTCTCAACAAAAAGGAAATGAACTCTTCCATGATTATTGCTATAATTTGACACAGTTTTATCACACTCTCTACCTTACTCTGCTCCCTACACACACACACACACACACACACACACACACACGTGCACACACATACACTCACTCGCTCAACGATACTCAGTATTTCTGGAATTATCTGGACTTTTAGCTCGTGGTTTTTCCTTTTCCTTTCTTGAATTCTTTACATTAATTTGTTTCTCAATTTATTGTGATTTTGAAATTTCATAGTGTACTCTTTGGATTTTGCCTAACTGAAACAATCTTGTTATTATCCTCTTCCAGTATGAATTTTAATTTGACTATTAAATTTTAGATCAGCTAAAAATCTTTCATCTCTTCCTATTGTCTTTTAATTGCCCCTTATAGTTTTTATTTTTGTTTCTTAGTAGTAAATAGCTTTTGTATTTTGTTAAGAATATGTTTTCTTAGATGATAAACTGGACCTGCAATAGTGAATTTTGAAATTATGAATTTTTGTTGTACCTTTTTTGATACATTTTTATGGGCTCCATCCTCCAAGTAAGCAAGGTCTCCATAGACACTCTCTATTGAAAACTGACATTCTGACATTCAACTTCCCTCACTCACCATTCAGATGAGAGGAAATCCCCTGCTTGTCTCAAGGGAAGACTGACTTTCATAGCACCAAACATGGTCCCATTCCTAGCATGAATCCAATGTATCTCAGCTGTCCTTATAACGTGCTGGTCCTACAACCACCTCGTCAACAGAGTTTCTGGCCTAGGAAAGCACAACAACAACTACCACAAATTGTCCTCCTCAGCATGCATTGCCACCAAGTGTCTCCCCCTCCTCTGGTTCCAACAAAGTCCTTTGTTACTGAGAATGGCTCAGAACTAAATATTTTGCTCCCAGCATCTGACAACTTTCTTTCTAGTTTTTGGAAGTTTCAAACTCTCAAGAGACGTAGAAAGTCACTAATTGATAGAGATCAATTTTCCAGGTACCCCAAAAAGCAGCACTTGCAGCCAAGTTTTTCTTATGGAAAGCAACTGGGTCTTTAAAGCCAAAGGCAGACACTGGAGGAGGGAAGGAAATAGCAAGGCTACTACTTTTGTGAGGCATAGCCTAGACGTCACAGGTGAGATCTGGTTTGCTTGGATTTACTTGTTTATTGATATGTTTGCTTGTTTGATATAAAATACTGCCATTGAATTCATAACTACGATTAACTCCTCCCATTAGTTGACAGTAGTTCAGCTAAAGTATTTATGTTCAAGTTGTTTGTTTCCATTTCTATTTTTCTCCTGTATGGATTTTAGTGATAAGCTGAGAGAAGTAAAGACTGTTATTCAGGATTAATTTTAAGCCAGAGTAAACTAAATCAGATTTTAAAAATCAAAAAGTTTAATTCCATAATAAAATGAGTATTTTTACAAGGCTCACAATGAAACAATGAATGTTCATTGGGAATAGAAAATGGTTTTTAATTTACATTAGAGAGTGAAACTCTATGCACATTATCTTAATAAATCAACACGACATCCAAGCATTCTTTCAAGCCAATCTATCAATAAATATGTTTTTTGAGTGTCTTCCGTGGTAGGGAAACTGGAAAAAGAAATGGGTATCAGAACCTTAAGGAATTTATATTTTTGCAGAGACAGAGCCTAGCACATACTGAAACATAAACTCTGCACACAAATTACCCACTTGGGCAATTCAGACCATAAGCACTAAAGAATTCAGAAGAGAACAGAATCAGTGTGGAGAACGCTTACTCAATGAGATAGCCAGGTAGCCAGGAAATGAAGAACAAATTCAATTTGGATGAACTAAAGGGTGAGAAGTTTAGTTCCACCCCACCCCCCAGGAATAGACATATACATACACACACACAGGCTCATTACATATATATACTTTATAACCCAACGTGACAAAGTGACATGGAAAATTAGCTATCTAATTTTGATAACATAGTACCGTGAACATGATTATTGAAATTTAAATTAATTTTGGAGTCACAAA